>CM046669.1:3866504-4574004 GCA_025594165.1 Tamias sibiricus
TGCCTCCTGCCAGCCGCCCTGCCCCCTGCCCCCTGCCCCACCCTGCAGCCCGCGAGTGCTGCCAATCCCCCATGGCTGCGCTCTTCTGCTGAAAACCCCCAGTGACTTCGGAGGCCTCCGCCCTCGGGGTCTTCCTCCCCAGCCCCATCTTGCCGCCCAGGCAGGCCTGGGAGCCCGCTCTGGGCAGAGGAGCTGCTTCTCCGCCCTGCGGTTTGCTGGCCTCGGGGCCTTCTCACGCGCAGCTCGCCGCAGTGCCCGGCTCCGCATGGCTCTCCAGCCCGCGTGGCCAGGCCGCCCTTCCTCCTGGAAGCCACGCGGTGCCTCTGGCCAGGTGAGGCTCCTACTGCACATTGCGGTCAGCACTGCCTCCCCAGCGTCTGTCTGTCCTCCCCCTCCTCCCCCCCCTCCTCCTGGCCTCCCTGGGTCAGCACCGCCTCCCCAGCCTCTCCAGGGCGGCCCTGCCGCCTGCACTCCTGGCCTCCCTGGGTCAGCACCGCCTCCCCAGCCTCTCCAGGGCGGCCCTGCCGCCTGCACTCCTGGCCTCCCTGGGTCAGCACCGCCTCCCCAGCCTCTCCAGGACGGCCCTGCCGCCTGCACTCCTGGCCTCCCTGGGTCAGCACCGCCTCCCCAGCCTCTCCAGGACGGCCCTGCCGCCTGCACTCCTGGCCTCCCTGGGTCAGCACCGCCTCCCCAGCCTCTCCAGGACGGCCCTGCCGCCTGCACTCCTGGCCTCCCTGGGTCAGCACCGCCTCCCCAGCCTCTCCAGGGCGGCCCTGCCGCCTGCACTCCTGGCCTCCCTGGGTCAGCACCGCCTCCCCAGCCTCTCCAGGACGGCCCTGCCGCCTGCACTCCTGGCCTCCCTGGGTCAGCACCGCCTCCCCAGCCTCTCCAGGGCGGCCCTGCCGCCTGCACTCCTGGCCTCCCTGGGTCAGCACCGCCTCCCCAGCCTCTCCAGGACGGCCCTGCCGCCTGCACTCCTGGCCTCCCTGGGTCAGCACCGCCTCCCCAGCCTCTCCAGGACGGCCCTGCCGCCTGCACTCCTGGCCTCCCTGGGTCAGCACCGCCTCCCCAGCCTCTCCAGGACGGCCCTGCCGCCTGCACTCCTGGCCTCCCTGGGTCAGCACCGCCTCCCCAGCCTCTCCAGGACGGCCCTGCCGCCTGCACTCCTGGCTCCCAGCGCCACTTGCATGCGGCGCCCTCCCTGGCTCCCGTGTTCACGCCCCGCAGGAGTGTGGGTGCCAGTGGCGAGCAGGACGGCCTCCTCGTCCCTCTGCACTGTTCCCAGAGCTCAGAGCCCGGGTGCTTGCAAAGGCCCGCTGGGTGCCAGTGCCCACGGCTGCTGTGACAAACGGCCGCTCTCAGGGCTTGCACGAGGCAGTCTTAGCATCGCTTGGTTCAGGAGGTCAGAGGTTCAAAACAGGCCTCTGAATCCACGTGGTCCCAGGGCGTGCTCCTCCTGGAGGCTCTGGGAGGAGCCCGCTGGCCTTGAACTTCGAGGGGCACCTGCACTGGTGGGCTCCTGGCCTCTTCCTCAGGGCTCCCAGCCACAGCATGGCCGAGGCTTTCTGACTCCCTCCCTCTGACCCTGACTCTTCTGCCATCTCTTGCTCTCTGAGGACCTGTGATCACGAGGGCCCACCCCCACATCCTGGGTGACCTCCTGCGTCAAGGCCTGCTGGACTTGCTGGCAGGTCCCAGGTCACTGGAACAGACGGAAACGCCTTGGTGCAGTATGTGCCTCTGGGGCGTCCTTCTGAGCAGATCCTGCACCCCCGCGCCCGCCACCCCGTCCCCCCCCCCCCCCCGTCACCCCATGGGAGGAGCAAGGCTGGCCTTCTGCAGCGCAGCCTTGGTGACGGCCGTCACCAGGCACTGCCCACGTTCCGAGTGGGCACTTGAGGTGTGAGCAGGCTCCGAGGACGCGGCCACCAGTGCTGGCCGTGAGGCACCGCATCTGAGGCACCGTCATCGCTGCCTCCGCGACGCTCCCTGACCCGCCACGCTCCCCAGCCCGCGAGTCCCCAGGGACCTGCCACCCAGCCGGACACCCAGGGCTCATCCCGAGCCCCCTGTCCCTGACTCCCAGCAGTCCCAGCTCCATGCCCCCCATCCTGTGACAGGCCTGGTCCACTGTCACCGCTCAGCTGGACCTTTGCCAGGACCTGCCTCCTGGCCTCTGCTTCTACGCGTCCATCCTCCCAGAAGGCCCCGCGATGGCAGGCCACGTCCCTCCTTGAGACCCTCCGAGGGGCACCGCACCGCTCACGGGAGGCGCAGGCTGCTTGCCCTGGTGCTGCCCAGTCTGCCTCCGGCCCTCCGCCTGCCCAGGCCCCTCTGCCGCACAGCCAGGCCCGCCTTCTTCTCTGTCCCTCTCCCTCGACCTAGGTTCCCGTCTGTGCTTCTGTTCAGAATGAGTGTCCCCCCTCTCCCTCGACCTAGGTTCCCGTCTGTGCTTCTGTTCAGAATGAGTGTCCCCCGTCTGTCCCTGACTGGGATCAGCCGGGTCCTGCCTCCTGGGTGCTCTTCCCGTGGCCCCAGCAGAGGTGCCCATTCCACGTTCCCACGGTGGCACTGGTGACGCCTGGCTGACCGCGTGTCTGCTGGAGGCCTCTCGCTGGAGGTCGACTGTGAGGCAGGCTCCTGCTTCGCTCGGTGTCAGCCGCAGAGGCCAGAACAGCAGCAGAGGGTTAGGAGCAGTCCCGGAGGGAGCCGGGGACGCCGGTGCGTTGGCGAGGAGAGGGCCGGAGCCGCCCGGGCGTCCCTGCGCGGAGCTGGCTGACCTCCAGAGCAGGGCGCTCGGCCGGCCCCAGCCTCCCTCCTAGAGGCGGTCAGCTCAGCCTCGCGGGACACGCCCACTGGAGCCACAGGTGCTCCGGTCAGCAGGTAGGGCGAGGGCCACGAGGTCTGTCCAGGGGCCTCGGCCGTCCTGCAATGGCGGTGCTCAACCTGGGATGGCTGGGGAGTCAGAGAGAGGGAAGAGTTAAAGGAATCGGGAGCATCCCCACGGGAGTCCCCCTGAGTTCGGAAGGGACCACATGGTGACGCTGGCCGTCTTGGAGGGGTGAGCCTCTACCGTCCTGGAGGACGGAGGGAGCCAGCCTCCCGCCCTCGCGGCTCTGGGCTCTCTGGCAAGAGAACCTCCCTCTGGCCAAGAGCCAGGGCCCTGGGCCCAGGCAGAGGCTCTGGTGGCCCGAAGCTGAGGCCCAGGCTGCAGGCACTTGGACCCTGGGGAGGGGAGGGGCAGGCAGGGCCAGGACGGAGCAGAGCCCACTCTGCTCCACGCAGGCCGCACTGTGAGCACGGTCAGCGGCCTCCAGACTGTGTCCTCCGCGTGGCAACAGCGGGGGGTCCATGCCGTCCACCACGGCGCTCCTGGGTTCCTTCAGAAGAAGGTGCCAAAGGAACGGGGAGAAAACACCAGAGGTGACATTCTCCTGGCCCCGGCACGTGGGACAGCACGTGGCGACAGGAGGGACAGCACCCTCGCGGGCGCGGCGACAGGAGGGACAGCACCCTCGCGGGCGCGGCGACAGGAGGGCTTAGCGGGCAGATCCAGGCCCCAGAGGGTGGAGTGAAGGCCACAGTCTGTGGAGGCCAGTGAGGCGAAAGCAGGACAGGGGGGAGAAGTGTCCAGGACACAGATGGCCCAGGAGAAGGGACGGCTGGGTCACGTGGCATGAGGACGCGAGTGGGCATGCATGTTGGGCTGCAGTGGCTGTGGTGCCAGGAGGGAGTGGAGGGTGCCCTTGACCTCTGGGGCCGTGCCCAGGCCCTGAGGCTGGCAGACCAGGTGGGAGGCGGGAGGGGAAGGACCCAGCCTTGTGGGCACCTCCCACCTCCGGCCCTGCCCGGTGCCTTGTGAGCCAGGAAAGATTTAATGCAGGGAGCCTGAGAGGTCTCAGGAAAGGCTGGGAGTAGATGGGACGCTGAGGTCCTCCCCACTAGGATGACAGTTCAGGTAAGAGGTGGCCTTCCCAAGCCAGCCCAGGGCTGAGAGAGCCCTGGCCGGGGCAGAGCTGGCCGGGCGAGGTTGCTGCTCTGCGGCCAGAACCGCCAGGCAGAGACGCAGGCAGGGCTCCTGCGGGCTGGGCGCCCGCCCGCCCATCCCCAAGGCCACGCTCCTCACGGCTCCTGGGCCCCAGTGGCGGAGGACGGTTTGGAGATGGCAGAGCACCTGTCCAGCCTTCGCAGCACCTTCCCTAGCTCTGCTTCTTACTGATGGCCGCTGCTCTCTGATCAGGTGTGGGTCACATGTTGCACACTTTATTCCCATCCTGTGTGACTCTGGCTAAGTTACTTGTCCTCTCTGGGCTCTAATGTGCCCAGTGGGCAGCAGGCCTCAGTGAGCTCTGGCGTCTTGGAGTCTAGAGGAGACCCAGTCCCTGGGCTGCGGCAGGACACACTCAGAGGAGCCAGTCCTCCCTGCGACCCAGCTCTTCAGCACCGAGTGCGCCCAGAGCCTGGCAGTGCCGCCGCGCCAAGCCTGGCTCCAAGATGGGAAGTCCGGGGGAGCTTCTGATGGCTGCCCTGCGCTATTTTTAACTGGAATGTGTGCAGCCGCCACCAGCCGCGGCGCCCGGCGGCCATGTGGAGTGCACTGTCAGCAGGACCCGCGCAATAAATAGCAGTGGACGGAGGCCGCTCACTCCTGTGGGCTGGACAGACGGACAAGCCAGTGAGCCACGAGGGGCTCGGTTCACCACGAGGGCCCAGAGGCTGTCCCAGGTCCCAGGAGGACAGGTTTGGGCTCTGACGTGGCCGGTGTGGAGGCCAAGCAGGAGCGAGTCCCGCGAGCCCGGCCCTGAGGGGCACGACGGGGTGGGCGCTGGACGGCCTCCCAGGCTGGAGGGAGTCCGGCCTCCCCAGATGCGGTGAATCTTTCAACCTTCAGTGAGACCCGCCCCGGGGTGGGGTCCGGATGCAGGTGAGCGGGGGTCGGGGCAGGCCAGGACGAGGCTACTGCCCTCCCCCAGCAGAGCCCCCGGGGTCAGGAGCCCACGGCCTGCAGGCCTTCCCGCCCCTGAGGGGACCCCTCCAAATCCACCCCATTTACTTAACCTCGCTGTCGGGAGCTGGTGGGGGTGGGTGGGCCAGGAGAAGCCAGAAAGCTTGGCACACTCGTAGCTCAAAAAGGAGGACCAAGGAGGTGTGTGTGTGCCCGGGCAGGGGGCAGCCGGTGCCCGCCTGCTGCCAGGGGCTGTCTTTAGGGCCACGCAGCCCGTGGGCAGGCGGAGATGGGCTTTCTCAAGCTGCTGCCAGTCCTCCCAGCTTCCGGGCAGACGTGCGGGAGGGAAGTGGCCGGGGGAGTTTGCAGCCCAAGAAATGCCCCCACCATGACAAAGAGGGAGAGGCCTCTGCCTGGGAGGGACACGGCAATGTCATTGAAAGCAGGTGTCTTAGGCCACCTGTAAGGAGGTGGAGGCAAGGGGTCTTCCCGGGGCTGCCGACTCGCCCGGCCTTGAGGACGCAGCTCAAGGGACACGTCATGTCACGTCTTGGCCCAAGCCTTGACAGTGAGCAGTGACCTGAGCTGCAGGCAGGACCCCGCCGTTGCAGGGCTGCAGGCCTCATGCCACCAGCTGGCCCACAGAGCAGCCCTGCAAGGGCAGCCTCTGCCCCGTGGAGGCAGGGAGGGGTCCAGCCAGGCCGGAGGGGCAAGTCCCTGGTGGAGTCTGGGCCCTGGTTCTCACCCTGCGCTCCCAGGCAGCTCCTGATTTGGCAGGTGCCGGCGGAGCAGCTCTTGTCCAAGGCACTCAGTCGCGTGGGAAAGTCAAGACCCACGTGCGCGAAGTCCAGCCGGGGGCGTCTGCTCCCCTTCCTACCACCAAGGCCCACCGCCCTACACGCACTGTCCAGCCGCACTTTCCAAAGCAGCGGGATGACGGGTGGAAAGCACTACGCGAGCAGCCCTTTTCTAGATCCTTGCAGGATGAGAAACCCTGGCCCGGGCTCCCTCCGCAGCCCTGGGTCCCCCTCCGGGGCAGGACCGAGTTTTATTTGCCCCCAGGTCCCCGGAGGCATATCCAGGGCAGAGAGCCTGGAGCTAGTCACTGTCGTGGCTGACTGCACGCTCTGAGAATTCCGGACTGCAGGAGCCGCCTGCAGGGCACCATTACCACGCTGTCACCGCATTCCTGCCCGAGGCCACAAAACAAGCGCCCTCCGTGGCACCCGGTCCTGATACACCAAAGAGCCAGCGCGTGCTTGCTGATCAACTGCTGCTTCTCTTGGGTTTGCAGGAAAGGCCGGCAGAGACCAGCGCCAATGTGGACAGCTCTGCACCCCCGTCGGTGGCCCAGCTGGCCGGGCGGTTCCGGGAGCAGGCAGCTGCAGCCACGGAGGTGAGCCTTGGCTTCCCACCCTGGGAGGGAAGGGGCGTCTGCACAGGCGAGGAGAGCAGGGAGGAGGCGCGCTGCTGCCAAATTAGGAAGAGAAGCCAGAGGGGTCCCCGGAACAGGAGGAATGTGCCCTGGGGCAGAGCCCGTGCGGTCTGGGCACACCACCCTGAGGCAGCTCGCGCTGGGACAAGGAGGTGTCCTAAAAGGCCGACAGAGTGGGCTCCTCTTGCTCTTCCACTGACCCAGACTGAGCTCCTGCCCCGCTGCCCCAGGCCAGGCTCCGAGGGCAGGAATCGGGAGCAGGCCCTGGGTTGAGAAGGAGGAGAGGGCGTGGGAGGGAGCACTACCCAGAGGGAGCCAGGGACCGGGAGGGACCGGGCATCCCGAGGCCTGCTCAGGGCGACGTGCGGAGAGGCTGCGGCTTTGGGGAGAGTTGGGCTCAGTTTCTCCGGGGCGGGGGGGGGGGGGACCATGGCCCCAGGCGTGAGGAGCAGGTGGGAGGCCCCACGCGCCTGCTCTCTTCTCGGGGACACTGTTTTGACCTTCTCAACCGACAAATTGGGCCCATGATTTCTAGACCTCGCAGGAATGTCCTAAGGGACAAAAGAGATGACATCGATCTCAGTGCTGGCACTGCCTGAAAGCTGAGGGGCTGGCTGTAGTTGTCATTTTGAGAAGCTGGTTCAGGCAGAGTCGGCGAAGGGGGGTGTGCTGCAGGAAGCCCCGCGGCGGACTGGGCACCCCAGACCCGGCCTCCTCCCTCCCGCCTTCGCCAGCCGCCCTCAGCGCCCCTCCTCTCCCTCCCCGTGGCCTGATGGGCTGTCTCTCTCTCTCTCTCCGTGTGTCCGTCTGTCACCCCCCTCCAGACACCAGCCACTAAGCCAACCAGAAGGAAACCGCCCTGCTCCCTCCCCCTGTTCCCCCCCAGGGTAGAGCTGGGCCAGAATGGCGAGGAGGTAAGTGCCAGCCCGGAGCGTGCGCAGGTGTCTCCCTCCCGTTAGGAAGAGGCGCAGCCACCACGACGGGGCTCAGAGACCTGTGCAGGGAACGTCTTCGAGTCCCATTCGAGGATGAATCTCTCTTTGTAAATTTTGTTCCTGGTTGTTTGTGTATTATTAGCATTTTTTTATTTCTTAAATGGTGCTGGGGACGGAACCCAGGGCCTTGCACACCCTGTGGAAGTGCCGCACGGGGCTGCGTCCCCACCCGAGTCTCTCTTCTTTCTGCCTCTTGGCTCCTTTCCTTGGGGATCTCAGCGCCCGCTGAGCCGCGCCGTGCTCTGTCCAGAACAGGAACACCGCTTTTCACACCTAAGGATTTCCGCCAAAAGTGGGCCACATGTGTCCCCACGCCAGGGTCGAGCTTCAGGAAAGCTATATCCTGTTCTCAGGCCTGGCAGGTGGGTCTCGGGATGAGAGGGGGATTTCAATGAAGCTCTGGTGGAATGATCCTCCCACCAGTCCCCCATTGCTGCCCCCAATTGGTCCTCCTATCTTCACGGGCTCGCTGGCAGGAACCCTTTTTAGGTTTCACTGTGTTAGGCAGGAGCTGCCTGAGACTGCGTGGAGAAGGGCTGTGCTGGCCTCAGGGCCACCCCAGGACAGGCCTGCCATTGCTCTGGGTCACTGAAGAAAACCAGAGAGCCAGGCGTGGTGGTGCACGCCTGTCATCCCAGCACTTGGGAGGCTGAGGCAGGAGGATCGCGAGTTCAAAGTCAGCCTCAGCAAAAATGGTGAGGCACTTAGCAACTCAGTGAGACCCTGTCTCTAATAAAATACAAAAAAAAAAGGGGCTGGGGATGTGGCCCAGTGGTCGAGTGCCCCTGAGTTCAATCACTGGTACCAAAAAAAAAAAAAAAGAAAGAAAGAAAAAGAAAAAAAAAGAAAACCAGAGCGCACCGGAGGCCCTGATGCCTCCGAGGTAAGCAGCCATGCCACCAACGCACTGAAGGTCTGCAGACGAGGCGCGGTGGCACTGACCCCAGCCTGCATCTGCCCAGCCGCAGGGGCAGCTGTCCCACAGCCCAAGGACCTCCCGCACATCGTGGCCGTGCCAGGAATGAATCTGCATGTCCTGTCGGCCAGCCTGAGAGCCAGTGAGCCGAGGACGCTCAGCTCCCAAACCGCCCGGGCCACCTCTGCCTCCCTCCCCTCCTCCGCGGGCACCAGCATTTTGGCGCACACTGACTGCCCGTGTGAACTGGGCGAGGTCCGCGGCGCCTGCGTCCCCTCGTCCACCGTGGAACGGGGCGAAGGCGAATGCTCTCCGAGTGTCTGTGCCACCCGGGGCTGATAAGCAGAAGCCCATCAGAAAAGCAGGAAACATGGCTGCCGCGGTCAGGTGGGAGGAGGGCAGGGGCCCGGCTGCTCCGAGTACCTCCCCCCTCCACTGAACCCAAGGAGCAGAGTTTTTAAAACACAGGGCTTTCTGCTGGCCTTTCGAGCGCCAGTGTCACAGTTCTATGGTCTGGTGGGGTCACCAGCCAGTGCCATACACAGCACATGCAGCAACTCCTCTTTACAGAGGGCCAGCTTCTCCTGTGGCCCTTCCCCCTGGACTTGGTGTCTCTGCCGCTGGGCAGCAGGCTGGCTGTGGCCACTCCAGTGTGTCCTCTGATGACCTGGAGACCCAGGAGGTCACCACTGACTTTTTTCCTATTCACAAAGTGAGGACAGAATTGCTAACCAGAGAATCACACGGGCTGGGAAGCGTTTACTGGCCAGAAAAAAAGCAGCGAGGGTCAGGTTCATGGTGTTGGATTTCTGTGGAAGGAAGCTTAGAGGTTTCATCCCGTGGGGACACCAGCCGGAAGCCTGTAGTCACCAGGTGCTGGGATGGAAGGATAGATTTTAGACTGAAAGTCCTGCCTGTAGTGACAGGCCATTTGCATGTAGGAAGGACACTGTCTCCAGCAATCAGTGACTTTTTGTCACCTTGAAATTCATATCAAAATAAAATGGGCAGCCAGCTTTGCCATCGGGATTGGGCAGAGGCGGTGGGCAGTGCTTCTCCTGTGCTGGGAGGTGCAGGAACCTTGGGGCCTGCCAGGAGGGAGGGCCTGGTCAGGCTGCCCTCCCTCCTAAAGCTCAGAGCTGGAAGGGCCACTTAGTCCCTTCTTTGTGTGCGTGTGGTACTGGGGATTGAACCCAGGGTGCTTTACCACTGAGCACTTTCTTATTTTCATTTGGTGGGGGAGGGTACCAGGGATTGAACTCAGGGGCACTCGACCACTGGGCCACATCCCCAGCCCTATTTTGTATTTTATTTAGAAACAGGGTCTCACTGAGTTGCTTAGCACCTCACTTCTGCTGAGGCTGGCTTTGAACTCGTGATCCTCCTGCTTCAGCCTCCCAAGCTGCTGGCTTTACAGGCATGTGCCACTGAACCCAGCTTTTTTTAACTTTTGAGACAGGGTCTGGCCAAGTCGTCCAGGCTGCCACCTGCTGAAGCTTGGGGTCCTCCTGTCTCAGCCTCCTGAGCCTCTGGGGTCACAGACACGTGCCCTGAGCCCTGTGCCTCACCCTTCCTCATCCCTGCCCTCTCCCCATGCCTGCTGGGGCCTGAGGCCGTGGATTCAGCCCCTGGAGAGCACCTACTGGCTGCAGGGCCCCTCCTGCAGGCAAGGTGACCAGGAGTTTCCTCTTTCTGCAAGAACCAGGATGTTTAGTGCAGTCACAGATCCTGCCTCATCTGCTCAGAAAAAGGCTGAAAAACACTCCCATGTGAAAAATTAGGTCCACAGCTTCTAGGCAGTATAGGACATGATTGGCTTGTCCCGCAAGCACACATAATACACACACGTGGATGTAAGGCTGTGTCCCCCAACCACTGTGTCAGCCTGTTAAACTGTAAAGGAAATGCTGCCACCTGCTGTCAGTCCCCGGAACTGCGGGCTCATTCAGCGCGGGAAGCACTGACAGCATCACCTAGAGTGAGCTTTGTAGCAAAATTTTTGCTGCGGATTCTGAAACAGCACCTTCAGACGCACATGCCGCCACAAAGCACAGCCGCTAAGGACCAACGCCCTGGGACTGGGAGCTCTGTCTCACCACGACAGAAGGCTGCCCCAGGAGCGCGTCTGGCCTGGGGGCAGAGGAGCCCCGGACAGTGCCCAGCCTGGCGTTCTGCCCCTGTGTAGAGGAGGCTGCGGCCGGGGCACCCGCCTGGCTCCTGCCAACGCAGAATCAGAAAGGTGCGGTCTCCCGGCCAGCGGCCAGCCTCTTCAGCACGCTCCCCATAGCGATGGGACTTAAAGGTGACAGGGGACCTGCTGAGACAGTCCCCCTCAGGGTGCTCCTAAGCGGTCAGCGCTCTCCTTCCTAAGGTTCCGGCAGACGAGTGCCTGGGTGAGGGCCAGGCGAGCTGCGCTGGCCCCAGCTGTAGGAGAACCCCTTCCACGCCTCGGAGAGTCGCCGTCTTCACCAGACCGTCACACCCCCGCCACCCCCCTCACCTGGTTGCGGAGAGTTTACGCAAAGCAAGGAGCCAATCTTTTTTTTTTTTTTTTTTTTTAATATTTATTTATATGCTTTAGTTGTACACAATGCAGTGCATTTATGTTTACGTGGTGCTGAGGATCGAACCCGGCTCTACCGCTGAGCCACAACCCCAGCCCCAAGGAGCCAATCTTATTAGAACTATAGACTCCAGAGGCAGGCGGGGCTCCCGGCCTGCCTTCATCACAGACACACCGGTGGTGCGCGTGGTTAGAGTGCGCGTCAGCCGTGGCCGGCTGCCTGGCCGCAGGAGCTGAGCCATCCTCATACAACCCGCGCGGTGACTGGGACACGGCAGGTTCGCAGTCCACGTCCACTTGGTCACATGTGCTTGGGAGAATGATGAGTTCTAAACCAGGCCCGGCAGGATCGTCCCAAAGAGCGTTAGTGCAACGGAGGGATCTCAGCAGGACCTCTGTCGGATTTCACTCCTGGCCTGTGGCCTCTTGTGCCCCGTGCAGGTGATTCACCTTGCTGGAGGTCACCAGCTGCAGACTTGCTGCACACAGACACAATGAAGTCATTCTCCCCTCGCCTGGGGGACTCTGTATCATGCGTCTGCCTGACCTTTCCTAGATTCAAGTGGTCTTGCCGGTGGTGAGATGGGGGAGCCGGCCTGTCTGGGCCTGTGAGCCAGGTGGGCGTGGAAACTGAGCGGTGGGGTGGGGAAGGCCGCCTCTCTTCCTGGCCTCCACCCAGCTCTGGGCTCCACAGAGCCCGCCCTAGGCCCTCCTTCACCTCACTCACTTGCTCGTGTTGGTGCATTTGTTCCATAGAAATCACCGCCCGGTGCCAGCCACCCTCCCAAAGTCAAGGTGAAGAGCTCGCCCCTGATCGAGAAGCTGCAGGTAGGTGCGGGGTGCATGGTGCTTTCTTCCAGCTCCGCCTCTCCTCTCAAAGTTGCAGGCCTTTGGGGCGCCAAGGGGTGCTCTCCCTATTGTCACTTGGCTAGTCGGCCCCTGTAACCAGTTAAGGACCAAATTGCCCGAAAGGGTGAGACTCGCAGCCTTCACCTGGGGCAGAGGTCTAGCAAGGACCCTGTCAGGTGAGAGGACAGTGACGGGGTGCCTCAAGAGTCTTATGGGAAAAGTACTTTATTTTTGGCACCAGGGATTGAACTCAGGGGCCCTCGACCACTGGGCCACATCCCCAGCCCTTTTTTGTATTTTATTAGAGACAGGGTCTCGCTGAGTTGCTAAGTGCCTCGCCATTGCTGAGGCTGGCTTTGAACTCGCGATCCTCCTGCCTCAGCCTCCCAAGTGCTGGGATGACAGGTGTGCGCCACCGCGCCCGGCTGGAAAATACATTTTAACTGCAAGAAACACCCGGGAAGACTGAGCCCTCTGCTCAAGGGCCTGAGCCAGCCTCACTCGGGCTGCAACAGAGCCCTGTGCGTTGCAGGGGCATGGCCAGCTCCCCTGCCCTCACCAATCGCCCTGTGTGCCCAGAACTTGCAAACCGTACCCCCCAGCTGGGCTGGCCCGTGGGGTACCCATGACTCTGCCCTGAGCTCTCAATCTTGTGGGGAGACCAGATTTCCACACCTGATACGGTAAAAGCCTCGGGAGAGACACGCAGAGATCCCCGCGGTGGTGGGCCAGCCCTGCTGACCCGGGCCGCCTCTCGACCTTGGTCTTTGGGGACCTGCACAACCTCATTGCAGGGACTGTCCTGTACTCTAGGGGGCGCGGGGCTCCCGCGTACCCTCCAGGGATCTCAGAAGGGCCCAGTGCTCCCGCGTCCCTCCTGGCAGCCCGCTGAGGGGTGGAGCCCGGGACCCCTGCCTCGGCCTTGGCCTCGCTGCAGCCCTCCACCACTCCTGTCCAAGTGCCAGAGATCAGGTCCCAAGCTCTGTCCCCCACTGCACTGCCTGTTCCCTTTCCAGTCACTAGTGAGCCTTTTTGGAAAACACGGCAATTCAGAAGGAGGACCGGACCTCTAACTGATGAGCCTCCGTAAGAATGTCAGCAATCGGCCGGGCGCCCTGGCGCACGCCTGTCATCCCAGCACTCGGGAGGCTGAGGCAGGAGGATCGCAAGTTCAAAGCCAGCCTCAGCGAGGGCGAGGCACTTAGCAACTCAGTGAGACCCTGTCTCTAATAAAATACAAAAAAGGGCTGGGGATGTGGCCCAGTGGGTACCCAAGAAGAAAGAATGCCAGCCGTCATATGGAAATCCAGCCGGAGCCCGCGGGAGCCTTTGCTGGGAACCGGGAGGCGCACCCTCAGCTTACGTTGTCCTCCATGTCCTACTGCATCAGCTGGGCACTGAGTTTTATCACTCAAATGTCCTCTATTCAAAGTCCAACCTTCCTTGTCATCGTGTTGTTGATTAGCGAGATCCACTTTGCTTGCAAGCAGCCACAGGGAGGGGGTTTCCCTGTGAGAAATCTGGAGGGGCCGGGAGCCCCCCTTTAACGGCCAGGAGAAGCCACTCTACCCAAAGCCCTGAGCGGGCGCTGCACGGCCTCCCACGGCTCCCCTGGCGAGCCCCCCCTTGGCACTGATGACATGCCGCTTTGTGACACAGGGTAGGCTTGGGTGCTGCTTCTGCACTCGACTACTTCATACATTTTGTTATTGATTGATTGATTGATTTAGGTACCAGCAGTTGAACTCAGGGGCACTGGGCCACTGAGCCACACCCCCAGCCTTATTCTGTATTTTATTTAGAGACAGGGTCTCACTGAGTTACTTAGCATCTTGCTTTCGCTGAGGCTGGCTTTGAACTCGCAATCCTCCTGCCTCAGCCTCCCGAGCCTCTGGGATTACAGGCGTGCGCCACAGCGACCCCCAAGCCCAGGTGGTGGCCCGGCCCTCTCCCCTCCCCTATTTGAAACTCCTGCCTTTTCTCCACAGGCCAATTTAACCTTCGACCCAGCAGCTCTGCTGCCTGGGGCCTCGCCCAAGAGTCCTGGACTCAAGGCCATGGTGTCGCCTTTCCACAGCCCCCCGTCCACCCCCAGCAGCCCTGGCGTGAGGCCTCGGCCTGGCGAGACGGAGGAGGTGCCTGTCAGCTTCGACCAGCCGCCTGAAGGTAGTCACCTGCCCTGTTACAATAAGGTAAACTCCAGCTCCCAGGTGCTACGCTGGGCCAGGTGACCCACGTGGCCCTCCCCTGTCGTTGTCCTGGAGAGGAGGAAGCCGCTCCTCTCCTCTCTCTGCTAGTGACTCCTGAACGCAGCTCGCCTTCCAGCCAGCCGCCTCTCTCCTGCCTGCCTGCCTTTGTTCTGGTGGTGGCCTGGCACAGTCTGGGGACAGAGCGAGCTCTGCTTTGTGGAGAGTGACGGGATTCAGGGTCACAGGCAGGGGACAGAAGGGAGGAACCGACCTGTGGCTCACACACAGGGCTGTCGGGCCACCAGGGCCGCAGGATTCCCTGTTCTGACCTGGTCACGGGCAGGCTCGTGCTGCTGCCTGGGCACAGAGCCGAGGTCCTGCGCCACAGGACGCTGGGACCCGAGGCAGCTGGCGGGTGGAGAGCCCCCTCCCACAGGACACTCCGCAGGGAGGCCGGGCGGCTCCTGGTCACCACGCCAGGGGCTCCCCACAGCAGCAAGGGAGCGGGCCAGGGGAGTCCCTGGGGAAACAAGAACCTAGTCCAAGCCTCGAGGAGGAGCGAGGACCCACACACACCGGGGTGTGCGTCAGCGGGGATCAGAGTCACGGGAAATGCAGTGGACATAGAAGGTGTTAGAGGAGACAGGGCTCCAGTCAAGCAGGGACCTGGCAGGACCTCTGGGCAGAGCCTGGTGTCCCAGGTGAGGCCTGGCTCTGCGCCCCACGTGCCTTTGACTCAGAGGACCGCGCGGAGCTGCTGGCTGGGGCTCCACAGTGGGGCCTGATGCCCAGGAAGCAGAGGATCCGGGCTCAGCCTTGCCGGCGCAAGCCCGCTCTGAGGGCAGGGCACACCCAGGCAGGGCAGGAGGGGAAGCCCACGGCCGTCCAGCTCCGCCCCCGTGCGTGCCTGACCAGGGCCAGGCCGTCCAGACCTCGGCCCTCTTCCCTGGTGGCTCACTTTTGTCTAAGTGTCATTTTCAAAATGTTGAAGCATGACTCTTACAAAATCGAGCTAGATTGTATCCAAAGTAGGCAGGAGCCGGGGGGACTGTGGAGTCCACTCAGAGAGCATTGAAGAACTGACCACCTATGGGCAGCTTTAAGAAAACCTTTCCACAAAATTGCTAAGTCAGACACCAAACTGGTCAGCGCTTCACAGGGCAGTGACCAGGACCGCGGGATTCCCTGTGCCAATCTGGTGACAGGCAGGCCTGAGCTGCTGCCTGGGCACGGTCCAGGGTCCTGCGCCACAGGGCGCTGGGTACCCTCTTTCGCTTGGCACACGGCTCCTGCCTCCTCGGTGACAAAGCAGGGTGGGTGGCTTCTCCTGCGAAGTGGAGTGACCCTGGGTGGGCCAGGTCAGGGGCGCTAGGCGGCGCTGGAGGGACGTGCGTCCTCCTCTGGGCCTCTCTCACAGGTTTCGGGTGATCTTTCCTTATCTCCTTCTCCAGGTGCGGACGAGGGGCTCGATAAAAAGGCGCCCTCCCTCCAGGCGGTTCCGAAGGTCCCAGTCGGACTGCGGGGAGCTGGGGGAGTTCAGGGCCGTGGAGGCCTCTCAGGAGAACGGCACCAGGGAGGAGAACGGGGAGGAAGTGTTCACAGCCAAGAGCAAGGCCCCAGGGGCGTCCCCGGCCAGCCCGCGGCCAGAGGGAGAGCGAGGCAGGAGAACCCCAGGACCAGCCGGGAAGCCTCCTCCGGGGCCGTCCAGTGGGACAGAGGAGCCGGAGGAGAAGGCCAGCACCCCGGGGGAGGCCAAGCAAGGCGAGCAGGCCGGGCAGAGCCCAGCACGGGAGGCCCCGGAACCTCCCCGAGCCACCAGCCCAGAGAGAGAGGCTGGGGAAGGAGGCCCAGGGCAGGAGGAGGAACCAGAGAGGGCCAAGTCCACAGAGAAGGCGGACAGCACCGGGAACGAAGAAGAGAGGCCTGGCCACGAGAGCCAAGGTGCCGAGGAGCCAGAGCAGGGAGCTGTCGCGGACGAGGCCCCCCAGCGTCCTCCTGAAGACCTGAAGGGTAGCCACGTCCCTGCACAGGAGGGAGGCCAGGGAGAGCAAGAGGAGCGGGCAGCTCCGCAGCCGGGCTCCGGCCACGCCACGCGGGAGGCCAGCGGCGGGATCTCCATGGTAGGTGGCCCAGGTCGTTCACCCCGGACAGCTGTGCCAGGGCCGGGGTGCCCGTCCCACGCCCTGTGCCCTCAGTCCCGGGATGAATCAGCTCAGCGTGCAGAAACAAAGGCGCCGGCTCCTGCCTCGCGCGGGCTGCAGTGAGACCGACTGTCGCTGACAGGACAGGGGGACAGGACAGGGAGGGAGTGTGCCTCGTGCGGCCAGCGCCTCGCTGACCAGGAGTCCCGGTGAGCTGAGTGTGCGTGGAGGGCGTGAGCCCGGCACAGTCAGAGACTGAGGCCCAGCAGCGCCTGCCCAGGCCGCGAGTGCAGGCCCCGGCCCACAGCTTTCGGGGCCAGGGGTGAACAAGAAAGGACGCGTCTCACAGTCAGCGAGTCCGCCAGCAGCGGCTCGGCACGTGGACAGGGAGAAGGTGGACGCAGGCAGGACGCTGCTAGGGAGAGGGTTGGTGGGGGCAGGGGAAGGAGTCGCGGGCCCTCCCTGAAGGTGGCGTCTGTGCCTGGCGGGCAGCACAGGAGAGGCCGGGCTCCAGCTGCTCCCGGGAGGGCGACAGCTCCTCCCTGCCCCTGCCCAGGCCAGGGCTTCTGGGCCTCCCGCCTTCCACTGGCTGTCCCCTCCCTGGCTCCCAGGACCCCACTGGAGCTCCCCTATCTATGCTTTAGGGACAGAACCAGCCCTGAAGACTCGGAAATTTCCCCCCAAAACCCTCACTGGGCTGGGAGCGTAGCTCTTGCCTCCTGTGTGCCTTGGGCTCAGTGCCCAGGCAGAGAGGCCCCGGCAGCCCCCCTCAGCTGGCCGTGTCCCTGCCTGCTTGCTGCCCCTCGGGTTCACTCGGCCACCCCTGCCACCGGCGAGGAAGCCTCCCGGTTCTGCTCCGGCGGTATCCCCACCTCGCTCTCTGTTCCCGGGCGTCACCCGGGGGTGGGGGCGTGGTGGGCGGACAGCCCGGGTCACCTGCCCTTGGCTAAAATCCCTCACCTCCTGTCTTGGTGCTGCTCCACAAGTGACCACCCATGTGGCGGCTTAAGACGACAGAAAGACGCTTCCTCGCTGTTCGTGGGGCCGGGGCCCCAAAGTTAAGATGTCGGCAGGGCTGCGCCCTCCCGAGGGCCTGGGACCCCTGTCCTGCCGGGACCTGAGCCCTGGGAGCCTCCTGCCTCCTCCAGCCCGGGGTCCTCAGCACTGCTGGCCGAGCCGCGGTGGCACCTTCACGTGGCCATGGGTGGCATCTCTCTTCTCCCTTGTAAGGCACCAGCCACTGGGCACAGGGTCTGCCCTAAATCCAGATGATCTCACCACGAAACCCTTGGTCACCTCTGTGAGGACCCCATTTCCAGAGAAGGCTGCGCTGGCAGGTTCCAGGGGCAGCCCTGGACGTGCCCCCACCCCTCCCCGCCGTGTGCCCAGGCCGGGTGCAGCTGTGTTCCTCAGACACCGGCTGCACCCACTCCCCCCGTGGGCTGTCTTTGCCGTCTGCCCCCCCGGCACACCCCACCTTCTGCCCCTGGCAGGGACACTGCCACCCGCTCTCAGCTGAGATGGCCCCTCCTCGCCTCAGCCTGTCTGGACCGCCCTCTGGGAGGCGTCCACCCCTCCCTGTCGGTCACTCTGTCCCACTACACACTGGGTCACCACGGTGGGCATCACAATGTGAAACTCTCCTGTTCACTTTATCATTATCATCTTCCCTACTCTTTTTCCCCAGAACTTGGAACGTAAAAGGTTCCTTAAAAAATGTTTGTTGAGTGAATGAATGAACTTTAAGAGAGGTGAGAACCTTGCTGACCTCGAGCAGTGACCCGAGGGACAGGACTGAGGCGGGAGGGAGGAGGTGGGTGCAGAGCTCCCAGGCGCCCTCCACTCCATCGCGAGACCGGAGGGAGGACGAGGAGGCGTGACCGAGACCCCCGGGTTCCTCCGTGGTCCCTCCGTGAAGCGAGATGCTTCCCATTTCCTTACGCCTCCCATTCTAAGGGGAACACCTTTAGCCGAGATTCATAGTGAACCATCTAGACCGCAAACCTCTGCAGCTCAGAGAGTCCACCAGGCCTCCGAGGGCACGCACTGCCAGGCCTCCTCGCGTCCGAGCCGTCCCCAGGGCTCCCATGTCTGAGCACGCTCGGGCGAGAGGCCTTCCATGTCCCCGACAGCACCTCCGTCTTGAGGGGTCGGAGCTTCCTTCCATCTGGAGCTGGCAGGGCAGGGCCTCGCCTCGGGGAGATCCCGGGGCGAGGCCCTGCAGCCTCCAGGAGCCTGGGGCAGGCTCGCGGGTCTCCCCTTAGCACCTGCACGTGCCTGGCCAGGGGAAGGGCACCCCAGCACCCAGGGGTCCGTCCCCCACACAGCCGCTGGGTGGGGGTCCTTGCTTGTCCCTTCCTCCCCATCACCAAGGTGCAACACCTTGATGCCACTTCACCCGGTCCCCGGGTTTACAGGGACAAAATCAAGGCCTCAGGAGGGCCCAGGACTTGTCCAGGGCCGCTGATCTCAGTCAGTGCCGACAGACCTGCTTGGTCACCACAGCTAACTGCCCCCGCGCTGCCCGGCTGGGCACGCTCTACCTGCAGGGCGGTGCCTCCCCAGCCTGGCCAGGTGAGAGTCACCATGCCCAGCCCTCGGGCAGTGAGGGCCAGTGTGAGGGAGCCCCTGTCCTGGCTGCCAGGCAGAGGCAGACACACCCCAGCAGCCCCCCGCCCGCTGACCGCATCCCTGTCTTGGGCCTGGGCTGGCAGAGATGCATTGGTCGGAGAAACCAGTTCTGACTGCTGAGTGCAACCAGCGTGTGGCAAGTGCCGGTCACCCCCACAGCGAGGGCGGCTGGGGCTCAGGAGGGACGTCAGGGGCGGACACGAGGAGGACCAGACGGCAGCCTGGCAGGAGTCGCCCCCAGCGGGGCTCTGCCAGCCCACGGGGTGGCTCCGCAGGGGCAGGGCAGGGTCGCCAGAGGCAGAGATGTGAGAGGGTCTCAGAGGGGCCAGCCCCGTGCTGGGCCGCCCTCGCGGGCATTTAACACTCCCTGCCAAGAGAACGCGTCTTCCTGGGACTTGCCGCGGGGGCACTGGGACAGCGGGGTCACGAGGAGAGGAGGCGCCGCAGGCGGGTCCCGCACTGCACTGGGCTGAGCCAGGGCCTGGGTGCCCGCCGTGTCCCACCTGGGCAGGCCTCCGGGTCTGCCAGAGACAGCCCCACTGGAGGACGCACCAGAGGCCGGCTCACAAGCGTGGTGCCACCTCCCCCCAGCGTGGCGCCACCTCCCCCCAGCGTGGCGCCACCTCCCCCCCAGCGTGGCGACACCTCCCCCCCCAGCGTGGCGACACCTCCCCCCCCAGCGTGGCGCCACCTCCCCCCCAGCGTGGCGCCACCTCCCCCCAGCTCAGGCTTTCCCCACTTGGACCTGGAGCCCGTCCTCCTCCGCCGTGCCTCCCTTGGTGGCTCTCTGGGCTCCTCTCCCTTCGCCTCCCGGACACCAGGGCAGGTCGCTGAGGCGCCAGTGGCGGCCCTTGTCCCTTCAGTTCTGGGTGGTGCAGGGCCCTGCATTCCCACCTCCACCCTCCTTAGCCACTGTCCTTCCGGTCACCCTCTCCTGGTCTCCCTCCCCAGCACGGCCGGCTGGCCTCTCCTTCTCACGTCTGTGATAGCCACAACAACTCCCACCAGAATTCCTGGTCTCCAGGCCAAGCCCACACACTCACACCAAATCCATCTTCCTAAAAATACCGCCTCTGTTGGCCACTCTCCTGCCCTACTCGGGGGGACACTGCTCGCGGCGGGTGAAGTCCGCTCTTTTCTACCTGCTGAGCTTTGCTGGAGCCCTTACCCTTCATGGCTCGCCACTGCCTCGCGGTGGGAGCCAGGCTGCAGCCAGCCAGCCTCTGCACCCACCATTCCCCACCAGGCAGCCGCCTCCCCCTGCTCCACTGTCCTTTCCCTGGAGAGCTCCCACCACCCACCGCGGCTGCCGCAGACCTACGCGGGCCCAGGCTGCCAGGCATCTCCGTCCTGATCTCCCTGGGCCTTCCCGATTGTCCCCAGGACAATGCTCCTGTGCAGGTGTCAGGAGGGCTCACTGGGACGGTGCCCATCACGCATCACGGGCACATCCAGTACATGGCCATTGCTCAGCCAAGAGTTGGCGGAGGAGGCCTGAGTCCCCCCAGCGCCGGCACAGCAGGAGGAACGGTGGACCTGAGAATGAGCAGGGAGGCATCGCGCCTTGGCTGTCCTCTCAGGCCAGCGCCAGGCCTTGCCTTGGTTCCTGCAGTGCTGGGCATCACAGCCGGGCCTTGCGCAGGGCAGGCACGCGCTCTATCCCTGAGCCACAGCTCAGCACACCAATCTTCGCGTTTCAGTTCTCTGTGATCTTTTTCCGTGTGTATGTTGCCGTAGAACTGTGAGCAATATTTCAGGAGAAGGAAACTGAATGGGAATCACCTTGTGGTAGTAGAAGAGTCAAGCGCTGGTCCCTGGATTGAGATCTGGACTCCACCACTTAGTAGCTGTGTGACCTAGGGGAAGCCACTTCCCCTCTCTGCGCCTCACTGTCTCACCTCCACACAGAGTTCATGGAGTGAGTGAATGCATGCAGAGGTGATGCCAAGTGCATCACGTCGCGAGTGCTGTTGCTCCCACCTGGGCCTTGCCCGCTCGGGCGTCCCCAAGGAGGCCTGCTGAGTGCTGGCTTCCAACTCATCCTTTCCCCTCTTTACAGGATGACAGCCCCTCCCAGGATACCAAAATGTGAAGAAGAGCTCGTGGTCCCTGCTAGAGACATCTCTTGGGAAGTGGCAGCAAAACTGGTAGCAGCAGCGAATGAAGCCATCGCAGAAGCAGAAGGTGCTGGTCTGGAGCCCGCAGGGGACACGGGACGACTGTCTCCCGGCTTCCATGCCGAACGTCCCCGGCGGAGGGAGAGGGAATCCAAGGGCAGCAGCTTATCAGCTTCCGTTTGTGTCATTTGCTGGACTTGATCAATGTCTAAAGCCATGGACTGTGGTGACAGCTCCCAGGAAATGGGACAGCCAGGGGGCGCGGATGCCCCCTCCCATCTCCCCGCAGCCCCCTCCCCGCTGAGCTCCTGAGCTGGTAGACGCTGCCTGTGCAGTCACAGCCTTTCACTGTTCTAAGATCTCTATGGTTTTCAGATGTTAGTAAAAATTAGCTTTAGGTGGGCGGAAACAAAAGAAAAGCCTCTTGCTAAAAATAGAATTCCTGTAAGTTATAGAAACTCTTCCATCGTATCAAGGGCCCAGAGACAGTTTCAACCAATTCCAAAAACATTGGACCCAAAGAGATGTTTATTGAAACCTTTAAAAAAAAAAAAAAAAAAAAAAAAGCCCCTCTCGGGAGCTGGCCTGTCCAGTCCTCCTGCAGAGACTCCCGCAGGTGCTGGCTCAGTGCAGGCCTGCTGCCACCAGGAGGGAGCCAGAGGGACTCCACGGAGAGGCTGGTGGCTGGAGCTGGGCCCCTGGGCAACGCCGGCTGACTCCGCCCTGCGTGGCTGTGGGTGACCTCAAGTGCCCACTGGCCGTCTCCAGGAGGACCCTCGAGCTGCAGGAGGCTCGCTGCCCGTGGAAACACCCCTCCTTGCTTCCCCGCTGGAGCCCTTTCCTGACCTCAGCCTCCTCCCCGACGCAGGCAGGAGAGCCGGGTCTGTCCTCCGTGGTGGCTCTCGTCCAATACTGTTAGAGAAGGCATGAAGGCCAGGACCCAGCCGCTGCTCGCCCCTTGACCTGTGCCCCTCCCCTCATGCCTGGGGTCTTGCTCTGGCTTGGCATCTAGTGCCCAGCAGCTGGTGTGGCAGTGGGAGCCCCTGTTCTGGACGCCTGTCACGCCAGAGGGCCTGGTGTCACCAGCGGTACCTCAGTTTGCTCATTCAATTTAGAGTTCTTCTAAATCCAGCATCGTGTTAGAATTTGAGATATATATATATATTTTTTCAAATCGTTTTTAAATAGTTTGTAACTTGTAACAGACTTGAAACCTGGTTGAGACTGATCCTGCCGTTGCTATGATAAACCCTGGATTTCAAAAGAACCTGGGAGATCCGCGTGCCGGTTATTTTGAGGTCTGTGTCCTGTCTGTCCGTTGCTGTCGTCCGTGGACAGGTCTGCTCCCATGCAGATCTGGACGAGCTCCTGGGGGATGTCACACGATTGTGCGTGTGTGGTGGCGGGCCTCGTCCTCTTGCTGAGACAGGCGTGGAACGAGGCCGGGTGGGGAAGGAGATGGCACTTCTTGAGGTCTAAACCTGGTGGCACATGAGAAAGGGATCAGGGAAACGGGGAGGGTGAGGCCCGGGAGCAGCCTGATGGGGAGAAGCCCCGCCTGCGCCGCCCCTGTCTGCCACAGCATCATGCCCGTGGGAAAGCAGCGGCCCCACCCCGGCCGTGCCAGCTGCTGAGGTGCCTCTGAGCAGGGCTCCCCAGGGGCAGGGTGCCCTTTTCTACGAAGGTGCCATCTGTCCCTCCTGAGCCCCCACGACCAGGCCTTGCCCCGGCCTGGTTGCTGTGTGGATTTCTGAACTGGGGACTGCAGAAGCCCATTGGCATCTTAGGTGGCACAAAGTCAGAACTGGGCCAGGAAGACCTTTATTTAGGTTCCTGTAGAGGCTGAAAATAGAGACCCAGTTCTTCCACAGCGATCAGGCAGGAGAGAAGAGTCTGATTCCTTCTCCCATTCTCCTTGTAGTCTAACTTGAACTTCAAACTGGGCCTTTCTTACTGCAGAGAGAGAGCAGGAAAAGCATTCTGGGTGCTTTGAACAGATCCGCCAGTGCTTACAGGGGCCGTGCAGCCGCACGGGGACGCAGCTCTGTGACCGCCAGGAGCCCGCGGCCTCTGAGCCCCGCGCTCTCACACGGGGAACCACAGTCCAGGTGGCTGTGCAAGATCTGGACCGGACTGGCCGGCGAGACGGTCAGTAAATGCACGTCACATACAGGAATAGCTGATGGGAAGGAAGCAGCTGACTTCTTCTGATTGGGCTCTTTGGATCTGGTGAAAGTGTGATGCCATCGAATGAGTGAGGACACAGCTGCTGGTGACAGGAGCCCTCCTCAGACGGGCTGAGGGAGGCAGAACTCTATGCTAACCCCTCACACACCTCTCTGCTGGCCACACGGCAGAAAGTCCACGCGCGGGCGGAACAGGCGCTCGGTGACTCAGGGATCTCCCTTGGGGCCCTGCTTCCCTCTCCGTGAGGCTGTGGAATGTCCCTGAAAGCTCTTGAGCTGGCAGTGCAGTCCCCAGCACGGCGAGGCTCTAGGAAAGGATCAGGGCGCTGCCCCATCAGCGGCGGCTGAGTGGGCTACCCAGAGGGGGACCCAGTTGGGGGAAGCAGGTCACCGGGGTCGATCTAGCCCCCAGCCCCACTGTCCCCACTCTGCTCCTGGGCTCCTGGCTCCGAACGGCTTTCCTGGCCAGGCCCTTCCACTAGCATGTCTCTGCCACGGAGCCAGCTGACCGTGGACCCAGACCTCTGAAACCCTGAGCCAAGCACACATTTCCTCCCCCAAGATGTTCTTGTTAGGTAGTTTGGTCACAGTGACAAAAAGCTGACTAACACAGTAGGCCACATTCTTAGGCAGGCTCTTCCCAGCTGCGAACCCAAGGGAAGCCTCCGTTCGCTCCAGTAACGGGAGCGGCCTCCCGCAGGCCACGGCACACACGCGCCCGCACCTGAACCACCGCGTGACCCAGGAGAGAGGCAGGACGCAGTGTCCACTCCTGCAGCCAGGCACCGGTGAGTCGATCCTGCTCATCTACATGGACTGTGACCAGGAACAGGTGGCTTTCAAAGTGCTGTTACCAAAAGACACCACACTGGGCAGGCAGAGAACGACTGTCCCCAACTGAGCAGCACCCCAAACACTCTTCCATTGTTTGCCTCAAAATTAAATTTTGCTTAGTTCTAGTGAACTTTGTGCTCTATGAACCAAACATAACATGAACAGAACGTCTCATGAAAGTATGATCAGTTGGCTCATGTGTTGGTCCAGGACGCAAAGAAAAGACCACCAACTCCAATTTTAAATTAAAGCAAGCTTATATTGTATGCATACAAAGAGAGATGGCCAGTGGCTGCCTCTCCCAAACACTGGGCTTGGGGTCAGCCCCGCTCTCAGGGAAGACAAGGTTTTTGTAGTTCAAAGAGTTACAAAAAATCTTGGGAACTTACAGCTAACAAGGTCAGACATGTGTGATTCAAAGCAAGTAGCAAACTAATAATCTACATGGCATCGCATTCCAAGAAGGGAGTGTAGTCAAACCCCACATCAAAAGTTTATGAGGCACCGTTAGTTTTAGAGAGAGAGAGTTGTTATCTGGTCAAGGAAAGCCAGGCCTGAGTGAGCTCAAGGCCTGGGCATGAATGCCAAACAATTTTAAAACATCAAAACAAGCTCAGGCCAAATAGGAATCCTAGCATTTCATAGAAAACTGAAGTGGGCTTTTCATAACTTTTTGACAGGATGGCTCCCAGTCTTAAGATGGAATTAGGCTGGTTTATCACATGAAGATGTCACAGGCACCGGGAAAAATCCAATGCTGCTCAGTTTAAAACGGGACTAGGTTTCCTAAGTCGCCAAGGAAATCAGCCTTATTGTCCTGTGCAATAATGTGCCGCTGTGTCCAGAGCACACCTGAGCCCCGCAGATACCAGACCTCACCACTATCACCCGTCCCTGTGCCCGGGCCTCTGACATAGTAGGTAGTCAGTAATAGCTGCCAAATGGTGAATGATGGAATCGACTTCACAGTGGGAAGAGGACTGTTTTCAACATCATTGCCTCCCAATACCTCCCTGTCTCATACCAGTTGTGCAAAATGTCAAAATCAGCAGTGACTCCCCTGGTGTCTTCCTCCCCAGTCAAAAGGCAAACGTTCCAGAGAGAGATGGTGCTCTGCTCCTCCTGTGTCATTCCCCCAGGCTGTGAGTTGGGTTTGTTGTTGTTGTTGTTGTTGTTTAAAGATTTATTTATTTACTTTAGTTGTACACAATGCATTTATTTTTACGTGGTGCTGAGGATCGAACCCAGGCCGCATACATGCTAGGACAGCACTCTACCGCTGAGCCACAATCCCAGCCCTGTGAGTTGGTTTTTGAGATCCTTCCCGAAAAGGGTTAAAAGGGGGAGAGCAGCCGGGCGCAGTGGCGCACGCCTGCAATCCCAGCACTTGGGAGGCTGAGGCAGGAGGATCGCGAGTTCAAAGCCAGCCTCAGCAATGGCGAGGCACTTGGCAACTCAGTGAGACCCTGTCTCTAATAAAATACAAAAAAGGGCTGGGGATGTGGCCCAGTGGTCGAGTGCCCCTGAGTTCAATCCCCAGTACCAAAAAAAAAAAAAAAGGGGGGGGGGGGGGGGGGGGAGAGCGGAGCGCACAGAAGTCTCGGGGAGCAGACCACATCTCTGACTCCCCAGGCTCCCCTCGTGACGCCAGCTCCAGGTGGCCCTGGTGTCCTGACCACCGTGGAGGCTGAAGAAAGGCCATTATTCCAGTTCTTCCAAGTCCCGGGAGAGCTGTGGGAACACCGGGGAGGCCCCACTGTGGTCGAATGGGCCGGGCAGCTGTGGCTCTTGGAGACTCCTCAGAGGATGACAAAGGCGTGATGGCCTGGGAGCACAGGGAGCCTGCAGAGCCCCACCGCGCCCCTCCAGGCAAGCAGAAGGCTGGCCCCTCCTGCTCCCGGACAGAGCTGGGGGCTTTGGCTCTGGCCCAGACAAGGAGGTGCTGGGCGGGCGCAAGATGCTGGCGCAAGAGGAGGCGCTCAGGATCCCAGCTGGGCGCCCTGGTCAGTAGGACTGTGACCCTTCGCTGTGTAGTTTTACCTAGAAATTTAGGAAAATTGCTTGAAAGTGGGTGGACCTGTAAAAGTAGTTCTCACACTTATCAATGGCTTGGATTTTTTTGTTTTTGTTTTTTTTGTGGTACCGGGGATTGAACTCAGGGGCACTCGACCACTGGGCCACATCCCCAGACCTTTTTTGTATTTTTATTTAGAGACAGGGTCTCACTGAGTTGCTAAGTGCCTCACCATTGCTGAGGCTGGCTTTGAACTCGCGATCCTCCTGCCTCAGCCTCCCAAAGTGCTGGGATTACAGGCGTGCGCCACCGTGCCCGGCTTTGTTTTTGTTTTTGTTTGGTACAGTGGACTGAACCCAGGGGTGCTTAACCACTGAGCCACATCCCCAGCCTCCCCCACCTATTTTTTTTTTTTTTTTTGGTCCTGGGGATTGAACTCAGGGGCACTCAATCACTAAGCCACATCCCCAGCCCTATTTTGTATTTTCTTAGAGACAGGGTCTCACTGAGTTGCTAAGTACCTCGCCATTGCTGAGGCTGCCTTTGAACTTGCAATCCTCCTACCTTAGCCTCCCGAGCCACTGGGATTACAGGTGTGTGCCATCATGCCCAGCTCCCCAGTGCTTTTTATAGTTCAGTTTGAAACTGGGTCTCACTAAGTTCCTTAGGGCCTCGCTGAGGCTGGCTTTGAACTTGTGAATGAATGGTGGAATTACACCTAGCCAGCATTCAAGAACAGATTCTAGAATGGTTATCTGGTCAGTACTCAAAGGTTGGGTGTCCACAAGAGGCAGATGGTCATCCCCTCCAAGAAAACAGTGGCTCTTCAGACACCAGGGCCTCAGGCCCTCCTTATACCAATGGACTCTCCAGCCAGGGCTGCTGGGTGGTGTCAGGCCCTGCCCCACCCAGGCCCACCTGGCTCCTCTGGGCGACACCGCCTTTCTGACGCCTGGAAGCAGGGTGGGGAGAGCCCACCAGCACGCTCTCCTCAGGAGCTAGATCTTATATTCACATCACCTCTACGGCCTCGTGTGCTCCCCAAATGTAAATTAAGTAAAAATGTTTGAATGAGAAGTGAAGGGGCCAAGGCAGCCCCAATAAGACATCAAAGGTGACCCGTCAGAGGGGTCACAAACTTCAGAGGGAGGTGTGAGGTAAACCTCAGAAAAAGCATCACTAAAAGAAGCCAGACAGAAATGCCTTCAGTAAAACGTAGCTGAAGCTGTTGCAGCATACGGACAGATTTTCAACCAGATCCAAGTGTCTGTTGAGTTGGGGTGAGGCCCACAGGGGTGAAGCCAATCTGCCTGGCAGCTGCCAGGGCCTGGGGTCAATGGCTCAGGACTCCACAAAGCAGCAGGCGAAGCTTGGCTCTCGGGCCAGACTCACCGCCCGCTTGGCGAGAACGGCAAACTCTGGCGATCGGTTCTATTCTCACTTCCAGGGACTGGCCATTCCGGGGGAGGCCAAGCCAGAGCCAGTCAAACTTAAGTTGGGTCAGAATTCAGTGGGGAGCAAACATGAGTTCTAAAAGTCACTAATTCCCCCAAACTAATGATGTAACAGCCCATTCTGATTTCCCATATCATTATCCGGGAGTTAGTCTTATCACCCTCCCTTCCTGCCCCTGCACTGGGGACTAAACTCACTGGGGCTCCACCACTGAGCTACACCCCCACCCATTCTTTCTGTTTGTTCGTTTGTTTTTGAGAGTCTTGCTAAGTTTCCGAGGCGGGCCTCTACCTTGTCATCCTCTGGCTGCTCCTCTTTCCTAACTTTATCTGCTCCCTCTCATACATTTGACCCCAAGTGAGCATTATCTCCAATAATTCTTTTTACAATATCACCATTCTCGAAAACTTGTTTGCCACCAAAACCCTTAAGTGGAATTAGAAGATTGACTCATGGATTTCAAAGTTCTCCAAGAGCCGCTGCTCCTCTTCTTCCATGTTTTTGTCTTACCTGCTAACAGCCAAGTCCGACTTCCTGGTGATGAATTGCATCAAGAGCCAGTACAAAAACAAAGTCACAAAAGTAGTCAAGGTGAATATACTTTGCATACAACCAGAGATTTGTAAAAAAAAAAAAAAAAAAAAAAAAAAAAAAAAAGCCGGGCGCGGTGGCGCACTCCTGTAATCCTAGCACTTGGGAGGCTGAGGCAGGAGGATCACGAGTTCAAAGCCAGCCTCAGCCGTGGCGAGGCACTTAGCAACTCAGTGAGACCCTGTCTCTAATCAAATACAAAAAAGGGCTGGGGATGTGGCCCAGTGGTCGAGTGCCCCTGAGTTCAATCCCCGATACCAAAAAAAAAAAAAAAAAAAAAGTGCTCTATATGTGTAATATGAAATGTAATGCATTCTGCTGTCATTTATAACATCTTAAAATAAAAAAAAAATTTTAAAAAAAGTAGTCAAGGTGTAAAATGTTCATCCCTCTGACCATGCCAACTTGGAGAGTATATCCTTTGGAAATAATCCAGAAAATGGAAAAAGTTCATACCCAAATAGGCTAATCGGACAATATTTATCTCAGTGCAACTTTGGACACCGGTTATTCACCATACAATAGAAGAATAAAGAAAAGGAAGCTCCATTGTCTGGCTGGAATAGTTGGAAGCCATTAGAAATAGCAGTAAAGGGATGGAAAAGCCACCCAGAACAAAAGCATGGAGTGGAAGGGCTGAATCAGACAGAGCTCAGGCAGGGCAGAGGCGCCGGTGCACCTCACCGGGAAGGCAAAACGCGGTTCAGGGCTTGCCCTGATGGCGTCTTTTCTCCCACACTCACGCATCCCGAATCAGTCCCAAATTACCAGAGTGGATCAACGACATCAGCTCCCAGACCGTAGTTCAGTAGGAGGAGGAAGAGTGGTGCCAGAAACGGAGAGGGGTCAGGGCTGTGAGAGAGCACAAGGAAGGCTCAGGAGCGCTGCCCTCCTCACCAACGAGCCCTGCACCAGGGCCATCCCGTCTCTACACCGCCTTCTGCTCTGTTTGCAGGCGTCCCCACTTGCATTTCTCCTTTCACGCCGCCCTAGGGCTTGAACCCTGGTTCTGACCTCCTCTCATTAAGTGGCGCCCTAAGAGCCCACAGCATCAAGAGAGGGAGGGAGAGGAAGGAGGAAAGGAGGGGGGGGGTGCTTCCCGTTAAAAGGTGAGAGGGCAGCCAGGTGCAGTGGTGCATGTCTGTCATCCCAGCGATGCTGGAGGCTGAGGCAGGAGGATGGCAAATTCGAGGCCAGCCAGCAAGCAGCTGAGTAAGGCCCTAAGCAACTTAGCCAGACCCTGCCTCAAAATAAGAAGGGCTGGGGATGTGGCTCAGTGATAAAGTGTCCCTGGGTTCAATCCCAAGTACCCCAGCCCCAAAAAGCGACAGGGCAAACACACCATCTGGACGCTCAGGCGACAGGGCAATCACACCCCGAATTAAAGGTAGTCTAAGGATGGTAGAGGGCTTCGGAAATGAGGGGCCTCTGCAACGGGAGCAGGGCAGGAGGCGGAGGGCGGGCCGGGAGCCGTCTTAAGAGGCGCAGGTTTGTGCGCGGGTGGGGACAAGCCCCGGGCCCGGCGGCCCCTCCTTCAAGCCACCAAGCCTCCTGCCCAGCCGCAGCCCCTCAACCGCCCCCGGCCCGCATTCGCGCTCCTCCCCAGGTCACGGGAGCCCACCGCTCCGCTGCTGCCGCTTAGCTCTGTGTCCGTAAGTGACCTACTGAGCGCCGTCACCCGCGGGTGGCCGAGCGGGCCGAGCGCACGGAGAGGCCGTGACCAGGGCGCTGGGAAGGTGGGCTGCGCCCGCCCTTCCCGACCCGGTGCCCTCCCTCCCTGCCCAGCCGGGGCGCTTCCCACCCTCGCCGACGCGCGCCTGGGCTCTGGCTCACGCCCGGGTCACCTGGCTCCAGTGACGTGGAGCCCCTCGGCGAGAGTCGCCGCCACAGCTGCACAGCCCCGCTCGAGAGCCCCGGCTCCTCCCGGGGTGCACGCGGAGCCCCGTTCCAGAGGTCCCGGCTCCTCCCGGGGTGCACGCGGAGCCCGGGTGGAGAGCCCCGGCTCCTCCCGGGGTGCACGCGGAGCCCCGTTCCAGAGGTCCCGGCTCCTCCCGGGGTGCACGCGGAGCCCCGTTCCAGAGAGGTCCCCCGGCTCCTCCCGGGGTGCACGCGGAGCCCCGTTCCAGAGGTCCCCCGGCTCCTCCCGGGGTGCACGCGGAGCCCCGTTCCAGAGGTCCCGGCTGCTCCCGGGGTGCACGCGGAGCCTCGTTCCAGAGGTCCCGGCTCCTCCCGGGGTGCACGCGGAGCCCCGTTCCAGAGGTCCCGGCTGCTCCCGGGGTGCACGCGGAGCCCCGTTCCAGAGGTCCCGGCTGCTGCCCCGGGTGCCGCGCGGAGCCTCGTTCCAGAGAGGTCCCGGCTCCTCCCGGGGTGCACGCGGAGCCCCGTTCCAGAGGTCCCGGCTGCTCCCGGGGTGCACGCGGAGCCCCGTTCCAGAGGTCCCGGCTGCTCCCGGGGTGCACGCGGAGCCCCGTTCCAGAGGTCCCGGCTGCTCCCCGGGTGCCGCGCGGAGCCCCGTTCCAGAGGTCCCGGCTGCTCCCCGGGTGCCGCGCGGAGCCCGGGGCAGTGCAGGCCCCTGGGCTGCAGGCCCGCGCGGCGGGAGGCGCCAGGCCCGGAGCCGAGAGCCTCCGCGAGCCGAGCGCCGCGGGCCGGGCAGCGCGGCGAGGCGGTGAGGCTGAAGGGCGGCGCCGGGAGCGCTGCCGCCGAGAGCGGCTCGTTGGTCTAGGGGTATGATTCTCGCTTCGGGTGCGAGAGGTCCCGGGTTCAAATCCCGGACGAGCCCAGGCTTTTTCTCGAGCCACTTCCGATTTAGGACGATTTTCTTTTCCTCGCACAGCCCGTTCCTGCGACTGTTGGGTCCCACGAGCTCGGACGTCAGCCGCCGGTTTTGGAAGCCAGAGCCAGCGAGCTCAGTCCTGCGGCAGCCCGAGCTGCGCGGCCGAGCGTGGGCGCCGCGGCCCGCGCCCCTCCCTGCGGGCCTGCAAGGCCTGGCGGCCGCGGCCACTCCGGACCCCGCGAGCCAGGGCCGGCCCCGCAGGGAGCTCGAACTCCGCGGCCGCTGACGCCCGGGCGCGCCGGGGCGAGGTTTGAGAGAGCTCGGATCCCGGCACACTCCACACCTTCGCTCCCTCCTTGAGAGGGCGGTTGAGAGTGAAGCGTGCTCCAAGTGCAAGTCGCTCAGACCTGCATTCGTTGCATTTATTCACCTGAGCCCCCAAAATTCGATTCAAGGCCGGCGTGCAAAAGAGGGCTCGTCCGGGATTTGAACCCGGGACCTCTCGCACCCTAAGCGAGAATCATACCCCTAGACCAACGAGCCGCTGCTCGCCTGCAGTTTCAGTCCTCATAAAGGAAGGTGGAGCAGTTTAGTTAACGCGCCCTCAAGTGGTCATTTGTGTTTATATTCTTTGGGTTTCTTTTCTTTCTTTTTAATAGACCTTTAGTTTTTTTATTTTCCTTTTGCTCTTTGAAAATAAGTGACACCGAAAAAAGCAACGATGTCATCACCACCGTAATACTGACCTCTGATTTAAAAAACCATGATTCTATTTATGTCCATGGCTAATAAATTGCACGGAGTAGGTAGCAATGTCCCAGGGGCAGATTCCAGACTCTCCCCTTACTGAGTTTCCGAGGTTGCACTGTTCTCTTTCCCTTTATGGTAAGATTGCTGGTTTCTTGCGTACACTTTTTAACGCTGGTGGTCTAAGTCCCACCTTTCTGCCCTGCGCATTGCCATCCCTGGGTTTTCACTCGGGAGAACCACTTTTCATCTCAGACTCTGACCTTCCCATAAAAAGATCTTTCAGCATATCAAAAACAATTTATGTGGCATATGATTGGGTTGAATCTCGTCTGCTCTGATTTTGTGGAAGGCAAGACACCCAGCACCATCGCTGAATTCTACTGTATAATTGCTAACCATTGTATAATTGTTGCCTATTGTCCCATATCTTTAATAAACGTAGAAGGCCTGGCTTCTTATCTATATTTTAAATCCTTAAATACTTTGCATTGAGGTTGAACATCCTTAGCAAAGCTGGGACTCAATGAATAATTCTGAATGACTGCAATTTGTCTCAAATTCCTGATCAATACAAAGTTTGGAACTTGACTAACTGTAACTGAATTCTCAATCTAGGAAATCACTAACCAGATAGGAAACAACAGGTAGGGTGACTATCCAACAAGTCGACTCATTTGTTTATTTCACCATTCATTCATTCATCAGTTTGTTCGTTGTTCATTCGTTCAACAAACATTTGGCATATTCTGTGCTGGACGGTGAATTGCTAACTTTCTTCCAATCCTTTGACATCAGAAAATTGCAGTTGTGGAGTTCCAACATTGTTTCCACCCTTGTTTATTTTATTTGAAACTGCCCTGACTTCAATTCTTAGGGCTCAAGGCAAGAAGGACAAAAATACCCTTTAAAATGTTAATGAGTTGGAGATGCCAAGACAGTTTATTCACCAAAATCTAACTGGAAAAAAAAAATGTGCCCTGGACACCTAAAGGAGCTTATCCTCCTCGCTAAAATGGGGAAGGCACAGTGTGCAGCTCGTTAGGCAGAGTAACCCCCCACTTCAGATTTCTGAAAGTGATCACAAGCAAGGAGGACTCAATGCTCTCCTTCCTCACCGGAATCTGGAATGGTTGTTATCCTTGTAGGTTTCTTTCCCCTTTGTTCTTCTCTCTAGTGATTGAAAGGAGGCTGTCTTTCACTCCACAGGCTAGACACTAGTGTGTTCTTTTGTCCCTCACAAAGATGCAGGAAGTTGACTAACAAAACTCAGAATGTCCACTGCCCATCTACAGTGGGAAGTGTCCCTCTCTGGGTAGGCAGAGTGTCTGCAACCCAGTCCAGAGTGTGTCCTTCCCTAGAGTCAGGTCCTGTGGCACAGGGAATCTTGAGGAACACTCTATCCTGGCTGCACTGAGGAAAAAGGTCTAGTGACACCGCCTCCTGTAACAGTGAACACACTTTTCTCCAGGACCTCCTCATTCCTGTTCACCTAATTTGGTGTCTCTGAGCCCAGGAGAGGGAGAAACTGGAACCCTAATGTTCAAATTTTTGAGAATTTCTAACAAAGATGTTTCTCTGAACCCAGAACTTTCTGTAAGATTGTTAATGAAGTTGATTGGCTTCAGGCAAATCTTTCTCAGGGGGGCCTGGGATTTGTCTTTGACTGTCTGAGGGCAACCATAATGAGTCAAATTCTCAGAGTTCCTGGAACTTGGTGCTGTCGCCACCCACGCATCACAGCATTCCAATTTTCTTGTGGTAACAGATCTTAGAGGCAAGGATAGACAGGCTAGAAATTAGGACTGTTTTTCTCTTGATTGAACTTCCCACCCAATTTATATGCCGTCCTGTCGTTTTTTTTTTTTTTTAATATTTATTTATTTGTTTTAGTTGTACACAATGCCTTAATGCCTTTATTTTTTCATGGTGCTGAGGATCCAACCCAGGCCGCACATGTGCTAGGCGAGCGCTCTACTGCTGAACCACATCCCCAGCCCTTTTTTTGTATTTTATTAGAGACAGGGTCGGTCTCACTGAGTTGCTAAGTGCCTCGCCCTTGCTGAGGCTGGCTTTGAACTAGCGATCCTCCTGCCTCAGCCTCCCCAAGTGCTGGGATTACAGGTGTGCGCCACGGCGCCCGGCTCCTGTTGTTCTTTTGAAATGTCTCTCAAATTCTGTCTTCCTCTCTCTCCACTCCATGCTCACTTCATGGTCTCTTGACTCTTGCCCTGTCTCTTGCAGCGGTGACCACTGAAGACAGCAGATCTGAAGTCCTTACATTCTCCACACCTGCAGGAGAAAGACAACTGAGGTATGGCCACAGGCTATTTCCCAGCAGTCCCTCTGTGCCCTTTCTCTCACCCCCTAAGGCCCCAGACACACGTGCATGTTTTCCTGTTTCTCTGAGTTTGCTTTTCCTGTTTCCCTGGTGAACCTCTATCTGTTAGCACGAAAAGACGGGACAAACGCCAGCTTCACAGACCAGCGCAGTGCTTTACTCAGGAATGAAGGTTCCCACAGGAGCAGGGATGCAGGGACAGAATGAGCCACGGTGGGACCCACTTTCCTGGTGGAAAATGAGCCCCCAAACAAAGACAGGGCCTGAGCTATGTAGGCTATCTGAGAGGTGGGCTAGTGAGCACACCCGTTTTCTCTGGGCACCCAGGAACTTGGAGTTTGTCTGTCAATCAGTGAAGGAGTCAGTTTTAGTGCTTAGGAACTTAGGGTTTGTTTTACAGGGCGAAATGGGAGGGAGTCTAGGGTCAGTGGTCAGTTTCTGGAATTTCTTGTACTGGACCTGATGGAGGGCCTGGGGTCAGGGGTTGGTACCTGGGAAGGATTTGTTTGCAGAAGGGTTAATGCTGCAGCCTCTTCCCAGAGATGCCTTTCCAGGTGTGATGGCCACCTCCTGCTCAGGGCTTGTTTTATCACCCGGAAAGAACGTACTGGGAAAGGATCGAGCTCTCAGTGTGTGGCTGTCCTTCTCACTCCCTCCCCCCAGGGCTCACTACTTTTGGGGTTTGTCATTTTCCATATCTAATACTATCCATCCTTAAATGTCACCTCAAATGTGACACTGCTGTGAGTCTTCCCCAGACTCCTCTTGGGCTAGCAGAGGGAGGTCTGGGTGTGCTGGAGTACACCACAGCCTGTAGCACCACCTGCGTCTTGGAGGACCAGCGTTGGCCCTTGGAGGTCCCTGTTGGCCTTGCTTTTCCCCTTATTTCTCCTTCTCTTTGAGCATTTTAAGGAACTTGAGAGTGATGACCGGGTGTTCTACTGTAAGGATGGCCTTGGGCCTTAGCCTAAGCAGCTCCCATTTTAAGATTTCACTTTAAAGAGCCGGGTGCGGTGGTGCACACCTGAAATTCCAGCACTTTGGGAGGCTTAGGTAGGAGGATCGAGAGTTCAAAGCCAGCCTCAGCAATGGCAAGGCACTAAGCAACTCAGTGAGATCCTGTCTCTAAATAAAATACAAAAAAGGGCTGGGGATGTGGCCCAGTGGTCAAGTGCCCCTGAGTCCAATCCCTGGTACCAAAAAGAACCTATAGAGTGCAATTGTATCGAGCGATTTGAGTGACTAAAGCATTGAAAATGGCAGAAGCGTGTGGACTTTCTTTTTTTTTTTTTTTTTGTGGTACCGGGGATTGAACTCAGGGGCACTCGACCACTGGGTCACATCCCCAGCCCTTTTTTGTATTTTATTTAGAGACAGGGTCTCACTGAGTTGCTAAGTGCCTCGCCATTGCTGAGGCTGGCTTTGAACTTGCGATCTTCCTGCCTCAGCCTCCCAAAGTGCTGGGATTACAGGCGTGCGCCACCACGCCCGGCGACTTTCTTTATTTCTCCCTCTGGACTGCGTAAGTTGCACTTTGCCCATGGAGACATCTACATCCTCTGTTGAACTAATGTGTTTGTATCCATTCTGGTTATTCCAGACACACTTCAGAAGGACTTTGCTGAGAGAAATAGGAAAGAATGGTTTGGTTTGATTTTTTCAGTTTTCTCTCATTAATGATAAGGTAATTATGAGTTTGCTGTAGTAGGAAAACCAGCAGAGACTGACTCTAGACAAAACTCCCAAGTGAGAGGTTGCATTTGGGGCCTTTCCCACTCCTCCTCCTCTTTCCCAGTGGGTTTCCCTCCCTTGCCCTCTAGGCCTCCCAGAGGGTCTTGCCTTTTCTCACTCCATTCTCATCCTTCCTGCCATGTTCCACAGGCCCACAGGGCGGTCCAGACAGAGCGCCTTCTGAAGCCAGAATAGGACAGGCAGATAGGAAGGGTCAGAGTCAGAGGATGGGGAGGACTGAAAGTTAATTCCTTCAGAGCCCTTCCTTCACCCTTACCAAGATCACCTGCCCCTGCTCCACCCTGTGGCTAAGGTAACCTGTCCCAGGACTGTCCCTCCCTACAGGGAGTTGTTAATTACGCCCCCTTCCTGCCCAGGTCACCCCACCCTGGCCCCTCCAGCCCACCTGCTTCTCACCTTTTGGCCATCCCACCGAGCACCTCCTGGCCTAGTCACTAGCAGGACTGGGAGAGACATGGGGAAGACTGTAGGAGAACAAAGGAAGCCTAGGACATATAAAAAGGCAGACCACTCTCACTTCCCGGGACACCAGGATACCAGCGATGGCCCCCTTCTCCCTGCTGGGAGAGTCTATGTTACCCCTTTTAAAATAATCCCTGCTTCCTACGCTTGCCTCGCGTGCTCTAATGTCACACTTCAGCATGCGAGGCAGCAGGACTCGGCACCACTTCCCGGCTGGTGTTGACGTGCAAAAGCACAGCAAACAAAAGGCACAGCCCTGCGTGATCTGGGTGGTAGGAGAGTTCCAGTCCCACCCTGCCCTGCCACCAAGGGCCAGAAGAGAGGCTCCGGGGCGGGCAGGACAAGATGGGGACTGCTTTCCAACCTGGCAGATCTCTCAAGTGGCAACACATAAATTATCCAGTGCAGGCAAAGGACAGGCCTCGGGCAGGGCCGGGGAGGGCAGGGTCAGAAGACTCGGATCCGAGGTGCATCAGAAGTCTCCCGCCGCACTCTCATTCCTTTCTTCTCTCCCATTGCTCTTTTGTAGCTACAGGAAGTCCTTCCTTCTCCCTAGCGAGGCCGGGAGAAGCCGAGCAGGGCTGAAACGGCGCGGTCGGCCCGAGCGGAGCTCCGCGGCGCCGGGGACAATGGGGCGCTGGGCCGGCCCCGCGGCGGCCACGCAGGCAGGCGAGCGCCCCGCGGCCCGTTGGCCCGGGGCCTGGCGCAGGGCCGGGCGCCTGGGCGGGGCGGGGGCGGGGCCGCCCGTCGGGAGGGGCTGACGGGCGGGCGGATCGCCCAATCGCGAGCCGCGAGGGGCGCCGGCGGGCCAGTGAGCGGGCGGCGGGGGCGGGGCCGGGCGCGGGCTGGCGCGGAGCCGCCGGGGCCGCGGCGGGAGCTGCAGCGTGGAGGCACCGCACGGCGGCTGCGAGCCGACCGCAGTGGGAGCGGGTCCAGCGCGCGGCGGCTGCAGCGGCAGGACGATGGCAGCGCCCGCCGGAGCCGGAGCAGGGAAGGCGGCCGCAGGCCACAGGCGCTGGCCGTGGCCGGCGCTGGCCGCGGCTCTCGCGCTGTGTGAGTGGGGCCGGGGGCTGGGGGCCGGGGACAGGCGGCCAAGGGCTGCGGGCCGGCACGTGCCCGTCGCGGGGGTCGCCGGGGTCGCGGGCCCTGCGCGCGGTCCGGGCGCCGAGGCGGGAGGGGGCGCGGCCGGGTGGGCTGCGGGCGGCGCGGAGCCCCTCTCCGCGGGCCCCAGGGCGCAGGGGGGGCGCTGCCCACCTTGCAGCCTCCGGTGCCAGGGGTCCCGGTGCCCGCGCCGCGGGGCCCCCGCCTCGCCCTGCCGACTCTCCATCCCAGGCCCTCCCGGGACCGCGCTCGGGAACCCGGCTCCTGGCCGGCTCCACCTTTGGGAGGTGGCGGAAGGTGGCAGGTTTTCCATCTGTGGGGCCTTTTGTTGGTTCGCTTCCTTGTTTTGAGCCAGTGTTTTGTTTTACCTTGTAAAGTCTATTCCAGGGCACTCCGATCGTTCTTAAGCCTCAGTGATGGAAGAGCCCTGGGTTCGCATTTGTCTCGTCTCTAGGGTCTGCAAAATGCAAGAAGAAATTTACATTACTTCTGGGCTAGAATGAAAAGGGCACTAAATACCAGTGAAATGACCTGGCTTTAAAGAATTTGGTCAATTCCACAATAATTCCAGAAATAGTCACCATAATTTGACATGGCTTAGAGCATTTAAAATGCATACTTTTATTTTTTAAAAAAGCTCTTTTTAATGGCGAGGTGCTAAGCAACTCAGTAAGACCCTGTCTCTAAATGAAATACAAACAGGGCTGGGGATGTGGCTCAGTGGGCGAGTGCCCCTGAATTCAATCCCCAGTACCAAAACAAACAAACAAAAAAAACCCTCACTTTTTTCTCATTAAGTATCCTGACTCAGGTTTAGGGTAAGCCTCAGCCTCGATTTAAGTGAACTGGATGAGTTGCTTATGGACATTAAGTAGTGTCTGCCGTGGGACTTTTCCTGTGTTGTGGTTCAAAGCAAAGTACTTGTTTCTGTCTCAGAATTTGGTGAAGTAATGTTTATAAAGATGGCCAACTGCTGAGAAGCCACAGATCTTTTCATTCCTTTTGTTTTGCAAAATACCACTTGCATCACAGGATCTGAATATCAGCGCTTATCAGTAATGTGTCTCATGGAAGAATCCTTAATGGAGTCTTTGGAACCTGGAAAATAGATGGAATTCTGCTGGATTGCCAACTGCTCCTTTTTTTTTTTTTTTAAGAATAACAAAAAATATTTTACTAAAACATAAGATTTACAGAAGTTTCCAGACAAGCCATACAAAATGGTCACAAAAGTTTTTTTCTTTCTTTTTTTTCTTTTTGAAGGGGGAAATCTACACCTGACAGCAAAGTCACAATGTTATTAGTGAGGGCTGTGATGTTTGTTTAATGTTCCCATTGTGATTCAAACAATCAAGCTTGTCCATCTACAGAGTCCAAATAAAGTTAGACTTGGCTAGAGAGCATATTCTAAAGAACTGGTTAGCTGCTTTTACCCAACTGCTCCTTTTGACCACTGACTCCAGGAGCTGCAAAGTGCCAATGTGAAAGAAAGCCTCTGCCTGCAGGGGTTGACAGGTGAAGATGCCTGTTGTGTATAGAAGACAGAGTCTTCTGTGTTATCTCTTCTAATGAAAAAGAAAAGATTAAGTGTTCTGTGTGTGAGAGATGTATGTGGTGGTGGTGGTTAATCAAGCAAGTAGACGTAGAAAATAGCCTAAGACCAAGGCCTATCAGAAATCTTGTGTGCTTCAGACAGATTGCTGCGCATGAGAGGTCAGACAGCATGGAAGCACTTACCACAATCTCAGTTAAATGCAGGGTAACAAAAATAGCAGAACTGGAGAACACCTGGAATGAAGTGTTGCCCAATTCTAGAATAAGATATAAAGCCAATTAAGAGGTGTGTTTTTGTTCTTGTTTTTGTCTTAAGGCACAACTGAAAAACGGACTGTTGAAAAGATTGCCAAAATAATAGCCATCTATACATTGGACATACCTCTTAAGTTGTGCAGTATGTAGAAAGCAGCTACTGTTGCTGGTTAATTTTAGAAAACTGTTGAATGTTTCTTCTTGCCAAATCACTTTTTTCTGGTTGTGGATATTGCACATAACAGTTCCTCTCTTACTGGAAGGCTAATATTCTTTTTCCCCTTGTGAGGTGGATTCTCACTAGGTTGCTCTGGCTGGCCTTGAACCCCTAGTCTCAAGTGATCCTCTTGCCTCAGCCTCCCCAGTAGCTGGGGTGACAGACATGCGTCCCTGAGGTTGGCCAGAAGAAGGCTCTTAAGTTTGATCCATAGAGTTCCTCAGCAAAAATTTATTAAGCCCCTTTTCAGTGCTAAGGACCCATCTATTCAAGGAAGCACCGTCTCTGTTCTAGTAACACATAGTTCTGTGGGAGAAACACTGTGATAGGTACTATGAGGAGTCTTTTGACACAGGTGTGCAGTGGGAACTTGAAGGAGAGGCATCACGGCAGACTCAAGTTCAGGCTGAAACTGAGTAGGCCCTGGGGAGGAAACTGCACCTCAGTAGTGAGTTAGCCTGCGGGTGGGGGTCAGTGTGCAGGGAGGTTGCTGTGGGAGGTCCAGCCAGAGGCCCAGCTCAGCAGACCCTCACCCTGACTCCTAAATCCATGAAGGGCGGTTAGAGTGGTGTGCAGCCAGAGAAACCCGAGGGCTGGCGTGATAACCCAGGGGAGGAGGATGAAGACCCCAAAGACAGCTGTGGGATGTGAGGAGAGGACTCAAGTCCGAGCTAGTGAGGAATCACGAGAATTTGATAGGACATTGATTGAGTGTGGAAGTGAAATAGGAGGTGCATGACATAAGCCATGATTTTGGGGCTTGTAGGCTGGATCTGTTTTAGAAAGGGGGACTGTTCACAAATGAAGGATGTGAGATGGAAAAATAGGAACATTGGGAGAAGGCGGCCCCGGAGGTACATTTGGTGTGTTAAGTCTGAACTGCTGGTGAATTGTCCAAGTGTAGATGTGGGAGACAGCGGGGTAGATGGTTCCGGAAGTGAGGAGAAAGCTCAGGTTGGAACTACAGATTTGGGAGGTTCATGTGACCAGCAGTTAAAGCTTGGGTCGCTTGGACAAGGTCATCGAGGGAGAACGCACTGAAGGAGATAGGGAGGCCCAGGGGTAGTCCAGGGCTCAGTGTAACCTGGGAAGGAGGCCCCGAGGACGAGAAGGCAGCAGGTTCTGGTGACAGACACCAGGCGAGAATGGAGCATCGAGGGTAAGGAACTGGCCAGACAGGAGAGGATTTGGCGTTTGGGTAATCGCCAGGTAGGAATGAGCCCACAGGAGGTGAAGAATCCGTCTGTTTTTGCACCACCCATTTCAGTCAATAGCTCTGCTCTCCGTCCACTTGCTCCAGCCCAGAACCCTGGGCTCCGTCCACCTTGATTCTCTGCCCTTCCTTCCCCCACATCCGGCCAGTCCTCCCATCTCCAAAGTGCATCTGGAGTTGACTCCCCACCCCCCACTCCTAGCACTCTACTCAAAGTCACCGTCGCTTCTTGCCTGTTTCACTGTGATAACCTAGCTAGTCTCCCCATTCCTCCTCAATCCACTTTTGTCCAATTACAAAAATGAATTTTATTAAAATGCAAATCAGATCATTGCTTTCTTGTTTAAAAGTCTCAATGGCTCCCCACTGCATGTGGAATGAAATCCAAACCTTCCTACGTGGCCCTCGAAGCTCTGTGACACCTGCTTTCTGCCACCTTCTGACTTCAGCTTGTGCCACTCACCCCTTGGCTCACTGTACTCAAGCCATTTTGCCATCTTTGTGCTCTTTGGCTTTTCGCAGCTGCCCAGGGCTGGCCCCTGGTCACAGGGAGGTCACAATGTATCACTTCAGGACCACCTGTCCCAGGAGAGTTAATATTTGCGAGCCCTTTTAGTTTACTGTTTTTGTTTTGATTTCCAACTATTTGATTTTTCTCCTTTTTTTTTTTTTCTCCATGAGAATCTAAGAGATAGTGTCTGTCTTATTTATAGACAATATCCTTATCATAGTGGGTATAATAAATGGTAATAAGTGTAAAATGTTGGTGAGGCATAGACGTGGCCTGACAGTTTGTCAGTTGTTTGCAATATGGTTAGAATTGGTTTGGCACATAATAGGTCCTCAACAAACGTTTGTTGAAAGAGTTTTTTTTCCTTTTTTCTTTTGGTACAAGGGATTGAACCCAGGAATGCTCTACCACTGAGCTACATCTCCAGCCTTTTTAATTTTGAGACAGGGTCTCATGAAGTTGCCCAGGCTGGCCTTGAAACTGCCATCCTCTGTCCTCAGCCTCCTGAGTCACTGGGATCACAGGCATAATTCATTTTCACTCTTTAATTACCATTTTATATTTCTTCAGAGATTTAAGGAATAAATTGACATTCACAGATTAAATGCCATGATTTTGAAATTAATGTATATTAAAAGTAATGTTTTTGTTGTTGTATTTGTTTTATTATAAGTAGAATTTTTTCTGTTTTTTTGATGCTTCTTGACCAAATTTTGACTTAGACTCTACCTCTACAGTTGAAAGGCCCTAAATCTTTTTGTTTTTTGGTACCGGGTATTGAACTCAGGGGCACTCGACCACTGGGCCACATCCCCAGCCCTTTTTTGTATTTTTTTTAGAGACAGGGTCTTACTGAGTTGCTAAGTGCCTCACCATTACTGAGGTTGGCTTTGAACTCGTGATCCTCCTGTCTCAGCCTCCCAAGTGCTGGGATTACAGGTGTGCGTCACCAGGCCCGGCTAACTTCAGGATATTCACTAAGCTCAGGTGCTGCCAAAAAAGAGGAACTAAAGACAGACTAAGTGAAAGACAGCGGTATGTAAAAGTCCATAAAATGTAAATTTGGGGCTGGGGTTGTGGCTCAGCGGTAGAGCGTAGAGCGCTTGCCTAGCACGTGTGCGGCCCGGGTTCAATCCTCAGCACCACGTACAAATAAACGCATCGTGTACAACTAAAGCAAATAAATAAATATTTTTTAAAAATGTAAATTTGTTTTACAACCTCTGTATTTACTTACTCAGCTAAACAGGGCACCGGCACTGTTTTATACACAGAACACAGGGTGAGCCTACCCATATTCTAGTTGTGGTGTCTGGATACCCGCACTCAAGTAAATAATGAATCTAAGTCAAGAATACCAAAGGACAGGTTACATCACTTTTAAGTAAATGATCCATCTTCTGTGAAAATTTGCGGTAGTTTTTAAAAAATGGAGAACACTTATGTGGCCTAAAATGTTTTGTTTGTTTGTTTGTTTTATTTGTTTTTATATCGGAGATTGAACCCAGGGTCACTTAACCACTTAGCCATATCCCCAGCCCTATTTTTTTTTTTAAATTTTGAGACAGGGTCTTGCTTAGTTGCTGAGGCTGACCTTGAACTGGCAATCCTCCTGCCTTAGCCTCCTGAGCCACTGGGATTATAGGCCAGCGGCACCCCACCCTCGTGTTTCTGGTCTTTCCATCCTCACTGAGGCTAGTTTAGTTCAGCCACCAGACACATCTGGGTAGTTAGAGCTTTCTACCTGGAGCCCAGGAGTTTTATTAATTGTGTCTCTTACCTGCGAATTTGAATTCTCCATGTAGGACATGCATTTCACCAGTGTTTCAGCCTTGGAAATATTTTAACCTTGCTAAGGTTTGCTCTGACATAGAATTCTTTCTTTTTTTTGGGGGGGGGGGGGGTACCAGGGATTGACTGACTTCAGGGCACTCGACCACTGAGCCACATTCCCAGCCCTTTTTTGTATCTTATTAGAGACAGGGTCTCAGTGAGTTGCTAAGTGCCTCGCCATTGCTGAGGATGGCTTTGAACTCGTGGTGATCCTCCTGCCTCAGTCTCCCAAGTGCTGGGATTACAGGTGTGCGCCACCGCGCCCGGCTTAGAAGTCTATAGATTAGTTTAGTCTTCACCCCCCACAGCCCCTTGGGAAGTTAGTTCTTGGGAGAACTAGAAGCATCTCCTTGAGTGCTCAAGCACCGTATGGCTCTGACTCTTGCTCCTTAAGGCTGGTGAGATTTTACTTTGCCAAGTGCTTGACATTAACAATACCCCTGAGTCCAGACAAAAGTCCTTGGATTTTGAGTATATAAGCAGCAGGGGTCAGCTGGTTGTGAGACCACTCATAGTACCTAAATTGTGGGACTATAATTGCCTCCTGGGACTTTTATGTTTTTGCCCCTAACCCCCTTTTCTTCATTTACTGTCTTTTTAAATATATGTGACTACTATGGTTTTTTATTCACTTAAAAATTTCCCTTGGGACTGGGGTTGTGGCTCAGCGGCAGAGCGCTCGCCTCGCACGTGCGCAGCCCGGGTTCGATCCTCAGCACCACGTAAACATAAAATACATTGCATTGTGTACAACTAAAATAAATAAATAAATATTAAAAAAAAAATTTCCCTTGGGGGGCTCGGGTTGTGGCTCAGCAGTGGAGCACTCGCCTAGCACGTGCGCGGCCCGGGTTCGATCCTCAACATCACATAAGAATAAAGGCATTGTGTACAAGTAAAACAAATAAATATGTTTAAAAATTTTTTCCCCTGGTCCTGTTAGACATTTATCCAAGATGATTTCATTAATAAATTCTCCCCCCCCCTATTTTTTTGTTTCATCCATTCTCAGAATCACTTCCAAAATTATGTTACTTTGATCTATTGTCAGGCTTGTAGCTTGGATAGCTTTTTTTTTTTTTTTTTTTTTTTTTTAAGCAATGGTGATACATTGTACCCAGTCCTAGGTTTAACTGACTGGGTTTGAAGTTCAGTCTGCATTCTCTATCCTGTGCATTGTGCCAGATAAAATTGCCCGCGTAGTTGTCCCGTAGTGTGAAATCCACAGCTTAAAGTGTCAGAGTCCTGCTGCAACCAGCAGGACAGGCTTTGAACTTTGAACTGATATTTCACATAGGAATCTGGGGAGTTGTTATATGTATTTGGAATCATTTAAAAGATGGTTTTACCATAATTAATAGTGTATTTTTTTTTCCTTCAAACATTAAGGACGACACACAGGATAGAGATTTCAAGTCAGTATTGTAGTGCTAGATCTGGGAAATTGGAATCTCTGAGCTTATTGCCCCCCGTCCCCCGCGGTTGACCACTCCAATGACAGTAGGAGTGGTCAACCACATCCTCACAAATGTTCAAGGTGGTCTGGGGGTGTAGGTCAGTGTTAGGATGCTGGTTTACATGCATGAGACCCTGGGTTAATCCCCAGTAGGATGAGAGGAGCTTTGAGGAACTGGCTCAATGGGACTGTAGAGAGGCTTGGTGAGTCTGACCTCTGGGGCTGGGTGGCAGTCTCAAGACCAGGGAGGAGCTGCAGTTAGGCCCAAGGCAGAAGTCCTTGGGGAGGTCACGCTTACATTAACTGACTGGGTGAGGCCCACCACCCAGGGTGTGGAGGGTAATCTGCTTTACTCGGTTTCAATGTAAATCTCATTCAAAACTCACCTCTGCAGAAATGTGGAGAATAATGTGTCACCAGCTATCTGGGCACTGTGACCTGGCCACGTTGACACATAAGATTAACCACCATACTAGAAATGAGTGATGAAAGTCGCCATCGGTGGGGCTGTCTGTTGTTGGTTTCTGGTGATCTTCTTTGCTGTCTCTGTTTGAGCACCTTCAGTTTACCTCTCGTATTGTTTATAGCCTTCTGCCAGTCACGGTGACAAGATGCCCCACGTGATCAGTGATCAGCGTAGTAATGAGGGGAGGGGTTTGTTTTGGTTCCGGGTTTCAGTGGTGCTGCTTAGCCCTGCTGTTCTGGGCCTGCGGCAGCACAGTGACCAGTGGCTCATGGTGGGAGCACAGGAGGAGTGAGGCCCCACCTCCAGTCAGCCAGGAGGCCGGGGAGGAGGCTGGCCGGGCCGAGTCCTGGCATCTCCTCCAAGGGCACACCTCGACGAGCCGCCCCCTCCCACTAGGCCCCCTGCTTGACATCCCACCACCTCCCGTAGCACCAAGGGCTGGGGACCCTGCTGTCCACACACAGGCCTCGGGGGCGTCCCGGGTGGGAACTGACACAGCTCCACTCAGTGCCGACTCCTGCCCCTCTCACCTGCTTCCCACTGTGCCGCGGCAGCCCGACAGTGCCCCTTGCCCGCTGCGGGCCGCGGTCCCGGACTGTTCTCCTTGACCTTACTGACCAAGGATCCTGGTCCCTGGCCTTCACCAAGTGCTCCCCCGCCTGTGCCCAGCCCTGGCTGTCCTTGAGCCGGTCCTCTTCCAGCCCTTGGCCGGGCTGCGTGTGCACACCTCTGCTGATCCCGTCCAGCTTTGTCTTGGAAGCCGGCACAGCTGGCGGAGACGGACGTTCAGCTAGTAATAGCTGATAAGTGGTGACTCCCACCTGTGTCCTCGGGGCCCTGACCTGCAGGTTCTCAGCCAGCTGACATCGCTCCACGGAGTGTCTAGAAGCAGCCAGAGCTCTGTGTTCAGCCCAGCTCCACAGCCCCCATCTCCTGCTGTCCTCCGGTCCCCTCCACTGGGTCCCCTCCTCCTTTCTGCGGTCTGCATGCCTTTCTCCCAGTCACCTGGGCCACAGACGTGGGTTGGTTCATCCTAGAGTCCTTTCCTTCACCCCGCCTCCCCACCCAATGTGCCTCTGTTTCTCAGCTCACCCCTCGTTTCCACTGGGCTGTGACAACTGTCAATCATTTTAAGTTCAGATTACTGCAGGAGCCCCCTGAATGGCCTCCCTAAAGCTGATCATGTGCCCTTCAGATCTACCCTTCCGCCTCTGTTGTGGGCAGCCTTAATTGGGCCACTCCTGTGCTCCGCATTCGTCCCCATTCTTCCAGGGTGGACTCACCCCTGCCCGGTGTCTGCCGGCCCCTCCCTCACACACTACTGCCTTTGGCACCTTCCCTGCACGGCACGCTGTTGTATGTCTCCTTGGTTTTGTGTACGATCGCGCACTCTCTCTCCCCCGCCCCCGCCCCGCCATTTACCTTTCTCATCAGGTGTAGGCTCGAGTGTGCTTGGCCTTGGGAGTCAGAGTACACAAGGATGAGCGTGAGCACAGCCCACCATGGCCACCTGAAGGGGCGGATCTCATTATTTGCTCACTTCTGTTGCTGTAGTTGAGTTCTTTCTACTATTGGTAGCTGGAAATATATTAATTTTTCTTATATTTATTCTTCTGTGGCTTTCCCACTAGAATATAAAACTCCAGTGATCCCTAGGAGAGTGTCTGGGACATAGCAAGAATTCCTAGGTATTTCCTGGATGTGTTTGTTGGTGGTCCTCAGAGTGTTGCCATACTTGGTTGAAGTTTGGTACTTGAAAATCTTTAAGTGTCAGAAAACAAAACAAGCTGGGCGCGGTGGCCCACGCCTGTAATCCCAGTGGTTCAGGTGGCAGAGGCAAGAGGACTGTGAGTTCAAAGCCAGCCTCAGCAATTTAGCGAGGCACTCAGCAACTCAGTGAGGGCCTGTCTCTAAACAAAATACAAAAATAGGGCTGGGGATGTGGCTCAGTGGCTGAATGCCCCCGAGTTCAATCCCTGGTACAAAAGAAAAAGTTCGAAAGTGGAGAAGTTTTTGAATCTGTAGCCCCTAAGCGGCCTAAGGCGTGAGGTGGGTAGTCTCCCTTAGCAGATGTGGACTGAGTTCTCGGTAGCTGTGCTGCGTACCCCACGGAGCCCCAGGAGCCCGGCAAGCAGCGCTGGCCTGGGGACCACAGCCAGGGCACTGGTTTGTACCTCACTCAGTGTGGCTTGCCCCCTCGCTCGTCACCTCCCCCTTGAGCAGAGTCACATGCAGGCAGTCCTGGCCCCAGCACCTGCCTGACTGCGGGGTCCTCTCTCCTGCCCACTCACCTTCTCTGACCCGCGCCGTTCCTGGGAAGCGTGCCAACCTCGAAACCTCGTCCCTCTCTTCAAGTGCCACTTCCTCTCAGTCTCACTGCAGCAGTTCCTGGGCCCCTTGTGACTTCCAGGACTTCCCCACTTTCTTGTTTGCATTAGTCACCTCCTGGCTGGTTCCCTCCCGCCCGGTCCCTAGTGCGGTCCCTAGTGCGTGGTCACCACCAGGCTCTGCGGCCCGTGCTGTGCTCTCTGGTCGCGGGAGCCTGCCGCCCTCGGCCTGGGCACTGCTCGGCCTCTCCTCGGGCTGCCCTGCTGTGGCACGGGCTTGCCGGAGCTCCAGCATTAAGGAGCCTCCTTTGGTCCCGCAGTCCACCCAGGCTTCAGGCCTCAGCAGAATGCCCGCAGCGCCTGCCTCCGCGGGGCACGCCCCTCCTTCCCGCTCTCCCCCAGCCCAGCCTCCAGCTGCCCGCCGGCTGACGAGGAGCCTCCTGTCACACCACCTCCGCACTCCAAGGTGCCCAGCCCCGTCAGTTCTTCTGTGTAGTCACCTGGTGTGACCTCGCAGCCCCTCCCGCCCACCTGGCCATGGTCCCCCAGCCCTGACCTCTGCAGGTGGATGTGCCCCCAGCCGAGGCCCAGCTCCCGGTGGGGACCCCTGCCCCTCTGGTTTTCCGCACCCCCCCGTGCTGGTGGCCCCGGGTTTGTGTGCCAGACCTCCGAGTGTGCCAGACCTCCGAGTGTGCCAGACCTCCGAGTGTGCCAGACCTCCGAGCTCCGCACCCGCACACCCGCTTCGGCTCCGCTCTTCTGGGTGCCTCAAGGTACCGTGGACACTTCAAACTCAGCACTGCCACCAACCGCAGCCGGCTTTCCTTCTTGCCAGGGAAACCTCGGCCCGGGATCACCTTGGCTATCCAGTCGCCAGGCGGGAAGCCAGGGCTCTTCCCAGTCCTTTCTTCACTCCCATCCCCTCTGTTCCTTTGTCAGCATAGCAGCAGGAACTATTTAAAATCAGACCCTGTTGCCGCCTGAAGCAATGGCTGCTTGGAGCAACGAAGCCGCGGGAAAGAAGTTCAGAGGCAAACTGGAAACAAACAGCTTTTTATTTTGATAACTTTTCTCTCTGGCTCTAACAACCACTAACACGCGCCACACACACCACCAAAATGGCGCTGACCTGATCAACAATCTCGGCCAAGTCACTCGAGATCCCGGGCCAAGTCCCGTGAGACTACAAAAGGCGACAATGCCCAAATCTCCATGGCCCATAGTCAACCACAATTTAAGCCATCTCCCCAAACAGGGCTCCTACAAGACCCCATCACTTTTTTTTGTTTAAAACCCTGCAATCCTCAAAATAAATGAATAAAGTCCTTCAGTTATATCAGATTAGTCTCGTCTTTCATAATATCAGAGCCCAACACAAGCGTATGAAAACATTGTTTAAATGCAAGATTACAAGCAGATTTTGTTGTTGTTGTACCAGGGATTGAACCCAGGGCCACTCTACCACTGAGCCACATCCTGAGCCCTTTTTATTTTGAGACAGGGTCTTGCTAAGTTGCTCAGGGCCTCATTAGGTTGTTAAGGCTGGCTTTGAACTTGCAGTCCTCCTGCCTCAGCCCTCCTGAGTCACAGGGATCACAGGCACGTGCCACCATGCCTAGCTATTTCTTCTTTTCAGTCTCCAGTTCTTGCTGTTGTGCAGGGACCGTATGATGAAGGTTGTCTTTGGTATACGTTCATTCCAGCAAATGACAGAGACTTAAAGTTTTCTCTGCCAGGGTGCATAGCAGCATGGGCTCGTGTTCAAGAACCTCCCAGGTCTTGGTGGGCCTGCTGTGAGTTCCCTGCTGGTGAATGGCACTCTCCCCTGTACCCCAACAAGTGCATGAGAAGAGGGCACCAGAACGTCTCAGTTCCTGGTAGTGGTGGAGCCTCCTTCGAGGGGCCAGCACACAAACCGGGACCGTTTTGCAGAATCCCCTGTGGCTTCCAAGGCATGCAACTAGTGGAGTCACGCAGAACCTCACACTCAAAGGGGTCCTGCAGCCAACTTGGGGTTGTTGTCTTAAAATTCTGCGTGATTTTATTTCTCAGTTTGTATTTTGTATGTGAAGTCTGACAGGACCGTGGAGCATGTGTGGGAACTTGGAGTGGCAGCTCAGATGCAGGTGTGACCTCTGCCACGCCCATGCCTCCCAGGGATAGGTTTTGGCCTACGCTCTTCACCCCTGGGTTCTCGGGGCCCCACATGGCTTTCTCGCCCTGTGACTGCTGCCCTTGCCCCGGCAAGCAGTCAGGTCCACAGGGAGGGAAACCCATGTTCTGCCCTTGCCCTTTGCCCCTCTGGGTTTAGCACAGGCCCAGCAGGGGCTTGGGAGGACGGGGCCAGGGTGTGCCCTGGAGCACCACGGCAAACCCGTGGCCATCTCTGCAGAGGCTCTTGCCCTCCTCATCCGGGTACCAGGCGCTTTTCCCTGTGGCTTGGGCTCTGCATGTTACGTGCAGTAGACTGTTGGGTGGTGGGTAGCAGGTGCCTTGGGAAATGCTGGGGCTAAGGTCGTATTGCCTCTGCTCTGTGGTCCAGAGTTTGGGTACGAATCGTCCTTGGTACTTTATTCTAGAGCAAGCCCCAAACCTCTCTCTAAGCCAAGTGCTGTTCCTGCTATCGAGGGCTATGGCTCACCTTCCGATGCCCGTGAGGCCACACGTGAGGGAGGTGTGATTTGGCACCTCATTTTTTACAACAAACTGTTAAAATGTCGTGTCAGGAGTAGACCTCCCTGGTAAGCCCACACCCCACCTGGGAGAACGTCACTGAGCATGTTTGCAAACCAGCATTGCTCAGCAGCGCAGCTGAGGGCGGGGCTGTTTGTGAAAGCTGGCTCCAGCGACGCGTGTCTGTGACGTGTTCCCTGAGCTGCGCCCTGTTGTGCCCTTGGTTCGGCTTTGTGCTCGGATGGTCGGGCTGGGCTCCTCCCACGGGTGTTCTCTTTGAGGTCGTGCTGTTGTGTCTGTCGGCACCGAGCAGCTGCTGAGCACTCCCTTGTAGATCGCTCTGCGGCGTCTTCCTTCCGAGGTAGGTGGGCCACGTACCCACCGCCCGAGCAGCGCTGGCTGCAGGCAGGCCCGGCTGCGGCGGGGGTCAGCGGAGAAGGGAGTGGCCTGAGTCCCTTTGGACATGCAGTGGACAGAGCCAACTGCTGGACTCATCTCAGGCGCAGCAGTTGCCGACATCTGTCTCCATAGACTTTTTTTTTTTTGTCCAGCACCCCTCTGGCACACCAATAGACCTGACTGATGGTACGGCTGCGTGTTTATCAGATGCCTATGGTGGAGCACTTGCCTAGCAAGGGCAAGGCCCTGGGTTCCATCCCCAGCACTGGGGGAAAAAAACGAATATAGAGCTTATACTAGACCAGCTACCGTGCTGAGCCCTGTGTGAATATTAACTCCTTTGGGTCCTGTACTTAGCTCATGGAGTGGGTACTAGAGGTGGCGCATCCCTGATCTGAAATGCTTGGGACCAGAAGTGTTTCAGATTTTAGGGTTTTTGTTTGTTTGTTTGCTTTTTGATTTGGGGTATATTTGCATATACATAATGAGATATCTTGGGGATATGCTCCAAGTATAGGCATAAATTCACGTGTACTTCATATCCACCTTGTACATAGAGCTTGAAAGTAATCTTATAGTTTGTTGTTGTTTGTTTGTTTTTGTACCAGGGATTGAACTCAGAGACATTCAACTTCTGAGCCACATCCCCAGCCCTATTTTGTATTTTATTTAGAGACAGGGTCTCACTGAGTTGCTTTGTGCCTTGCCGTTGCTGAGGCTGGCTTTGAGCTCACAATCCTCTTGCCTCAGACTCCCGAGCTGCTGGGATTGCAGGGGTGCGCCACTGCGCCCAGCCTTATGCAGTATTTTTTATCTCCTATGTTTTGACTGTGACCTGTCACTGGGGGTTTGATATATAATTTTCAATTTGTAGTGTCATCTTTGTGCTTAAAAAAAGCTTCACATTTTGGGCATTTTGAATTTTGGATTTTTGAAGTAGGTTTGCTTAATTTGCATTAGAATATATTTACATTAAAAGAAGAAACTGAGCTGGGCGTGGTTGCGCACGCCTGTAATCCCAGCACTTGGGAGGCTGAGGCGGGAGGATCACAAGTTCAAAGCCAGCCTCAGCAATGGTGAGGCACTTAGCAACTCACTGAGACCCTGTCTCTAAACAATATACAAAAAAGGGCTGGGGATGTGGCCCAGTGGTTGAGTGCCCCTGAGTTCAATCCCCGGTACCAAAAAAAAAAGAAGAAACTGAGGCAAAAAGGGTATTTTCCCCAAAGTTACATGTCATTTTTTGTTGTCTCAGGCAGTCCTGTGTCTTCCATAGTTCAGAAAAAACTTCCAGATTTTTTTTAAAAATGTACCTTACCAGTGGGGCAACTTTTGATGTGCAAAACAAATCATATTCATTAGAAAGTATATCTACACACACACACACACTCACTCTTTCTTCCTTGGTACTTGGTGTTAAATCCAGGGGCTTGGGCTGGGGTCCTGGCTCAGCCGTAGAGCACTCACCTAGCATGTGCGCGGACTGGGTTCGATCCTCAGCACCATGTAAAAATAAAGGCATTGTGTACAACTAAAAGCAAATAAATAAATATTTTTTTAAAAAAATCCAGGGGTACTCTACAACTGAGCTATATCCCTAGATCTTTTTATTTTTTAATTAACTCAGTGACAATGTCTTGCTCAGTTGCAAATGCTGGCCTAGAATTTGCAATCCTCCTGCCTTACCTTCATAAGTCTCTGGGATTACGGCCCCTGGATAAGAGCCCCTGCGCCTGCTTCCTTATACATTTGGATACAAGTGCCTTACCAGGCATTTTATTTATTCGCAAATAAATATTTCCACCACTTCATGGAAATTTTCTCCCATTTTCTTGATACTTTGAAGCATGGATGTTTTTAATTTTAGACTTTTAAGCCCCGTTGATCTGGTTTTTTTCTTTCTTGCTCATGCTTTTGGTATCATATCTAAGAAATCATTGCCCAATACCACAAAGTTTTGCTCCTTTGTTTTCTCATTGTATACTTACGGCCCTTAACAGCAGCACCTGTGATCCATTGGAGTTGATTTTTGTTATGGTATCTACAGTTTGCTTTTTTCACTTAATAATGTACCTTGGAGATCATTCCGTACCACCACTAAACTTCCCTTTTCCTTCTTTGGATGCTGTGGCAGTCCCTTGAGGGGATGTACTCTAAGTTTCTTAACAGCCTGGGTGTGGTGGCACATTCCTGTAATCCCAGTGGCTGGAGGCTGAGGCAGGAAGTTCACGAGTTCAAAGCCAGCCTCAGCAACTTGGTTGTTCTAGATAGTTCTTGCCATCCCGAGGCCTTTGGTGAGTGCCAGCCCTCACCCAGGCTGTTAAGAGGCCCCGAGGGATTCAGGAGGCTTCATTCCGTTGAACATTCCAGTGAGTCGGGGCAGAACATGGGTTATCTGCAAGTGCCTAGGACTTGCCTCTGGGGGGAGGCGTCCCTGCGGTGCTGTGGTCCTCCTGGGGTAGTCCCAGGTGACCGACTCTGCACTGGCCATGTGCGTAAATCAAGCTGGTGACAATCTAGACTGGGAGCAATCCCTCCAGCCACACAGTAAGCCCTAAAATATCCAGAGATTACGAAACTTGGGTTTCTGTTTTAAGAGGACGTTTGGGGGAAATCCTGAAATAGCCAAGTTTAACTGATCTGCGGAGACGCGTGTGACCAGGAGAAAAGTCGGCGGAACAGGCCTGGGGGCAGCTGAAGTCCTGTGATGGAGCCCGTCCCCTCCAGCCCCGCTACTCCTAGCAGTGCTTCACTGACCGACTGTGAGCTCTTATTTTAGGCACTGGTCGTGTTAGCATGATAACACACAAAAGAACTTTGGAAGTGTTCAAATCCTATTCCTGTTGAGTAAATTAACCATTCTGGGCTAGAGTTTTTTCATCTGTAGAATGAACAGGCACTGAATTTGTTTCCCATCCTGCAGTAGATTAGAGACTTTACTTAGGAGGTCTGTGTGGTGCACACCTGTAATCGCACCTGCTTAGGAGGCTGAAGCTGGAAGATGGCAAGTTTGTGGCCAGCCTGGGCCAGACTCATCTAAAAAAAAAGACCAACACTTTTTAAAATGTTTCACTTACATATTTATTTTGTGGTACTGGGGATTGAACCCAGGGGTGCTCTACCACTAAACTACATCCCCAACCTCCTGGCTTTTTATATTTTTATTTTGAGACAGGGTCTTGCCGAGTTGCCCTGGCTGGCCTTGAACTTGTGATCTTCTTACCTCTGCTACCCGAGTTTCTAGAATTATAGGTGTGCACCACTGTGCCTGACTTAAAAATAAAAAATAAAAAATTAAAGAGTGAGCCTTAAGGAGGTGCCCTGGAGTAGTAAGGAGGTTAGAAGCATTTCAAGACTCAAAGTTCAAGACTCTCAAGACACGCTACCTGGACAGGGGCAATAGCCTCGCATAGCCAAGCCACCCCAGAGGGCATCATGTTACATAATGGAAAACTGTGGAAATCGTATCGTTTTTTTTATTTTTATTTCAATTTGATTTCAGACTTACAGAAAAGTCGTGGAAGAGTGCAGAGCATACCACCGTGCTTCACCCCAGTTCTGCACCTTAACCTTTTCCCCACGGCTCAGTCTCTCCCTCTCCCCCTCCTCTTGCTCCTGGCTCAGCAGCAGAGGAGCTGCATCTCTCTCCCAGATGCCTCGCTGCGTGCTTCCTGGAGACTAAGCACGAGGTCCCTATCACCCAGGGTACCTGAATCAGCAGGTGGTCCTGGAGCGTGGTGCTAGCTCAGCTCAGGCGAGCCTTGGTGAGCCTGCGCTCCTCCCCGCCCAGAGCCCCTTAGTCGTCCCCGGTCTGCAGCGCTTCCTCCCTTCCTTTCGAGTTTTTCACGGACTCTTAGTGGCCGATGGTCCCTCTGCGGGTTTGTCTGATCCGGGTCATCCGCACCCGGAGGATGCCACGCAGAGTCCTGGGTGGCGTGACCTGGGGAGCCCGAGTGCTGCTGGCTCCGTTCCTGGGGCCCTTTTCTTCACTGTGAAGGATGATTTTTCTCCTTTGGAATTCATGACTATCTTGTGGGGAACTTTTGAAACTACACAAGTGTCTTGTTTCTCCCCAAACGTTGTGCTCACGCTCACCCTTTTTTATGAAGACAGAAGAAGCCATGCCCCTCAGCAAGAGCCCCATCGAAATGGTTGTGGTGTTGAAAAAAACATGACTTCTAGGAGCACATAGCAGTCGGGTGGTAACTATCGGGTGGAATTCCTGATTACTCATTAGGTCAGATCAGGCCTTTGTGATGCTCACTTTGCAAAACACCCTCATATAAAAGCCAGCTGGCAGGCTCACGCGTTCTGATTTTATTTGTGTGTGCTGCTGTCTTTGAAAGACTGAGAGGTGAGTTACTCCCACCACTTCTGTATTTGTCCACCATCAAGGGTGTAATAAAATAAGCAAAAATACTTTTAGAAAGATTGATTCCAAGTGCCTCTTCTTTTCCTCCTTTTTCTGTGTGTCTGCCAGTCTCAACCAAACACTCCACTTTTACTGTGTTCCCCACCTAAAAATCCTCAGAGGTGTTTGAGTTCCAACTCCTCATCCAAGCTAAGCCCCCCCTTCAACTTAAGAACTTTCCTCTCTTCAAATTAACCTACATACTTTGCTTTTAAACACCAGCTTATGTTTTTCTGTCTCTGCAAAATGCCCTTCCAGTCTGTCTTGATTCTGTGAACATTCCAGGTAAAATCGAGTCCTCCTCCTCGGGGGTCCTGACCTCTTCATTTCTGAGTCTGACTTCACCTGCACATGGTCTGTTTGCCTCTTGAACTTTCCTAGGGAAAACAGTGGTATAAACAATACGTAAAATACAGACCGGCACTCCCTAGCCCCTCTCCCACAGTGTTCCTTTCTTTTTTTTTTTTTTTTAGTACTGGGGATTGAACTCAGGGGCACTCAACTGTAAGCTACCTGGTACCGAAAACCGGGAGGAAAACTCTCGGAGGCAGAGTAAAGCTTTTACTACTTTTACTTCTACTTTCTTAGAAAGAGCTTAGAGAAAGATCTTCTTAGTTTAGAGAGAGAGAAAGAAAGATAGAGCTTAGCTTCTTGTCTTCTTGTCTTAGAGAGAAAGAAAGATAGAGCTTAGCTTCTTGTCTTCTTGTCTTCTTCGGGAGCCTCGGCCTAACTCTGACCAGCCCTCGGGAGCCTCGGCCTAACTCTGACCAGCCATTACTTCTTCTATCTGGTTTCTCTTCTGTAACTGCTCTGCCTACGTTCTGGCCGCTCTGATTCTTTTCTCCGACCCGAACTCTTCTTCTGACCGACCGAGCTACTGCATGACTGACTGAATGAATTCTCCGTTCTCCTAACTCGGACCGCTTTCACCCGGTTATATAACTTCAGCTTTGCGGGTGCCTACAGGTGCGTCACATACATATCAGGTGGAACTTATGGCTTCCAGCTAGCTGCAACAGCCCTTCCTAATTAGGGCTCCTTCACTCAACCACTGGGCCACATCCCCAGCCCTTTTTTTGTATTTCATTAGAGACAGGGTCTCACTGAGTTGCTAAGTGCCTCGCCATGGCTGAGGCTGGCTTTGAACTCGCGATCCTCCTGCCTCAGCCTCTCAAGTGCTGGGATGACAGGCGTGTGCCACCGCGCCCGGCTCCCACAGTGTTCCTGTTCTGCATTTTGACCAGACCCTTCACACAGCACGGACACAACCCTTTTCAGTCAGTACACAATCTCATGCGTGTGTCCATGTGTGGTAGCTAATGAGACCGCGTCCCCCACAGAACCCAGCGTTTATTAGCTATTCAATAAAGAGATGTTTTATTGACATCTTTCTCCCTCTCTCTCTCTCTTTTTTTTTTTTTTTTTTTTTTTTTTTTTTTGGTATTGAGGATGGAACCCAGGGATTCTTTACCACTGAGCAACATCCCTATCCCCCCCGCCCTTTTTTTTATTATCATGTTTTATTTTGAGACAGGATCTTGCTAAGTTGTTGAAGCTGGACTCCGAGTTGCCATCCTCCTGCCTCAGCCTCCCCAGTTGCTGGGATCAGAGGCATGCACCACCCCTGATTCATCATCCTCTTTGTTCTGATGAAGGCTGTATCACAACAGGATGGGGAACAGATATCTCCATTCCTCGTATTTTACTTCATGTCCAAGCGTGAGTGTTCACACGTTGAGCCCTTTCTGGCAGTGATAACTCAGTGCTGACTGATCCAGACTCCTTTACCAGATATTTCTAGGTGTGAAGAGCACTTCACTGGGATTAGGGCCCACTTGAGGGCAAATTGTTTCTGTCTTGTAGTGAAACATAGGTGCTCGCGTTTCATCAACCGCAGCTTCACGTTACAGGGGTCCCAGGATCCGCCAGTCACGGCTCCATCTGTTTTGAGTGTTTGACAGCTGTCTGGTCATTCGCAGTTGGTGCTGGGTCCCAGAGGCCCACTCAGGCTCCTCACCTGGTCCCGCAGGGGGCAGGGTCAACTGTGGGACTGGGAGCCCAGGGGCGTTCGCTTCAGTGGAGGTAGCCACGGCTGCGGACGGGGCGCTGGGGGAGTGGTCCGAGGGCTTCAGCAGTCGGGCAGGCCGAGGCTGCAGCTGCTCTGAGTTGCAGAGGCTGTCTGGCCTCGGGCCGGGCGAAAATGAGCATCTCACGGCCAGAGGAACGCGCACTGAGGGCTCAGTGGTGCCAGCCCGGGGACGGGGGGCTCTGGGAGGCCGTGCGGGAGGGAGCCTTTCACCTGGGTCTGAATAAGACGCTGGTGTGGACAGGGTAGCCATGAGCTGGAGTTCATCAAGAGCCCACCCGGTCTGGGCGCGGTGGCGCACGCCTGTAATCCCAGCACTTGGGAGGCTGAGGCAGGAGGATCACGAGTTCAAAGCCAGCCTCAGCCATGGCGAGGCACTTAGTAACTCAGTGAGACCCTGTCTCTAATAAAATACAAAAAAGGGCTGGGGATGTGGCCCAGTGGACGAGTGCCCCTGAGTTCAATCCCTGGTACCAAAAAAAAAAAAAAAAAAAAAAGAACCCACCCGGGGTCACCTGGCAGTGGACCCACTCCCTAAGGGTCTGTCACTCCCCTGTGTGGGGAGGGGCCCGCCAGCCTATCTGTGGCCCTCAGGCCAACTCAGGACGCCGGTGCCCTCTGAAAGGGCAGGTTTTTGTCATTTCTCTGGTGAACGGGGGTACTGACTCAGAAGGTCGTGGCGCACTGCTTCGGAAGGTCAGGTCTGAGCCCGTCCTCAGTGCTGTAGTGGCCCGGCGGGCGTGGCTGCCACAGGCGAGGTCCTGTACCAGGGCCTTGACCGCCCACATCTTATGGGTGCGCTGGAGGGTGGCCATGTGTTTAAAATCACCCCAGGGCCTTTAAAAGAGCCACGTCCCCATGCCAGTTAAGTCAGAGTGGGGACGGGTGGGGGCGGGACCCTGCAGTGGTATTTTTTTTTTTTAAATAGACTTTATTTTTTTAGAGCAGTTTTAAGTTTACAACAAAATTGAGAGGAAGGCGCAGAGGTGGCTCCTGCTCCCTGCCACACGCACGCAGTCCCTCCCTCATCAGCACCACGCCAGGGCCGTGCGCGCAAGACAGCTGGCACACCGTGACCCCGGGGACCGTGGCGTCCTCGCGGGGCTCACGCTTGCTGCTGTGGGTTTCGTGGTGTGGCCCGTGGAGTTGTGGTGCTTCTACCATTACGGGGCTCACCTCGCGTGGCTCGTTATTTTCCAGTGGTTTCAGCAGGCATCAGCATTGTTGAAGGTTTTTTCTCTCTTTTTGGTGTGTTTCGGAGGTGAAGAATAACCCTGCTGCCCCGGTGTGTCCTCTGGTCCCTTGTTCTGTCATTGCTGGAGTATTTTGCATTGAGCTCTTCTAACACGCTGTAAACCACGACCTGGGAGTGCAGGGACGTCGGGTTAAGGTGCGGTGGTTCTGGGTTTGAGGAACCTTATTTTGCCACTTGAGCGCTGGGACGTGTGACGTGGAGAGCTCGTTACCTGCGGGACAAGCCCAGAGCACTCACCAGGGAGTTAAGCTCACACTGCTGCAGCTGGTTGGGAGTAAAGTCATCTGACTTGGTGCCCAAAGTGTCTCATTTTCATCTTCTATGATGAGAAATGTTCGGGTGCTTGGTGCAGACGGTCGGGCCTTGCCACCAGCGACCCTGGCATCCACTTGCCACTGACGTGTGGATCCCCTAGTCGCCCACACAGCCCCAGCCCATGTGAGCCCCTAGTCGCCCACACAGCCCCAGCCCATGTAATGGCCCCACGGTCAGGGCCAGGCCCAGGGCCGCAGCTGCACGGGGGTGTTGTCCCAGCTGGCCGTCAGGACACGAGGGCTGAGGCCGAGACCTCGCTGTGTGGCGGGAATGAATGGCTGATTGAGAAAAGGAAATCAGTCACCGGGGAGAGGCCAGAACAGATGTCGCGGGCCAGGAAGGAACACCAGGGCTGCACAGAGTCAACTGATTAGTCCAGTGACTGGCCCGATTCAGGGCCTTTTGGACCTTGCTCATGTCAGAACAGAAAGGTCTTTGTTGGTGCAGAAGAGGTTGAGGCTGGAGACGTGGCCGCCGGCCGCAGATCATGGGCAAGGAGTTGGCCCGGCGTGGCAACCCTTTCTGTGAGGTCGCAGGAGGTAGCTCCCCTTGGGGAGTCCCCTTGGGGCCCGGCTGTGCCACCCAGGACACCGCTGCTGCGCCGTCTGGAGCTCCTTGGGTGGGGCAGGAGTGGGCTTTAGGACCGAGCTTATCTGAGCTGGGTTTGATAAGTTTTTATTCTACTTAATGTTTTTTCATTCATTTTTCCCCAAATTCCCCAAATTTGTTGAACTCATTGGGATAGGCCAGTGTTCACCCAGCAACAAGGGTCTACACACTGGTGAACAGGGACACGGTCCCTGCCCTCTGGCCACAGGCGGCGGTCCTGCCAGCAGAGTGTGAGCCCCAGGGGAGGACAGGATGTCCGGGAGCACAGGGTGGGGGCTGGGGCGGACGCTGCAGGAAGTCACCTTGAGATGGAGCCTGGAGCTCGAGAGTGCGGACGGCAGAGTGCTTCCTGGCCCGGGAGAAGTCGGTTGGCTGCTAGTTGGGGCCCACGGGGTGGAGTGCATGTTTGTGGCCTCCCCTACGTTGTGCCATTCGCTCGGGGAGGTCGGAAACAGCAGAAAGGAGCCTGCATCGGCTGCAGGCATCCTGGAGTTCAAAGGGAGCTCTCTTGTCACCTCCCTTCACTCTTCCTTCTCTTTTAAAAGTTTTATCCTAAAGAGAATGTACACATGAGAGAGAGAGAGGGAGGGGGGGGGACCGGCTTCCAGGATGGATGGTGAGTGCACTCCCTACCCTCCTGGTAGGTAAGCCCTGCCAGACGAGTCCCTCACACCCAGCCCCCGCCCCGTCCAGTGGTCACCCTTCCTCCAAACCCTGTGTTCAGTGCTGCCCTTCATTCCGCTCTTTCAGTGCGTTTTAAAGGCCTCATCTGTGCTCCATAGGCCGTCACAGTGACCAGAGAGAACCAGAGATGGGCCGGAGTTAATCAGCGCCCGTCGTGCTCTCTCACACAGGGAGACACACTGACCACATCAAAGTGCTTCACAGTTTTTCAAACAAAACCCTCTCTCAGTCTCAAGGAAGTCGCAGGACCTGTTAAAAAGACCAGGCTTTTACAAACCAGCACAGTGCAGGTGGACCTGGCCGTGAAATGGCCCTGAGACGACAAGGAAGTGCTCTGGCCAGCTGGGCGTCAGGCCCCCGCCTGGGCTGCCCAGGTGTGGCCTCTTATGGCCGTGCTGCTCAGTACAGTTCCATTGACTCCGGGTGTGCGAGCTAGCATCGCTGGGAGGGAACGCGTCCGGGCGAGTAGCGGGCGCCATCGCTGCCTTTGTGTCACTTTAAAAATTCAGAATATTGAAACAGGTCACGTTGGGAAGCCGCCTCTTGGGTGAGCCGTTCTCGAATGTGCTTTTGTCTTTGCTGTGGTGGACGCTGTTTTGTATTCCATGTTTTCTTCATTCTTTTTTTTTTTAATATTTATTTATTTATTCACTTTAGTTGTACACAATGCAATGCATTTATGTTTACATGGTGCTGAGGATCGAACCGGGCCGCGCGAGTGCTCTGCTGCTGAGCCACAACCCCAGCCCCTTCATTCTTTTTTCTTTCTAAAATCGTCTCCGTCCACTGTGCAGGAATGCCGAGCTCTGGGTGTCAGTGGGTCGCGGTGAGGTCGAGCCTTGCCCGCTGGCCCCGCGGACCTGTTGACTGCTTCGCGGACCTGTTGACTGCTTCGTGGGTGACTTTGCAGGTGCTGCTGGTTGGGCTGGGTCCTGGCTTGAGTGGCACTGTCACTTTTAACTACATGCTGCCTTTTGGTGGAGGCACACGTTAGAAGCCCTGCTGTCTGGACCACGCCAAGGGAAGGTGCTTTTGGTTTTGCTTTCGTTCCTACTCTTTGAACTCGGGCGTGACTCCCCAGACTTCTGCCCCCGGAGAACCTACAGGGAGGAAGCAGCCCACCCACCTGACCACGCCTGTGGAGGTCTGTACACACGTGACTTCTGTGTGACGGGAATCCACGGCTGGCAGGCACAGGGACGTCTCCTGGCCCTTCAGAGCCCAGCTCATGTCATTTCCAGGGCAGTTGGTTTTCCCAGGAGTCGGCAGGAAGCTGGCCTCTTCCATTGTGAGGTTCTGGGCCAAGGCTGGGATCCTGTCCCAGCCCTTGTGGCCAGTGTGCCACATTGCGAATCCTGGGCTTGGAAAGGATCTGTTTCATGTCTTGTGCAGCCTGGGATTCCAGTCTCTAGTGACATGGAACGCAGATTAGAACAATGCTTTCTGTATATCTCAGCGTTCTTTATATTTGCATTTTCGCCATTTTAATCAGCCCGTAAACCCTCCCTTTTGTGGCTCTGAGAGGAGGGTCAGAATGCACAGTACTCTCCTGTGTGCTTCCATAATGCCCTCAGTCGCTTACGGGGGTGGGGCTGGGGCTGGGCCGAGTGCACCCTTCCCCATTGTTTAAGGAGCCAGTGGACTCGCCCTGGCCGGGTTGCCTGGCATGCAGGCTGAGAGGCCCCGCGGGCAGCCTCTCGCTCCCACACAGGAGAACATCTCTGTCCAGATGCCACTCGCGCTCACGCGCACTTGGTCAGGGACCGCTGCAGCGGGCTTGCCCAGAGTACTGGGGACATGGCTCGGTGGTGGAGTGCGCGCTAGCACGCGCGAGGCCCTGGTGCAACCCCAGCACCACAGAGAGAGAGAGAACCAAAAGCACTTTGGATCCTGGAAGCTGCTAGGTGCACGGAGACCACGTGACCTTGAAGCAAGCGTTTCCACGGAAGACTCCCCACCCGAGGCGTTTTCTCCCTTGTCACCCACAGTGTCCCGGGGCCCCCAGTCGCCCCGCCCACAGCATCCTCTGTCCTGGGGTACCTTTGTCACCAGTCACCTTCATCACGAGGTGACCAAGGTGGCTGCTGGAGCCCGTGTAGGGCGATGGTGGGACATGACCTCTGGGAGGTGCTCGGGACTCGGCCACGCTCGGCCACGGAACACAAGGACTGAGCCCGTCCCGACGTGGGAGCTCGTGGGGGCTGGAGCAGAGACGGGCCCTGGCCGTGCGGACAGTGCTGAGGCGTGGGTGGACACTGCTCGGAAGGCCCTGAAGCCCACCCAAGAGCAAGGCCTGGCGCTGGGCCACGGTGCTGGCGCTGGGGTGGGCAGGAGCGCGGGCTCCAGTTGCGTCTGTTTTGCCGACAGCGTTGGAGGCCTGTTGAGCAGGAGTCGGGGAAGGGCCGGCCCCGGGAGCCTGGGTGGCCGTGTGCTGAGGGGAGGACAGCGGAAGGGCACAGTAGGGCTGGGAATCAGGAGTCGGGTCTGAGGTAGTGCCAGTGCAGCCGAGGGATGCTGGGGACGTTGGGGAGCCTGCGCTTGGCCTGTGGGGCTGCTCGGAGCCCGCAGCCTGGGTGAGCGGGGAGAGGAGCGCGAGCTGGTGGAGGGCTCAGGGAACGATGGGGACCTCTCAGACACGAAGAGGTCAGGGAGGCCAGGGAGGGGCTGCCATGGGACAAGAAGAGAATTGGGCAGCGGCATCCAGAAGCCACGCTGTGGAGAAGAGCGTTCAGGCAGGGAGCGCTCGGCTGCGTCAGCGGTGGCAGTGTGGGGACTCACCCTGATCTAACCGCCCGGAGGTCACTGCAGCCCTGAACAAGGACAGCGTCGGCGCAGTCGTGGGGGCGAGAGCCTGAGGCGGGTGCTCAGGGCAACGTGGGAGAGGTGGGCACGGTGGGCAGGGCACACACCAGACTTGCAGACGGAGGACCAAGGGCCGTAGCTGCAGGGTCGAGTTTTGCCCCTAAAACGGGGACTGAGTGGGAATGTGGTACTTACATGGCTGGCGCTGGCGATTCCATAGCCAGAGAGAACTTCAGGAGCAAGAGGGAGAACTGCAAGACTGGTGTCCCTGGGTGGCAGGGGCGGAGAGCTGCAGGTGGCTACCACCCGCGTGCCTGCGGGAAGGCAGCAGCAGATGCCGGGGCCGGGCAGAGCGCGGCAGGTGGCTTGGCAGACGCCACCTGCATGCCCTGGAAGGCCAGGGGGCTGGCAGCGGTGGCATGGGGTGTGGAGAAGTGCTCCGTGGGGTTGCTCCGTGGAACAGGAAGTGCGGTCAAGTGCTCCGTGGGGTTGCTCCGTGGAACAGGAAGTGCGGTCAAGTGCTCCGTGGGGTTGCTCCGTGGAACAGGAAGTGCGGTCAAGTGCTCCGTGGGGTTGCTCCGTGGAACAGGAAGTGCGGTGCGGTCAGTCGCTGGGAGCGAGAAGCTGGAAGAGGAGGCGATCTAGAGGAAGTTGCGGAACAGCCCTCGGGAAAGTGGGCCTGTGACGCCTGTCTGCACCCCAGCCCTCCTCAGGCCGGGAGTGAGACCTGAAAGCCACCCTCTGGCCTGCCTGGGGCCAGGGAAGCTCGACTCCGTGCCCTCTGGCCAGCGTGGCCTAGCGGAATCACACACGTGTCACTGGCCTTCGTTGCTGTAGAACCCAATCTGTGGGACAGGCAGAGAAATGTCGCGCTTCTCCTGGTTTGATGGAGCTGCATGAAACTCGTTTTTCCTTTTTACGTCCTCGGCTGGTGAGCGCTGACTCTGGCCAACTAGAGCCGGGTCTGGCTGCGGTGACGCGTAGCTGGGACCTGTGGACGGGTTGCCGGTGCACGAGGAGCCTTCCTGAGAGGCAGGGCCCTTGGGAGTGGCAGACGGCACTCGGGAGGCCCAGCGTTGGCCCAGCGCCACATGGGACAGGCAGGGTCCACTCGAGGTCAGCGGCCCTGCACTGAGGGTGAAGCCCACCCTGTGGTCGCTGCTGTGGAGGCTGGACAGGGAAGCAGGGCACTGGAGGAGACCGCCAGGACTTGGGGAGCGTGTGCAGTGGCACGATGCCGGGTGGCTGGGGGAGGGTGGGTTCAGCTTCAGACCTGGCAGCGGGATCAGTGAGACCAGGGTGTCGGGGTCGTGGGAGGCCAGGAGGAGGCGTCGCCAGGCAGAGTGGAGAAGCCTGGCGAGGGTGCGGCTCGGACAGAGCCCGGAGCGGGGCTCTCCATCGGGGGATCCCGCCCACAGCTGCCGCTGTCACAACCCGGGCAGAAGAAAGGCTGCCGTCACAGACCCCCGGGCACTTGACCGTGCCCCTCAAGGCCCCCCACAACATCACATCGCCTGGCCCGGTCGTCAGCATTGCCAAGCCAGAAAAACCCCGTTTAGGTGTGGCCGTCACAGTGAGTGGCCGGGTAGGCCTGGTCTTAGCCCGATTACCAGAACAGGGAAGCCAGGAAACCAGGAGTTGAAAGGTTGACGTGACTCCCGGCCCCTGTGGCCAGAGCAGCCCTGGGGGGACAGACAGCAGGGGACGAGGGAAGCTGGCTCACTGGTCGGAGCCCTTCCTTTCTGGAACCAGCTGATTGTCTAGAGGAGGGCTCGGTCCTGGCTCTGAGAGCCACGGAATGGCTGAGAGAAAGCCGCGGGCGATTAACCAGCTGTGGTGCGACCAGATCAGACCTGGCTCAGAGTGCCTGAAAGCCGGTCAGGGATGTTGGTTAGTCTTTTTGCTCAAGATCAGTAACTGTGAACGTGGCTGCTTGGCCTGGTTCCATCTCTAAGTACGCCCCAGCTCACAGCTCTGCAGCCAGGCCTGGATCTGGCTCGAGAGTCCCTGAGAAACTTGTTTGTGGACTTTAGAGACGGGCTTTCCTTGCAGGGCTCTCTGTGGAGAGAACTAGTCCCCACGGCAGAGTGAGTCAGGGCTGCTAGCTAGCCCCTTCCTGCATGAACTGGTTAACTGGCGGGCCTGGCTTCCTGCTCGGTTCTGAACTCCGGTGCCCGCCCAGGGCTGCTGTTCTGCCTACCCACAGTAGAGCAAGGAACTTCTTTTGTTTGCTTCTGGTCTGAAAGAAGGGCTTGTTTTGAGGTTTGGACCACAAATAATAATCTATTGTTCCCTATAATAATAATCCACCCTCTTTTAGCAGAAAAAAATCTGCTTGATGTAGTACGGCTATCAGTTTATTTAAAAGAATAGCCCAAAGTGCCCATTGTGTCCTGAGAATAAACATTTGGAAGACGGTCCAGGGGCAGTGTGCCCTCTTCCCTGGCACAATCATCCTTCAGGCCTTGGCAGGCTTCTGGAGCTGACATCAGCCCTGGTGACAACACCCCTCCTTTCCTCCCTGTCTGTTACATTTTAGGAATAATCAGAACACTGAGGATATTTATCACCAACAGTTTCTTTAAAAATCTTATTTTGACGGGATGGGTGTTTTTAAGCTAAGAATTTTAAGGCCGTATACGTTTCTTTCTAACCTCCATTTAGTTTGCGAGTCTGTTTTTTGAGTGAAGAATCCCACCTTAGCAGCAATCCATCATAGTTCCCGCAGCGGCAGGATCTGATTGCAGATCCTGACCAGAGCCCGGGGAGGGGCCGAGCTCGGTGGCCAGCTGTGCGTCTCGCCCGCTGGGGTTTTTCAGTCAGCCTGTGCCCGGGAAGTGGCAGCGACACGCTCACCACTGGCTGCCCAAGAACAGCTCTTTTCTTAGCTTAGAGCACACGCAGTCTAGCGCTATAAATGGAGGTGAGAGCTCTGTGGGGTCACAGTGCACCAGGCAGGTCCGAGAGCTGCTTAGAGGAGTAGGAAGTGCCCGCGCCTCGCCACAGACAGGCTGCGGGGCAGCTGCAGGCCCTCGGTGGGTGAAGGAGAATCCTGGAACGCCAGTCACAGGGACACCATGCCACGGAGGACTGCAGGAGTGGAGGTGAACTTTGCCACCGGGGAGGGCCCGTCTGAAAAGGCCACACACTGGTTCCAGCTGTAGCACATTCTGACAAAGAGAAACAGGCCACCGCCTTGCCAGGGACTTGGCAGTGAATCAGGGGCACAGGCTGTAGAGATGCTCTGTGTGACACTGTGACAGTGGGCACGTGTCATGTACCCAAAGAGTACAACACAGAGTGGACCTGTGGACCTCTGTCAACAGTGCTGTGACGGGTTTGCTGAGCAGCCGAGAACAAGGCGGATAACGGAAACCCGGTGGGGACGCTTGGGAGCATTCTCCACTTTCATCCATTACATCTGTAACCCTAAAGCTGCTGTTAAAATGGCTGCTGGTTTTAAAAACATTAATGTTAGGTTTAGCAAAACTAATAAAGTCTTCTTATTGAAAACTAAAAATTGAGGGCTGGGGTTGTGGCCTAGTGGCGGAGCACTTGCCTGGCATGTGTGAGGCCCTGGGTTCGATCCTCAGCACCACTTATGAATAAATGAATAAAATAAAGATCCATCAGCAATTCAAAAAAATATTTTAAAAAAACACAAACTTTAAAAACTTCAGACCATCAGTGTAGCTGCCTGACGTACAGCCACAATACCGCGGGAGGAGATTCAGTGGCAGGAATCTATTATTCCTAGTCTCTGTCTTTCTCTCTTCTTCTCTTCTCAGCTAAACTCTTTTCCTTATACTAAACTCTTATTCTCATTCTCATTTCTTAGTCTCTGTCTTTCTCTAGTTTTTCTTTCTCTAGCTTCTCATTTCTTTCTCTAGCTTCTTCTGACCGAACTCTTAACCGCTCTGACTCTTATTTCTTCTTCTGACTACGTTCTGGCCGCTCTGACTCTTTTCTTCTTCTCCGACCCGAACTCTTCTTCCGACTGACTGACTGAATTCCTTCTGACCGCTTTCACCCGGTTATATACCTTTAGCTTTGCGGGTGCGTCACGTGCATTTACAGGTGCGTCACGTGCATACTTAATGTGTGACTATTATCAGGTGGAACTTATGGCTTCCAGCTAGCCGCAATAGCCGTCTCCCTGATTGGGGCTTCTTCACATCAGCAGTTACTCTGTAGGAAATCCATAGAAATCCTGCCAGAAACGTATCGTTCCTTTTCAGTTCTTATTTTGAGGCGGGTTTCCCGGGGTGTGTGTGCTTCTTATCCTGTCCCAGCCTCCCGCGTGGCTGGGCCTGGCAGCGCGTCGCGGTGTGTCACGCACTTCCTGTGTCTTTTCGGGTCGCCTCACCATCACCCTGTGCTTGTCTCCCTGCAGTGACGGCTGGCGCATCGGCTTTGGAGGTGTACACACCAAAGGAAATCTTTGTGGCCAACGGGACACAAGGGAAGCTGACCTGCAAGTTCAAGTCCACCAACGTGACCGGCGGGCTGACCTCCGTCTCCTGGAGCTTCCAGCCCGATGGGGCTGACACCACGGTGTCGGTAGGGACGCCCTCTACCCTGTGAGACAATTGCTGGTCCCTGGTCCACAGACCCAGAGCTGCTCAGGCTCTCCTCGGGGAACACGGGGTGTACATACGAGATAATTGTAGCAAGTGGAAGAAAACCACGGTTCTGTGCGGCCAGATGGCTTCATTTTTGTACGTGATGTTGCCAAAGCTGTGCCCTCTGTTGAAGCACGTCCCCCGGGCAACAGCCGTCGCCTGCAGGAACCTAGACCTGACTCGCAGATTCCAGGGCTTGGCAAGGGAGGACCTCTGAGTGGCCAGTCTGGGAGGAAGGGACGGGTGAGGTAGAGTCAGGGATGTCGGGTCCCTTCAGCTCCCTCACTGGGCCCATGGGTGTGCCTTGGGGTGGCACAGAGGGCAGAGGCACGGTCTAGAGGTCTGCAGGAGCCTCCCTCAGGTGGCTGTGAGGCTGAGAGCAGGCTCCACGCAGCCTCAGGGACCAGGCACCGAGACATGCAGCTGCTCTGCACAGGCGAGGGGCCCCCATCGGCATCCAGGAGAGCAGACTCCGATGGCGCGGGCTCCCCACAGACCACGCAGCCGAACCCGTGAGGCCTTCCCTCTGCTGTCCTCTGAACAGGGCGTTGTTCAGTCCACAACAAATAGAGCAGTCACCAGGCTGGCCACGCTGCTGTCCTGCCACCCCGGAGCTGTGCAGGAGGATCGTGAGTTCAAGGCCAGCCACAGCAACTTGGAGAGACCTGTCTCAAAACAAAATGGGCTGGGCCTGCAGCTAGTGGCCGAATGCCCCTGAGTTTCACACACAATGCTGCCAAAGAGAGGAGAGAGACGGAGGGGTGGCAGAGGGAGGGACCCACAGAGCAGCACCACACGCTGGAATTATCCCATTGTGTGGGCTGAAGAAGGTTTGCATACTCCAGGGCTTAATTAAGAGCATTGCTGGAGCTGGTGGGTAGCGCACACCTGCAATCCCAGCGGTTCGCGAGGCTGAGGCAGGAGGGTCACGAGTTCAAAGCCAGCCTCAGCAATGTAGCAAGACTTTGTCTCAAAATAAAAAATAATAAGGGCTGGGCGGTAGCTCAGTAGTGGGGCAGCCCTGGGTTTAGTCTTCAGTACTCCCCGCCACCCCAAGAAAATAAGAACGTCTGTTTCTGGCTCACATTTTGACCTAATCAGTTCATACTCACAGTTGACTGCGGAATGCAGTTACTGATTACAGGATTCTGTATCTCTGCAATGTTAGTTAGGACACATTTATTTAACCAGACGAGCAGGTGGCCTTTGCTTAGGGCCTGGCACACCACTGATGGCTTTCGGGGTCCGTGGACCTGGGTCCCTGTGTCTGGCGCTCAGCGTGCTCTTCCCTGCCCCTCCTTCCTTCCTCCCTCCGCCGGTTGGGCTCTTCGGGACCAGTTTGTGTGGACGCTGCCCCACGCCTCCCCTTCCACACCCTTCCTGCTCTGTTCTGAACGCAGGCCATTTAGCCTCATGCCATCTTCACCTCCAGATGCCTCTGTAATGGCTCTTTTTAAGAGATATTTTAGCCCTTAAAACTCAGCACCCGTGTTACGTGGCCACTCCTGCGGGACAGGTTGCTGCCATGAGCCTGTTTTTCTTCATCCTCCTGAATACAGGTGGTTTTCTGTTTGTTTTAGTTGGAGATGGACACAATACTTTTTTTTTTTTTTTTTTTTTTTAAATGTGGTGCTGAGGATCGAACCCAGTGCCTCACACGTGCCAGGCATCGCTCCACCGCTCAGCCCCAGCCCCAGCTGAATACAGTGAACACAGGTGTTTTGAGAAGAGGTAGACCTGTCTTGCAACCTACAGCTTTAACACAGTGGATGGACTTTTAAAATACCAGTTGATAACGAGGCCTGGTTTTCCTTGTGAATTTTTACTGGTTTTTTTTTTTTTTTTTTGGTACCAGGGATTGAACTCAGGGGCACTCGACCACTGGGCCACATCCCCAGCCCTTTTTTGTGTTTTTATTAGAGACAGGGTCTCACTGAGTTGCTAAGTGCCTTGCCATTGCTGAGGCTGGCTTTGAACTCGCGATCCTCCTGCCTCAGCCTCCCAAAGTGCTGGGATTACAGGCATGCGCCACCGCGCCCCGCTGAATTTTTACTGTTTCATCTCTGCCTTTCACTGGTTTGACCAAGGTCGTCTTCACCAGTTCAGCTCAGCAAACGTGATTCCTGCTGCGTGCTGAGTGCGAGAAAGCGCGTCTCATCCCCTGCCTTCTGAGGTCACCAGTCCAGTACGGGAGACCCACCCAGAGAACCCACTGCAGCAGGCGGCCGCGGGCCGCGGCCCAGAGCTGCCACCACTCCTGGCCCAGAAACGCAGGGCAGGGGTATCGCGATGCTGTGGGAGGGGAGGCAGACTTCCTGCTGGGAGGGCTGGTTTCCTGGGTTGAGAGTTTATTTATTTCCTGGCAAAGAACAGAGTGGGGGCTCCGAGCAGGCAAGACGTGGCCGTCCTGAGGCAGTCGGCACGGAAGCGGCGTGGCCTTGGCATCGGAGCTAGGTGTGAACCCGCCAGGAGGCCTTGACCTTGGGCAGGTCGCTGCGATCCTGAGCCTCACTCTCCTTATTGGTGAAATTCCAGGGTGGCGAGGGAGTGCGTGTTGGGCGAGGCGGCTTCCCTGGTGTCCCTCACGGTTCTTTGTGTCTGGGAGCAGGGCAGGATGCCTTTCTCCTGGAGTTTCTTGGTGAGGCGACCAGCTTTGGAAGACAGAGACGGTGTTCACCCTTGGGGAGAGGACACGTTTGCCTGCTGCCCAGTGCAGTGCGGACACTGTGTCCTTCAGGGTGAGAGCCGGGTGTGGCCGGGCACTCCTGGAGTCCCAGCCTCCGCAGAGGCTGGGAGGGCATCACTTGGCCAGTTCAGGACCAGCCTGGGCCACAGCAGACAGACAGAGGCCTGGGCTCCCTCTTGGGCTCCTCAGCAGTGATGCAGGCTCTGCATGTGCAGCGTCCGCCCAGCACGCCCACCCCCCACCCCCCACCCCCGGGCCGTCCCTGGGGCCTGGGGGGCAAGGGGAGCAGGTCGGTGCAGCTCCCTGCTGCCTCCTTGGTGATGAGGCTTGTCTCCCAGTCGTCTCCACAGCAGCGAGTGTTGCCGCCTGAAGCGCTTGGAGCAACGGAGCCGCGGGAAAAACTTCAGAGGTGAACTGGAGACAAACAGCTTTTTATTCTGATAACTTTTCTCTCTGGTTTTAACAACGACTAACACACGACAAACACACCACTAAAATGGCGCTGACCCGATCAGCAATTTCGGCCAAGTCACTCGAGATCCCGCAACAAGTCCCGTGAGACTACGGGAGGCAACAAAGCCCAAATCTCCACGGCTCATAGTCAACCGCAATTCAAGTCAATCCCCAAACAGGGCTCCTGCAAGCGAGGTCTTCGTGGGGCTGCCCTCCACGCCCCGCCAGGAGATTTGTTAGTTTGTAAGTAGGTTAAAACCTCAGACCTCACAGTCTCTGACGAGTATTTAGGTCATCTTATGCCGGGGTAGCTGAGTTACGAAAGGGGCCGAATTCTAAGCTATCTTCCTATCGGGCCCTGACAGGAAGTTTTTCTTGCCAGCAAGAAAATATAGCTTACTCGGCGAGAATGAGCTTAAGAACAGAAATCGCTAGATGCCTTACCTCTGTCTGTTTGAACAGATAACACGCCACACCTAGAAAGTCTTGTATATAGCTCACGGGATGTCCGGGAGAACAACTCGCTTTATTGAACAAGCATTGACTTAAATAGGCCTAGAACTAACCAATCAGCAAGCAAGGCGGTTCAGCCTCTCACGCTACGTCATAGCCACACCCCTTGGTTTAGCCCCGGTCCTTTAAGGTGTGGTAAGCAGTCAAATCTTTATCCCTTGGCAGACATAGTCCCAACAATTCCCCTTTTTTTGTTTATTTAAAAAATGGGTCTCTCCATTTATTTTAAAATGGGATGTCCCATCTTTTAGGGTGTCCAACTCATAGAGAGTGTGCCCGTCTAGGTCGACTTCTCCTCTTTGGGAAAAATCTTACCTGTTATTGGCTATCACTCTAGCACTTTAGGTGGACATGCCTAGGGCCAGCAGGTGGCCAAGAGGAGCACACGGGACATGAGAGTCACCTTTGGGAAGGCTTGACTGGATGGCATACCTCTGCATCCTGTTAAGGACCGTGGCCAAGCCTATAGGGCTATAGCTCAGCGTGACAGTAGACCACCCAGCTGTATCTGGCCAGTTTCTATAGGGCTAAAGGTGCACACAAAGACAATGACAATTAGGGATTTCACCAAAAAGAGAAAGTCCACCCATTTAGCAAGGATTTCACAAAAAAGAGAAAGTCTATCTATTTAGTTTAGTGTAAAGGAAGTCTTTTGGCATAAAGTCTAGATGACTGTCATAGGAATGGGACTCTTCTCTTAGAGTCCAAAGGAAGCCATCTAGCACAAAGTCTAAATAATTGTCTTAAGATATAGCGCTCTTCTCTCAGAGTCCAAAGGAAGCCGTCTAGCATAAAGTCCAGATAATTGTCACAGGAATGGCACAGTCCTTCTTCTCTCATGGCAGAGGGTTGAGATGCTGACAAAGAAGGAGTCCAGGATAGTGTCTTTGATGAATTTTGAAACGGATGTGATGAGAAGTTTAATCACAGCAGGACAGGAGCTTTGTCACGGTTTTTTTTTTTTTTTTTTTTTTTTTTTTCCCTGTGGAAAAAAGAAAGGATCACTCCTCAAGAGCTTGTGCTCCTGGGTAGTCATTTTGGTCGGATTGGCAATATTTGAGATCTCTGGCAGGCACCCATATAGGGTTTTGTTCTCCCATTGGGAAGACACATCCAAAACCTCTGCCAGCACTTATTAATGGATCAGGACCTCTCCAGACTCCAGTTAATGGGTCTTTCCATCGGACCTCAACTTTTATATAAGGCGTTTGGTTAGACCAGTGTCTTTGAAACGCAGATAGAGGCTGCTGCTTGGAAAAATTTAAAATATTTAAAGTAAGCATAGCTGTTTTTCAACTGATCATGGGGGTTGCTTTCTCCATTTTGTTTTATTAATTGGTCTTTTAAGGTTTTATTATGTCTTTCTATTATGGCTTGTCCTTTTGGGTTATATGGAATTTTTGTGGTATGCTTAATATGCCAAGTTTGGAAGAACTTTTGTAACGATTTGCTTACAAAACAGGGTCCATTATCAGTTTTAACTTGTTTTGGCAATCTAAGAATAGCAAAGCATTGTAAAAAGTGACTTTCAGCATGTTTAGCCCCTTTCTCCAGAATGTGCCGTGGCCCAACAAGCATGTGAATAAGTATCTATGGACATAAATATATATTTTAATTTTCCAAATGGCACATAATGGGTTACATCAGTTTGCCAGATAGCGTTGGGCCTTAGGCCTCTGGGATTTACCCCAGGGGACTGGAGAGGTGGGACCTGTAAGAAGGGCAAACAAGATTTACATGTCCTTATAATCTTTTTTAAATTTTTTATAGGAACTAAAGGAAATTTATTATGTAGACCTCTCCAATTTAAATGAGTAAGGTTGTGAAGACCTTGAGCTAACTGAAGGTCTTGTTGATATGGAACTGTAACTGTTAATACACCTGTGGTGGCCAAACGGTCAGCAGCCTGATTTCCCTCAGATAGGGGCCCAGATAAGCCTTGATGTCCCCTAAGATGTTGGAGGAACATAGGTTCATTACGCCCCTTTAACAGGGATCGAACCTGGATCATCAGAGGGGTGATAGGATTATTATCTATCTTTATATATGAGGCATTTAAAGTAGGTAATAGGTTAATTACATATAAACTATCTGAGAAAAGATTTATAGGCTCTTGGACATGGGTCAAGGCTAATGCAACAGCATATAATTCTTTAAATTGAGCAGAACCAGTAACTGTTTCAAAGTATTGTGTCCTTTGGCCTGAGGATGGGTGAAATATTACAACTGCTGACCCTTCTTTTCCTCCATCTGTGAAGACATTTACTGCCTTGGGGAGTGGCTTGTTAGAAAACAAGATGGGGGGAGGCCACTCCAGTTTGGGGAAAGAAGAAGTCCATTTGCTTGACCCATAATGACAGTCAACTTTTCCTAGAAATCCTTTTAATGCATAGGAGACTCTAGGGTTGTTTCTCTGTATCCATTCAAAATCTGACAAACGGTAAGGAACTGTTAAAATATCTGGGTCTTTTCCATAATGCCTCAATGATGTATCTCTTCCTTTTATTACAAGATCTGCTAATTGATCTAATTGGGAATAAACTCGAGGTGCTCCTCCCACAGAGGAATGTATCCATTCTAATGGATTTCCCATCTGGGTGAGCACAGCTGTCAGGAGTTTAGCACCTGAGAAAATCCATAAATATAGAGGTTGCTTTGGTTGGTATCGAGCCAATTGGGCTGAATTGAGGGCATCTTGGACTTTTTGTAATATTGACAGATGACTCTCTTCTAGTAAAATCACATCAGAGGGGGATTTTCCCCGTAGCAACTCAAAGAGAGGTAATAAATCCTCAGTAGAGGTATGAAGCCAAGGTCTTAACCAGTTTAGCTCTCTTAATAGCTTTTGTAACTCTGTCAAGGAATAAGATTTTTGAATGAGAAGTTGGGGTTTGAGAGGACAAACCGAGTCTAGGCTAATTTTTGTCCCCAATATTTTAAAGGGAGGAATAGTTTGTATTTTATCATTGGATATGTGTAATTCTCCTTTTTCTAAGAGCTCTCGGAGGGTTAAGTAAGCAGAGTTTAGTTGTTGGACATCAGTAGCACCCAGGATGATGTCATCCATATAGACATATAAGGTAAGCTGTGATTTTTTCATTAATGGTGACAGAAGACATGAAACATAATATTGACAAAAAGCTGGGCTATTAGCCATACCTTGAGGGAGTACTATCCATTTATATCTTTTATCTGGCTTATGACAATTGGTTGATGGGACAGAGAATGCAAATTTTTTCATAATCATCTGGATGAAGAGGTATTGAAAAATAACAATCTTTAATATCAATAATAATTAAGGTTAAATCTTTTGAGATCTGGCCAGGGGAGCATTCTGGAGGCCGACCAAGACCATCGGGGTAGTCTTTTTTAAAATAGCCTTGTCGTCCGTATTTAAAATAGGCTCCTTTTCCATTTAAAACTGTTGTTAATACCTTAGTATGAGCATTAAGGGGAGTGTTTTAATATCTGAGACTGGTGAGTTGTTGAACCCACATCTTTGGTGGCAATAATCCATCTCTTTATAAAATTTATCTTTTAACTTAGCATAGGCCAGCTTGTGATTTGTGGTCATTTCTTCCCAAACTAACATTTTTATAAATTGGTCATTAGGTGGAAGTTTCTTTTGAAGGCCTTTTTCCATTTTCTCAATAAATGTGGCCAGATTTTTATTAGCTTTTTGAGTGATTTTAGCTATAGGAAGTTTTGTTAAATTAACTGGAAATGCCATTATAGGTGAAAGCCCACTAGAGGGCGCTGGCGCCTCTTGGTATGGTAATGGCGCCGAAGGCTTAATAAGAGCTGATTCAGAAAATGGCGGATCACTTTTAGAAAGTTTCGAGCCACGTGGTTGGAGGTCTTTGTTCTCAGGGACCTTGTTAGAACTCTCTAAAGGAGGGGCTGTAGTTTCTAATTCCCTGGAGTGAGATTTCTTTAAATTTGCGGACCGGGAAAAATTAGGTGTTTGTTTTTCTTGTAAAAGCGAGTACGCTTTTAGGGCGGATAAAGCTGGATAAACTCCCGGAGGCGGGGATTCCCCGTACTCAATTTCTCGGTCCCTTAAAATTTGTGTTATTTTGTCCCAAGTCTTCCAAGAATCAAAATCAGACTTTGGGAGCCAGGGAGCCGCCCGTTTTAATGAACTCCAGATCACCTCCGATTGACTGTCAGATATTTGGAGACCTTGCTTTCTCAAAATATCTCGCCATGCCTCGAGGGCTGGGTCTCCTGACTTCCTGAATGTTAAGATTTGTCCCATAATAAAAGGGGATTTCTGCCAGCGAAAGAGACGCTGTGTCTCTAACCTTATTAAGCTCACCGATAATTTTTTCCTTGTTCCTGCCCCACGTTGGGCGCCAACCTGCCGGGGTAGCTGAGTTACGAAAGGGGCCGAATTCTAAGCTATCTTCCTATCGGGCCCTGACAGGAAGTTTTTCTTGCCAGCAAGAAAATATAGCTTACTCAGCGAGAATGAGCTTAAGAACAGAAATCGCTAGATGCCTTACCTCTGTCTGTTTGAACAGATAACACGCCACACCTAGAAAGTCTTGTATATAGCTCACGGGATGTCCGGAGAACAACTCGCTTTATTGAACAAGCATTGACTTAAATAGGCCTAGAACTAACCAATCAGCAAGCAAGGCGGTTCAGCCTCTCACGCTACGTCATAGCCACACCCCTTGGTTTAGCCCCGGTCCTTTAAGGTGTGGTAAGCAGTCAAATCTTTATCCCTTGGCAGACATAGTCCCAACAATCTTAAACGTAGGGTATGTGTTGGATAAATAGCAGTGATGGTAGTTATTTTATTTCTGCCTGTTGGTGATCGCTTAGGCATGGCAGAAGGTAGCTGAGCCTCCGTCCTGAGCCTGGGGTCAAGCCAGTTGAGAGGCCACTGTGATGAGCGTGACTCAGGTGCTGCTATGGAGGTGTGGAAGCAGGACAGAGGACAGGGAGCAACGTACGGAGCGGGTCACGGCAGCGGGCTGGGAGCTGCCTGGGAAGAAGGCAGGAGCAAGGGCTGCTCCAAGGCCGGTGGTCTGGAGACGGATTGTGGCTGTCGGAGCCCGTTTTGTGCTGCTGTGACAAGCTGGGTAACGCATCAGGAACGGATCTGGAGGCCGGGAAGTGCACGATCAAGGGCCAGCACTACGAGGGCCTTCCTCTGGGCAGCGCACGGCAGGGGGCGGAAGGGCAGGCGCACACGCTCTCCACATTGCACCCTCATCGTGTCACGGATCCGCTGAGGGTGGAGCCTCGCTGCCAAGGCCTCCTGCAGGGGGAATGGAGGCTCAGCACGGGTCTGGGCGAGGACAGAAACGTTCCAGCAGCCTCAGTCGAGACGAGATGAGTGGGTAGAAATTGACAGGAGGTGACAGGCTTGGAGGACAGGGCAGCCGCCTGGTGGAGTGGTGGGCGATGGGGGAGAAGTCTGGAGCATGGGGACACTGTCGGTGCAGGCCAGGACGTGGGCGCTCCCGGAGCAGAGGTGGTCATGAGGTCAGGATGTGGGTCGGTTACCTGCCAGTCCCTGTCCCCACCATGTGTGTGGGAGGGAGCAGAGCAGAGGCCGCGGCACGGCTGCCTGCCTTGGAGCTGAGCGCCGGGCCAGTGCCCTGCCCGGGGTGCGGACTTGAAGGTCTCTGAGGAGGTTCTCTGCTGCAGGCAGGTCTGAGGAGGGCTGAGGGAGGCTGGCGAAGGGGCGGGGCGCTCAGCCTTCGAGGCAGGCGAGCGGGCGCTCTCCGGCTGGGCCGCGTGGCCTGAGCCCTGCGTGCGAGTGGCGTTGCTCTCGGTGTGGCGTCTTGTGTGTGGTGATGAGGACCAAACCCAGGGCCTCGTGCACGCCAGGCAAGCACTCTGTCCCCGAGCCACCCCCCAGCGCAGGCGCAGTCTCTGGAAGGGCCTCCCACCGCGGCCTGGCCCCGGCCCCGGAGCTCTGCCCAGGCTGGCTCACTGTGCTCTCGTTCCCGTTGCAGTTCTTCCACTACTCCCAGGGACAAGTGTACCTGGGCAACTACCCGCCGTTTAAGGACAGGATCAGCTGGGCCGGAGACCTTGACAAGAAGGACGCCTCCATCCACATAGAGAACATGCAGTTCATCCACAACGGCACCTACATCTGTGACGTCAAGAACCCCCCCGACATCGTGGTGCAGCCCGGGCACATCAGGCTCTACGTGGTGGAGAAAGGTACGTGCTCCTGCAGGTTGCACCTGGTGGCCGTCCTCTCTGCCCCAGGCTTCACTGGGAACAAGAGTTACCTTTCAGGTGTGTTTGGAGGGAGGGCTTTCACCAGACGGCTGTGCTGCCTCTGTGGACCTGTGGCCACCCCCACGCCTGGCGCTGGGACCGCCGCCTGGTCCGGCAGTGCCACTGACCCCCCCCACACCCATCAGGAAGGGGTCTGCTCACCTGAGTTCAGCGGTATCAGCCTTTCAGTGTTGATTGCACTGAACCTAAATTGATCATGGCTAGACGTAGAGGACCGTGGGAAAGAAGAAGATCAATACTGTTCTGATATCCTCTGGGAAAAGAAATTGACATGTCCAAAAGCAGTGCAAATATTTCTTCCCTTTTTTTTTTTTTTTTTTTTTTTTTGTGGTACTGGGGGTTGAATTCAGGGGCACTCGACCACTGGGCCACATCCCCAGTCCATTTTTGTATTTTATTAGAGACAGGGTATCACTGAGTTGCTAAGTGCCTCGCCATTGCTGAGGCTGGCTTTGTACTCGCGATCCTCCTGCCTCAGCCTCCCAAAGTGCTGGGATTATAGGTGTGCGCCACCGCGCCCGGCTTCTTCCCTTTTTTTGAGAATAAGCTGGCACTGCATGTTCTGATGTCTGCTTTGAGTAGAATGAGATGAATCTACACCTCAGTTTTGCTTTGATTTTAGGACAAGGGATTAGGAGTACTCAGTTCTGTAGTTTGTTCTTTTTAGCTAGTATTTGCGTGTCCTCGACTGGGTCCTGGTGTCTGATCCACAGACGTGGGTGACGGCGGTGCCTACCCCGTGGGCTGGGCTGTCGCGGAGGGGCTGCCTTCCTCCCTGCAGAGAGTGCCTCACCCTGTCGTCCTCTCTCCCCAGAGAACCTGCCGCTGTTCCCGGTCTGGGTGGTGGTGGGCATAGTCACTGCTGTGGTGGTGGGCCTCACTCTGCTCGTCAGCATGGTCCTGGCCGTCCTGTACAGGAGGAGGAGCTCGAAGCGGGATTACACTGGGTAAGAGACGCTGATTTAGGGTCTGCGCTGTGTGGAGAAAGCTCGCGAAGAGTGACCTCCTGCTGGCCCGGCACCGCAGCTGGCCTCCTCCAGACAGTGCCTCTCCCGCCTGTGCACAGAAGACTGGCCCCTGCTCCGCAGGGCCCTCCTAGGCAGGGTGCGCTGCGCTGTTTGGGACGGTCCCTCTGCGGCTTGCCCTACCTGAGGTGAATTTCTCAGCATTGACCTGATGAGCGTCTTCTTTCTCCCTGGGTCGATAGAAAACCCTAGTCAGGAAGTCCTGACTGCCCTCGTCCAGTGTGCTGATGGGGGGCTCCTGTTTTTAGTAATTCCCTCCCTACCCCAAACTGGGACAGTAAGAGTTGACAATAAAGTCTACCAAGAAGAAAGACAAGCCTACTTTTTGTCTGTGACTTCTCATGGACATCTTGGAGCGCAGGGCGTGGCTAACTGCAGGGCCTTCCCTTGCTGACCCCCATGAGCTATGCAGAGCTCGCGGGGTAAGGCGGGGTGAGGCTGGACGCGGGCGGGGTCACAGGCGCGGGTCACAGGCGCGGGTCACAGGCGGCGTGTTGCAGGTGCGGGTCCTGCAGGACTGGCTGGGCACTGCGAGCCCTGCGCTCTTGCTGGTGGACGGGGAACCGCCGCCTGCCGCCTGCTGGCGTGGAGCTCAGGAGTGCCGCGTGTGGACGGGGCTGCGTGCTGGGTGGGGCGGCCTGCGTGGAACGCTTCTCTGGTGCTGGCTGTGGCTCCCTTGCATGGCAGTGCTCCCCGTGAGCGAGGCAGAGGGCTGGGTCTCAGCACGGGACTAATCCAGGTGGTGGCGTGCCAGCTCTCGCTTTGGGGCTAACAAGGGGCACAGTGATGTTCTCCAGGACCTGCATGGCATCACGACGGCTGCTCTTCTTACTCTGGTTTTTTCCCTCCCTGCTTCCCTGCCTTGGTGAGCTGGGGCCAGGCCCTGCCTCCTCCACTTCCCAAGGAAAGCTGGCGTGGAAGACACCGGCACTGTAGCAGGGCGGGGCCTCCTCCTCCTCTCCAGTAGACACATGGTAACTAATCACACTGCCTGTCGCCTTCGTGTCCTGTGTTCGTCCCGCCCCTCTCCCTGTGGACCACTAACCAGCTTGCTCTGCTAACCAACAGCTGTGGAGGTCTGTCCACAAGTGTGTCAGCGGCTGTGTGGGAACCACGCTGAGCGTGACGTCCAGATGAAGTTGGTTCCTCTGAGTGTGCTCTCACGGGAAACGTGTGTGTGTGTGTGTGTGTGTGTGTGTGTGTGTGTGTGTGTGTCTTTGTTTTCATTCTTCATACGTGAGTGTTATTACTGGTCACGGAGCCTTCTTAGTGTCAGGGTGAGCTCACCGATGACCTTGCTCGGTGCACACGCGAGACGGTCTGCACAGCGTGCTCCAGTCTGAGCGCTGACTCTGAGAGTGGCCCTCCCCAGACTCCAGAGCCTTCAGGACACTGCCAGAGAGGATCTGAGCCGTGCCGATGACACCTCTCCCGGGACCCTGTGAGCTCCTCCTGGAGCGCCCTTCCCGGTCCCTCTCGGTAGCCTTGCTGCTGGAGACCTCTCCCAGGGAACGTCCAGCCTGCCCTGTGGCAGCCCACGCTGCCCACCGTCACCACTTCCTGGGTTGTTAATTTGTTTGCTGTTTGTTTTTTTGTTGTTGCTTTGGTGTGGCTGTGTTGGTAGTGGTAGACAAAATATGGGGAACCAGAGAACGGAGGGAAGAAGAGCCAAGACTCAGTCTGGATGTAGTTTTTAAAATACGTTCAGAAGACACTTGCCCTTGACGATAGCAAAAGCAGCTGCATTAAGGTGTAAGTCCACTCCTGGGGACCTTTGTCCCAGAGCAGGGTTAAAAAGGCAGACCAGGCTGTGTTGTGGTCACAACCCCCTGTTTTTATCTGAACCGGGGCGGGAGGGGTGGCACCACGTTGATTTCTGCCCGCCCAGCGGTAGATCCACCACTTGGGAGACCGAGGTCAGGTAGAAAGCCTCTGTGCGGCAGCCGGGCATCGGTGCCCGTGGCCCGCTGTCTGTCTGGCATATCTGCTGCTTCGTCTTGCCATCACTCGCAGTTCTTTGTTTTTGTTTCCATTTATTTTAATTTTTAATTTTCTTTTTACATTTGTTCTCCACTTGCCATCACATCAGCTGCAGCACCTCAGAGAGTTTGTCTCCGGTTAAGCAGGCTCCGCGGAAGTCCTCCTCCGACACGGAAGGCCTGGTGAAGAGTCTGCCTTCTGGGTCCCACCAGGTAATGGCCACGCAGCCCCGGCACGGCACGGCACGGCACGGCACGGCACCGAGCAAGCGCTGCACTTTGGTCTCGTTCCCTTCTGGGTACAGGAAGGAAGCAGAGGCCAGAGAGAGGGAGGGGGAGAGGGGGGGAGGGGGAAGGGAAAGAGAGAGAGGGAGGGGGGAGAGGGAGAGAGAGGAGGGCAGAGAGAGGGGAGGGGGGGGAGAGGGAGAGAGAGGAGGGCAGAGGGGGGGGGGGAGGGGGGAGAGAGAGGAGGGCAGAGGGAGGGGGAGGGGGAGAGAGAGGAGGGCAGAGAGAGGGGGAGGGGAGAAAGGGGAGGGGGGAGGGGGAAGGGAAAGAGAGAGGAAGAGAGAGAGAGAGAGGGGAGGGGGGAGAGGGAGAGAGAGGAGGGCAGAGAGGGGGAAGGGAGAGAGAAGGGAGAGGGAGAGAGAGAGGGGAGGGGGAGAGGGAGAGAGAGGAGGGCAAAGAGAGGGGGAGGGGGAGAGAGAAGGGGGAGAGGGAGAGAGGAGGGCAGAGAGGGGGGGAGGGAAAGAGGAGGGCAAAGGGGGGAGGGGAGAGAGGAGGGCAAAGAGGGGGAGGGGGAGAGAGGAGGGGGGAGAGGGAGAGAGGAGGGCAAAGGGGGGAGGGGGGAGAGAGGAGGGCAAAGAGGGGGAGGGGAGAGAGGAGGGGGGGGGGGAGAGGGAGAGAGGAGGGCAAAGAGAGGGGGAGAGGGAGAGAGAGGAGGGCGGGGGTGGGGGGGGAGAGGGAGAGAACTGAGGGAAGAAGAGCCAAGACTCAGTCTGGATGTAGTTTTTTAAAGTGCGTTCAGAAGACATTTGCCCTTGATGATAGCAAGAGAGGGAGAGGGGGGAAGAGAGAAAGAGAGAGAAGGAGAGGGGGGAGAGAAAGAAGGAGTGGGGGGAAGGAAGAGAGGGGGGAGAGGGAGAGAGAGAGAAGGAGAGGGAGGAGAGAGAGAAGGAGAGGGAGGGAGGAGAGAAAGAAGGAGAGGGGGGGGAGAGAAAGAAGGAGAGGGGGGAAAGAAGGGAGAGGAGAGCTCAGGGCCGGCCTCGGGAGACCGCGGCCTCCGTGTGAGGAGGACACTGCCCTGCTGAGGCTTCCGCCCACCCACATTAACATTATTTGCCAAGAGTGTGGCTCCCGTAGCCCAGGTAGAATTAGGAGGTGGCGTTCTCAGCTGAGAGAGTCCTCAATGGGTTGCCCAAGGAAACCCAGCGAGCTGTGTTCTGGACTGAAGTTCTCTAGAAGACACTCACAGGAAAAATCATCTTCCTGGTGTTGAGTAAAACAAAAATGATTCTCATGGATTCTATAGAAAAAAATGGAAGGCTTTTATCTGGCCATCAGGAGCTTGGTAAGGAGCAGTTTTGGTCTCCGCGTAACTGTAGAAGTGCAGGAGAAGTGACTTATTTGGAATCTGGCACAGAGCGGCCTTGTGGCGTTGTGGGCAGTGCTGTGTGGCCATGCTGTGGCCTTGCTGGGCAGCTGCCTGGGCACTGAGACCACGCGGTGCTTCAGGGCGCACAGCTGGCCCAGGTGGCCAGCTGCGCCTGCCACGTGGAGGGACTAGCAGGGCAGTGGGTTCAGAGGAAGTAAAGATGGCTGCCATGCTGTGAGGCCAGTGGGAGAGGCCTGCAGCCTTGCTCCCTGGTGCGCTCAGTGCTGAGGAGACCGTGGCGCTCTGCTGCCTGTGACTGGGAGCACCGAGTTGGTGGCGGGATGGGGTTAAACCTGGGGCTCCTGGCTCCGTCCTCCTCTCCCTGTCCCTCCCTCCCTCTGTCCTGTGCCCCAGCCTATTAATTGGGTTGAGAGTGGAAACAGGCTTGCGTTCAAGTAGACAGGGCGTCAGAGGAGCCTTGGGAAAGCTCCGTCTGCGTGCAGTGCTCTGGGTGTGGCTCTCCTGCTGAAAGCACGCTGGGAAGGCAGAAAAGAAACAGTGGCTTTGAAGACATTTGGAAGTAGCTTGTAGTCTTCGTGATCCCAAGAGAGAGGAAGCAACAAGCCTGAGCCCTGCGATCGCCAGCTTGCAGCCTTGGAAGCTGCTAATGCAGGGCAGGTGGGCGGAGCCCACTGTCTTGCTGGTTAGGTAGGGGCAGGTTGGGGTGGCCGCATGGCCAGGGTTTACAAGGCAGAGTACCACAAACAGACACTACAGAGAGAGAAAAGGAATCAACACTCTTTAGAAGAATACAACATAATCCAGTAGCCAACATTGTACAATTCACAATTTCTGGCATCAGTCAAAACTTACTTGGCATATGAAGAAGAGGAAAAGAAGATGTGTAACCAGGAGGAGTCGATTGAGAGAAACAGACCCATTGGTGAAATGTGAGAGGTGATGGAATTCGTGAACATGGAACTTCAAAAGGTGTTGTGAATCTCACAAATAAACTTAAGGACATAAAAAACCCTTGAACAGAATGAGGAAAAAAGTCTGTTGCCGCCTGAAGCGATGGCCGCTTGGAGCAACGAAGCCGCGGGAAGAAGTTTAGAGGCGAACTGGAAACAAACAGCTTTTTATTCTGATAACTTTTCTCTCTGGCTCTAACAACGACTTTAACACACACCACACATACCATCAAAAATGGCGCAGACCCGATCAGCAGTCTCACTCAAGTCCCGCGAGATCTTGGGCCAAGTCCCGTGAGACTACACAAGGCGGCAACAGCCAAACATCTCCTTGGCCCGTAGTCAACCGCAATCTTAGCCATCTCCCCAAACAGGGCTCTTGCAAAAGTAGATCTATAAAACAGAATGAAAGGGAACTCACAGAAATGAAAAAGCATGGGATGCCATTAATGACAGATCAGACACCATAGAAGAAAAGGTCAGTGAAGTTGAAGACATAGCAGTAGGAACCATCCAAAATGAAGTGTGGAAAGAAAGACCTCCCCTTTTCCTGTGTCTGAGCGGTGTTTGGCTGTGGGTAACTGAAACCACAGAAAGCAAAACCAAAATCAAGAGGGGACTCCTGTGAAGCAGTAGGTCCAGCTCACCACGTTGATGATTACGCTATGTATAAATGCTCAGAGCACTCTGATGAAAAGATAGAGGGGTTGGGTTGTGGCTCAGTGGTAGAGCTTGTGTGTGGCTTGGGTGGGCCCTGAGTTCAATGCCCAGCACCAAAAAACAAATGAAACAGAGATGGTCAGGTTGGGTAGAAGTCACCTTTGTCAGCAGAGTGGGTGGCACACACCTGGAATCCCAGGCACTCGCGAGGCTGGGGAAGGAGGATGGCAAGTTTGAGGCCAGCCTGGGTGTCTTAGAGAGACACTATGTCAAATAAAAAATAAAGATTAAAAAAGGAAGGGCTGGGGGTGCAGCCCAGACACAGTGCTTGTGGTCTCAGTCCCTGGTACTTGGGGGAGGAAAGCAGAGTACCAGTGACGGGGCTGTCTTCCCAGGCGTGTTTGTACACTGTTAGACTGAAAAAGACTTGTTTGTGCAATCTGTGCACCCGTGGCCAGTAGCGGGAGACTGAGGTGGCCTTGTCACTTTGGCAGTGTTCCCTCGTGAAGTCTGCTGTGCCCGGCGGCTTCCGTGTCACGCTAAGTACCTTGGAGGACGCTGTCCTGGGTTAGAACGCTTGCCTCAGATCCTCCACGGAGTCTACGCCCTCAGTGTGTCGGCGAGTGACCCTGCTGGCCGCGCCCGCGTCACCGCAGTGCTGCTTGTTCACAATCGGAGACGCTCCCCTTCCAGGGAGCCCGCAGGGGGTGCGCTGGCTTCGGGTTCAGAGATGAGAGCGTCGCGCGGTTCAGGGAGAGCTGCCGGAGCTGCCGTGGTCACCGGGCTGTCTGCTGTGTCCACTTTTGTCACTTCCGTGGGTATCTGAGTGCTCACGCATGCCGTGGCTGGCCACCACTCGACCAGCGCAGAGACTGTCACCCAGTGCTGCTCTCAGGACCGAGACCGTCTCCCAGGGCGTCCAGAGAACCTCGGGCTTTTCCATCAGGTAGAGAAAAGGGTTTGAGAATATTCTGGCAAACAACCCTGGGGAGATTGTCGTCTAGATAAGCCCCAAGGTAGCGCTGTAAGGATTAGTAGTGTGTGACAAACCCGCGTCGACCCTGGGGACCGGCTAATGGTGTTAGCGTGGAGAGTTGCTAGCATGGACATCTGTTCTCTGAGTGTTTGTGGCGTACCTTTTTTTTTTTAACTTTTACATTTATGCCTTTTTTTAAAATTCATTTAGATTTATTTACTTGAACATTTTTTTATTCTAATTTGTTATACATACTTGCAGAGCGTGGTATACTTTTTAGGCAGTTGCTGTCCACATAGATCTGTGACAGTCAGAGCTGTGAATGGCGACATGGAAGGAATTTGTGCAAACTCTCCTGCGGGTTCTATCTCAGCTTCACGTTTTTCCGTGTGTGGGCGTCGTCTGAGAACCGGATAGTGTCCGTGATCACTCTGTAGATGAGCAAGTAGCTCCCTGTTACCTCACCATGAGAGGAAGAGGATAATAGTACCCCAAAAGGGGAGTTTTAGAAAGAGCACCCTAATGCCCAGGCGTGCGCCCTTGGTCACTATTAGATATGGAAAATGACAAACCCCAAAGTAGTGAGCCCCGGGGGGAGGGGAGTGAGAAGGACAGCCACACACTGAGAGCTCGATCCTTTCCCAGTACGGTCTTTCCGGGTGATAAAACAAGCCCTGAGCAGGAGGTGGCCATCACACCTGGAAAGGCATCTCTGGGAAGAGGCTGCAGCATTAACCCTTCTGCAAACAAATCCTTCCCAGGTACCAACCCCTGACCCCAGGCCCTCCATCAGGTCCAGTACAAGAAATTCCAGAAACTGACCACTGACCCTAGACTCCCTCCCATTTCGCCCTGTAAAACAAACCCTAAGTTCCTAAGCACTAAAACTGACTCCTTCACTGATTGACAGACAAACTCCAAGTTCCTGGGTGCCCAGAGAAAACGGGTGTGCTCACTAGCCCACCTCTCAGATAGCCTACATAGCCCAGGCCCTTTCTTTGTTTGGGGGCTCATTTTCCACCAGGAAAGTGGGTCCCACCGTGGCTCACCCTGTCCCTGCACCCCTGCTCCTGTGGGAACCTTCGTTCCTGAGTGAAGCGCTGCGCTGGTCTGTGAAGCTGGCGTTTGTCCCGTCTTCCCATGCCGGCAGTCACCGCTGTGACGAGTGGAGAAGATTGACTGGCAGGAGCCAGCCACCAGGAACTGGAGCAGCTCAGCAGCTCTGGGGGCTCGGGCTGGCTGTTCGGGCCCCAGTAGAGTCCTCGCAGGCACAGATTCTGTCCCTTTTGCTGTTGGCCTCCTCTGTGCGGAGCCTGCCTCGGCTCGGGCCTGGAGGGGACGGGCAGCTGAAAGGAGACTGAATCCTCTCCCCTGGGGTCTTTCCTGGAGGAGAGCCTCCACCAGAAGCCCCCCAGCAAACATGTCCTCGACCCCGTTGTCCAAGAACAAGGCACACGCTGTTACGTCTTCCAGTCACCTGCAAGGGGACAGGAATTTTGACTGGCTTAGATGTCACCCTGCTTCACCCGAGGGGCAGGGGAGGCCGAGGGGGGGGTGAACAGCCGAGCCCTCCCCAGCCCAGGGCGGAGATGAGCCAGGAGTCTCGTAAAGCTTGGTTTTGATGAAGATTGGTTGAAAACGATTTTCGTGTGAGTGCTTGATGAGGAATTGGTTTTCCAGATCCCTTCCTGGACATGGTTTTGCGAAAGGCAGGTGATTTTGGAGAACGGTGATTGGGATATTCACAGACTGGCCAACTCTCACCCCGGCGCTGCGTGTCTCAGAGTGCCGAGTGCCCCCGCTCGCCCCGGCCGTCGGGTGCATGGACTGCCCCCGCCCCGCGGCCCCGGCCCCCGGCCGTCGGGTGCATGGACTGCCCCCTTTGTGGCCCCTGTAGAATCTGAGGCTGTGGCCGAGTCGCTGAGCCGAGGTGACAAGGTGCTCCTTCCGACCTGCGCGGCCATCCTCTGCTGTTCCCTGTTGACCATCAGGTTGGTCCCATTTGCCTCCGGAGCTCAGGGGCTGCCCATCCCGCCCGGCTCTGCAGCAGTGGAGCGAGTACCTAGACGGTCGTCACCAGTGGTGAGCGCGCGCTCAGTGACCCCGCCAGGAGGGGGAGCCGCGGCCCGGCCGGCCCGGTGCCTGTCCAGGCATTCCCGCGTTTGCAGACCGGTCTCTTTGTTCTCCAGAACCTTTCCTCCTGGACCACCTTCTCCAGGATGTTTTTACTTGGAAATAAATGTGATACCAGTAGGTGTTTTTTTTTTTTTTTTTTTTTTTTTTGGTGGTACCAGGGATTGAACTCAGGGGCACTCGTCCACTGGGCCACATCCCCAGCCCTATTTTGGATTTTATTAGAGACAGGGTCTCACTGAGTTGCTAAGTGCCTCGCCTTTGCTGAGGCTGGCTTTGAACTCGCGATCCTCCTGCCTCAGCCTCCCAAGTGCTGGGATGACAGGCGTGTGCCACCGCGCCCAGCTACAAGTAGAATTTAGACGTACTTTTATCTCCAGTTATCACTAAAAGGACAGATCTACATCAGGCTGTTTGTTTCTTGAAACAGTGTCAGTACTTAAGGCCTGTTTGCGTAGTCAGTATTTGAGAGAAACTATTGAAACAAAGCACATGAAGGAGAGTGGGGGGAGGAGTATCTGGTGTGGCCGCTGGGGGCGGGGGGGGGAGGGCTTGCCCGGCACAGCAGGCCCGTCAAGCCCCAGTGCCAACCAAGAGATTCACTGCAAAAGCAGGTCGGCTAGCGTGGGTGTCTTCATGTCCTTCTCCTTATTTACCCTTGCATACCCAGAGTGGGTCTCGGTGGTGGCAGGTCCTTTCCAAGTTGACCTTGTTTCCTGGCATCCTCTGCAGTCCTGAGCACCCCGTCGGCCCTCCCAGTCCAGGTCCGTGGGGCCCAGAGCACCCTCAGCTTCTCAGCCCTGCTCGGAGCAGACTTCCCAGCGCTCGGCAAGACCCACCAGCATCCCGAGCTCGGACCCGGGAGCCGCGCCGTGCCTGCGCCTGGCCTCACGTCTGCCGGGTCCCAGGCAGTCAAACGACCTCAACAGACAGGTCCCTGACCTGAGTGAGCCTGTCACATCCCCAGGGGGCAGAGGCAGTGACCTCGACGCGGAGCTGCTTGGAGGGACCCTCGCCCAGGTGTCCTGGTTAGGAGGGAGCCCCCAGGCACCCCGCGCTCTCCAGAGGCCTGGGGTCTTCTCACGAGGAGGGGCTGTGGGTGCGGGTGCACTCTGCTCCTCTCCTGGCTTCCCCGTGTCCCACTCACACGGTGTCTCGGTCCCCTCCTGTCTGTCTGGCTCGGGCTCGCCTGTTGACGGGCGGGTCGTCCATCCGGCCAGTTGACGCGCGCACCTGCGGTTGGCTGGAGGGTGGCCGGCTGGACGGCCTCCGTAGTCTCGCTCGCAGTTTGACAGTGGGGCCCTGTGTCCCATGTCACCAGCAGGCTGGCCCGGGCTTGTGCGCAGAGTGCTGAGTGCGGTTCCCAAGACCAGTGTGGGAGCAGAGAGACCTGTGGAGGTCTGGGTGTGGCCGTGGGATGTCACTTGGGCCTTGTTCTGTGGGTCAGAGCGGGTCACGAGGCTGGCCCAGATTCCGGGGCTAGAGGGGTGGACTCCTGCTCAGGTGGGAGGACGCTGATCACACTGGAGGTGCCCCTGCGGACCCCTCCCCGCGGCACCCAAGCGCCCAGCGAGCGGAGCCCTGGGGGATCTGTTGGAGCCGTGGCGCTCTCCGCGGCCTCTTTCTGTGTCCTTGTGGATGGGCCTTCAGTTTTCCGTGCAGCTCTGGGTAGGAGGCTCCGTGACTGGGCATGGGCGGTGTGGGCTGTTGATCTCACCCTCGAGGGGCCTGGGCACGGAGCACCCTCCCGACGCCTGCGCGTGGGCTCCGGCCCCGGTTACTCGGCGTGGCTCAGCTGGCGTTCAGCCGTGTCCGTGTGTGAGACGCCGTGTGATGGTGGCTGATGACAGCTAGCGTATGTTGGGCCTGTGACAGGCAGGCCTGGTGACTGGGGCCTCGTGCGGGCGTGGGTGCTGTTCTCAGCGCCACGTTAGAGACGAGGAAACCGTCGCGTGCGCGGAGCCGCTCGTGTGCGGGAGCCGCCGGCGGTGCTGGGGACTGCCCTGTGGGCACGCAGGTCCTGCTGCGATCGGAGCCTGCAGCCCTCACACTGGGCCGCCCCTCCGGGGAGGTCAGACAGCCCGAGCCCACAGACCGCAGCTCGCACACGAGTCCCACGGACGGAGTCAGGGATCCTGGGCGGGGTGACGGTGTTCATCACAAGCCACGTGCTTTTGGGCCACTGATCCCAAGATTTTAAAACCAGGGCTATTTTGTGGTTATTGCTGCTTACGGTTTTAGAATCTCTGTGTTAAAAGGGGCTGGAAAAGTCCAAAGGGCAGCCAGCTGGCTGGGGAGACCCTCAGCCTCCTCCCAGGCCTCGCTTCCCGGAGGCAGACACCTGCCTCCGCAACTGCCCCTCTTGTGCCCCAGGTTGGGCCCGACTTGAGCCGCTGCTTCGCTGCTGAGGCTGCGCAGAAGAGACTTGTGCTGTAGTGCACCGAGGGCTTTTCTTTGTATTTTGATGGATTGTGATTCTTTGTTTTCTTCTTTTCATATTTTAAACCAGGAAGAATAGTTTCTGATATTAGAAATCAAAGAAGCGGGCTGGGGGTGTTGCCCGGTGGTAGAGCACTTGCTTTTCCTGCAGAACACCCTGGGTTTGACACCCCCCCACACACCAAAAAGATTAAAAAAGGAAATCAAAGAAACAGTCACGGGAGGATCAGACTGTGCCATCAGTGTTGTACTGAAGATAGTGGGTACAGTGACACACACCTGTGATCCCAGCAACTTGGGAGGCTGAGGCAAGAGGATCCCAGCTTTGAGGCCAGCCTCAGCAATCTAACAAGGCCCTGAGCAATCAAGCAAGAAAGACCCTGTCTCAAAAGAAAGAATAAAAAAAAAAGAATTGGGGATATATAGCTTAGTGGTAAAGCACCCCCGGGTTCAATCCCTGGTACCATACACAAAAAAATAAAAATACCCGTTTACATAAAGTGACCGGTTCCAATTGATTGTATCTGTGTGTGTGTGTGTGTGTGTGTGTGTGTGTGTGTGTGTGTGGTGCTGGGGATCGAACTCAGGGCCTTGTGCATGCAAGGCAAGCACTCTACCAACTGAGCTACGTGTCCAGCCCCTCGACTGTATCTCTGAGTGGCACCCAACACGTGCTCTTTCATAATCCCCGTGGATCTCAGGGTGACAGAAGTGCCCATCTTGGTTATGAAGACTGATTCCTGTTGCTAAGGTCGCAGAGTTCTGTGGGGGGGGAAAGCAAGGGACCTTCCCAAGGAGGAATGTCGTGTTGCTACGGAAGCTTCCCAACCTGTAGAGACCCAGGAGCGACAGGTGGCCGTGTGCTGGCCTTCACGCCTGCCACGCTGTGCCTGGTCTTGGTCGAGGGTCTTCTTACAGAAGAGGGAGGCCTGTGCCTTGGCAGAGCCGCGCCCGCCCGTGGCCATCCCCCACCTGCCCCGGAGGCCCGCGGCTTCCCCAGGCCTCTGATTCTGCCTCTCCTCTGCAGGGCCCAGTCATATATGCGCAGTTGGACCACTCCGGCGGCCAGCACAGTGACAAGATCAACAAGTCGGAGTCTGTGGTGTACGCGGACATCCGGAAAAACTAAGACCCAGGACACATCCTAAAGAAGAAACGAATCCAAACTGGACTCTTGTGCAGAAAATGTAGCCCATGACCACGTGTGGCCTTGGGGACCCAGGCAAGGACAAGCACATGTGCCGACATGGGGGTGGGGTGGGTGGAGGACGTGGACATTGTATTTAATCTTCCTGGTGGGGAGCCAGTGTGGCGTGGTGAGAAGGGGCACGATCTCACCCGCGTGTGCATTGTCTTGCTGTCTTGTGCATTCTCTTGGGGTCATTGACAATTGGGAGATTTCAGAGACATTCCTGTCACCACCATTTAGATGTGGTTGCCTTTCGGGGACAGTAGCAGACTTTGTGTTTCCTGTGGACGTGGCCTTTAATCCAAGGGCTCAACCGGTCTTAGCATTTATTGTAGTTGGAGGAAAGAGATCCGGGGTGACACAGCCAGGGGCCTGTCACACGGCGTCAGAACTGTTCCTTGGTTGCAGGTTTTAGACAGCACATCTGTTAACCACGCCACTTAAAGACAGTGTGAGACGTTTGTGTCAAAGCTCTTCTAAAACATGGGCAGATGTTGTGTGTTGTGTAGACTCACTTACCATCACACCCTCGGTGTCCTGTCAGTTTGTGGGTTCGTGGTGGCGCGGTCAGCAGAGGACAAGTGTGCCCCTTACGCCTCTGGGCACCACTCCCCTCCAGGGCCTGAGGTCAGCACCCCGGAGGGGATTGGTGGAAAGGCCAGGCCCAGCTCGGGAGTGGCGATCCTTTGGAGGTGAAAGGTGTCAATCCATTCTTTGCCCTGGTCCTTCCTCCTTGGGCCAGAGTGGCCTTAACACAGCAAGCCAGAGAGGCGGTGGCTCCCTCCCCGCAGGGGAAATGGCAGGGGCTCTGGGCTGGCTGGACGGCCTGGCGCCTGCCCCGCTCTGACAGGGTGACCTTCCTCCCAAAGCCTCCGGCCTGCAGCCAGAGTGGCCCCTGCAGCCGGCCCGGCCTCCCCACAGCCTCCCTCCCTGCCCAGACTGAGGCCCGGGGCCGAGTTGCGCAGGGACTGGGGGGGGGACAGGCTTGCTGAGAGTGCCGCCGCTCTCGCCTCCCTCGTGGCTGGCTCTGTTTCTCCTCCCCCACGGCTTGACACTGATGGACGGTGACGCGGGGGACAGAGGTGGCTTGTTTCTCCCCAGGACTCGTTTTCCTCCGCCGGCGCCCCTGCGCCCCTCCAGCCCACGGGTCCGTGTTCTCGTGGCCGGCGAGCGCGGCGAGGCGCGTGAGCCGAGGGGGGCCGGCCGCCCTCCTCCCATCTTGCCAGATTGTTTTGTTTTAAAAGAAACATTTTTCCCTTTAAAACTGCCTGGAACCCTCGGCTGTGAAGAGTGTCATCCAGAAGGTGGTGGCTGGGGGTGTGGGCGCTGTCCCCTGGAGCCCCTGAGAGCTGCTCCCCGCCCTCCCACCGTGCCGCCTGTGGGGAGCGTTGGGAAGCCGGGTTCTGGGGGCGCTTCGAAGGGGAAAAGCACGATCCAGGTTAAAGTGCTGCAGGTGGTAAGTGGAGAAAGGGTGCTGCAGAGGCCCCGGCTGCAGCCACACTGTGTGCACACGCCAGCGGCGGGCGGGTTGGTGGTCCCAGGCCGCCGTCTCCTGGAGCAGACGCCCGCTGACCGTGCCTGCCCCTCAGCTGGCTGTGCCTGCCCCTCAGCCGGCCACGCCATTTCCACCAGCTCTTCGGTCCTCGACCCCGAGACCTTTGCCCATTTTCAAGACCTCAGGAGCCCTCGGCAGGCCCCGCGCGTGGGTGGGGTGCGCTCCGCACACCTGCATGGCCAGCCAGGGCTGGCCTGGGCTGTGTGGCCAGGAGACCAGCTGCCAGGGCCCAGGTGTGAGCCTGCCTCCTCTCCAAGCTGCTCCTTCGTGCAGGACCCTGCGCGGGGGCGGGTGGGCGCTGGGTTCCACACTCTCCCCTCCTTCTCCTCTCCCCGCTCCCTGGCCTCCGGGCCCAGCAGACACCTGACACCGTCTGCACTCTGCCTTGTGGCAGAAGGGCCTCCCCCAGGGCAGCAAGCGCCCAGAGTGGGGGTCTGCCGCGCCTGCCTGCCTGGCATCCCGGAGCAGAGTCTCTGCCCGGCCTCCAGCCTGGTCCCTCCAGTGGTTTGGTCCTTGCCAGACTTGTGACCCGCAGAAAGAGACCTCTAAAAATTATTCATGAATGTTGTGAGGGGACACCTAAAAGGGATTACATAAGACATAAAACCCCTAACTATCTAGTTTCTCAATGGCAATGTATCCAGCTAGGGAAAAAATGTCAAGTTCATTATCATTTCTGACCTTTTCAATTGTACTTCTGTGAATATTTTAACACGTCTTTTTAAATTTCTGAATGTTATTGTGTGGTTGTTTTTAATCAAACAGAAAAAATATAAAACCTTTTCACTTCTCCCACCCCAGCCGCACCTGCCTCTTTATTCTTCAAACACGTTCCTCAGGGCCTTTGCACAACCACTCCCTCAGCAGTTCTTGCTTGTTGACTGGCTGAGCACATGGACGGGTGGACGCATTTACCCATCCAGCAGTTGTGCTGAGAGCTCTCTGAGCCAGGCACTGTGTGGAGTACAAAGAGACGAGAGCCAAGATAAGCTTCTCCCAGAACCTGCTCTGGCATGAGGACCACAGACATGAGTAGGAATAACAGACACTTAGAAATAGTTACTTGGCCGGGCTTGGTGGCGCACGCCTGTCATCCCAGCACTTGGGAGGCTGAGGCAGGAGGATCACGAGGTCAAAGCCAGCTGCAGCAATGGTGAGGCACTTGGCAACTCAGTGAGACCCTGTCTCTAATAAAATACAAAAAAGGGCTGGGGATGTGGCCCAGTGGTCGAGTGCCCCTGAGTTCAATCCCTGGTACCAAAAACAAAGAAATAGTTACTTGGTGCTTGGTAAAGAGTGCCAGGCACTTGGTGCTTCTTACTCTATTACGGCACTCTGAGCTTAGTTGCACTAATCTTATACCCACTTTCAGAAAGTCAGCGTCAGGCTTAGATTATATGACTGGCCCAGCCAGGGCCACTTAGCCAGTGTTGGGAAAGGTGGGGCAGGCCGCTCTGTCTAAAGGAGAGCTCCTGACTTCTGCATGTAAACAGCGGTGCTGCGTGCCTAACCAGTTCCTCAGGAGCTGGGTGTGGGTGACGGGAGGGAGACGGTGGCACGTGCGGTAGAGATGCAGGTGGCCAGGGGTCTTCGTCTCTTGAGAGCTGTCACAGATAACAGGTTCCTTCAGACGTGGTGGTGCGCTCTTGTGATCCCAGCAACACAGGAGGCCGAGGCAGGAGGATGGCAAGTTCAAGACCAGCCTCAGCAACTTAGCAGGACCCTGTCTCTAAATTAATAGATGGAAAGGGCTGGGATGTGGCTCAGTGGTTAAGTGCCCCTGGTTCAACCCCCAGTACAAAAAAAAAAAATAAGTGGTCTTACAGGCCCGGATCACAAACACCAAGTCACCATCAGAGCGTTGGAGTTTCGGGTGCTGTATTAAGTTCATAGATTGCAAGGATCCACGGAGAGCCCCGGGCCTTCACAGCTTGATGCTGTCTCGTGGGAGAGCACGCCTTGGCAGGAACCTCCGGGGTGACTCTCGCGTGCTTCTGCTCCCCTGGGCACCAGAGGCCAGCGGTGATGGGACCCGGGGGCTCGTCTCCTCCTCCTGCCAGCTCTGGTTTCCAAGCTGCGGGGACAGCTGGCCAAGGACACGCAGGTGCCCAACAGCCACTCCACCCACGTCCTTTATTCTAGATCTTTAGAAATGGGGACGTTTTCTAACAGAACTGTGAAATCTCGCCACACTTATCAGAACATTCAGGGGTCGGCACAGGAGGTCAAACGCAGTGGGGCTACCTGGAGCCACCCCTCCTTTTTCTTTTTGAGATGGGTGGTCTCACTAGGGTGCTGAGGCTGGCCTCCAACCTGGAATACTGCCTCGCTCAGCACCCCCGCCCCACCCCCACAGAGGCTGGGGATCACAAGAACATTTTTTATGACACATTTTAAAAACCAGATCTTTGGTTACTTGAATTACTCAGCTTGTAGTCAGATTCCCTTTGTCTCAAAAATGGTTTCTTTGAGTCGGGACCCAACATGATTCTAATGAAGATTTGGTTTTGTCTGTTTGAAAACCAAAAGGAGCTTGCACGGCCCTGGGCTGGGCCCAGCACCACGAAATCATACTAATAAGAGAAAACCCCGAGTGCTGTGTGGGCTGCCCGGAAGTTTCTGGTAGGTCAAGGACAGGGCTGTGTGTGTGTGTGTGTGTGTGTGTGTGTGTGTGTGTGTGTGGTTCACACCCACGTGACTTTCCTTGTAAACCGTTTCTGAGCCTTGGACACGTAAAGGGCTCCAGGGTCACTGCGGTGCGTGATTGCCCTGTCCGTCCAGAGGAGAGCCAGACCTGCGCAGTCTGCAGCCAGCGCAGGCCCCGCCCTCCGCCTCCTGCCCCCTCCCTGGGCCCAGGGCCGCCTGCGGGGCGCAGCTGCAGCAGGCTGGGCCGGCTGTTTACAGGGAAGGAAACGCTGACCTTTGAGGCTCCCAGGAGTCCCCCAGCGTGGCCCCTGCAGCAGGATGTGCAGCTGTTTGTCCCCATCCTCCCTGGCGCTGGCTCTGGAGTGTCATTCTCCGCCTCTGCTGGGAGCTTTGTGAATCGGTCTTGAGGCTTCCAGACCACGAGGGAGGGCTGTTTGTTGTGTGCTGTTTTGTTAGTCTCCCTGCATCTGGGAAGAGGCAATCTGGCAGGTTTACTGTCGCACATTTGCTTTTGAGTTGGGCCCCGGGCACTTCCTGCTGTGTCACTGACACACCTGTGGTCGCTTTGCCTTGCGGGGCATTCGGTCACTTCAGGTGCCCACTTGAAGCACTGCTGTATTTCGGGAGTGTGGGATGGGTGAAGGTGCTGCGGTCGAGCCCATCAGACTCCAGGAGACTCAAGTTCAAATCTAGACCTTTGAATAGTTCTCTTATCACAAGGGTGGTTGTTGTTGTTGTTGTTGCATTGACTTTTTGGGGACTCTCTGAGAATGCAGTCAGCCCAGAGGGAGGTGGGGCCGTTACAGGACCGCCCTCCTGGCTGGCCCAGCGGAGCCCCGGGTTGGTCTGGAATGGGTCTCGCGTTCCCAGCTGAGAAAAAGCCCAGTCTTCACCAGAACCCATTCCTCAAGGATGTCGCCTGATGGGGGGAGATGTTCTGCAGCTTGCCAAGGACCTCCGTCCCAAGCAGGTACAGCATGTGCAGAACGTGGTTGGTGGTGGTGGCGGCAGCAGCCGGGGCCACCAGGGAAGCTAGCCCCAGTTCACGGACTAAAGGACACCGTCCCCTTCGATGTGCATCTCCGGCAAGGAGCCCACCCTGCAGAGGGTGGCATCTCGCCAAGGAGACTCTGGGCCAGAGGTTGAGCTGATGATGCACCATGGACAGACCAAGGTGGAGCGAGGGAGAAGCAGCCCGAGGGAGAGGAAGGAGAGCGAGGATTTGGCAGGCAGTAACAGGCCTGCTTCCAGGTCCTTCCTAAAAGCACTAGGAGAGAAGTTTGAGGCTCGGGCTCCCATTTTGCAATCTCGACTGCTGGGCCTTGGGATCATGATTCCTCGCGGCTGCACTTCCTGTAGGGCCCAGAGGCAGCCTGGCGGAGGACAGGTGCTCGCACCTGGCCAGGGTCTGGCCTGGGCGGCGTGAGACTGATAGCCAGTCAGCCACTGGTGCTGCCTGCTGTGCGGGCTGCCCTCAGCCGGTGGTCCCATGTTGGGGAGGGGCGCAGCCCTGCAGCCTGAGCCATGTTCCCCTGAGACTGCTCCCTCCTGTCCACGCTGGCACTGTCCTCTGCTGGAGAGAAGTCCTGGCAGGTCGGGGTGACTGGCATCTTAAGCTCAATGCAGACGTGTGCAGACCCACACGCTCCTGTATGGTGGCCCAGGTCGAGGTGGCCATTTAAGTTCAGATTGAATTTGAAATGCGGATCCTCAGTCACTCCAACCTCATTTCAAGTGCTTGGCAAGTCCATGTGATGGGGGCTACAACGCCGACCAGAAATAGGACACTTCCTTCACGTGAAGTTCTGCTGAACAGCACTGGCACCAACCACGCAGGAACTGGCGACCTTCAGATAGCGGGTCAGCGTGCCAGGTTACACCCACTCGCGGAATCCCCATGTCAGGGGACAGGTGGGGATGGTGGGAACAGGGGCCTGAGGGGGTAATTCTGTAAACTGGGCCACTGTGCAACCCCCACATGCTTTCCTTTCCAAGAAGCAATTTGCCCGCAGCCCTGCCTGCCCTAAGTGGACAGGACATGTCACACTCCTCAGCAAACTGCCTGTCACCTGCAGGAGAAACGCAGGCCCAGATAAAGTCCATGGGAGGAGCCCAGGAGACTTTTGTGACCAGATCCTGAAACTCTGGGAGATAAGGATAGTTCCTCCTGACCTTAAAATCAGTAGGAATGTATGGTTAAGAAGCCAATTAGAACCAGTCAGCGTGAACCAAAGTGACCTAACATTGTCATGGCAGTGGGGACTTGAAAGTCTGATGTCATCTTGCTGTCAATCAGAAGTAAAGAGGTGCGCTGGGTGTGGTGGCGCACACCTGTAATCCCAGCACTTGGGAGGCTGAGGCAGGAGGATCGCGAGTTCAAAGCCAGCCTCAGCAATGGCGAGGCACTTAGCAACTCAGTGAGACCCTGTCTCTAACAAAACACAAAAGAGGGCTGGGGATGTGGCCCAGTGGTCAAGTGCCCCTGAATTCAGTCCCGGGTACAAAAAACAAAACAAGTCAAGAGGTGGACCTGGGCAGGACTCTCTGGAAACTCTCTTGGATCCCCAATAAAACAGGAGTGCAGGGGCTGGGGAATAGCTCAGTTGGTAGAGCACCTGCCTCACACGCACAAGGCCTTGGGTTCAATCCCCAGCACCACCCAAACACACCACAAAAACAAAAAAACTAGAGTGCAGGAGAGGTACATTGTCCCTCTCCTCTCTGAGAGGACCCATTCTGTCCCTTGAGAGTGTCCCCTTTCCCTTTTCCTCTCCCTTCAATACACTCTTAAACTAATGCCTATTACAATGACCAACGTGTCTGAACTCTTTCTGACTTGGTTGCAAGCACGGATGCTCCCATTATCCTGCACACTAAGGCAAGCATATACAGCAGGGTTTATTTAAAAAGGGGTAACAGAGTTCTCACAGGGGAAAGAGGCCATAGCTGGTATCCTGGCATCCAAAGAAGCGAAAGTGGCCTCCCTTCTTTACATCTGCTGGGCTCCCTTGTTTTCCTGCTCTCTTCCCCTCTCCCTCTGCTTCCTGCTAGTGATGAGGCCCAGGAGATGCTCTGGTAGAACGGCCCAAAGGTGAGAAGCAGGTGGGCAGCAGGGACAGGAAGGGGGGCCCCGGGTGCACTAGCTTTTCTAACTCCCTGTAGGGAGGGACAGTCCTGGGACAGCTTACCTTAGCCACAGGTTGGAGCAGGGGCAGGTGATCTTGGTAAGGGTGGAGGGAGGGCTCTGAAGGAATTAACATTTCAATTCCTCTCCAACTTCCTGGGCCCAAATTGGCCTCCTTGATTTGACCTGACCTGGTTCGCCTGCCTGTCTGTGCCGACTGCCTCTTGTGATTCTGTCTTCAGAAGCCAGGTCTGAAGTGGGGCCTGTGCATTGCCTCAGTTTCTCAGAAGGCCCCAGCCCTCTAACACCCACACCCTCTCTTCCTGTTGGAGGGACGCGTGGTGGGCAGGGTGGCCCCTGGGGCTGCACTTTCTGGTGGTTAGACAGCGTGTCTCCTCCTCACTCACGTGCTCAGGCCCCACACCTGGGCCGGTGCTGCCAGGCACCCGGGAATGAGCCCGAGCTTGCCGCAGGCCTGGGGAGACGAGCATGGACACCACCCTGCCTGGTGTGCTCGGAGCCAGGGCAGGGCAGCGGCCAGTCCAGCGACCCAGGAGGAGCTCTGAGGCAGAGGCGTTTGTTTGTGAGCACCCTCCTGGTGGAGGTGCCCCGGGCTCCCCAGGCGTCCTATTTGGGGCGAGCTATGCCTTAAAAACCTTACATTCCAGGTTAAAAAATTGAGATATTGGGGCTGGGGTTGTGGCTCAGCGGTAGAGCGCTCGCCTAGCACGCGCGCAGCCTGGGTTCGATCCTCAGCACCACGTAAAAATAAAAATGCATGTGTACAACTAAAAGCAAATAAATAAAAATTTAAAAATTGGGATATTGCCTTGAGGGCAAATGGGATCTTAAAAAATTATTTATTTATTCTAATTAATTATTCATGACAGCAGAATGCAGTTTGATTCATCGTCCACAAATGCAGCCCAACTTTTCATTTCTCTGGTTATACAGGATGCGGAGTTGCACCACAGGTGCAGTCACGCATGTACCCAGGGTATTGCTGTCCATCTCATCCCACCATCTTTCCTGCCCCCACGCCCCCTCCCCTCCCTGCAAGTGGGATTTTAAGTAAAGAAGGGTCTTGGTCTCTCACAAGCTCATCTTACCCCCAGGGAGGCAGACGGTGGCGTCTGGAGCTCCGAGTGAATGCGGCCCGTGGCCTTGCAGTTTAGCCAGACGCAAGGAACTGGGCGTTCCCGGGCAGGAGGGACAGAGATGAGGGAGGGCGTGAGGGAGACGAGGACCCAGTTCAAGAGCAGCGGCGGAAGGTGGCGGGCAGCTGAGGACAGGCGTCTGGAGCGTGGCGGGCAGCTGAGTGACCCTGGCAACGGGTCAGGAGTGCGGCCTGGGTGCTGGCGGGCCTGGAGTGGGCAAGGGCAGGCGCGCTGCCCCTTTAGCAGCGTGGCACCATGCAGCGGCTTCGTGTGTTCATTCCGAGCCCCTCCTTGGAGAGCCCATCTGCCCTGCTTGTCCTCCTCCGCTGGTGCCTCAGGTCGGTGCCCCGTCCCTCTCTAGGGCCACTTGGTTGCAGGCCACCCTGACCCAGGCTCGCATCACCGATCACCTGCGCCTCCATCTGGGCCAGCCCACTGCTGATCCGGCCCCCCTAAGGGCCGGGGCCTGGGGCGGGGCTCAGTGGTGGGGAACCTGCTCCCAGTGGTGAGGCCCTGGGTTCAGCCCAGCACCAGGGGGCAGGGCGCAGGGGTGGTGACTTTCCAAAGCAGGTGTGCGCGTGCACCTCCCCAGTCAAGCCGCACAGCACAGCTCCGTGGGCGGGCTGCGCCCCGAGCCCCAGCCCAAGACAAGGCTGGGTGGCCCATCCCCTGGCACCCACACGCCCGCGGGCTCAGGGGACGCCTCCAGACCCAGACCCAGCGGCCACACCCTGAGCACGTTCCCTGGACCATCCCACGGCCACCTCGTGAGTGTCCCCCAACGTGCTCTTATTATCCCCACTTTACAAACAGGGGACAGACAGGAAGGGCTTTGCCCAAGGACACACACACAGCTTGCAACTGGGTCCGGCCCACCGAGGTGGGGTCCGCGGCCCACCTCTGCCCACGGCGCAGCCTCTTTTTTCTTGTCCTTGTGACCCGGGCAGAGCCTGGTAGTACAACTGAGGGTAAGTAACTTTGGGGGTTCTCTGTGAGGGACCAGATGGTTCACTTGCTCAGTAAGTGCTAAGTTCCTTCTCCTGAGGCTGCCTGCAAGAATCAGCTTGGGACCATCGAGTGGAAATGTGACTCCGTGCATCGGTTGGCGCGTGCTTTCTGAGCTCTGGAATGTGTCCAGGCACTGGGCTCAGTGCTGGAGACGGAATGGGGACAGGACCTCTGTCCTCTGCCCTCTAGGAGCCCATGGGTGTGGGAAGCATTCAAAGGCTCCTAAAAAAGTGACACAGAAGAAAACCCAGAGGGCTGTGGTTGTGGCTCAGTAGAGAGCCTCCCTCGCATGTATGAGGCACTGCGTTCAATTCTCAGCACCACATTAAAAAACAAATAAATAAAATAAAGGTATTGTGTCCATCTGTAAGTAAAAATATTAAAAAAAAAAAAAAACAAGCCGGGTGCGGTGGCGCACACCTGTAATCCTAGCACTTAGGAGGCTGATGTAGGAGGATCACGAGTTCAAAGCCAGCCTCAGCAATTTAGGTAGATCCTAAGCAACTTAGCAAGACACTGGATCTCAATAAAATATAAAACAAAGGTGGGGATTTGTCTCAGTGGTTAAGCGCCCCAGGAATCCCTGGTACCAAAAAAAAAAAAAAAAAAAAAAAAGAATATGGAAAACCAGCTGGGCACCATGGCACATGCCTATAATCCAAGCAGCTCAGGAGGCTGAGGCAGGAGTATTGAAAATTCAAGGGCTGGGGTTGTGGCTCAGCGGTAGAGCGCTCGCCTAGCATGTGAGCAGCCCGGGTTCAATCCTCAGCACCACGTACAGATAAATGCATTGTGTACAACTAAAGCAAATAAATATTTAAAAAAAAAAAAAAAGAAAGAAAGAAAATTCAAGGCCAGTCTCAGCAAATTAGCAAGACTTTGTCTCCAAATAAAAAAATAAAAAGGGCTAGCCAGGTGCGGTGGCGCACGCCTGTAATCCCAGCACTTGGGAGGCTGAGGCAGGAGGATCACAAGTTCAAAGCCAGCCTCAGCAATGGCGAGGCACTTAGCAACTCAGTGAGACCCTGTCTCTAATAAAATACAAGAAACGGCTGGGGATGTGGCCCAGTGGTCGAGTGTCCCTGAGTTCAATCCCTGGTACCAAGAAAAACAAACAACAACAACAAAAGAGCATCGCTTCTCTGATCGCCCTGTGCCTGAAGCCCTCGTGGATTATCCATATCTTCCTTCTCCTAAAAGTTGCTGCCAGGGTGCTCCTGAGACATGCCCTGGGGTGCTGCGGAGTCCAGGAGCTGAGGCTGCCGGCCTGAAGAAGGCACTTGTCCAGGAAGAGAAAGGTCCCTGGGCTGCAGCCGTCCCCAGAGCCAGTGCTGCCACCTGCTGTCCGCACGAGGACGCACCACACCCATCCCCGGGCAGGCTGGGGGCTTCCTTCAGAGGTGAGCCCTGAGCAGGGACCTGCCCCACATGGCCTCACTGGTCTGGGGCTGTCAGGACCAGAAACCAAGTTCAGGGTTCCTGTAAAAGTGGAGGCGTGTGGAAGGTGCAGGCTCCGGGCGACCATCCAGTTCTTTCCCACCTCCGCCTGTCTCACCTTTCTGAAAGAGAAATTCTAATGGACACAGTGTAACTGTAGATCTTTACGGGGTCTCCGGTGACATTCCAATACATGTGTACAGTGTGTAATGATCATGGCAAGTGACATATCCATCCCCTCAGACATTTGTCATTTCTTTGTGTAGATGACATTCAAAACCCTCTCCACTGGCTATTTTGAACTATTCAGTAAATTGTTGGCCAGGGTCTTCCTCCACGGGCTAGAGCGTCTCACGTTTCCCCCGCTGCCCACCTGGGTCCCTGCACCTGCCAATCATCCTCTCTCACCCCACCCCGCCCTCCCCAGCCTCTGGCAGCCACTCTACCACGCTCCACCTCTATGAGGTCACTTGTTTCAGCTTCCACATGTGAGAACATGCAGCATTTGCCTTTCTGTGCCTCAGTTAGTCACTTAATGTCCTCCAGTTCCGTCTGTGTTGCTGCAAGTGACAGAGCCTCCTCGGCTTCGTGGCTGAAGGGTGTTCCGTTGTGTGCACACTTCATTCCCATGTCCTGGCCACGTTGGCACGGCTCCTGTTTGTGCCAGTCCTCAGGGAATGACACCACTGGGCTTCCCGCGAGGGCCTGCCGGGCCCTGCCTGTCTGCTCCAGGCTTGCCCAGGCTTGGCTCTGTCTTGGTCAGAAGCAAAAAGAATGGAAGGAAGCGTTTGAAGCCCTGAGGGCAAGTGCCTGCTGGGTGGACGGGCACCGCACCGCGCCTGGAAGACTCGGCCTCCTGGGGTGCCGGTCGTTCCCGTGGGTGCCTGACGCGGGCTCCTGCTCCGGCAGCAGGGCCAGTGCTGGGGTGGAGCAGCCCGTGCAGGTGGACTTGCCTGTCCCCCGCGTGGAGGCCGCTCTCCTCTGGGCCAGCACTGCCGAGAGCGGGGCGTCCCCTCGCGCACCCGCTTACCTCCCCCTCCCCCTCGCCCGCCTCCACCCACCTCTGGTGGCAGAGGGCACCGAAGGAAGAATGCCTTCGCTTTGCCCCAGGAGCGAACGGCAGATGGGAGACCTCGGGGCCAAATGGACGTCCTCAGTTGACGTGGCCCTTCCAGTTGGGCCAGGGCTGCCCTAGCGCACGGCAGTAAGCAAAAGGAAGCCTTCCCCTCATTACCCCACAGATCACCTTTAAAGGGGTCAGTGGAGACCTTTAGCCTAGCCCAGCCTTTAAAATACTTACGTAAGTAGTGGAGGCCCAGAAAGAGGGCAGGGACCAAAGAAAGACCTTCCCTTGCTCCCAGGGACACCCAGCGGTCCTGGAGTGCACGCTTTCTGGCGGGGACAGTGCTACGAGAAGAGGTCGGAGAGGTGGCTGGGTAGGCGTGGGCCTCCCACACCACGGGAGTCCTTTGGGTCTGCCATGTGTTCCGTGTCCTGGGGAGACCTTGGGGGATTTGAAACAGGGAGTGGCACGTGCCGTAACGTCCAGGCCCACTCTGCCTCCTGGGTGGAGAATGGTTCCGGGGGGCCGGAGTGGACGCAGGAAGGCCAGTTCATCTGTTGCTGTCGCCCAGTGAGAAGTCACGATGGCCTGGCCCACCATGGAGTGGAGGGGACGATGGGCGGGGCACTGTGTCCTCCAGGGTACCGTGGAGGCTGGGCGGCCTTGCTGGGAGGCTGAGCAAGGACCCAGAGCAGACGCCCAGAGCACTGGCCCCCGGCCCGCCACTCAGCTAGTGCCAAGCGGCACACAGGATATGAGACCTCCAGAAGCTGGCCTGGTGCTGGGGTGGTCACACCCTGCCGCTACAAGCAGGAAGGCTGGCAACAGGCGGGGACAGTAAAGAGAAGGAAAAAAAGTGTCCCTGGACACCAAGGCCACACCCAGGAGAGCCCCAGGCGGTCCTTTCCCCAGCAGCATCTACACACACATTTCCTTGTACTTCTCTTTCACTGGCTAATTGCAGGCCAGGTGGGCTTCCCGCATCCTGTCTGCACCATCTGTTCTCCTTAAAGCCGGAAGCCAGCCGCGTAAGCACCCCGGGGAACCTGTGGGGCTCTGGCAGCCTCCGGGCTGGCGTCCATCAGCTCACGTGATCCTCATCAAAACGAGGAAGTACTTGGTACGGACTGAGTGTCTCTTATCCACATGCTTTAAGTTTTGGAGTTTTTTGGATTCCAACATATTTGCATAGACAACCAGTTGAGCATCGTGTCAGCATCAAAAAGCTTCGGATCTGGAGCATTTTGGATGTCAGGTGTTGCGGGTAAGGGATGTGTCGCCTTCTTGTGGTTTTGATCTGGAAGGACATGTGGCCTTGCCAGCCTGAGGGTCTGTGGGGAGGTGGCCAGGCCTCGGGAAGGGAGCAGGGCCACTGCCTGTCTCCACTTCTCGGCCACCAGGAGACAGCTTTGCTCTGCCCTCCCCACCATGATGTCCTGCCTTGCCAGGGCCCCAGGTGATGGGCCAGTGCCCAGGGACGGAAGCCTCTGAAACCACGAGCCAAAATAAGTCTTTCCTCCTTTTGACTGTTTATTTTAGGTATTTTGTTACAGAAATGGAAAACTGACACACACAGCCTTTTTTATGATTTCCATTGACAGACGCGGGGACTAAGGCAGAGCGAGCACGTGGTCAGCTTGGGCTTGGCTTCCCAAGTCAATTGATGTGTCCACAGTGACACCAAACCTCGCTGTCCCCAAAGTGAGGGTGTATGAGCGGGGTGTTTTGTTTTGTTTTCACAGTACTGGGGGTTGAGCCCAGTGGGGCTCTATATCCCCGGCCTCTTTTCACTTTTTATTTTGAGACAGGGTCTCACTAAGTTGCTGAAGCTGACCATGAACTTGTGACCCTCCTGCCCCAGCCTCCTGAGTTGCTGGGATTACATGTGTGTGTGTGCTTCTATGCCTGGTATAAAAACAGTTTTAAAAGGACTGTTCTAGGTAGAATAAGAGAAGTAGAAGTCCCCTTCTATTCCAGACTGGCCATTGAACCCAGGGACACTTTACCGCTGAGCTACATGCCCAGCCCTTTTTGTTTTCTGAGACAGGGTCTCATTAAGTTGCTGAGAGCCTCACAGAGTTGCCCAGGCTGACCTGGAACTTGTAGTTGTCCTGCCTCAGTCTCCTGCGTCGCTGGGATTACAGGCGTGCACCACTGCACGTTCAAATATAAGAGATAATTTGAGTATATTCAGAGAAGGTACCCAGAAGCTACCAGGATGCTGAGGGAACTCAAAATCAGGTGCCCGGAGATGTTTAGCGTGGAGAAGAGAAGGCTGAGCGAGACAGGTAAGTTCGAGGGGGAGGAGGGTCACGAGGAAGAGGCTTGCACTCGGTCATGACCCCCACAGGTAGAGTGGGCTGAGTTCAAGAGAACCCGAATCTCTGGGCAGTTGAAGCTGGACAGAAGAGCTGGCTTCCTGGGGGCTTGCGGAGCCAGACCAGAGCTGGAAGACGGGCTGAGTGAGCTGGGGCGAGAGGAGACGGTTTCTGGGTTGGGGCTCCAGGTGGCTGCTTGGTAGCCAGCTGACCCTGCCAAGCCCTGCCCCTGCCATTGTCACCTCTCACATCTGCATGGAGAAGAGAGGGGCAGGCCCCAGGCCCTTCACCTCTGTGGAGAGCTGCTCTGATGAAGGCGTTGGCCGTTCACGACCGTGTCACAGGGAGGGCCTGGCTTCAAGCACCGCAGCAGCGTCCTAAACCTCTGGGTCTGGGTGTGCCCTGTCTCCCTGGGGTCCGGGCAGACAGAACGTCAGAACGTCGCGCTGGAATGGGCTGAGTGACCCGTGTTTGTTGTCTGTCTTCTCTGGTGGACCTCAGAGCGTGCAGAGGTCAGGAACTGCACCTTTTGCGTATCTGTATCCTTGTTCAGCTTTTGTTTGGACCATCTATCCAGTGGTGAAAGAGGTGTGTTAAAGTCACCCAAAATTACTGTGTTGTGGTGTGTTTGACTCTTGAACTTGAGGAGACTTTGCTCGATGGACGCGGATGCTCCCTTGGTCGGGGCATAGGTGTGTGTGATTGCTGAGTCTTGCTGGTCTCCACCTCCGGCACTCTCCGGGTGCTGGGCGCGCGGTGCCTGGCTGGAGGGGCGGATGACAGCACGAGGGGACGACAGCGTGTAAGACGCTGAGGGCACTGACAAAGAAGACGCCTCCCCGTGGTGCTGGGGACGGCGCGCAGCTTCAGGACCACAGCCCCGGCGGGCACAGCGTGTCGGACACTGCTCCGCGTCTCCTCCTGTGGCCCCTGGCACTCCTCAGTGCTCTTCACAACTCGCCTCTGACACTCACAGCCAGGCCTGGAAGTGGGGAAGCCGTGAGGAGCTCGCGGGCACGGGGGCCGCTCGTGGCTGGGCTCCCTTCCAGCCTCGAGTCCTGCCTCCCCAGCCCGCCAGGCCTCCAGTCTCTGCGGCTGACCTTGTGCGGCCTCTGGGGAGCTCAGCTGTGGCCCAGAGGAAGAACACACAGCCCTGCCTTGGCATCTGGGAAATACAGATGAATGCTGCTGTTTCTCAAATTAAAAAACCACACACGCCGGGCGCGGTGGCTCATGCCTGTAATCCCAGCACTTTGGGAGGCTGAGGCAGGAGGATCGCGAGTTCAAAGCCAGCCTCAGCAATGGCGAGGCACTTAGCAACTCAGTGAGACCCTGTCTCTAATAAAATACAAAAAAAGGGCTGGGGATGTGGCTCAGTGGTCAAGTGCCCCTGAGTTCGATCCCTGGTACCAATAAAAACACACACACACACACACACACAACTTTGAGCACATAAAAGATGCTCCGAATTATTAATAATCAAAATTATTACCATTGCAATTTTTAAAAACTTGTTTCCCACTTGTGATGCACATGGCTAGAGGGGCTGGCACACCAGCCTGGCTTTGGAAGCTGCAGTCAGGTGGCACAAAAGTGCGTCTTCCAATCTTGTCCTTAGAGCTTTTGTTTGGACCATCTATCCAGTGGTGAAAGAGGTATGTTGAAGTCACCCAAAATTGACGGAAGTTTGCCTTTTGCAATTTTGTGCTATCTTCAAAAGACTTAACGACTGGACATTTTAAAATAAACACTTTAATACATTACTTAGAGACACGTCTGTCCCAACTCCAGCTGCCACCCGCCGCGGTGCTGACGTTTTCCCACGGGAGAGGACCGGCAGCTGACCGCTCCCGGGAGGGGGCGGGCGGGCAGAGGCGGGAGGACACAGCAGGGCCCTGCCAGCCCCTCTGGACCCTCTGGAAAGGACATGTGAGGACCTGGGCTGCAGAGGGAGGCGGGAGGGCCTGGGGGCGCTGGCCCGCCCTCCTCAGGAGTGTCAGAAAGGGTCGTCGAGGATGTTGACACGCATCAGGAACTTGTTCCTCTGAACCTCGTGGATGCTCACCTTGCCCGCCACGATCTTCTCCCAGGAAGGGAGGCTCAGCACCGTCTGCAGCCAGTGGTCCTCGCTGCTCTGGGAGGTGGAGGTGGAGTACCACCACTCCTGAGGGACGGGGGCGGCGGTTGGTGCCCGACCGTGTGAGCGCACACGTCCAGTCCCAGGACGGCGGAGGTCCTCCAGCTCCTCAAGTCGTGCGACTCCCAAGCTGACCTGAGGCCCACGGCAGCCCTGGGACACGCATGGCTTCTCCCCCACACCTCTCCCTCTCTCTCTCTCTCTCTCTCTCTCTCTCTCTCTCTCTCTCACACACACACACACACACACACACACACACACACAAATTCACTGCCTTACCCAACAACACCAAATTGGAGGCGAGGCACTAACTAGGTTTTTGCTTCAGAAAGTCCACGGTCAAGGGGGGGACAAACGTAATGCAAAGTGGAAGAGGGAAGACGGGGTGGGGGCGGGGAGCGTTGCTAGCGGGGTTTGCGTGAGGCGGAGTCCACAGGGCAGTAAGGGGAAAAGGAGGTCACAAGCCTGAACCACGGACACGCAGCGTGGGAATCCAGACAGGCCGCGAGGGCCACGGGGGTGGAATCGCAGTAGGCCCCCAATCCCTGTGTTGGAATGTCACCCCTGGTGACGGCATTGAGGGGCGGGGCCCTTGGGAGGGATGAGGCTGTGAAGGCCCAGCCCTCCTGGATGGAGTCAGAGCCCTCCAAGTTACCCCCTGCCCAGCCACCACGGGAGGACGCGGCCAGCCGCACGTCAGTGAAGAACGGGCCTCTGCAGACACCAGACCCGGCACCTTGACCTTGGACCTGCAGCCTCTCAAAGCTGGAGCAGTAAGTGCCTACTGTTTCTGAGCCGTGCAGGCCGCGGTGTTGCTTCAGCAGCCGGTGGGCCAAGCCGGGACGGCCCACGCGGGGCAAGCCTGCGGGGAAGCCGCCCAGGGGCCCTCGTGGGCTGGGGTGCGCACCTTGCTCATGTTTAGCCAGCATTTCTCCAGCGTGTTCCCCTGCGTTTCCGAGAGCCTCAAGGCCGTGTTCAGGAACAGGTCGCAGTTGCGCCCGTCCCCCATCAGAATGCAGACGTAGGCCATCAGGTGGTAGAGGCGCGGGTAGAAGACGGGCCCCGTGGTGTTCTGCGCCACCAGACTCTCCAGGTTCTAAAGGAGGACCACAGAAGGGCACAATCAGGGTCTAACAGCTCACTGACTGCAGCGTCGTTTCCTCCACAGATGGTTTGGGAACATTTTAAGTACATAAGCAATCAGGTGAGAGTGTATTACAGAGACGGACCTACTAAGTACTGCAGGCAGAATGGGAAGCATGAGGTGGGGGAGACACCACGTCCACCCCAGACCATGGTGGCCTGCCAATGCTGCTCCGCAACAACCTTTTTTTTTTTTCTTTTTGGTGGTACTAGAGCTTGAACCTGGGGCCTCACTGGTGCTAGGCGCGTGCTCTACCCTTGAGCCACATCCCCAATCTGCGGCAACTTTGAAAAACAAAACACATTTTATTCTGATTACCAAAGCAGTACAAGGGAAGTATTGAAAATGTAGGAGGAAAATTGGCCGGGTCTGCACGGAAGGAGCGTGGACGTCACCTCGTGGTGGACGAGTGAGGAGCGGGCGGGACAGGTCGAAAGCTGCCCCGGTCTTCTCCCATCAGGAGGAGGGGCGCGACACAGGACAGACAGCCACCCCAAGACTGGACAGACAGACAGGCGGATACAGGGCCTCGAAGGTCAGCTGTGGAAACGGAGCCAGGGCAAGGGACCCTGCACTGCGCCAGGTGAGTGCACAGACCATCGTGGGGCCGCCTGGGGTTAAAGACTCCAGGGGCAGAGGTGGCAGGAGGCGCCAGGTCTGTCCCCACTCAGACGACAGCTGACTGCAGTCTGTCCGAGCTCAGCTCTTTCAGAACTCTGCAGTCTACGGAAGCTTTGCACAGGGTCGGGTTTAGATGGCGAGTTGAAGCCAATTTGGGCCAGCTCTAGCACTTAGCACAGTAGCAGCTGCCTGTCCCCTGCGCCAGCTCTGCAGCAAGCAGCTGTGACATGTTCCTGGGGCAACCTACATACCACTTGCTGACACCAAGATGGACAAAAAGGACCCTTCCCCAAATACCTGGGATCTGCACCGATCACTGATTGCTGCTTTTGACAGAGAGGGGCAGTCCCCGAGGCAAGCAGCTGGCGGGCAGGGCACCTCCCTCCACTGTTACAGCTCCTCTGGCTGCAGGGACACCCCGGGGACTGAAGGGCTGGTGAACCTCTCTCTCTTCATTCTTCTCGTCCCCCCACCTTCGAGGTCCAGAAATTAAATACTAGAGCATTCCAAAGCAGCTGCCTATATGCAGAAAGTTAGAAAGTGACGGTGCTCACCCAAGGAAAGGCACAGGCTCAGAAGGACCAGAGAAGAGCATCAGTGGGCAGGTCATGCTGACCCAGGGCACAGAGACAGCCCGGAACAAAAAAAAAAAAAAAAAAGCAAACAAAAAGAGCAAAGCTTGGGGAAGAGAAAGAATCTGCTATCCAGAGCTACCAAACTGTTAGATGCAAATCTGTAATATCAGACACATAGACTTTAAATCAAAAACAGTTACAAGAGACAAAGGAGGAGTTTGTACATCAAAAAGATGTTAAATAAAAAGAGGCTCCATATAGCGAGAGGCTGTTTATGCAAATTACCAAAATACACAAAGCCAGAGCTGGTGGAAGTGAAGAACAGAGGGCCTACAGGAAGAGCAGGAGGCGTCTGACTCCACAGTAGGGAGAAGAGCCGGCAGGAGATCAGTGGGGGACTAGAGGACACAGGAACCCGCGGGGCTCAGCCCAGGAGCACTCGGCGGTGGAGTTCCGGCTTTGCACAATGAAAAGAGTTGAGGAGCCGGGTGGAGGCGAGGGGGCTCTCCCTGGGAGTGACCTGACATCACTGAACTGCACACTTAGAGAGGGAGTTGGGGGGGGGGGCTTTATGTTGTGTGTATTTGGCCACCATCACAAAAAAACAGACAAGAAATAAATTTGAAAACTTACATTTTGTGAGGTCACCTCCAGGAGATTGACCAGGTTCTCGTAGCAAATATCGGGAGGGTGGGGGTCCCCTTATGCTTCCAGCAGGGAAAAAGCACTCTGCTATAGCGAGGCGTGCGCTCAGGAGGAGGAGTCTCGCCTCAGGGGGTTCATCAGAGAGGCTTCCGACGGCAGCCTTCCTGTCTCCCCCCGAAGACAGGCGACTGCACAGCACTTGTGACGCTCAGGGTCCAGGCTAAGCAGGCTCTCTAAAGATTGAGCCCAGTCATGAGGCCACAGGACGTCTCCCCTCCCAGACGCCTTACCCCACATCACTAAAGACCTATTACACTGGTTCCTTGTACCTTGTACATCATGCCAGCTATCAAGAAAACATTTTAGCCGGGCGCAGTGGCACAGGCCTGTAATCCCAGCACTTGGGAGGCTGAGGCAGGAGGATCGCGAGTTCAAAGCCAGCCTCAGCAATGGCAAGACACTTAGCTACTCAGTGAGACCCTGTCTCTAATAAAATACAAAAAAGGGGGATGTGGCCCAGTGGTTGAATGCCCCTGAGTTCAATCCTGGGTACCAAAAAAAAAAAAAAAAGAAAAGAAAAAAAGAAAAAGAAAACATTTTAGACAGGCGCAGTGGTGCATGCCTGTAATCCCAGCACTTGGGAGGCTGAGGCAGGAGGATTGCGGGTTCAAAGCCAGCCTCAGCAATGGCGAGGCACTTAGCAACTCAGTGAGACCCTGTCTCTAAATAAAATACAAAAAAGGGCTGGGGGTGTGACCCAGTGGTCGAGTGTCCCTGAGTTCAATCCCCGGTACCACACACACACAAAAAGAAAAAAAATACAAAAGGGCTGGGGATGTGGCCCAGTGGTCAAATGCCCCTGAGTTCAATCCCTGGTACAAGAAAAAAAAAAAAAAAAAAAAAAAAAAACACTTTAAGGAAAAGAAAACCAATCTGAAGAGACAGCGCTAACATCAGAACCAGACACGGCAGGGATATTAGAATCATCAGCCTAGGAATTTGAAGCAACTATGACTAACATGGTAAGAACTCTAATGGATAGAATAGAGGGCAAGAGAAATATAGACAAGAAATGGAAATCCTAGGAAAGAACCCAAAACAAGTGCTAGAGATTAAAGAAAAAAGAAACGAAAGATGCCTTTGATGGGTTCACCGGTAGACTAGGAACGGCTGGGGAGGGAGCCTCTGAGCTTGCAGGGATCCCGATAGAAACCTCCAGAACGGAAAAGAGAATAAAGACCGAAGGACACAGAACAGAACGTCCCAGGACTGGGGAAGAACAGAACGTGTCTGTGTGCAGGGCAGCTCCCCAATGGCTGCAGGTCAGCTCCCTTGCCCAGGCCCCCAGCAGGCCTGTGGTATGCAGCCAAGGTCATGAACACCTGGATTCAGCGGATGCACTCAAGGTCACACGCGGTGCTTGCGAGCTGTGCCCACTTGCGCAACCTGTTGACAATGTGCCTTCTGTGTGTGGCCTGTACCGGAAATACACGCCTATGGGAATGGCCCAGGAGTTGGCTAAATGGAGCTGGCCCGGCTCAGTGGGGCTGAAGGAGGGGGCTGCCACCACCTGTGAACGAAGAATGTCTACTTTCCCAACTGCCAGGATCCGGAATCTGTTTCCCAGGGTCTGAGCCTTTTCCCAGCCTTGTGCCATGTCCTTGCCCCAGGCTTCCCATCGCCCCCCTTCCTGAACTCCAAGGCCACCGCCTCCTTCGTGTTTTATGGCCTTTGTTGGCATCCCAGGACCACCTGTGGTGTGTTCAGCCTTTCCTGGCCTGAGTGAGTCTCATCCCTTCACTACTGATGTGCCTTCATTTAATGGCCTGCTCATCTGTCTGTCTGGGTTCTCACATCTTGATCAGGTTGGCCCAAAGTAAGGGGCACTTTCATCAGTGCTCAATTCATCTCTGAAAGTGGAAATGACAGTCGACTCACGCGTCAGGTGATGCACCTGACATTTGGGGAAAAGAGAAACTTGGAATGAATTAAATCAAGTGTAGGATGGCCAAGAATAGTTTTTCTGAATGACCTGGAGTTAAGTGTACCTCAGATTCCTCGTAAGTATTAAGTAAGAGACATGACATGCACTCTCTCAAGTAACACTTTTAAAGTAATGCTTTATGTAACCAAGCAATTTCCATATCCCAAGTGAGAGCCAGTAGCCTTGAAGCCAGATTTACAGCTAGGTAGTGAGTGTCGTCAGGCAAATCGGGTCTAACGTGGAGTTTCATAAAGAACATGGAGTCCATAAGGAAAATGGAGTCAGTCTGAGTCCTGGAAAACACAGAGCAACTCTAAGGGAGATAAGATGGTTAATGTTCCCAAGTTAGGGCCCATCTCATGGAATGCTAGTGAAACAGCTCCAGCAAACGGAGGTGCTAATCAACTAGCCCTAAACCCTTCCCGTAAATCCCACACCTACCTTGGGCCCTCTGTGTCACATCTTTTGACATTCCTGTCCCAGGCAGGACAGAGATAGAGAACATGAAAGGAACAAAGAAAGATTTCGGATATAAAAGGGAGAAGGCCTCTCCTCCCTTTGGATTCCTGGTTTCCGGGTCCCCTTCTCCCTCTGGGGGAAGTCTTTTGCTATCCTTTAAATACAGCTGTCCACTCTCCACTCTACGCTAGCCTCGCACTCCGGCGTTATTCTTCAGCGTTCGGGGAGCAAGAACTCCTCACGGTAGAAAGCGGTTTCAGCATGTTGCACAGATGTGAGCTACAGACACCTGTTTCAGGTCATGTCTGCTTCAAGAGGGCAAAGTCTGAACACCCGTGTGTTCGGAGGCAGTGACTTGGTAAGCTGGGAAGAGATCCTGAGATGTGTGTGGGAGGTCCAGTAATGACAGTCCTCACCTGGGCCGGGGAACACTCTCTACTCTCTCTCTATTTTTTTTCTTTTTTTTTTTTTGATGGTGTTGGGGATTAGAACCCAGGGCCTTGTGCATGCAAGGCAAGCACTCTACCAACTGAGCTATATCCCCAGCCCCAAGATTCTCTTCTCATAAAGCAGGAGTGACAACGTTCAGAGCTCAATGAGCTGCCCTGCTCCATGATCCCAAGCTACCTAGTTTGGGTTTTTTATCATTTAGCTTGTCTAGAGTAGGCACGTGTCTTCATGGCCTGAAAGACTTGGAAACAAACTCTTCCTCTGTTCCTACAGATCAGAACATAGCTCGGCCCATACCTCAGTTCTAGCCCTGTAAGACCCTAAGCAGAGATCCCAGCCAGGCCCAACCAGACATGAGCCTGTCTAACTGAAACAGGAAGCAGGTGCTGTCCGTTTGTTTTTGTTTAGGGTGCTGGGGATTGAATCAAGGCTTTGCACATGCCAAGCCCATGCTCTCTGCTCGACCACTGAGCTAAATAAAGCCCCAACCCATGGCTGCTGGTTCCAGCAATTAAATTTGTCACACAGCAATACAAAGCACATCAGTGTTCAGTTTTTATGAGAACAAGGCCAAAACTAACACCAGAAGTTTAGCCCTTCATTCCCTGAGGGGCTTGTCCCCATGGGCCGTAGCCCAGATTAACTTTGCTTCCCATCCTCCTACAGAGGAATTAAATCCAGGACCTTGAACATGCTAGGCAAGTGCTCCACCACTGAAGTATATGCCCAGCCCTTTGAAATTTTTTTATTCTTATTTATTTACTTATTTTGTTGTATCGGGGATTGAACTCAGGGGCACTCGACCACTGGGCCACATCCCCAGCCCTTTTTTGTATTTTATTAGAGACAGGGTCTCACTGAGTTGCCAAGTGCCTCGCCATTGCTGAGGCTGGCTTTGAACTTGTGATCCTCCAGCCTCAGCCTCCCAAGTGCTGGGATTACAGGCTGTTTTTATTTTTTTAAGACAGGGTCTTGCTAAGTTGCTAAGGCTGGCCTCAAACTTGCAATTCTCCTGCCTCAGCCTCCTAAATTGCTGGGATTACATGCATATGCCTCCACACCCAGCTGTATTTGCTCATTCTTTTACCCTAGTATTTAGTTTAGTTCTTAATACATATCAGTTGAATATTTGAAATTGTCATGTTCAAAGACTTATCTACCAGACTGCTTATCAGAACAGCAGCAATAAAATATTGCAGAAAAGTTCAATCCAAGAATAACTGGGCTACAAATTTAATGACAGGAAATTATTCATAATATGTTCGATAGCAAATTACAACAAATGGAAACGTGTATGCACACTCATCAAAGAAAAAATTGAAAGGTGGTATCTCAGTGCATAAAAGCAATCATTGCTGGGCTGGGGCTGTGGCTCAGCGGCAGAGCGCTCGCCTCGCACGGACGCGGCCTGGGTTCGATCCTCAGCACCACGTAAACATAAATGCATTGCATTGTGTACAACTAAAGTAAATAAATAAATATTTAAAAAAGCAATCATTGCTGAGCGTAGTGTTACAGGCAATTCATACTTTCTGGTGTTTAGGAGGACTGCCTTCAATAAACGTCTATTATGGGGGCTGAGGTTGTGGCTCAGCGGTGGAGCGCTTGCCTAGCACGTGCGCAGCCCGGGTTCGAACCTCAGCACCATGTAAAAACGCATTGTGTACAACTAAAAGCAAATAAATAAATATTTTTAAAAATCTATTATGAATAACTGATGTAAACTCTGCAGTTAGAAAGGGGCTGGCCCAGCAGGTGGGCAGCCGTGCAGTGGGGGAGGGAGCCCCAGGCCTCACCTTGAGCAGCTCCACCCCATGGTCCTGGGCGGTCTCCAGCTGTTCTTCAATTTGCTTCTGCAGATAGAGCACTTGCCCCTCCAGGTACCTGACCACGCCTTCGTAGTAAAGGCTGGTCGGGGTTCTCCTTGCCACCAGATGTTTGGCTCTGCTGGAAAATGCATGGAACTCATCCCAGACCTGGAGCCGGGCATACCTGCACACCACAGAGCAGAGAGAGGATCAGAGCCCCTCCTGGAGGCCTGAGGGCTCGCGGCCTGTCCAGCTGCTGCTGTGTGCAGCTTCCAGCACTGGGGCCTCCGGGGGCCTCCTGCCTGGAAACGCAGGAGGTCAGGCCTTGAATCCCCGAGAGGAAGGGGCTCATTGCTGGCTTGAGATGAATCAGATCCTAGGAGCGCCCAGGCAAGGTTAGCCACCATCTTTGTCTGGACTCTGAAAACATGAGACAGACCAGACACTTGGAGCTATAAATTCTGGGCTTGAAGAAACTGCTCCAGTTTTTCCAGAGAGAGATGCAAGGGGCCAGCACTCCCCAGTGGTGAGGCAGCCGGTGTCCTCAGCTTCACCTGGGCTCCTCTTCTAAATGCAAATTCTCAGGTCCAGAGTCCACTGAATAGATGGGCTCTGAGGGTGAGGCTGGGTGATTTTTTTTTTTTTTTTTTTTTTTTTGAGGCAGCATTTTGACATGTTGCTGAGGTTGGCATAGGTGTGAGCCACCACGGCCACCTTTCCCAGGTGATTCTTATGTAATAAGCGGAGGCGACTTAAACCGTCTCCACCCGAGGGCGTATTGCATTAACCCACCCTTAAACCATCTCCATCTGAGGGCCTATTAACCCTGTGCTTTACAAACCCTGCCCTTACTGCGAGCAGGTGCCGTTTTCTACCACCCTGCTTTGTGCGGGTAGTAGTTGGTGGCCCCGGCCGGAATAAAGGCTTCTTTGGCTGTCACGTGAGTGGCTTGTGAGACTTTTTTCCTGCAAATTGGGTACAACACTTATGCCCACTAAATGTGAGACGCATTGGCCTAGGACACAACTGTTGAAAGAACTCTCCAGTCAAAACAGAAGAAATCAGGGGCTGGGGTTGTGGCTCAGCGGCAGAGCTCTCGCCTTGCACGTGCGCGGCCCGGGTTCGATCCTCAGCACCATGTAAACATAAATGCATTGCATTGTGTACAACTAAAAGTTAAATAAATAAATATTTAAAAAAAGAAGAAATCAGAATGACATCTGGACAATCATCGGACTTCAATCCACACGAGCAAGTGAATTTGACTTTGAACATTAATCGGCAAGAGTAATTAACTCGGGGAGTTTGAGTTCTCCCAAGTAATTTTATAATAAGGCATTTCCATTCAAATTCGAAGCTGCTCTCATTGGTGACATTTCATATAAGAATGTCTCCGTATTGTCACCGACTCTCATCTCAAGACCTCCAGCGGGGATTTGGACCTTGTGGCTGCGTGGAGTTGAAGGTGGGTGGGAAACAGACTGGGAGGGCTTTCAGCCTGAGGGACGGTGGTGGGGTTTAAGGGACGTTTGGCTTCCGCCCATGTTGGTGTGGCCCTGCTGCAGGCTTGCTTGGTCAGAGGCTCAGCTGGCCGACAGGACTGAGCCTAGGGTCTGGGGAGTGGGCTAGGGGAGAGAGCTTGTTTTCCTCCCGTCGCCCTCCACGTGAGGGGCCCCCACAGGTGCAGCCCCGGGGCTGCGCCCGCCTTCTCCCTCCTCCGGCGAGGAGGGCTGCAGTTGGCTGACGGTCTGGGGAGAGAACGAGGCAAGCGCACCTGGTCCCTGTCTCTGTCTTGAGAGCCAGGGCGGCGGGCCTGGGCATGGTGGGCCTCTTCTCTGCACAGGGGCAAGAGAGCTGCAGCCCCCAGGACCGCCCGCTGCTGAGGGCGCCCCAGTCCCGCAGCCACACCCTCCAGAACCAGCGTCACCAGTCGGTTTCCCTCTGCCCCGACCAGGGGATCCGGGTGGGCAGGCACCAATCGGGACCGGCCTGGAGGCTCCGCCCTCCTCAGAAGCAGCCGCCCCTGCGTGCCCTTGGGGACCTGGTTCCAGGACCTCCCTCCCCGCACACAGGACCTGTGGATGCTCAAGTGCCTTGCAGGGAGCGAATGGCCAGGATCTGCATGTCACGTGAGCACTTAAGTCACCTCCAGAGGACTTGGGAGACCTAATCCAGGGTGGTGTCTGTGAATAGTGGTTACGTCGTATTGTTTAGGGACAAGCGACAAGAAAAAAACCCGTGTGTGTTCAGTACAGACGCGATCCTGCCACCGCCCCCCAACCCAGCTCTCTGTCTGGGCTCAGCCGAGTCCACAGACAAGAACCAGGGACACGGAGGCCATCGGGCTCTGCCCTGCACCGGGCACACCTGAGACCGCCACTTCCCTGTCCTCGGTCGAGGTGATGAACTGGCAACCCCTCCCGTCTCCGCGTGGATCCTCCGCGACACCGTGCAGCCAGCTCGGGCATGAGCTATACCTGGAGCTCTTCCTCGGGAGACAAGTTCCCCCTGGAAACTCAGCGACACCCGAGACACTTACCAGATAGCGACGCAGGAGTAAAGTCCCAGGAGGATTCCACTCTGGAACTTGAGGATTCTGTTGTCTTCATTTTGGCAGATGAACTCCACACATTCTTCAAATGTTCTGTAGATGAAGCCTACGCAAGGACGAGGCAGGAGAGCAGGGCTGTGGTGGGGTGCGGTCTGCTGGCCTCAGAGCCCACCGTGGAGCGAGGGGTTTCTGGTGGCTGTGAGTCCAGAGGGTCCTGGGGACTGCGAGAACCACAGGACTGCGCCCCCGTAGCCGAGTCCCTGCTATGGCGGAACGTTCTGGACTTACAACGCAACTCCACAGCACAAACCAGGCAGGAGCAGGCTCAAAACCAACCTTTCCTGGCCCTTAGTGTGGCCTCTCCCCCGCCTGGCAGCAATGTGTGGAGAACAAGCCCCCGCTGACCCCGCCGGTTGAACTGTGCACCAAGGGCTGCCCACTTGCTGTCACTTCAAGGTCATCAGGATCGCCAACAGCTGTCAGTGCCTGCCACTCTCATCATTAGCAACCCAGTTTTTCATTCTAAAGCCTCTAAATATGCCCTAGTAAACACGAAGCACTCCCAGCTCGGGGTGCGTGGCCCGACAGGCCCGTCGGCGCCACGTAAACTGAGCTCAGAGTCTAACTGACTGGCTTAGGCCAAGGCGTCCTCCGGGCGGGAGTCTCCTTCCTGCTGCTCCTCCACAATCCTGGCCCAGCCCGCAGCCTCTGCGCCCATGTCACCCCCCTCCAGCTTGGAAACTTGCAGTCTCAAGGCCTCAGCCCTGGGCGCGGCCTCGCTGCCCAGCCCAGCGGGCCACATCCACCTTCTTCTCAGTTCCAGAGCTGCACTCACCAGAATAGAGCATGACGTCCAAGCAGACAAAGTAGAAGAAGGCCTTGCTGAAGATGTGCTCCTCCGCCACGGAGAGATCCCACAGCCACCCCAGCACCTGGATCAGCTGCTTGTATCTGGAACAGAGAAGGCAGGAGGGCCACCAAGTAGTGGATGGGGAGGAAGCGAGCCCTGGTCTGGTCCTGGTCCTGCCCAGTGAAACACCAAACACCACCCTTAAACAGACCTTGGAGCCTCAACCCACCTGTGCTCAGGAACAGACCCCAGACTGCCATCTGTTTTGTTTTCAAACTGATTTTTCATAGATTCTTTAATTATTATTATTATTTTAGTTGTCGATGAACACAATACCTTTATTTATTTATCTTTTTTTTTTTTTTTTTTTTTTTGGTGCTAGGGATCAAACCCAGGGCCTTGTGCACACAAGGCAAGCACTCTACCAACTGAGCTATTTCCCCAGTCCTATTCATTTATCTTTATGTGGTGCTGAGGATTGAACCCAGGCCTCACACATGCTAGGCGAGCGCTCTACCACTGAGCTCTAGCCCCAGCCCCAACTGTTTTTTCATAGATTCGTGATACCAGGGTGAGTGAGCAGAGTCAGGCCAAACTGGCCTTCAATCCTGGTGGCTATTCTCTGGGCATTTTCCTTCCTATGAGACATTTCCCTTTCCCTCCACCTGTCGGGGCTGAAGGCCTGATTCCAAAACAGGGTGATCAGTCTCACGGCCAGAGCAACCAAACCAGAGACGATGCCTATGAAGGAATTCTGTTAAACACGTGGTATCCAAAGGCAAAAGATGACCGTCAGCGGCCCCATCTTACTGGGAACCGCACTCCCTGCCCTGCCCTATGCGCCAGGATAGGAAGGAGCCCAGAACACCCAGCGATATGGCTTCCTGGCTTTGGAAAATAAACAGGCTTTAAGATAAATACCTGCTTTTCAGGAAGAGAGATTTACAGAGTCTGCAGAGGACCAGGTAGTGTTTGATGGGGTTCCGAAGCAGTGACCACAGCTTGTGGGCTCGAGAGCCTGGGAAGACAACAGTCTCGGGGTACGTGGGGGCATTATCCGTGTATCACACCCCTTCTCGCCCCGCCAGCCCTTACCTAACTCGATGGCCAGGTCCAGGTGGCCCATCATGTGCTTGATGTAGGCCAGCCGACCAGCCACGTAGGCCACGATCTCGATGCCCTCGCCCTTGAGCGGGAGGTGCACGACCCGCTCCATGGCCATCACCTCGTACTTGAACCACATGCCCTGGCAGCCAGCCAGCTGGTGGTACAGCGAGTAGTCCAGGTAAGCATTGATGATCTGCAACGGCAGCGGGGCAGGAGAGAGGGCCAAGCCTGAGGCCGACCCAGGCCCAAGCCCAGGCCCATCACCTGGCACCTGCCAGTGAACTGCGGGTCATCAAGCCTAGGCATGGAGCTGGTCACGGGCCAAAGCCAGGGGCGTCCAGACAGAAACCAAACTGGGGCACCCAAGGCAAGCTTGCCTACAGCCCTTAAACACAACGTAAAATGTTTCATTTCCGTGAAACAGAAAAGCAGTAGCTTGTATGGGTAGATAAATGACTGCCCAGCAGAGAGCCTGGGAATGTCTTTTAAAAGAGAATCACCCTCCAAGCTTCTCCCGTGTGCCCTCGCTCTGGGTGTGCTGTGCACGGTTCAGAGGCAACCTGTGGGAAGCTGCATCAGAGTAAAGGCGGAAGCAGGGGTAAGCGCCTAGTTATCGTCTCTGACACCAGGCATTGAGCTACCTGCCAAATTGTAACAAATGCCGTACTTATTGTGTTTTGTTTGTGGAAACAGAGTTCTTTTAAAAAATAAAAATGTTGCCAGGTGTGGAGGTGCACGCCTGTAATCCCAGCAGCTCAGGAGGCTGAGGCAGGAGGACCCCGAGTTCAAAGCCAGCCTCAGCAACTTAGTGAGACTGTAAACAACTTAGATCCTGTCTCAAACATCAAAAAGGGCTGGGGATGGGGCTCAGCGGGGACACCTCCTGGCTCTCGAGCCTGGCTGGCTGTCCCCGGCCTCACTGGCGCGCTGGCGGGAGAGCCCTACCTGGAAGTCGTTCTGCGTCTCCAGCGCCGAGTTCACCTGCAGCACGGCCGCCAGGTGGCCGTAGAACTTGTAGTGGAAGAAGTAGTTGGAGCTGTAGAGGCGCCACAGCAGGGAGAAGCAGGCCGTCTGCCGGTAGAGCTGCGCCAGCTTCTTCTTCCTGCGGGGCGAGGCAGGGTGGTGAGGCCCGGGCGCGGGGAGGCCGGCGGTGGAGGCCCCGCTGTGCCGGGCCGCGGGGGCTGGCTCTCTCTGTGTCGGGCGAAAAGGCACTGATGCCATCCGTCCTGTCTGGGTCGGAGTGACGACCTTCTGGGAGAGGAGGGAAAGGCGGACCCCCGCCTGGCTGTCCCCCAGCGCGCCCTGGAGCAGAGGACACTCACCCTCGGTCCAGCGGTGGGAGGCGGAGGGCCAAGGCAGCAGCACCAGGGACGCGGGTGGCGCGCGGGAGGACGGGTGCCCACCACAGAGTCGCCTCTCACCCTCCAAGCAAGGGCCTCGCCTCAACCAAACCACGAACACCAAGCACAACGGGGAACATCCCCCAAGGCGTATTTTAAGCAAAGGTGAGAAGCGGGGAGGTGGTGTAGAGGTGCAGGGGACTCTGCCTCCTTTTCTTTCCTTTTCAATGTTTATTTATTTGCTCTAGTTGTACACAATGCAATGCATTTATGTTTGCGTGGAGCTGAGGATCAGAACCCGGGCCACGCACGTGCTAGGCCCGCGCTCTGCCGCTGAGCCCCAGCCCCAGCCCCTGCCTCCTTTTCTCTAGACACCAACGACAGGGCAGAATCCCTGCAGTGCAGGGGCGTTATTAACCAGCAGGAGGCGCTTCTGTCCTCGTTCTTGCCTGGTGGTGTTGCAAGGCAAGAGCCACCGCCCCTGCTTCCTTCCCGTTTTCCGTCCTTGTGCAGGTATTTCTTATTCCTTTTATAAAACGTGGTTGCCAACTAGGGTTGTTAAGTTTAGCAAATGAAAATACAGGAAGCCCAGGTACGTTTGAATTTTGCTAGAATGCCTGTGCCTTAAATATTTCATGTCACACACACACACCGTTTATCTGAGATTCAAGTGCAGGGGGCAACCTCTCCCTCCCCACCTCTCAGAGATCCCTGTGAAGCTTTGCCCCTCCCCGCTGCCTCCAGGAGCCCACCTCCACCTGTGCAAAGGAGCTGGCTCATGTCATTGTCACCCAGAGGTGCCCCACATTGAAGGGGCCCCTTTGGAAGCTGGGAAGACAATTCTTGGTGAAAATAAAAACAGCTGGAGCAACCCAGCCACGAGCACAGGGGCTCGCCTCTGAGGCAGAAGGCACAGGGATATGGCTAGGGTCTGTCCCCAAACGGAAGAGACCTTCTCTGCCAGCTCTCCAGACCACCCCCCAGGGACAGCCCCTGCATGGACTGCCAGTGGTGGAAGCTGTCAAACCTGCACTTGGCGACGGGAGCACAAGGAGCGGCGGGCACGCAGCACCCGGCCTCCACAGCAGGCAGCACTCTGCCTCACTGCCTTCCCACCTGCTGCTCCTCTCCCCATGGCCTCCACAGCAGGCAGCACTCTGCCTCACTGCCTTCCCACCTGCGGCTCCTCTCCCCATGGCCTCCACAGCAGGCAGCACTCTGCCTCACTGCCTTCCCACCTGCGGCTCCTCTCCCCATGGCCTCCACAGCAGGCAGCACTCTGCCTCACTGCCTTCCCACCTGCGGCTCCTCTCCCCATGGCCTCCACAGCAGGCAGCACTCTGCCTCACCTGCCTTCCCACCTGCTGCTCCTCTCCCCATGGCCTCCACAGCAGGCAGCACTCTGCCTCACTGCCTTCCCACCTGCGGCTCCTCTCCCCATGGCCTCCACAGCAGGCAGCACTCTGCCTCACCTGCCTTTCCACCCGCTGCTCCTCTCCCCATGGCCTCCACAGCAGGCAGCACTCTGCCTCACCGCCTTCCCACCTGCGGCTCCTCTCCCCATGGCCTCCACAGCAGGCAGCACTCTGCCTCACCGCCTTTCCACCTGCTGCTCCTCTCCCCATGGCCTCCACAGCAGGCAGCACTCTGCCTCACCTGCCTTTCCACCTGCGGCTCCTCTCCCCATGGCCTCCACAGCAGGCAGCACTCTGCCTCACCTGCCTTTCCACCTGCGGCTCCTCTCCCCCATGGCCTCCACAGCAGGCAGCACTCTGCCTCACCTGCCTTCCCACCTGCGGCTCCTCTCCCCATGGCCTCCACAGCAGGCAGCACTCTGCCTCACCTGCCTTTCCACCTGCGGCTCCTCTCCCCCATGGCCTCCACAGCAGGCAGCACTCTGCCTCACCTGCCTTTCCACCTGCGGCTCCTCTCCCCATGGCCTCCACAGCAGGCAGCACTCTGCCTCACCTGCCTTTCCACCTGCGGCTCCTCTCCCCCATGGCCTCCACAACAGGCAGCACTCTGCCTCACCGCCTTCCCACCTGCGGCTCCTCTCCCCATGGCCTCCACAGCAGGCAGCACTCTGCCTCACCTGCCTTTCCACCTGCGGCTCCTCTCCCCCATGGCCTCCACAGCAGGCAGCACTCTGCCTCACCGCCTTCCCACCTGCGGCTCCTCTCCCCATGGCCTCCACAGCAGGCAGCACTCTGCCTCACCACCTTCCCACCTGCGGCTCCTCTCCCCATGGCCTCCACAGCAGGCAGCACTCTGCCTCACCACCTTCCCACCTGCGGCTCCTCTCCCCATGGCCTCCACAGCAGGCAGCACTCTGCCTCACCTGCCTTCCCACCCGCGGCTCCTCTCCCCATGGCCTCCACAGCAGGCAGCACTCTGCCTCACCTGCCTTTCCACCCGCGGCTCCTCTCCCCATGGCCTCCACAGCAGGCAGCACTCTGCCTCACCTGCCTTTCCACCCGCGGCTCCTCTCCCCATGGCCTCCACAGCAGGCAGCACTCTGCCTCACTGCCTTCCCACCCGCGGCTCCTCTCCCCATGGCCTCCACAGCAGGCAGCACTCTGCCTCACCACCTTACCACCTGCTGCTCCTCTCCCCATGGCCTCCACAGCAGGCAGCACTCTGCCTCACCACCTTCCCACCTGCGGCTCCTCTCCCCATGGCCTCCACAGCAGGCAGCACTCTGCCTCACCTGCCTTCCCACCTGCGGCTCCTCTCCCCATGGCCTCCACAGCAGGCAGCACTCTGCCTCACCGCCTTTCCACCTGCTGCTCCTCTCCCCATGGCCTCCACAGCAGGCAGCACTCTGCCTCACCACCTTCCCACCTGCGGCTCCTCTCCCCATGGACTCCACAGCAGGCAGCACTCTGCCTCACCTGCCTTCCCACCTGCGGCTCCTCTCCCCATGGCCTCCACAGCAGGCAGCACTCTGCCTCACCTGCCTTTCCACCCGCGGCTCCTCTCCCCATGGCCTCCACAGCAGGCAGCACTCTGCCTCACCTGCCTTCCCACCTGCTGCTCCTCTCCCCATGGCCTCCACAGCAGGCAGCACTCTGCCTCACTGCCTTCCCACCTGCGGCTCCTCTCCCCATGGCCTCCACAGCAGGCAGCACTCTGCCTCACCTGCCTTTCCACCCGCTGCTCCTCTCCCCATGGCCTCCACAGCAGGCAGCACTCTGCCTCACTGCCTTCCCACCCCGCGGCTCCTCTCCCCATGGCCTCCACAGCAGGCAGCACTCTGCCTCACCTGCCTTTCCACCTGCGGCTCCTCTCCCCATGGCCTCCACAGCAGGCAGCACTCTGCCTCACCGCCTTTCCACCTGCGGCTCCTCTCCCCATGGCCTCCACAGCAGGCAGCACTCTGCCTCACCGCCTTTCCACCTGCGGCTCCTCTCCCCATGGCCTCCACAGCAGGCAGCACTCTGCCTCACCGCCTTTCCACCCGCGGCTCCTCTCCCCATGGCCTCCACAGCAGGCAGCACTCTGCCTCACCGCCTTTCCACCCGCTGCTCCTCTCCCCATGGCCTCCACAGCAGGCAGCACTCTGCCTCACCGCCTTTCCACCCGCTGCTCCTCTCCCATGGCCTCCACAGCAGGCAGCACTCTGCCTCACCGCCTTTCCACCCGCTGCTCCTCTCCCCATGGCCTCCACAGCAGGCAGCACTCTGCCTCACCGCCTTTCCACCCGCTGCTCCTCTCCCCATGGCCTCCACAGCAGGCAGCACTCTGCCTCACCGCCTTTCCACCCGCGGCTCCTCTCCCCATGGCCTCCACAGCAGGCAGCACTCTGCCTCACCGCCTTTCCACCCGCGGCTCCTCTCCCCATGGCCTCCACAGCAGGCAGCACTCTGCCTCACCGCCTTTCCACCCGCGGCTCCTCTCCCCATGGCCTCCACAGCAGGCAGCACTCTGCCTCACCGCCTTTCCACCTGCGGCTCCTCTCCCCATGGCCTCCACAGCAGGCAGCACTCTGCCTCACCGCCTTTCCACCTGCTGCTCCTCTCCCCATGGCCTCCACAGCAGGCAGCACTCTGCCTCACCTGCCTTCCCACCTGCGGCTCCTCTCATGGCCTCCACAGCAGGCAGCACTCTGCCTCACCTGCCTTCCCACCTGCTGCTCCTCCCCATGGCCTCCACAGCAGGCAGCACTCTGCCTCACCTGCCTTTCCACCCGCTGCTCCTCTCCCCATGGCCTCCACAGCAGGCAGCACTCTGCCTCACCTGCCTTTCCACCCGCTGCTCCTCTCCCCATGGCCTCCACAGCAGGCAGCACTCTGCCTCACCGCCTTCCCACCTGCGGCTCCTCTCCCCATGGCCTCCACAGCAGGCAGCACTCTGCCTCACCGCCTTTCCACCTGCTGCTCCTCTCCCCATGGCCTCCACAGCAGGCAGCACTCTGCCTCACCTGCCTTTCCACCTGCGGCTCCTCTCCCCCATGGCCTCCACAGCAGGCAGCACTCTGCCTCACCTGCCTTTCCACCTGCGGCTCCTCTCCCCATGGCCTCCACAGCAGGCAGCACTCTGCCTCACCTGCCTTTCCACCCGCTGCTCCTCTCCCCATGGCCTCCACAGCAGGCAGCACTCTGCCTCACCTGCCTTCCCACCTGCTGCTCCTCTCCCCATGGCCTCCACAGCAGGCAGCACTCTGCCTCACCGCCTTCCCACCTGCGGCTCCTCTCCCCATGGCCTCCACAGCAGGCAGCACTCTGCCTCACCTGCCTTCCCACCTGCTGCTCCTCTCCCCATGGCCTCCACAGCAGGCAGCACTCTGCCTCACCTGCCTTTCCACCTGCGGCTCTCTCCCCATGGCCTCCACAGCAGGCAGCACTCTGCCTCACCTGCCTTTCCACCCGCTGCTCCTCTCCCCATGGCCTCCACAGCAGGCAGCACTCTGCCTCACCTGCCTTCCCACCTGCTGCTCCTCTCCCCATGGCCTCCACAGCAGGCAGCACTCTGCCTCACCGCCTTCCCACCTGCGGCTCCTCTCCCCATGGCCTCCACAGCAGGCAGCACTCTGCCTCACCTGCCTTTCCACCTGCGGCTCCTCTCCCCCATGGCCTCCACAGCAGGCAGCACTCTGCCTCACCGCCTTCCCACCTGCGGCTCCTCTCCCCATGGCCTCCACAGCAGGCAGCACTCTGCCTCACCACCTTCCCACCTGCGGCTCCTCTCCCCATGGCCTCCACAGCAGGCAGCACTCTGCCTCACCTGCCTTCCCACCTGCGGCTCCTCTCCCCATGGCCTCCACAGCAGGCAGCACTCTGCCTCACCTGCCTTTCCACCCGCGGCTCCTCTCCCCATGGCCTCCACAGCAGGCAGCACTCTGCCTCACCTGCCATTCCACCCGCGGCTCCTCTCCCCATGGCCTCCACAGCAGGCAGCACTCTGCCTCACTGCCTTCCCACCCGCGGCTCCTCTCCCCATGGCCTCCACAGCAGGCAGCACTCTGCCTCACCACCTTACCACCTGCTGCTCCTCTCCCCATGGCCTCCACAGCAGGCAGCACTCTGCCTCACCACCTTCCCACCTGCGGCTCCTCTCCCCATGGCCTCCACAGCAGGCAGCACTCTGCCTCACCTGCCTTCCCACCTGCGGCTCCTCTCCCCATGGCCTCCACAGCAGGCAGCACTCTGCCTCACCGCCTTTCCACCTGCTGCTCCTCTCCCCATGGCCTCCACAGCAGGCAGCACTCTGCCTCACCTGCCTTTCCACCCGCTGCTCCTCTCCCCATGGCCTCCACAGCAGGCAGCACTCTGCCTCACTGCCTTCCCACCTGCGGCTCCTCTCCCCATGGCCTCCACAGCAGGCAGCACTCTGCCTCACCTGCCTTTCCCACCCGCGGCTCCTCTCCCCATGGCCTCCACAGCAGGCAGCACTCTGCCTCACCTGCCTTTCCACCTGCTGCTCCTCTCCCCATGGCCTCCACAGCAGGCAGCACTCTGCCTCACCGCCTTCCACCTGCGGCTCCTCTCCCCATGGCCTCCACAGCAGGCAGCACTCTGCCTCACCTGCCTTTCCACCCGCTGCTCCTCTCCCCATGGCCTCCACAGCAGGCAGCACTCTGCCTCACTGCCTTCCACCCGCGGCTCCTCTCCCCATGGCCTCCACAGCAGGCAGCACTCTGCCTCACCTGCCTTTCCACCTGCGGCTCCTCTCCCCATGGCCTCCACAGCAGGCAGCACTCTGCCTCACCGCCTTTCCACCTGCGGCTCCTCTCCCCATGGCCTCCACAGCAGGCAGCACTCTGCCTCACCGCCTTTCCACCTGCGGCTCCTCTCCCCATGGCCTCCACAGCAGGCAGCACTCTGCCTCACCGCCTTTTCCACCCGCTGCTCCTCTCCCCATGGCCTCCACAGCAGGCAGCACTCTGCCTCACCTGCCTTTCCACCCGCTGCTCCTCTCCCCATGGCCTCCACAGCAGGCAGCACTCTGCCTCACCGCCTTTCCACACCGCTGCTCCTCTCCCCATGGCCTCCACAGCAGGCAGCACTCTGCCTCACCGCCTTTCCACACCTGCTGGCTCCTCTCCCCATGGCCTCCACAGCAGGCAGCACTCTGCCTCACCGCCTTTCCCACCTGCTGCTCCTCTCCCCATGGCCTCCACAGCAGGCAGCACTCTGCCTCACCTGCCTTTCCACCTGCGGCTCCTCTCCCCATGGCCTCCACAGCAGGCAGCACTCTGCCTCACCTGCCTTTCCACCTGCGGCTCCTCTCCCCATGGCCTCCACAGCAGGCAGCACTCTGCCTCACCTGCCTTTCCACCTGCGGCTCCTCTCCCCATGGCCTCCACAGCAGGCAGCACTCTGCCTCACCTGCCTTCCCACCTGCGGCTCCTCTCCCCATGGCCTCCACAGCAGGCAGCACTCTGCCTCACCGCCTTCCCACCTGCGGCTCCTCTCCCCATGGCCTCCACAGCAGGCAGCACTCTGCCTCACCTGCCTTTCCACCCGCTGCTCCTCTCCCCATGGCCTCCACAGCAGGCAGCACTCTGCCTCACCTGCCTTCCCACCTGCGGCTCCTCTCCCCATGGCCTCCACAGCAGGCAGCACTCTGCCTCACCTGCCTTCCCACCTGCGGCTCCTCTCCCCATGGCCTCCACAGCAGGCAGCACTCTGCCTCACCTGCCTTTCCACCTGCTGCTCCTCTCCCCATGGCCTCCACAGCAGGCAGCACTCTGCCTCACCTGCCTTCCCACCTGCGGCTCCTCTCCCCATGGCCTCCACAGCAGGCAGCACTCTGCCTCACCTGCCTTTCCCACCCTGCGGCTCCTCTCCCCATGGCCTCCACAGCAGGCAGCACTCTGCCTCACCTGCCTTTCCACCTGCTGCTCCTCTCCCCATGGCCTCCACAGCAGGCAGCACTCTGCCTCACCTGCCTTTCCACCTGCGGCTCCTCTCCCCATGGCCTCCACAGCAGGCAGCACTCTGCCTCACCTGCCTTTCCACCTGCGGCTCCTCTCCCCATGGCCTCCACAGCAGGCAGCACTCTGCCTCACCTGCCTTTCCACCCTGCTGCTCCTCTCCCCATGGCCTCCACAGCAGGCAGCACTCTGCCTCACCTGCCTTCCCACCTGCGGCTCCTCTCCCCATGGCCTCCACAGCAGGCAGCACTCTGCCTCACCTGCCTTCCCACCTGCGGCTCCTCTCCCCATGGCCTCCACAGCAGGCAGCACTCTGCCTCACCTGCCTTCCACCTGCGGCTCCTCTCCCCATGGCCTCCACAGCAGGCAGCACTCTGCCTCACCTGCCTTTCCACCTGCGGCTCCTCTCCCCATGGCCTCCACAGCAGGCAGCACTCTGCCTCACCTGCCTTTCCACCCGCTGCTCCTCTCCCCATGGCCTCCACAGCAGGCAGCACTCTGCCTCACCTGCCTTCCCACCTGCTGCTCCTCTCCCCATGGCCTCCACAGCAGGCAGCACTCTGCCTCACTGCCTTCCCACCTGCGGCTCCTCTCCCCATGGCCTCCACAGCAGGCAGCACTCTGCCTCACCTGCCTTTCCACCTGCGGCTCCTCTCCCCATGGCCTCCACAGCAGGCAGCACTCTGCCTCACCGCCTTCCCACCTGCGGCTCCTCTCCCCATGGCCTCCACAGCAGGCAGCACTCTGCCTCACCGCCTTCCCACCTGCGGCTCCTCTCCCCATGGCCTCCACAGCAGGCAGCACTCTGCCTCACCTGCCTTCCCACCTGCGGCTCCTCTCCCCATGGCCTCCACAGCAGGCAGCACTCTGCCTCACCTGCCTTTCCACCTGCGGCTCCTCTCCCCATGGCCTCCACAGCAGGCAGCACTCTGCCTCACCTGCCTTTCCACCCGCGGCTCCTCTCCCCATGGCCTCCACAGCAGGCAGCACTCTGCCTCACCTGCCTTTCCACCCGCGGCTCCTCTCCCCATGGCCTCCACAGCAGGCAGCACTCTGCCTCACCTGCCTTCCCACCTGCTGCTCCTCTCCCCATGGCCTCCACAGCAGGCAGCACTCTGCCTCACCGCCTTCCCACACCTGCGGCTCCTCTCCCCATGGCCTCCACAGCAGGCAGCACTCTGCCTCACCTGCCTTCCACCTGCGGCTCCTCTCCCCATGGCCTCCACAGCAGGCAGCACTCTGCCTCACCTGCCTTTCCACCTGCTGCTCCTCTCCCCATGGCCTCCACAGCAGGCAGCACTCTGCCTCACCTGCCTTTCCCACCTGCTGCTCCTCTCCCCATGGCCTCCACAGCAGGCAGCACTCTGCCTCACCTGCCTTCCCACCCGCGGCTCCTCTCCCCATGGCCTCCACAGCAGGCAGCACTCTGCCTCACCTGCCTTTCCACCTGCGGCTCCTCTCCCCATGGCCTCCACAGCAGGCAGCACTCTGCCTCACCGCCTTTCCACCTGCGGCTCCTCTCCCCATGGCCTCCACAGCAGGCAGCACTCTGCCTCACCGCCTTTCCACCTGCGGCTCCTCTCCCCATGGCCTCCACAGCAGGCAGCACTCTGCCTCACCGCCTTTCCACCCGCTGCTCCTCTCCCCATGGCCTCCACAGCAGGCAGCACTCTGCCTCACCTGCCTTTCCACCTGCGGCTCCTCTCCCCATGGCCTCCACAGCAGGCAGCACTCTGCCTCACCTGCCTTTCCACCTGCGGCTCCTCTCCCCATGGCCTCCACAGCAGGCAGCACTCTGCCTCACCTGCCTTCCCACCCGCTGCTCCTCTCCCCATGGCCTCCACAGCAGGCAGCACTCTGCCTCACCTGCCTTCCCACCTGCTGCTCCTCTCCCCATGGCCTCCACAGCAGGCAGCACTCTGCCTCACCGCCTTCCACCTGCGGCTCCTCTCCCCATGGCCTCCACAGCAGGCAGCACTCTGCCTCACCTGCCTTCCCACCTGCTGCTCCTCTCCCCATGGCCTCCACAGCAGGCAGCACTCTGCCTCACCTGCCTTTCCACCTGCGGCTCCTCTCCCCATGGCCTCCACAGCAGGCAGCACTCTGCCTCACCTGCCTTTCCACCCGCTGCTCCTCTCCCCATGGCCCTCCACAGCAGGCAGCACTCTGCCTCACCTGCCTTCCCACCTGCTGCTCCTCTCCCCATGGCCTCCACAGCAGGCAGCACTCTGCCTCACCGCCTTCCCACCTGCGGCTCCTCTCCCCATGGCCTCCACAGCAGGCAGCACTCTGCCTCACCTGCCTTTCCACCTGCGGCTCCTCTCCCCCATGGCCTCCACAGCAGGCAGCACTCTGCCTCACCGCCTTCCCACCTGCGGCTCCTCTCCCCATGGCCTCCACAGCAGGCAGCACTCTGCCTCACCACCTTCCCACCTGCGGCTCCTCTCACCCATGGCCTCCACAGCAGGCAGCACTCTGCCTCACCTGCCTTCCCACCTGCGGCTCCTCTCCCCATGGCCTCCACAGCAGGCAGCACTCTGCCTCACCTGCCTTTCCACCGCGGCTCCTCTCCCCATGGCCTCCACAGCAGGCAGCACTCTGCCTCACCTGCCATTCCACCCGCGGCTCCTCTCCCCATGGCCTCCACAGCAGGCAGCACTCTGCCTCACTGCCTTCCCACCCGCGGCTCCTCTCCCCATGGCCTCCACAGCAGGCAGCACTCTGCCTCACCACCTTACCACCTGCTGCTCCTCTCCCCATGGCCTCCACAGCAGGCAGCACTCTGCCTCACCACCTTCCCACCTGCGGCTCCTCTCCCCATGGCCTCCACAGCAGGCAGCACTCTGCCTCACCTGCCTTCCCACCTGCGGCTCCTCTCCCCATGGCCTCCACAGCAGGCAGCACTCTGCCTCACCGCCTTTCCACCTGCTGCTCCTCTCCCCATGGCCTCCACAGCAGGCAGCACTCTGCCTCACCTGCCTTTCCACCCGCTGCTCCTCTCCCCATGGCCTCCACAGCAGGCAGCACTCTGCCTCACTGCCTTCCCACCCGCGGCTCCTCTCCCCATGGCCTCCACAGCAGGCAGCACTCTGCCTCACCTGCCTTTCCACCTGCGGCTCCTCTCCCCATGGCCTCCACAGCAGGCAGCACTCTGCCTCACCGCCTTTCCACCTGCGGCTCCTCTCCCCATGGCCTCCACAGCAGGCAGCACTCTGCCTCACCGCCTTTCCACCTGCGGCTCCTCTCCCCATGGCCTCCACAGCAGGCAGCACTCTGCCTCACCGCCTTTCCACCCGCTGCTCCTCTCCCCATGGCCTCCACAGCAGGCAGCACTCTGCCTCACCGCCTTTCCACCCGCTGCTCCTCTCCCCATGGCCTCCACAGCAGGCAGCACTCTGCCTCACCGCCTTTCCACCCGCTGCTCCTCTCCCCATGGCCTCCACAGCAGGCAGCACTCTGCCTCACCGCCTTTCCACCCGCTGCTCCTCTCCCCATGGCCTCCACAGCAGGCAGCACTCTGCCTCACCGCCTTTCCACCCCGCTGCTCCTCTCCCCATGGCCTCCACAGCAGGCAGCACTCTGCCTCACCGCCTTTCCACCCGCGGCTCCTCTCCCCATGGCCTCCACAGCAGGCAGCACTCTGCCTCACCGCCTTTCCACCCGCGGCTCCTCTCCCCATGGCCTCCACAGCAGGCAGCACTCTGCCTCACCGCCTTTTCCACCCGCGGCTCCTCTCCCCATGGCCTCCACAGCAGGCAGCACTCTGCCTCACCGCCTTTCCACCTGCGGCTCCTCTCCCCATGGCCTCCACAGCAGGCAGCACTCTGCCTCACCGCCTTTCCACCTGCTGCTCCTCTCCCCATGGCCTCCACAGCAGGCAGCACTCTGCCTCACCTGCCTTCCCCACCTGCGGCTCCTCTCCCCATGGCCTCCACAGCAGGCAGCACTCTGCCTCACCTGCCTTTCCACCCGCTGCTCCTCTCCCCATGGCCTCCACAGCAGGCAGCACTCTGCCTCACCTGCCTTTCCACCCGCTGCTCCTCTCCCCATGGCCTCCACAGCAGGCAGCACTCTGCCTCACCTGCCTTCCACCCGCTGCCTCACCGCCTTCCACTTCTGCGGCTCCTCTCCCCATGGCCTCCACAGCAGGCAGCACTCTGCCTCACCGCCTTTCCACCCGCGGCTCCTCTCCCCATGGCCTCCACAGCAGGCAGCACTCTGCCTCACCGCCTTTCCACCTGCGGCTCCTCTCCCCATGGCCTCCACAGCAGGCAGCACTCTGCCTCACCGCCTTTCCACCTGCTGCTCCTCTCCCCATGGCCTCCACAGCAGGCAGCACTCTGCCTCACCTGCCTTCCCACCTGCGGCTCCTCTCCCCATGGCCTCCACAGCAGGCAGCACTCTGCCTCACCTGCCTTTCCACCCGCTGCTCCTCTCCCCATGGCCTCCACAGCAGGCAGCACTCTGCCTCACCTGCCTTTCCACCCGCTGCTCCTCTCCCCATGGCCTCCACAGCAGGCAGCACTCTGCCTCACCTGCCTTCCCACCCGCTGCTCCTCTCCCCATGGCCTCCACAGCAGGCAGCACTCTGCCTCACCTGCCTTTCCACCTGCGGCTCCTCTCCCCATGGCCTCCACAGCAGGCAGCACTCTGCCTCACCTGCCTTTCCACCCGCTGCTCCTCTCCCCATGGCCTCCACAGCAGGCAGCACTCTGCCTCACCTGCCTTCCCACCTGCTGCTCCTCTCCCCATGGCCTCCACAGCAGGCAGCACTCTGCCTCACCGCCTTCCCACCTGCGGCTCCTCTCCCCATGGCCTCCACAGCAGGCAGCACTCTGCCTCACCTGCCTTTCCACCTGCGGCTCCTCTCCCCCATGGCCTCCACAGCAGGCAGCACTCTGCCTCACCTGCCTTTCCACCTGCGGCTCCTCTCCCCATGGCCTCCACAGCAGGCAGCACTCTGCCTCACCTGCCTTTCCACCCGCTGCTCCTCTCCCCATGGCCTCCACAGCAGGCAGCACTCTGCCTCACCTGCCTTCCCACCTGCTGCTCCTCTCCCCATGGCCTCCACAGCAGGCAGCACTCTGCCTCACCGCCTTCCCACCTGCGGCTCCTCTCCCCATGGCCTCCACAGCAGGCAGCACTCTGCCTCACCTGCCTTCCCACCTGCTGCTCCTCTCCCCATGGCCTCCACAGCAGGCAGCACTCTGCCTCACCTGCCTTTCCACCTGCGGCTCCTCTCCCCATGGCCTCCACAGCAGGCAGCACTCTGCCTCACCTGCCTTTCCACCCGCTGCTCCTCTCCCCATGGCCTCCACAGCAGGCAGCACTCTGCCTCACCTGCCTTCCCACCTGCTGCTCCTCTCCCCATGGCCTCCACAGCAGGCAGCACTCTGCCTCACCGCCTTCCCACCTGCGGCTCCTCTCCCCATGGCCTCCACAGCAGGCAGCACTCTGCCTCACCTGCCTTTCCACCTGCGGCTCCTCTCCCCCATGGCCTCCACAGCAGGCAGCACTCTGCCTCACCGCCTTCCCACCTGCGGCTCCTCTCCCCATGGCCTCCACAGCAGGCAGCACTCTGCCTCACCACCTTCCCACCTGCGGCTCCTCTCCCCATGGCCTCCACAGCAGGCAGCACTCTGCCTCACCACCTTCCCACCTGCGGCTCCTCTCCCCATGGCCTCCACAGCAGGCAGCACTCTGCCTCACCTGCCTTCCCACCTGCGGCTCCTCTCCCCATGGCCTCCACAGCAGGCAGCACTCTGCCTTACCTGCCTTTCCACCCGCGGCTCCTCTCCCCATGGCCTCCACAGCAGGCAGCACTCTGCCTCACCTGCCTTTCCACCCGCGGCTCCTCTCCCCATGGCCTCCACAGCAGGCAGCACTCTGCCTCACTGCCTTCCCACCCGCGGCTCCTCTCCCCATGGCCTCCACAGCAGGCAGCACTCTGCCTCACTGCCTTACCACCTGCTGCTCCTCTCCCCATGGCCTCCACAGCAGGCAGCACTCTGCCTCACCACCTTCCCACCTGCGGCTCCTCTCCCCATGGCCTCCACAGCAGGCAGCACTCTGCCTCACCTGCCTTCCCACCTGCGGCTCCTCTCCCCATGGCCTCCACAGCAGGCAGCACTCTGCCTCACCGCCTTTCCACCTGCTGCTCCTCTCCCCATGGCCTCCACAGCAGGCAGCACTCTGCCTCACCACCTTCCCACCTGCGGCTCCTCTCCCCATGGCCTCCACAGCAGGCAGCACTCTGCCTCACCTGCCTTCCCACCTGCGGCTCCTCTCCCCATGGCCTCCACAGCACGCAGCACTCTGCCTCACCTGCCTTTCCACCCGCGGCTCCTCTCCCCATGGCCTCCACAGCAGGCAGCACTCTGCCTCACCTGCCTTCCCACCTGCTGCTCCTCTCCCCATGGCCTCCACAGCAGGCAGCACTCTGCCTCACTGCCTTCCCACCTGCGGCTCCTCTCCCATGGCCTCCACAGCAGGCAGCACTCTGCCTCACCTGCCTTTCCACCCGCTGCTCCTCTCCCCATGGCCTCCACAGCAGGCAGCACTCTGCCTCACTGCCTTCCCACCCGCGGCTCCTCTCCCCATGGCCTCCACAGCAGGCAGCACTCTGCCTCACCTGCCTTTCCACCTGCGGCTCCTCTCCCCATGGCCTCCACAGCAGGCAGCACTCTGCCTCACCGCCTTTCCACCTGCGGCTCCTCTCCCCATGGCCTCCACAGCAGGCAGCACTCTGCCTCACCGCCTTTCCACCTGCGGCTCCTCTCCCCATGGCCTCCACAGCAGGCAGCACTCTGCCTCACCGCCTTTCCACCTGCTGCTCCTCTCCCCATGGCCTCCACAGCAGGCAGCACTCTGCCTCACCGCCTTTCCACCCGCTGCTCCTCTCCCCATGGCCTCCACAGCAGGCAGCACTCTGCCTCACCGCCTTTCCACCCGCTGCTCCTCTCCCCATGGCCTCCACAGCAGGCAGCACTCTGCCTCACCGCCTTTCCACCCGCTCCTCCTCTCCCCATGGCCTCCACAGCAGGCAGCACTCTGCCTCACCGCCTTTCCACCCGCGGCTCCTCTCCCCATGGCCTCCACAGCAGGCAGCACTCTGCCTCACCGCCTTTCCACCCGCGGCTCCTCTCCCCATGGCCTCCACAGCAGGCAGCACTCTGCCTCACCGCCTTTCCACCCGCGGCTCCTCTCCCCATGGCCTCCACAGCAGGCAGCACTCTGCCTCACCGCCTTTCCACCCGCGGCTCCTCTCCCCATGGCCTCCACAGCAGGCAGCACTCTGCCTCACCTCCTTTCCACCTGCTGCTCCTCTCCCCATGGCCTCCACAGCAGGCAGCACTCTGCCTCACCTGCCTTCCCACCTGCGGCTCCTCTCCCCATGGCCTCCACAGCAGGCAGCACTCTGCCTCACCTGCCTTTCCACCCGCTGCTCCTCTCCCCATGGCCTCCACAGCAGGCAGCACTCTGCCTCACCTGCCTTTCCACCCGCTGCTCCTCTCCCCATGGCCTCCACAGCAGGCAGCACTCTGCCTCACCTGCCTTCCCACCTGCTGCTCCTCTCCCCATGGCCTCCACAGCAGGCAGCACTCTGCCTCACCTGCCTTTCCACCTGCTGCTCCTCTCCCCATGGCCTCCACAGCAGGCAGCACTCTGCCTCACCACCTTCCCACCTGCGGCTCCTCTCCCCATGGCCTCCACAGCAGGCAGCACTCTGCCTCACCTGCCTTTTCCACCTGCGGCTCCTCTCCCCATGGCCTCCACAGCAGGCAGCACTCTGCCTCACTGCCTTCCCACCTGCGGCTCCTCTCCCCATGGCCTCCACAGCAGGCAGCACTCTGCCTCACCTGCCTTTCCACCCGCTGCTCCTCTCCCCATGGCCTCCACAGCAGGCAGCACTCTGCCTCACCTGCCTTTCCACCTGCGGCTCCTCTCCCCCCATTATCATGCTTTATACTTCTTTTTTTATGTAAAATCGCACCCACTGAAATGTACAAATCTTTTACTTTTAAAGAAGGATTTAAAATTATAGTGCATTTTGCTTTCTGTGGACTGTGGGTTTATAATTCTGTTCAGAACTACTTATAGCTTTTTATTTTTTTATTTTGAGTTATGACAGTGGAGTGTATTTTGACATACATACATACATGGAGTATAACTTCCCATTCTATTTTTTTTTTTTTTTTTTTTTTTGTAGTACCGGGGATTGAACTCAGGGGCACTCGACCACTGGGCCACATCCCCAGCCCTTTTTCGTATTTTATTTAGAGACAGGGTCTCACTGAGTTGCTAAGTGCCTCGCCATTGCTGAGGCTGGCTTTGAACTCCTGATCCTTCTTCCTCAGCCTCCCAAAGTGCTGGGATTACAGGCGTGCGCCACCGCGCCCGGCTAACTTCCCGTTCTTGTGGTTGGACGTGTTGTGGAGTTGCACTGGTCGCGTGTTCCTGTATGAACATAGGGAAGTTACGTCCGATTCATTCCACTGCCCTTCTCATTCCTGTTCCCCCTCCCTTCCCCTTTCTCCTCCCTGTCCAATCCGGTGAACCTCCCCTTCTCCACCCCCCACCCCATTGTAAGTCACCATCTGCATATCAGAGAGAACATTTTTTGGCTTTTGGCTGTTTGGGATTGGCTTATTTCACTTAGCATGGTAGTCTCCAGTTTCATCCATTTACCAGCAAATGCCATAATTTCATTCTTTGTGGCTGAGTAATATTCCATTGTGTATACACTCCACATTTTCTTTATCCATTCATCTGTTGGTTGGTTCTATAGCTTGGCTATTGGGAATTGGATTGCTATCACCATTGACGTGGCCATATCACTATAGTATGCTGATTTTAGGTCCTTTCATATCTGCCAAGGAGTGGGATAACTGGGTCAAATGGTGGTTCCATTTTAGGTTTTCTGAGGAATTGCCATACTGGCTTCCAGAGTTTTTGTACCAATTTGCAGTCCCACCAGCGATGTATGAGTGAACCTTTTCCCCAATTCTCACCAACACTTATTGTTACTTGTATGCTTTGTAATTGCCATTCTGACTGGTGTCAGATGAAATCTCAGTGTAGTTTTAACTTGCATTTATGTAATTGCTAGTGATGTTGGACATTTTTTCATATATTTGTTGACCAATCCTATTTCTTCTTCTGTGAAGTGTCTGTTCACTTTCTTAGCCCATTGATTGATTGTGTTATTTGTTTTTTGGGTTTTTTTGGTGTTAAGTTTTTTGAGTTCTTTATATATCCTGAAGATTAATGCTCTAGCTGAGGTGTAGGTGGCAACGATTCTTCTCCCATTCTGTAGGCCCTCTTTCATGTTCTTGAATTTTCCTTTGCTGTGAAGAAGGTTTTTAGTTTGATGCCATCCCATTTATTGATTCTTGATTTTACTTCTTGTGCTTTAGGAGTCTTGTTGAGGAATTAGGTTCTAAGCTGATGTGATGGAAAGTTAGGCCTACTTTTTCTTCTAGTAGGCACAGGTTTCTCTGGTCTAATGCCTATGCCCTTGATCCACTTTGAGTTGAGTTTTGTGCAGGGTGAGAGACAGGGGTATGACTTCATTTTATTATGTATGAATTTCTAGTTTTCCCAGCACCATTTGTTGAAGAGGCTATCTTTTCTCCAATGCATGTTTATGGCACCTTTGTCTGGTGAGATATCTGTATTTATGTGGGTTTGTCTCTGCTGTTCCATGGGTCTTCATGTCTGTTTTGGTGCCAATACCATGTGTTTTTGTTACTGTGGCTCTGTAGTTTAACATAAGGTCTGGTATTGTGATGCCTCCTGCTTCACTTTTCTTGCTGAGGATTGTTTTGGCTATTCTGGGCCTCTTATTTTTCCAAATGAATTTCATGAGTGCCTTTTCTATTTCTATGAAGAATGTCATCAGAACCTTAATAGGAATTGCATTAAATCTGGATAGGGCTTTCAGCAGTATTGTCATTTTGACAATTTTAACTCTGCCTATCCAAGAACATGGAGATCTTCAATTTCTTTCTTTAGAGTTGTTTAGTTTTCTTTTTTTATTTTTTTGATTTAAAATAGTTTATTGAAATTTTTCTAATAAAATCATGTATTTGTAGAAGACAAAACAGTATTTGCTTAAATACTGTCTACTTAATGTTAGGGTCCTAGAAATTCTAGCCAGTTTTTTGCCCTTGGTAGCTGCTCGGTTTAATACAGGAAAGGTGTTCCATTCATAGGAACTATCCAACATCAGAGGCCATCCATTTTGTCAGCAAAATCCACAGCAACCAGGGAGAAAGGGTCGCTTCTCCCCTTGTCACGACAGCCTGAAGATGCAACAGCAGGAAACTAAGTATCCCAACAGTGTCCAGTCTTCAGGTTAGCATAGACTCTCTGGGTAGGGGCACTGCCCCTAGCTGGGCTCAAAGAACTCTCATGCTGGTTTAAGGATTACACATCAATGGACGTCTTAAAACCCCATCGCTGTGCTGCGCACCCTCCTGCGAGGACCAGAGACCTGCACGCGGGTTGCTACACCTAAGGTGTGCCCAGCGCCATCCCGAAACTGAACTGCAGGCTCCGTAGAACGCTCCAGGAGGACTGAAAGGTCCCATGACTACTGCGGACCCGTCCACAGCACTGTTTAGTTTTCTTTGTGGAGGTCTTTCACCTCTTTTGTTAGATTGATTCCCCCATTTTTTTTTTTAAGGCTATTTTGAACGGGACAATTTCCCTAATTTCTCTTTTAGTTGATTCATTGCTGATGTATAGAAATGCCATTGATTTATGGGTGTTAATTTTGCATCCTGCTACTTTGCTGAATTCATTTATGAGTTTCTAGACGTTTTCTAGTGGAGTCTGGGTATTCTAAATATAGAATCATGTTGTCAGCAAATAGGGATAGCTTGAGTTCTTTTCCTATTTGCATCCCTTTCATTTCTTTCTCCTGTCTAATTGCTCTAGCTAGAGTTTCCAGGACTATGTTGGATAGAACTGATGAAAGAGGGGGGCTGGGGTTGTGGCTCAGCGGTAGAGTGCTCGCCTAGCACATGCGCGGCCCGGGTTCGAACCTCAGCACCACATAAAAACGCATTGTGTACAACTAAAATCAAATAAATAAATATTAAAAAAAAAAAAAAAGAACTGATGAAAGAGGGCATCCCTGTCTTGTTCCAGTTTTTAGAGGGAGTACATGCACAAATCCCACCAGTACAGTTTGACCAATGGCACCCCCGCGTCCTCATCGGGCTACGCGGATGGGCAGGAGTTTGTCCTTTGGCAGATGTCCCTGGGGCAGGGACAATGCCCAGTGTCCCAGCACTGAATGGAAGGGGCTTGAGACTGAGGTTCTGGGTGTGCTGGTGCTGGTTACGGTGGGACAGTGTGGCCCGGGGTGAGCAGGTTAGAGCAGAGCGCGGCCACTGGAGCTCGCTCTGCAAAGGGACCCCTCGTAGGCTTGTCATCTGAGCTCACGTTGACAGGCGCTGCCTGTGAGGTCTGTGGGCACCCAGCCCTGGCCTGGGAGCCCCTCCTAGACCCTCTTCCTCTCCCTCTGGTGACTGGTCAGAGCTAAACAGGGGTCCTGGCGCCCCCCAGAGGGCCGGGCTTGGGGGCTGACTTGCGTGGGGTGGGGTCTGTCTCCTGGGGGTGAGACGCTGCGCCCCCAGCTCCCCCTTACCCTGGAGGGGGGCTCTCCTGGCTCTGCTGGCTCAGGTAGTGGGCTTGCCTGTTCTTCTCTACGTGGGACTGGAGGAACAGGGAGATCATGTTGTAGGGGAAGATGCGGTTGAAGAGCTTCAGCGCCTTCCGCAGCATCTTCTTGGCCAGCACCATCTGGCCCATGTTGAAGCAGACCTGCAGGGAGGGAGGCGACAGGAGACGCGCAGGGCTGGGCATCTGTGGCCCAGAGACCAGGCCTCCTGCGGGGTGGGGGTGGGGGCAACTGCCTGAAGGCGAGTGCAGCCTGGGGTTGGGGTTAGCATCGCGCTGTGTATGGTGAGCTCTGAGAAGTGTCACCCCTCGGCGTCCATTTCTAGAGGTTGTTGAAACATGGCCCCAGAGCTGTCAGCCCAGGGGCGGCGGAGCTTGCGCAGGTGAGCAGCAGAGAGGGCCGGGGGCTCGCGCGGGGGACTCTGGTGGGGTGGGAGGAGGGTTTAGGAGGCTCAAGGGTGATGTCTGCCCATGACAACTGGGTCTAATTGCTGTGGCTTCTTACCTGGCCTTTGAGACTGTAAAATGTGGCAAACTCAAAAGTCTTACTCCAAGACTTCTTTTTCTGCCTGAGAATTTTCAGCAGCTTCTCTCCCTCGTTCAAGTATATGTATGCCTGCAACCAGCGCGAAGGGCACAGCAGTGAGCCAGCGGGACAGGCCATGAAGGGGCCGCAAGCCCCCGCAGCAGGCGGCTGAGCAGGGAGGCAGGCACGCTACAGGCCCCACTGTCCCAGCCCCACTGATAACTGCGACCTCCGGCTCCAGACAGCAGCTGCCGGGCAGAGCTCCTCTCGCGCTCCCTGGGTGCAGGGTCGCCCAGCCAAGAGCAGGGACCAGGAGTCCGCCTTCCCTCCGCCCCCACTGCCTCTGCCAAGGCCACCTCTGGGAGGCAGCAGAGGAAGGCACAAGCGGCTCTCCTCATGGCCTCGCCAGACTCCAGGACGCGCGAGAACGCCAAGACGGGATGGGGCCTGGGGAGGAGCCCCGGTGAGGCCACGCCACCAGCCTCCGCAGCCAAGGGAGGCCAGGAGGCTCCCGAGGAGGCAGCTGCCCTGGGACCTCGCACCCGGCCTCTGAGTCACCACTCCGTGTGGAGTGACAGCGGAACCCACAGGCCACCTAAACCTCTGCCTCCTGGAACCCACAGGCCACCTCCTCACTGCCACCCATACGTGTGCATGAGATACACAAGAGACTTTGTTTTTAAACTCTCGAGGGGCTTACGGATATTTTTCATAGTTTATTTTTAAAAATTGTATATAAATCTAGGGTATGAATGTTGATTAGACTGCTGCGATGGACAGCAACTTTAAGATGCAGACTAGAGCAGCACTGTGGCCAAGGACAGGGGACACAGCTACTCAGGTGTGTGAAGCTTCTGCAGCTGCTGCAGCCAGATGAAGCGAGGCCCAGAAAGACCTTTCCTCAAGTTCCTCCGGGGAAGGGCAGTTGGCCCGCAGCTCCATGAGGCGTGGCATGACCTGAGGTCAGACAGGGGGACCGTCGCCTCGTCCCCAGCCCAGCCTGCCCTGCCCCCGCCCCATCCTCCTGAGACCGACAGGTGTCTTAGCACCTGGAATGTCTGCAGTAAAGAAGCCTCCTCAGCCACGCCCAGCTCAAGGTTCCCCAAGTTGCTTAGCAATGGATTGATTATTTCTATTTCATTATATGTGTCAAGCTCCCATCTGGAAGGGTCACATTGCCCCGGGGCCTTATTTACAATTACCCTGGAGACACATTTCTTTGTGCTTTGGGGGCCGAAACCTATGTGTGATGATTTTAGCACAAAACACATCAAGAAAAAGTGGGAGAGGCCTTTTTGGAGATCAGATTAAAACCAGTTTGCACCCATCAAAAGACCTACAGGTATTTCACGCTCGAGGGCATTCTGCGACCGCAGGGTGAACGGCACTGGGGACCTTACTGAGGAAGGCTATGCTGGACCCAAGCTCTGATACCCAGAGTCCTGTCTGTACAGTGCTGGGAATACGACCTCTGACCTCCCACACAGGTAGACGAACCACGCCAGGTCTAAAGGGAGCCGTATATTAAATGATGTTTGATGCTGGTTGCCATTTTTCCAACTCTCTTTTCTCAGTTGACTATTCCCTTCCGAGCAAGGTGGTTTTCAGAGGAAAGGGGCGCTGGCAGGAATCCGGGAGCGTCCCTAGCGGCTTACCATGTAGTTATCCCCCAGGATGAGATAAGCCGCAGCAATTTCCAGGAAGTAATACAGGGCTTTGTTGTTTTCGCCCAGAGCCAGAAAATGCTGGGCTAGAGGCAGGATCACGATCTCCAGGACCTCCTCACACTGGCACGACTCCAGGGGGATGATGTCTTCCTCCACTGTCCTCAGCCTGGTGATGATGTAGTCAAAGAACCCCATGAGCTTATCTTTTATTTCTTCAGAACTGTTTAAATGCAGAAATAAACAGGAGATAAGCAAGTAATAGACAAAGCATACATTTTTTGTTTTGGTGCTAGGGATTGCAGCCAGGGCCTTGGTAAGTGATGGGTAAGTGATGGGTAAGTGATAGGTAAGTGATGGGTAAGTGATGGGTAAGTGATAGGTAAGTGATGGGTAAGTGCTCCACCACTGAGCCTTTTTTTTTTTTTTTTTTTTGTGGTGCTGGGGATTGAACCCAGGCCCTTGTGCATGCAAGGCAAGCACTTTACCAACTGAAATATATCTCCAGCCTGGACACAATCTTTATTTATTTATTTTGATGTGGTGCTGAGGATCAAACCCAGTGCCTCATGCATGCGAGGCAAGTGCTCTGCCACTGAACTACAACTCGAGACCTCCCAGCCCTTTTGATTTTTTGATTTTGATTTTGAGTCAAGGTCTGACTTGAGCTTCTGAGCCTGGGCTCAAATCTGTTATCTTCCTGACTCAGCTTCTCAATTCCCTGTAATTACAGCCATGCACCACCACATCTAGCTTAGCATACTCTTTTTTTTGGGGTGGTGCACCAGGGATTAAATCCAGGGTGCTCAACCACTGAGCCACATCCCCAGCCCTATTTTGTATTTTGTTTACAGACAGGGTCTCACTGAATTGCTTAGTGCCTTGCTTTTGCTGAGGCTGGATTTGAACTCGAGATCCTCCTGCCTCAGCCTCCTGAGCCGCTGGGATGTCAGGTGTGCACAACCTCGCCCAGCTAGCATACTTCTTTGATATGAAAATATCTTTAAAAACTAACAAGAATAAGGTATTTAAACCTACCATAGATACTACTGACCAAAGTCATCACACACAGCCTGGACATTTTCCCACTGTATCTCAGAGGCCAAAAAGACTGACCAGATAAAAGAGTCTAACAGCAAATTTAATGATAATGATTTCTGCTCTATCTTCTAAACAGTTGTATATAGCTGTACCTGAGATTTTCATGAAATAACTCCACTCTCTTATGAACCTCTGATTTAGCAAAGTTGATCTCTTCTTTAGCTGGAAAATAAACAAACAAAGGAGTTGTGGGGATCATTGAAATGCTCCATGGAGCAGAGGGGCCTGGTCTCCACCAAAGACTCGGGGTCCCAGTGCATTATGCTCACACGTAAGAGTGGGGTTCCTTGTTACGTATTCGTGTAGATCACCAGAGAAGGATGTGATCTGGTCAGTGTGGCTCCCAGGAGGGCCGCTGCCCAGCCAGGAACCACATCTCCCGGCCCTGCCGCACCTAGAAGCCACGGGAGTCCTACACCAGGAGCTCACCAGAGAGGGCTTGTGTGTCTGCTCTATCCCCTCCTTCCACAGGAAAGCAACCAACGCTGAGGACCTAAGGGACAGCAAAACCGCCACCCGGGAGCAGTCTGGAAGCCTGGCTGACTGCAGGCCAGGCCGTCCTGGAACGCTGTCACCCGAGTCTCACAGGAGCAGGACACAAGCCATCCCTCCATTCTGGGAAGCCACTGAGATGTCCGTGGGTCACAGCTGACGTTAGCCTGACTCCTCTACCCTGCGCTAATCCAAACAACGATCTAACAACCCTGAACAAACTGATATCAGTTTCAAGTGGGAAAATACGGATATTTAAATGAAATGCCCCAAAATGCTAACTCAAGGCTGGAGAATCTGGAAGTTTAGCCTTTTGCTGAACCAGACGTCAGCAGTACGATCTCGAAATAGGAAACAGATGAGGACTGTGTGACCCAGCCAGCACTCATTCAGGGAGCAGAAGGAATCCTAGAGCCAGGGTCGGAACGGCCTCGTGTCATGGGCTTGCTGGGGGCAGAGCTAGGGCTGGAACCAGGGGCGGGCAGCTCTAAGGCCACGGCCTCCCTCCACACATCTTCCAACTTCTAGAAACGCGAGCCCCACGGGAGTTGTCAGCTTCTTCTGAAAGCCTTCCATGCCCTTCTACCACAGAGCTCCTGCAGAGCCCTCCTTCCAGCCTCCTCCCCGCGGTGTGCTCAGTGGCCAGAAGATGAGCAAGTTGGGCTCTCCCTCCCCTAGTCCCGGGAAGCCTCTCTTGCAGGAGGCCAGTAGGATTAGGGGAAGGGACCAGGGGAGGGGGGGGCGGAAGGGAAGGGGAGATACTGGGAGCGATACTGACCTGATCACACAGAGTACATCATCATCTTGTCATCTGCACGAGTACGTAACAACGAAGCCCACTTTTTTTTTTTTTTTTTTTTTTTTTTTTTTGGTACCGGGGATTGAACTCAGGGGCACTTGACCACTGGGCCACATCCCCAGCCCTTTTTTGTATTTTATTAGAGACAGGGTCTCACTGAGTTGCTAAGTGCCTCGCCATGGCTGAGGCTGGCTTTGAACTCGCGATCCTCCTGCCTCAGCCTCCCAAGTGCTGGGATTACCGGCGTGCGCCACCGCGCCCGGCTCGAAGCCCACTTTTATGTGTAATTATAATGCACCACTAAAAAAATATGGAAGAGGGGCTGGGATTGTGGCTCAGCGGTAGAGCACTCGCCTAGCACGTGGGCGACCCGGGTTCGATCCTCAGCACCACGTACAAATAAAACGTGTTGAATAAAACGCATTGTGTACAACTAAAAGCAAATAAATAAAAATAAAAATAATTTTTAAAAACTACGCCTTTTTAAAAAAATATATGGAAGAAATAAAACTGTTGGGGTCAAGGCTACCAGTGGCTCCTGTGTGGCCAGGTGGAAAGGCTGTGTACCCGCCCGCGTTTGATCACACCTCTCAGCAGCATTCCACACCAGCTGCTGCTCCCTTTTCACTGGCTTTGACAACACAGATTGCCGTGGTCCCCTTCCTCCTTCGTGGCCTGCTAAGCCATCATCTAAGCTCGGCTGGGCAGGGGCTTCCTTTCCCATCCCGATGTCCCCTTAGGTGATTCCATCTGCCCATGACTTTAACTCCCATCCATGTGCTAATGACTTTCCATTTCATACATCGAAGCCCTGACACCTGCTCTAGCTACGTGCCTACACACCCAAAATCCTCCTTGGCGAGAGCCACTTGGAGGCCTACCAGGCACTGTACAGTCGCCCTGTGCTAAGGGAGCGCTGGCTCTCTCCCCCACACCTGGACCCACACACACCTTCCTACCCGAGCACCGCTGGCTGCCAGGGCTCAGTGCCTCGAGGCAAGAACCTGGCAGAGGCTAGATCCCGGGCTCTCCCGCCCTCCCTCATCCAGTCCAGCAGTGCGCTGGGTGGACCCCACCCAGGAACGCATCCAAATCCTTCCCGTCTGTGCCTCTTCCCTGGGCGCTGCCCTCCTGCACTGATTGCCAAGACTTTATCTGGGCAGGAGCGGAGCCTGTTCCTTTGGTGTGTTTCTTTTTTTTTGGTACTGGGATTGAACTCAGGGGCACTCGACCACTGGGCCACATCCCCAGCCCTTTTTTGAATTTTAATAGAGACAGGGTCTCACTGAGTTGCCAAGTGCCTCGCCATGGCTGAGGCTGGCTTTGAACTCGCGATCCTCCTGCCTCAGCCTCCCAAGTGCTGGGATTACAGGCGTGCGCCACTGCACCCAGCTTCTTGGTCTGTTTCTATGAAGAAGATGGAGTGAGTCTTTAACAACCTGACCCGGATCTCTGGGGCGGAAGCTGCTGGTCTCCAGCTCTGTCTCCTGCATGCTGTCCCTCCTTACCAACAGAGCTCAGTTTTATTCAGGATTGTTACATTTCCCAGCCTCCCTGGCAGCTGAATATAGTCATGAGACCAAATTTGGCTGATGGGATACAGAGGAAATATTGGGTAGGACTTATAAAGAATTCCTCAAAATAGAGAGTGGATCCCTTGTCGCTTCTTTCTCTCTCTCTCTCTCTCTCTCTCTCTCTCTCTCTCTCTTTTTTCTTCTTTCTCTTAGCATTGAATGGGAACTTGATGGCTAGGGCTGCAGCAGCTGTTCTAGCCCCTGGCGTGCTAGTGTCTTGTGGGAAGAGCATCTTACATGAGAGCAAAAGGAACGGAATGATAAGTCTCCGTCCCTCTAGGAGGACTCCTGTAATATACAGCCAGTGGTAATTCTGAGCAGTACTTCTCCAACTTGTCCCAACTCACTTGGACCCACAAGGCCCTGGATGGTTTTACTAATTCATCTATTTATTGCCTCCTGGCCTCTATTCAAATCAAACGTGTGAAGGGACACGTGACCATCCCATCATTTTTAACCTTTACGGCCCCAGTGTGAACATCACTACCTGGCATGCAACAGGCACTCAATAAATATTTGATGCATAAATAAATGTTTGTTGAAAAGAATCAATGAGTAAAAATGAAAAGCTATTCGTCCTTCAGTGTCCTATATTATATGTATTGTCTTTAAATGTTCCCAATTGTGATGGTAGGGGTTGAGGGTGCAGCTCAGTGGTAGAGTTTTGTCCAGCATGTGCAAGGCCCTGAGTTCAATGCTTTGCAGGAGGGAGGGAGAAACACACACACACACACACACACACACACACACACACAATGGTGCTAGAATTAGATGCAGAGAAAAGAATATTGGCTAGAGAAAACAAAGTCAGGGTATACGAGATATCCTCTTTGGCTTTATTACCCACTGAGTGAATCACATTACTTATAGTTTTTGATTTTCTTCATTTATAAAGGTTATTATATTGACCTTCCTACTCCAAGGAATATCTACAAAAATCAAAAGAAAAAAGATACTAAATGGCCGGGTGCGGTGGCGCACGCCTGTAATCCCAGCACTTGGGAGGCTGAGGCAGGAGGATCTCGAGTTCAAAGCCAGCCTCAGCAATGGCGAGGCACTTAGCAACTCACTGAGACCCTGTCTCTAATATAACACAGAAAAGGGCTGGGGATGTGGCCCAGTGGTCGAGTGCCCCTGAGTTCAATCCCTGGTACAAAAAAAAAAAAAAAAAAAAAAAAGATAGTGAATGCTTGTAGAAGAGAAGAAGACACCACCTGCACACCCCTAGTTTCAGAGGCCTGGAAAAGACTTCCGTGGAAGGTGCCCAACTGTCTCCTCGTCTCACCTCCTGTCTCTCCAGGCCCAGGACCTTGTGTTCTGGTGCTCACGGTGAGCGCAGGACCTGGAGCAGGCGAAGCACGCACTCTGCCTCCGGGTAGCCCCCAAGCCTGAGGCCCAGGACCTCTACCCCACTAAATGAGAATAAAATAATCATTGAAGGTGGACACTCACCAGGGGCCGCGTTGCTGACCCGGCTGTCCCCTCTGACTAGCACACTCTATCCCAGCCGTCCACTCGACGAGCTCCCTGCTCTGGCTGCACGTGCACCTCTCGAGGGCTACTCTGATATCAGAGCTGTCCCCCTCGTCCCCTTACCCTGCCCAACGTTCTGTGGGGTCTGTTGCCATCATGGTTACTTCTTTGCATTCCCTTTTCCCAAAAGAATGCTGCTTTGTTCACTAATGTGCCTGGCACGCAGTAGGGACGCGGTGGGTATCTGTTGAGTGAGTAAATGCAGTGTCCCACGAGGCCCTCAGGGTCCTGGAAGCTGAAGGGGGAAGGTGGGTCTCTGCTGCGGCAGGGGAGGGTGAGGAGGAGCTGTGGATCCTTGCAATGGGTCGAGTCGCAGGAAACAACCATTTTCAAGGATGTGAGGATCAAGGAGATTCGGAGAAGGAGTCCCTCCCTCCCTCTCTGACCCGCAGCGAACAGTGTCCTAAATCTCTTCCAGTCAAGGCCTTGGCCAGCATGTCCTAGGGGCAGACTCCACCCTGTGGGAGGGTCAGGAACAGAGTATCCCAAACAGGATGTCCTGAGGAGGACACTGCCTCGAGAGTTTCCTGGAAACCCTAGGAGAGACGCGTGCTAGGAAGTCTCTGCAGTGTGCTGCTGGGTTCTGCAGCGGGCAGCACTCGCCCATTCACCCAATGCTGGTGAGGCGGTCCTAGGAGGGGTGGCTGGGGCTGTGGCACACACCCGTGTCCCCGCTGATGGGGGGCAGAGGCGTGAGGAGCACCAGGGCCAGCCTGGGCCACGCAGCCAGATCGCCCCCGCATCCCCCACACACAGAGGAAAGGGGAAGAGATGGCGGGAAGTTGTGAAGAGCTAAATCTTCATCTACCATGGCGGAAAACAAAAACAAAAACAAAAACAAGATACATGTCACAGTTGGACCTTTTGAGAAGCAGCACATGTAGGTAACGGAAAGAACAGCTACGCTACAAACACATGACCCCGAGAAGAACTGCCGGAAGTATACAGGCCGGTGGGCCACGGGACTCCTGTGTCTGCCATCAAGACTTGCAGGAAATTCCATAAAGTCTGTGTAGGTGACAGGCTTTTGAACGGGCGGAGGGAGGTCCTGACCACAGTGGTAAGGCCCTGGCCTCACTGCAGTGGGGTGCTGATGAAAGATCTCCAGCAGCACTTCCCAGAGAGGCCTCATGTGACCCAGGCTAGCCGGCCCAGGTCTATTGCAGGATCCAAAAATAACTGAGATCCTCTTCGCTGAGCCATCCTGCTGGAGGCCAGCTGTCCAGAGCCTGTCTGCTAGCTGCCAGCTTATTTTAGTCCCCCCAAATAAGATGTCACTCTACAAAGGGCCGTGGGAGGGGTCGCTGGTTTCACGCTGCCAGGAACACCCTGGGTCCTCGCGCTCACGCTTCGTCTGTGTTGTCACTGGAGCTTCCAGAGCCCCCCTTCCTTGTCCATAAGAGGAAAATGACCCCCACTTTAGGTTTGGACCAGTGGGATGCATGCAAACTGCAGAATGCGAGTGACTGCTTGCTGTGCCCGCCACGGTTCTCCCGGGTCTAACGTCCTCGCTGGCGCAGGGCAGCCTCCCCCGACAGCCCTGCCTTCCCACCCGGACCCGGCCACAGGCACCGAGGCCTCCCGCCAGGCCCGGCAGCTCACAGGGCCCTTCCCGTCCACTGAACGAGGCTGGGTTTGGGGCTGCTACTGCGTGACGTGCGTCACGCCTGCGGCCATGGAGTCCTTGGTCCCTGGCGCTCCTGAGCCCTCTGTGTTCCCCGGGTCCCTGGTTTGTTCCAGGTGTGTGGCTTTTGCTTCTCTGGGGTCCGGAAACCCTGCCTTAAGACCAAGCACGCTCCTCTGGAGCCCCGGCCCGCCTCTCCCTGGCCAATTCTCTCCTGCTCCTGCTCCTTCTCCGCTGGAAATTGTCTCCAACTAGATCAGCAAAGCCACACTGTGCACCGCCGTCCGCCATCCTAGCCCCCCTGGATTCCACCCGCCGCTGTGAACTAACCCAGGCATTTTAATCTACGCTGTGGTCAGGCCAGAGCCCCTGATCCTCAAACCTGGCCCCCCGCCAGGACATTTCCCACCTGCCCCTTCCCCACGGGCTGCTGAGGTCCCAGCACCCCTGAGCCCAAGCCAAGTCCCCTGGGGGCCAGATCCACTGCTTCTAGGTCTCCAGCGTTCCCGGGAATAGTTGGGATTCGTCGGGAATGAGGGACGGGTACCTTGGGGGCCCCGGGGCTTGGTCATCTTCTTGATGGTGTCCATGTCCAGGCTGTTGAGGCGGATGTCCACCGTGAAGTGGTGGTAGGGGATGAAGTCCCCGCTTCTGCAGTGGTCGCACTTGTGGGCGTCCTCCTCTAAGAAGCGGGCGCACTTCAAATGCATGGCCTTCTTCTGGTCCTTGAGCCAGAGCTCGTAGGCCGTCTTCTGCATGACCGGCCGGGAGAAGCGGATGATGTGGCACTCGATCACTTCGCCCTCCAGCTCTCGGAGCTGCTCCTCCTCGCCGCGCACTGGGGCGACAGGAAGGGCTTACCAGCCAGGCAGGCGGCAAGGGACCAGCCTGCCACCCAGCACAGACCTGCCTGCGAGGCCGGGCGGCTGAGCCGGGGGATGTGGGCCGCTCGGGTGCGACTCACCCATCTCCTGGCTGGACTTCAGAGACGAGGAGCGATGGTGCACCTCGACAGAGGTGGCGTTCTGCCTCAGGGCCAGCCGAAGGTCCTTGCCGTTCCGGAAGCAGTAGAAAACGTTCAGCTTCACGAGGGTGGCCAGGGCCTTGATCATCATCTTCATGTTCCAGCAAGGGAGGACCTCGAACAGCAGCTCCGTGGTGAAGGTCAGGCCGATGATGGCCGCGCACCTCACCAGCATCTGGTGGGAGAGGCTCATGCTGTCCAGCTGCACCAGAGAGATCTCTGCGGGGGAAAGCCACACAGAGGGCACCAGTTACCCTCTGGCTGCCTGCGTCCGGGGGTGGGCCCTGTCCTGCCCTGCAGTGGTGTGGCAGATGCCCCTGAGCTAAGTCAGGGGCGTGGCTTAGCCTCTGGTTCGCGGCTGGCTCCTGTGCCGGAGTTCACAAGATGCAGCCGCGGTGGCCTAAAGATGCACGTGACCAGAGTGAGACTGATTCCAGGGCCTTCTGACTCTGTGCTAAAGTGTGACCAGGACGGGTGAGGACAGCGGGGCTCCCAGCAGGCCGCGGCATGGCATTGCGCCTGCCATTCCTGCCCCTGTGGACTTCTCCGGCTGGTCCCCCTCTCTCCACTGGCTCTCCTTGTCCCTGGAACCCCCAGTGGCAGGCCTTCTGTCTGTCTGTCCCAGGGGTCCATCCTCATGCCTCTAGTCTTATCTCTGTGTCGTGAGCAAGAGTCCGAGTCCAGAGAGCCCATCCTGCTTCTCGCGGGATCTCACGGTTCCCGCGGCTCCCGGCACGCTTCCCTGGGTGCCCTTAGGCTAGAGACGAAGGTGGACTCCTCCACTTGTTCCCAAAGTGCAGGAGAGGCTGAGCTAGTCCCCCCCTTCCCATTGCAGGGACACAGTGACTGGCACATAAATGACCCCAGCTGAAGACAGAGCTTTGGTCATCCTTTTGGATGGCCTGCGTTGGGGCTGAGTGCACGTCTTGAAAGCCATTGTTCTTCGTAGAATAGTAACGCACCTCTGACACAAACTGCCTTGTCTTCCTTTCTAACAAGTGCAGAGTGCAGGAAACGTCTCGGGGCCGGACGCTTCTCTCTCACAGTGGGTCTCTGTTTAACTGAAAATGTGCTCTACCTCCTGCTCTTACGCACGGGAACAAACCTCCGCTCACGTCGGACTCCACAGTGCGGCAGGGGCAGGGGGCCCTAATCAGAAGTAGGAGAGCGGAGGCTGCCAGGACTGGGCAAGGCAGGACAGAGGGCCAAGAGCCCGGCCCGCCTCCCTCCTGGCGTAGGCGGTCATTCCAGGGGAAGCGCGGGCGGAACCTGGTGGAAGACCAACACCAGGTCCAGCGTCCTTACCTTTCAGTGACATGGGGGGCGACATGTTCTTCAGCCTGACACCACTGACCAGGTTACAGACTTCTTCCATCCCCTCCTCGTTTCTGAGAGAAAGAAATTTCAATTCCTCTGTTGGCCTAATGAAATTCCCTGTGGGGAGATGAGAAGGAAGGAAGCCGAGTTACTGTCCTGTCTTTAAAAGTCTGGTTTTCCAGTAAACTTGGAGGTGGATCCTGTGTGAGGAAGAGCGGGAAGAGACGGGCGCTGGCTCACCACACATCCCGGAGCGCCTTGTTCAGGTAACACTGATTTATGAAAATTGGAATCTGCTCACGACTGGTTCGTCCCCCGCCCATGACCCCCACCCAGCACGATCAATGGCACCGGCGTTGGCGTGTTCCTAGTGCACATGGTTTGACAGAAATCTGGCTCACAGTGGCCTTGGGTCCCGCCCAGCACACGTGGCGACCTACACCCACATTTGCATGCACCCTTGCACCCCACACTCGGGCACAGACAGCCCTGAGAGACCCGATCCTAACTGGGGAATGACTGCAGCCAGAGAGACGTAAACCGGTGAGGTCTGGAAAGTGACCTTGCCTAGTAACTCAGCCTACGGGTCCCAACATGCACCGTCTACTCCTCCCCGCTGTCCTCCTAGCATCTGGCAGGCTAAGACACGGTGGTGGGCCAGGAGCATGCCCAGGCCCAGGCCGCATCTCCTGCAGAGATTAGTCTCTCACAAACAGCAAGACAGCCAGGCCGGGAACGGCCCCGTGAGTGGCAGGAACAGCAAGTGCCGGACATATCGGACCCGACAGTGTGCACGTGCTGTGGGCTTTAAATGCACTGTCTCCTGAGAGAGCTAAAACATGAATACTGGGTGCTTCTAGCCCTTGAGGAGCTTGAGAGCTCTGGGACAGCTATGCAGGAAGAGTGACTAAGAAGTAAAGAGCAAGACTGAGCCAGACACTGCGGAGCACACTTATAATCCCAGCAACCTGGGAGGCTGAGGCAGGAGGATCACAGGCTTGAGGCCAGCCTCAGCAACTCAGCTACACTCTCAGCAACTTAATGTGACCCTGTCTCAAAACAGAAGAATGAAAAAAGGCTGGGGATGTGGCTCAGTGGTAAAGGACCCCTGCATTCAATCCCCAGTGTCCTCCCCCAGCCCCCCCCAAAAAGGAGGCAGAAGCAGTGATGGTGGATGGGAGTCGGTAAGTGGGAGTAGAGCCGGGGGAAGCAAATCCTGGACCTGGAGGGCGTGGGACCTAAGCAGATGGAGACGGAAATTAGAGGGACGTGCCTGGTGCCGTCACACAGCTGGGAGGGGGTGGAGAAAGGATGGTGCAGTAAGTTCACGTGTGTTGCACCCAGGGTCCCCGAGAGAGCTGACGCATACCCGGCGACCTGGAGCTGGATTAAGAGTGAGTTTAGGGCTGGAGATCACACACACACACACACAAACACACACACACACACACACACAGAGCTGGATTAAGAGTGAGCTTAGGGCTGGAGATCACACACACACACACACACACACACACACAGAGCTGGATTAAGAGTGAGCTTAGGGCTGGAGATCACACACACACACACACACACACACACACACAGAGCTGGATTAAGAGTGAGCTTAGGGCTGGAGATCACACACACACACACACACACAGCTGGATTAAGAGTGAGCTTAGGGCTGGAGATCACACACACACACACACACACACACACACACAGAGCTGGATTAAGAGTGAGCTTAGGGCTGGAGATCACACACACACACACACACACAGCTGGATTAAGAGTGAGTTTAGGGCTGGAGATCACACACACACACACACACAGCTGGATTAAGAGTGAGCTTAGGGCTGGAGATCATCACACACACACACACACACACAGCTGGATTAAGAGTGAGCTTAGGGCTGGAGATCACACACACACACACACACACACACACACACAGCTGGATTAAGAGTGAGTTTAGGGCTGGAGATCACACACACACACACACACACACACACACAGCTGGATTAAGAGTGAGTTTAGGGCTGGAGATCACACACACACACACACACAGCTGGATTAAGAGTGAGCTTAGGGCTCGAGATCACACACACACACACACACAGCTGGATTAAGAGTGAGTTTAGGGCTGGAGATCACACACACACACACACACACACAGCTGGATTAAGAGTGAGTTTAGGGCTGGAGATCACACACACACACACACACACACACAGCTGGATTAAGAGTGAGTTTAGGGCTGGGAGATCTCACACACACACACACAGCTGGATTAAGAGTGAGTTTAGGGCTGGAGATCACACACACACACACACACAGCTGGATTAAGAGTGAGCTTAGGGCTGGAGATCACACACACACACACACACACAGCTGGATTAAGAGTGAGCTTAGGGCTGGAGATCACACACACACACACACACACACACACACAGCTGGATTAAGAGTGAGCTTAGGGCTGGAGATCACACACACACACACACACACACACACACACAGCTGGATTAAGAGTGAGTTTAGGGCTGGAGATCACACACACACACACACACACACACACAGCTGGATTAAGAGTGAGTTTAGGGCTGGAGATCACACACACACACACACAGCTGGATTAAGAGTGAGCTTAGGGCTGGAGATCACACACACACACACAGCTGGATTAAGAGTGAGCTTAGGGCTCGAGATCACACACACACACACACACAGCTGGATTAAGAGTGAGTTTAGGGCTGGAGATCACACACACACACACACACACACAGCTGGATTAAGAGTGAGTTTAGGGCTGGAGATCACACACACACACACACACACACAGCTGGATTAAGAGTGAGTTTAGGGCTGGAGATCTCACACACACACACACACAGCTGGATTAAGAGTGAGTTTAGGGCTGGAGATCACACACACACACACACACACACAGCTGGATTAACAGTGAGTTTAGGGCTGGAGATCTCACACACACACACACACACAGCTGGATTAAGAGTGAGTTTAGGGCTGGAGATCACACACACACACACACAGCTGGATTAAGAGTGAGTTTAGGGCTGGAGATCACACACACACACACACACAGCTGGATTAAGAGTGAGTTTAGGGCTGGAGATCACACACACACACACACACACACACACACACACACACAGAGCTGGATTAAGAGTGAGCTTAGGGCTGGAGATCACACACACACACACACACACACACACACACAGCTGGATTAAGAGTGAGCTTAGGGCTGGAGATCACACACACACACACACACACACACACAGCTGGATTAAGAGTGAGCTTAGGGCTGGAGATCACACACACACACACACACACACACACAGAGCTGGATTAAGAGTGAGCTTAGGGCTGGAGATCACACACACACACACACACACAGCTGGATTAAGAGTGAGCTTAGGGCTGGAGATCACACACACACACACACACACACACACACAGCTGGATTAAGAGTGAGTTTAGGGCTGGAGATCACACACACACACACACACACACACACACAGCTGGATTAAGAGTGAGTTTAGGGCTGGAGATCACACACACACACACACAGCTGGATTAAGAGTGAGCTTAGGGCTCGAGATCACACACACACACACACACAGCTGGATTAAGAGTGAGTTTAGGGCTGGAGATCACACACACACACACACACACAGCTGGATTAAGAGTGAGTTTAGGGCTGGAGATCACACACACACACACACACACACAGCTGGATTAAGAGTGAGTTTAGGGCTGGAGATCTCACACACACACACACACACACAGCTGGATTAAGAGTGAGTTTAGGGCTGGAGATCACACACACACACACACACAGCTGGATTAAGAGTGAGCTTAGGGCTGGAGATCACACACACACACACACACACAGCTGGATTAAGAGTGAGCTTAGGGCTGGAGATCACACACACACACACACACACACACACACAGCTGGATTAAGAGTGAGCTTAGGGCTGGAGATCACACACACACACACACACACACACACACACAGCTGGATTAAGAGTGAGTTTAGGGCTGGAGATCACACACACACACACACACACACACAGCTGGATTAAGAGTGAGTTTAGGGCTGGAGATCACACACACACACACACAGCTGGATTAAGAGTGAGCTTAGGGCTGGAGATCACACACACACACACAGCTGGATTAAGAGTGAGCTTAGGGCTCGAGATCACACACACACACACACACAGCTGGATTAAGAGTGAGTTTAGGGCTGGAGATCACACACACACACACACACACAGCTGGATTAAGAGTGAGTTTAGGGCTGGAGATCACACACACACACACACACACACACAGCTGGATTAAGAGTGAGTTTAGGGCTGGAGATCTCACACACACACACACACAGCTGGATTAAGAGTGAGTTTAGGGCTGGAGATCACACACACACACACACACACACAGCTGGATTAACAGTGAGTTTAGGGCTGGAGATCTCACACACACACACACACACAGCTGGATTAAGAGTGAGTTTAGGGCTGGAGATCACACACACACACACACAGCTGGATTAAGAGTGAGTTTAGGGCTGGAGATCACACACACACACACACACAGCTGGATTAAGAGTGAGCTTAGGGCTGGAGATCACACACACACACACACACACAGCTGGATTAAGAGTGAGCTTAGGGCTGGAGATCACACACACACACACACAGCTGGATTAAGAGTGAGCTTAGGGCTGGAGATCACACACACACACACACACAGCTGGATTAAGAGTGAGTTTAGGGCTGGAGATCACACACACAGCTGGATTAAGAGTGAGTTTAGGGCTGGAGATCACACACACACACACACAGCTGGATTAAGAGTGAGCTTAGGGCTGGAGATCTCACACACACACACACAGCTGGATTAAGAGTGAGTTTAGGGCTGGAGATCACACACACACACACACACACAGCTGGATTAAGAGTGAGCTTAGGGCTGGAGATCACACACACACACACACAGCTGGATTAAGAGTGAGCTTAGGGCTGGAGATCACACACACACACACACAGCTGGATTAAGAGTGAGCTTAGGGCTGGAGATCACACACACACACACACACACAGCTGGATTAAGAGTGAGCTTAGGGCTGGAGATCTCACACACACACACACAGCTGGATTAAGAGTGAGCTTAGGGCTGGAGATCACACACACACACACACACACAGCTGGATTAAGAGTGAGTTTAGGGCTGGAGATCACACACACACACAGCTGGATTAAGAGTGAGTTTAGGGCTGGAGATCACACACACACACACACAGCTGGATTAAGAGTGAGTTTAGGGCTGGAGATCACACACACACACACACACACAGTTGGATTAAGAGTGAGTTTAGGGCTGGAGATCACACACACACACAGCTGGATTAAGAGTGAGCTTAGGGCTGGAGATCTCACACACACACACACAGCTGGATTAAGAGTGAGTTTAGGGCTGGAGATCTCACACACACACACACACAGCTGGATTAAGAGTGAGCTTAGGGCTGGAGATCACACACACACACACACAGCTGGATTAAGAGTGAGTTTAGGGCTGGAGATCTCACACACACACACACACACAGCTGGATTAAGAGTGAGCTTAGGGCTGGAGATCACACACACACACACACACACACAGCTGGATTAAGAGTGAGTTTAGGGCTGGAGATCACACACACACACACACAGCTGGATTAAGAGTGAGCTTAGGGCTGGAGATCACACACACACACACAGCTGGATTAAGAGTGAGTTTAGGGCTGGAGATCACACACACACACACACAGCTGGATTAAGAGTGAGCTTAGGGCTGGAGATCTCACACACACACACACAGCTGGATTAAGAGTGAGCTTAGGGCTGGAGATCACACACATACACAGCTGGATTAAGAGTGAGTTTAGGGCTGGAGATCACACACACACACACACAGCTGGATTAAGAGTGAGCTTAGGGCTGGAGATCTCACACACACACACACACACAGCTGGATTAAGAGTGAGCTTAGGGCTGGAGATCACACACACACACACACACACACACACACACACACACACAGCTGGATTAAGAGTGAGTTTAGGGCTGGAGATCACACACACACACACACACAGCTGGATTAAGAGTGAGCTTAGGGCTGGAGATCACACACACACAGCTGGATTAAGAGTGAGTTTAGGGCTGGAGATCACACACACACACACACACAGCTGGATTAAGAGTGAGCTTAGGGCTGGAGATCTCACACACACACACACAGCTGGATTAAGAGTGAGTTTAGGGCTGGAGATCTCACACACACACACACAGCTGGATTAAGAGTGAGCTTAGGGCTGGAGATCACACACACACACACACAGCTGGATTAAGAGTGAGTTTAGGGCTGGAGATCTCACACACACACACACACACAGCTGGATTAAGAGTGAGCTTAGGGCTGGAGATCACACACACACACACACACACACAGCTGGATTAAGAGTGAGTTTAGGGCTGGAGATCACACACACACACACACAGCTGGATTAAGAGTGAGCTTAGGGCTGGAGATCACACACACACACAGCTGGATTAAGAGTGAGTTTAGGGCTGGAGATCACACACACACACACACACACACACAGCCTGATTAAGAGTGAGCTTAGGGCTGGAGATCACACACACACACACACAGCTGGATTAAGAGTGAGTTTAGGGCTGGAGATCACACACACACACACACACACAGCTGGATTAAGAGTGAGTTTAGGGCTGGAGATCACACACACACACACAGCTGGATTAAGAGTGAGCTTAGGGCTGGAGATCTCACACACACACACACACAGCTGGATTAAGAGTGAGTTTAGGGCTGGAGATCACACACACACACACACACACACAGCTGGATTAAGAGTGAGCTTAGGGCTGGAGATCACACACACACACACACACACAGCTGGATTAAGAGTGAGTTTAGGGCTGGAGATCTCACACACACACACACACACAGCTGGATTAAGAGTGAGTTTAGGGCTGGAGATCACACACACACACACACACACAGCTGGATTAAGAGTGAGTTTAGGGCTGGAGATCACACACACACACACAGCTGGATTAAGAGTGAGTTTAGGGCTGGAGATCACACACACACACACAGCTGGATTAAGAGTGAGTTTAGGGCTGGAGATCACACACACACACACACACACAGCTGGATTAAGAGTGAGTTTAGGGCTGGAGATCACACACACACACACACACACAGCTGGATTAAGAGTGAGCTTAGGGCTGGAGATCACACACACACACACACACACAGCTGGATTAAGAGTGAGTTTAGGGCTGGAGATCACACACACACACACACAGCTGGATTAAGAGTGAGCTTAGGGCTGGAGATCTCACACACACACACACACAGCTGGATTAAGAGTGAGCTTAGGGCTGGAGATCACACACACACACACACACAGCTGGATTAAGAGTGAGCTTAGGGCTGGAGATCACACACACACACACAGCTGGATTAAGAGTGAGTTTAGGGCTGGAGATCTACACACACACACACACACACAGCTGGATTAAGAGTGAGCTTAGGGCTGGAGATCACACACACACACACACACACACAGCTGGATTAAGAGTGAGTTTAGGGCTGGAGATCACACACACACACACACACACACAGCTGGATTAAGAGTGAGCTTAGGGCTGGAGATCACACACACACACACACACACACAGCTGGATTAAGAGTGAGTTTAGGGCTGGAGATCTCACACACACACACACACAGCTGGATTAAGAGTGAGTTTAGGGCTGGAGATCACACACACACACACACACACACAGCTGGATTAAGAGTGAGTTTAGGGCTGGAGATCACACACACACACACACAGCTGGATTAAGAGTGAGTTTAGGGCTGGAGATCTCACACACACACACACAGCTGGATTAAGAGTGAGCTTTAGGGCTGGAGATCACACACACACACACACACACAGCTGGATTAAGAGTGAGTTTAGGGCTGGAGATCACACACACACACACACACACAGCTGGATTAAGAGTGAGTTTAGGGCTGGAGATCACACACACACACACACACAGCTGGATTAAGAGTGAGCTTAGGGCTGGAGATCACACACACACACACACACAGCTGGATTAAGAGTGAGTTTAGGGCTGGAGATCACACACACACACACACACACAGCTGGATTAAGAGTGAGCTTAGGGCTGGAGATCACACACACACACACACACACACAGCTGGATTAAGAGTGAGTTTAGGGCTGGAGATCACACACACACACACACAGCTGGATTAAGAGTGAGCTTAGGGCTGGAGATCTCTCACACACACACACACAGCTGGATTAAGAGTGAGTTTAGGGCTGGAGATCACACACACACACACACACACACACAGCTGGATTAAGAGTGAGTTTAGGGCTGGAGATCACACACACACACACACACACAGCTGGATTAAGAGTGAGTTTAGGGCTGGAGATCTCACACACACACACACACAGCTGGATTAAGAGTGAGTTTAGGGCTGGAGATCTCACACACACACACACACACAGCAGGGATTAAGAGTGAGCTTAGGGCTGGAGATCACACACACACACACACACAGCTGGATTAAGAGTGAGCTTAGGGCTGGAGATCTCACACACACACACACACACAGCTGGATTAAGAGTGAGCTTAGGGCTGGAGATCACACACACACACACACAGCTGGATTAAGAGTGAGCTTAGGGCTGGAGATCACACACACACACACACACACAGCTGGATTAAGAGTGAGCTTAGGGCTGGAGATCACACACACACACACACACACAGCTGGATTAAGAGTGAGCTTAGGGCTGGAGATCACACACACACACACACACACACAGCTGGATTAAGAGTGAGTTTAGGGCTGGAGATCACACACACACACACACAGCTGGATTAAGAGTGAGTTTAGGGCTGGAGATCACACACACACACACACACACACAGCTGGATTAAGAGTGAGTTTAGGGCTGGAGATCACACACACACACACACACAGCTGGATTAAGAGTGAGTTTAGGGCTGGAGATCACACACACACACACACAGCTGGATTAAGAGTGAGCTTAGGGCTGGAGATCACACACACACACACACAGCTGGATTAAGAGTGAGTTTAGGGCTGGAGATCACACACACACACACACACAGCTGGATTAAGAGTGAGCTTAGGGCTGGAGATCACACACACACACACACAGCTGGATTAAGAGTGAGTTTAGGGCTGGAGATCACACACACACACACACACAGCTGGATTAAGAGTGAGTTTAGGGCTGGAGATCACACACACACACACACACAGCTGGATTAAGAGTGAGTTTAGGGCTGGAGATTCACTCACACACACACACACACACAGCTGGATTAAGAGTGAGTTTTTAGGGCTGGAGATCACACACACACACACACACACAGCTGGATTAAGAGTGAGCTTAGGGCTGGAGATCACACACACACACACACACAGCTGGATTAAGAGTGAGTTTAGGGCTGGAGATCTCACACACACACACACACACAGCTGGATTAAGAGTGAGTTTAGGGCTGGAGATCACACACACACACACACACACACAGCTGGATTAAGAGTGAGTTTAGGGCTGGAGATCACACAGCTGATTAAGAGTGAGTTTACACACACACACACACACACACAGCTGGATTAAGAGTGAGTTTAGGGCTGGAGATCTCACACACACACACACACACAGCTGGATTAAGAGTGAGTTTAGGGCTGGGAGATCACACACAGGGCTGGAGATCACACACACACACACAGCTGGATTAAGAGTGAGTTTAGGGCTGGAGATCACACACACACACACACACAGCTGGATTAAGAGTGAGTTTAGGGCTGGAGATCATCACACACACACACACACAGCTGGATTAAGAGTGAGTTTAGGGCTGGAGATCACACACACACACACACACACAGCTGGATTAAGAGTGAGTTTAGGGCTGGAGATCACACACACACACACACACACAGCTGGATTAAGAGTGAGAGTGAGTTTAGGGCTGGAGATCACCACACACACACACACACAGCTGGATTAAGAGTGACACACACACACACACAGCTGGATTAAGAGTGAGTTTAGGGCTGGAGATCACACACACACACACACACACACAGCTGGATTAAGAGTGAGTTTAGGGCTGGAGATCACACACACACACACACACAGCTGGATTAAGAGTGAGCTTAGGGCTGGAGATCACACACACACACACACACAGCTGGATTAAGAGTGAGTTTAGGGCTGGAGATCACACACACACACACACACAGCTGGATTAGAGTGAGTGAGATCACACACACACACACACACAGCTGGATTAGGGCTGGAGATCTCACACACACACACACACAGCTGGATTAAGAGTGAGTTTAGGGCTGGAGATCTCACACACACACACACACACACAGTGGATTAGAGTGACAGGGCTGGATTAAGAGTGATTTTAGGGCTGGAGATCACACACACACACACACACACACACACAGCTGGATTAAGAGTGAGTTTAGGGCTGGAGATCACACACACACACACACACACAGCTGGATTAAGAGTGAGTTTAGGGCTGGAGATCTCACACACACACACACACACAGCTGGATTAAGAGTGAGTTTAGGGCTGGAGATCACACACACACACACACACACACAGCTGGATTAAGAGTGAGTTTAGGGCTGGAGATCACACACACACACACACACACACAGCTGGATTAAGAGTGAGTTTAGGGCTGGAGATCACACACACACACACACACAGCTGGATTAAGAGTGAGTTTAGGGCTGGAGATCACACACACACACACACACACACACACACAGCTGGATTAAGAGTGAGTTTAGGGCTGGAGATCACACACACACACACACAGCTGGATTAAGAGTGAGTTTAGGGCTGGAGATCTCACATCACACACACACACACACAGCTGGATTAAGAGTGAGCTTAGGGCTGGAGATCACACACACACACACACACACAGCTGGATTAAGAGTGAGCTTAGGGCTGGAGATCACACACACACACACACACACACAGCTGGATTAAGAGTGAGTTTAGGGCTGGAGATCACACACACACACACACAGCTGGATTAAGACACACATCAACACACACACACACACACAGCTGGATTAAGAGTGAGTTTAGGGCTGGAGTTTCACACACACTCACACACACACAGCTGGATTAAGAGGGAGTTTAGGGCTGGAGATCACACACACACACACACACACAGCTGGATTAAGAGTGAGTTTAGGGCTGGAGATCACACACACCACACACACACACAGCTGGATTAAGAGTGAGCTTAGGGCTGGAGATCACACATCACACACACACACACACAGCTGGATTAAGAGTGAGTTTAGGGCTGGAGATCACACACACACACACACACACACAGCTGGATTAAGAGTGAGTTTAGGGCTGGAGATCACACACACACACACACACACACAGCTGGATTAAGAGTTTTAGGGTGGAGATCACACACACACACACACACAGCTTTAGAGTGGCTGGAGATCACACACACACACACACAGCTGGATTAAGAGTGAGTTTAGGGCTGGAGATCACACACACACACACACACACACACAGCTGGATTAAGAGTGAGTTTAGGGCTGGAGATCACACACACACACACACACACACACAGCTGGATTAAGAGTGAGTTTAGGGCTGGAGATCACACACACACACACACACACACAGCTGGATTAAGAGTGAGCTTTAGGGCTGGAGACACACACACACACACACACAGCTGGATTAAGAGTGAGTTTAGGGCTGGAGATCACACACACACACACACACAGCTGGATTAAGAGTGAGTTTAGGGCTGGAGACACACACACACACACACACAGCTGGATTAAGAGTGAGTTTAGGGCTGGAGATCACCACACACACACACACACACAGCTGGATTAAGAGTGAGTTTAGGGCTGGAGATCACACACACACACACACACTGGATTAAGAGTGAGTTTAGGGCTGGAGATCACACACACACACACACACACAGCTGGATTAAGAGTGAGTTTAGGGCTGGAGATCACACACACACACACACACACAGCTGGATTAAGAGTGAGCTTAGGGCTGGAGATCACACACACACACACACACACACAGCTGGATTAAGAGTGAGTTTAGGGCTGGAGATCACACACACACACACACACACAGCTGGATTAAGAGTGAGTTTAGGGCTGGAGATCAACACACACACACACACACACAGCTGGATTAAGAGTGAGTTTAGGGCTGGAGATCACACACACACACACACACAGCTGGATTAAGAGTGAGCTTAGGGCTGGAGATCACACACACACACACACACAGCTGGATTAAGAGTGAGTTTAGGGCTGGAGATCTCACACACACACACACACAGCTGGATTAAGAGTGAGTTTAGGGCTGGAGATCACACACACACACACACACACACAGCTGGATTAAGAGTGAGTTTAGGGCTGGAGATCACACACACACACACACACACAGCTGGATTAAGAGTGAGCTTAGGGCTGGAGATCACACACACACACACACACAGCTGGATTAAGAGTGAGTTTAGGGCTGGAGATCACACACACAGCTGGATTAAGAGTGAGTTTAGGGCTGGAGACACACACACACACACAGCTGGATTAAGAGTGACTTAGGGCTGGAGATCACACACACACACACACACAGCTGGATTAAGAGTGAGCTTAGGGCTGGAGATCACACACACACACACACACAGCTGGATTAAGAGTGAGTTTAGGGCTGGAGATCACACACACACACACACACAGCTGGATTAAGAGTGAGTTTAGGGCTGGAGATCACACACACACACACACAGCTGGATTAAGAGTGAGTTTAGGGCTGGAGATCACACACACACACACACAGCTGGATTAAGAGTGAGTTTAGGGCTGGAGATCACACACACACACACACACAGCTGGATTAAGAGTGAGTTTAGGGCTGGAGATCACACACACACACACACACAGCTGGATTAAGAGTGAGTTTAGGGCTGGAGATCACACACACACACACACACACAGCTGGATTAAGAGTGAGTTTAGGGCTGGAGATCACACACACACACACACACAGCTGGATTAAGAGTGAGTTTAGGGCTGGAGATCACACACACACACACACACAGCTGGATTAAGAGTGAGCTTAGGGCTGGAGATCACACACACACACACACACACAGCTGGATTAAGAGTGATCACACACACACACACACACACAGCTGGATTAAGAGTGAGCTTAGGGCTGGAGATCTCACACACACACACACACAGCTGGATTAAGAGTGAGTTTAGGGCTGGAGATCACACACACACACACACACACACAGCTGGATTAAGAGTGAGCTTAGGGCTGGAGATCACACACACACACACACACACAGCTGGATTAAGAGTGAGCTTAGGGCTGGAGATCACACACACACACACACACACAGCTGGATTAAGAGTGAGCTTAGGGCTGGAGATCACACACACACACACACACACAGCTGGATTAAGAGTGAGTTTAGGGCTGGAGATCACACACACACACACAGCTGGATTAGAACACACACACACAACACACACACACAGCTGGATTAAGAGTGAGCTTAGGGCTGGAGATCACACACACACACACACAGCTGGATTAAGAGTGAGTTTAGGGCTGGAGATCTCACACACACACACACACACAGCTGGATTAAGAGTGAGTTTAGGGCTGGAGATCACACACACACACACACACAGCTGGATTAAGAGTGAGTTTAGGGCTGGAGATCACACACACACACACACACACAGCTGGATTAAGAGTGAGCTTAGGGCTGGAGATCACACGAGAACACACACACACACACACACACACACACACACACACAGCTGGATTAAGAGTGAGTTTAGGGCTGGAGATCACACACACACACACACACAGCTGGATTAAGAGTGAGCTTAGGGCTGGAGATCACACACACACACACACACAGCTGGATTAAGAGTGAGTTTAGGGCTGGAGATCACACACACACACACACACACACAGCTGGATTAAGAGTGAGTTTAGGGCTGGAGATCACACACACACACACACACAGCTGGATTAAGAGTGAGCTTAGGGCTGGAGATCACACACACACACACACACACAGCTGGATTAAGAGTGAGTTTAGGGCTGGAGATCACACACACACACACACACACAGCTGGATTAAGAGTGAGCTTAGGGCTGGAGATCACACACACACACACACAGCTGGATTAAGAGTGAGCTTAGCTGGAGATCACACACACACACAAACACACACACAGCTGGATTAAGAGTGAGCTTAGGGCTGGAGATCACACACACACACACACAGCTGGATTAAGAGTGAGCTTAGGGCTGGAGATCACACACACACACACACACAGCTGGATTAAGAGTGAGCTTAGGGCTGGAGATCACACACACACACACACACACAGCTGGATTAAGAGTGAGTTTAGGGCTGGAGATCACACACACACACACACACAGCTGGATTAAGAGTGAGTTTAGGGCTGGAGATCATCACACACACACACACACACAGCTGGATTAAGAGTGAGAGCTTTAGGGCTGGAGATCTGGAGATCACACACACACACACACACACACAGCTGGATTAAGAGTGAGCTTAGGGCTGGAGATCACACACACACACACACACACACACAGCTGGATTAAGAGTGAGCTTAGGGCTGGAGATCACACACACACACACACACAGCTGGATTAAGAGTGAGCTTAGGGCTGGAGATCACACACACACACACACACAGCTGGATTAAGAGTGAGCTTAGGGCTGGAGATCACACACACACACACACACAGCTGGATTAAGAGTGAGTTTAGGGCTGGAGATCACACACATCACACACACACACAGCTGGATGACACAGGGCTGGAGATCACACACACACACACACAGCTGGATTAAGAGTGAGCTTAGGGCTGGAGATCACACACACACACACACAGCTGGATTAAGAGTGAGTTTAGGGCTGGAGATCACACACACACACACACACACAGCTGGATTAAGAGTGAGTTTAGGGCTTCACACACACAGGGCTAAGAGGAGAGGGCTGGAGACACACACACACACACACACAGCTGGATTAAGAGTGAGCTTAGGGCTGGAGATCACACACACACACACACACAGCTGGATTAAGAGTGAGTTTAGGGCTGGAGATCACACACACACACACACACACACACAGCTGGATTAAGAGTGAGCTTAGGGCTGGAGATCTCACACACACACACACACACACAGCTGGATTAAGAGTGAGTTTAGGGCTGGAGATCACACACACACACACACAGCTGGATTAAGAGTGACTTAGGGCTGGATCTTCACACACACAGGCCCACACACACAGCTGGATTAAGAGTGAGTTTAGGGCTGGAGATCACACACACACACACACACACACAGCTGGATTAAGAGTGAGTTTAGGGCTGGAGATCACACACACACACACACACACAGCTGGATTAAGAGTGAGCTTAGGGCTGGAGATCACACACACACACACACAGCTGGATTAAGAGTGAGAGTTTAGGGCTGGAGATCACACACACACACACACACAGCTGGATTAAGAGTGAGCTTAGGGCTGGAGATCACACACACACACACACACACAGCTGGATTAAGAGTGAGCTTAGGGCTGGAGATCTCACACACACACACACACAGCTGGATTAAGAGTGAGTTTAGGGCTGGAGATCACACACACACACACACAGCTGGATTAAGAGTGAGCTTAGGGCTGGAGCTTCTGGAGATCACACACACACACACACAGCTGGATTAAGAGTGAGCTTAGGGCTGGAGATTCACACACACACACACAGCTGGATTAAGAGTGAGTTTAGGGCTGGAGATCACACACACACACACACACACACAGCTGGATTAAGAGTGAGCTTAGGGCTGGAGATCACACACACACACACACACACACAGCTGGATTAAGAGTGAGTTTAGGGCTGGAGATCACACACACACACACACACACAGCTGGATTAAGAGTGAGTTTAGGGCTGGAGATCACACACACACACACACACACAGCTGGATTAAGAGTGAGTTTAGGGCTGGAGATCACACACACACACACACACACACAGCTGGATTAAGAGTGAGCTTAGGGCTGGAGATCACACACACACACACACACAGCTGGATTAAGAGTGAGTTTAGGGCTGGAGATCACACACACACACACAACACACACAGCTGGATTAAGAGTGAGCTTAGGGCTGGAGATCACACACACACACACACACACACACACACAGCTGGATTAAGAGTGAGCTTAGGGCTGGAGATCACACACACACACACACACACAGCTGGATTAAGAGTGAGTTAGGGCTGGAGATCACACACACACACACACAGCTGGATTAAGATGAGCTTAGGGCTGGAGATCACTCACACACACACACACAGCTGGATTAAGAGTGAGTTTAGGGCTGGAGATCACACACACACCACACACACACACACACACACACAGCTGGATTAAGAGTGAGTTTAGGGCTGGAGATCACACACACACACACACACAGCTGGATTAAGAGTGAGCTTAGGGCTGGAGATCACACACACACACACAGCTGGATTAAGAGTGAGTTTAGGGCTGGAGATCACACACACACACACACACAGCTGGATTAAGAGTGAGTTTAGGGCTGGAGATCACACACACACACACACACAACAGCTGGATTAAGAGTGAGTTTAGGGCTGGAGATCTCACACACACACACACACAGCTGGATTAAGAGTGAGTTTAGGGCTGGAGATCACACACACACACACACACAGCTGGATTAAGAGTGAGCTTAGGGCTGGAGATCACACACACACACACACAGCTGGATTAAGAGTGAGCTTAGGGCTGGAGATCACACACACACACAACACACACACAGCTGGATTAAGAGTGAGTTTAGGGCTGGAGATCACACACACACACACACAGCTGGATTAAGAGTGAGTTTTAGGGCTGGAGATCAACACACACACACACACACACAGCTGGATTAAGAGTGAGCTTAGGGCTGGAGATCACACACACACACACACACACAGCTGGATTAAGAGTGAGCTTAGGGCTGGAGATCACACACACACACACACACAGCTGGATTAAGAGTGAGTTTAGGGCTGGAGATCACACACACACACACAGCTGGATTAAGAGTGAGCTTAGGGCTGGAGATCACACACACACACACACACACACAGCTGGATTAAGAGTGAGCTTAGGGCTGGAGATCACACACACACACACACACACAGCTGGATTAAGAGTGAGTTTAGGGCTGGAGATCACACACACACACACACACAGCTGGATTAAGAGTGAGCTTAGGGCTGGAGATCACACACACACAAGAGATTGAGTTTAGGGCTGGAGATCACACACACACACACACACAGCTGGATTAAGAGTGAGTTTAGGGCTGGAGATCACACACACACACACACACAGCTGGATTAAGAGTGAGTTTAGGGCTGGAGACACACACACACACACACACACACACAGCTGGATTAAGAGTGAGCTTAGGGCTGGAGATCTCACACACACACTTACACACACACAGCTGGATTAAGAGTGAGCTGGAGATCACACACACACACACACACACACACAGCTGGATTTAGGGCTGGAGATCACACACACACACACACACACACACAGCTGGATTAAGAGTGAGCTTAGGGCTGGAGATCACACACACACACACACACACAGCTGGATTAAGAGTGAGCTTAGGGCTGGAGATCACACACACACACACACACACACAGCTGGATTAAGAGTGAGTTTAGGGCTGGAGATCACACACACACACACACACACAGCTGGATTAAGAGTGAGTTTAGGGCTGGAGATCACACACACACACACACACAGCTGGGATTATCACACACACACACACACAGAGTGAGCTTAGGGCTGGAGATCTCACACACACACACACACACAGCTGGATTAAGAGTGAGCTTAGGGCTGGAGATCACACACACACACACACACAGCTGGATTAAGAGTGAGCTTTAGGGCTGGAGATCTTAGGGCTGGAGATCACACACACACACACACACAGCTGGATTAAAGAGCTGAGATCATCACACACACACACACACACAGCTGGATTAGTGGCTTGGAGATCACACACACACACACACACACAGCTGGATTAAGAGTGAGTTTAGGGCTGGAGATCACACACACACACACACACACAGCTGGATTAAGAGTGAGTTTAGGGCTGGAGATCACACACACACACACACACACACAGAGATCCACACACACACACACACAGGATTAAGAGTGAGCTTAGGGCTGGAGATCACACACAGGGCACACACACACAGCTGGATTAAGAGTGAGCTTAGGGCTGGAGATCACACACACACACACACACAGCTGGATTAAGAGTGAGTTTAGGGCTGGAGATCACACACACACACACACACAGCTGGATTAAGAGTGAGTTTAGGGCTGGAGATCTCACACACACACACACACACAGCTGGATTAAGAGAGTGAGTTTAGGGCTGGAGATCACACACACACACACACACAGCTGGATTAAGAGTGAGTTTAGGGCTGGAGATCACACACACACACACACACACACAGCTGGATTAAGAGTGAGTTTAGGGCTGGAGATCACACACACACACACACACAGCTGGATTAAGAGTGAGTTTAGGGCTGAGATCACACACACACACACACACACAGCTGGATTAAGAGTGAGTTTAGGGCTGGAGATCACACACACACACACACACAGCTGGATTAAGAGTGAGTTTAGGGCTGGAGATCACACACACACACACACACACAGCTGGATTAAGAGTGAGTTTAGGGCTGGAGATCACACACACACACACACACAGCTGGATTAAGAGTGAGTTTAGGGCTGGAGATCACACACACACACACACACAGCTGGATTAAGAGTGAGTTTAGGGCTGGAGTGATCTGGAGATCACACACACACACACACACACAGCTGGATTAAGAGTGAGTTTTAGGGCTGGAGATCACACACACACACACACAGCTGGATTAAGAGTGAGTTTAGGGCTGGAGATCACACACACACACACACACACACAGCTGGATTAGTTTGAGAGTGAGATTTAGGGCTGGAGATCTCACACACACACACACACACAGCTGGATTAAGAGTGAGCTTAGGGCTGGAGATCACACACACACACACACACAGCTGGATTAAGAGTGAGTTTAGGGCTGGAGATCACACACACACACACACACACACAGCTGGATTAAGAGTGAGTTTAGGGCTGGAGATCCACACACACACACACACACAGCTGGATTAAGAGTGAGTTTAGGGCTGGAGATCACACACACACACACACACACACACAGCTGGATTAAGAGTGAGTTTAGGGCTGGAGATCACACACACACACACACACACACAGCTGGATTAAGAGTGAGTTTAGGGCTGGAGATCACACACACACACACACACACAGCTGGATTAAGAGTGAGCTTAGGGCTGGAGATCACACACACACACACACACACACAGCTGGATTAAGAGTGAGTTTAGGGCTGGAGATCACACACACACACACACACAGCTGGATTAAGAGTGAGCTTAGGGCTGGAGATCACACACACACACACACACACACACACACAGCTGGATTAAGAGTGAGTTTAGGGCTGGAGATCACACACACACACACACACAGCTGGATTAAGAGTGAGTTTAGGGCTGGAGATCACACACACACACACACACAGCTGGATTAAGAGTGAGTTTAGGGCTGGAGATCACACACACACACACACACACACAGCTGGATTAAGAGTGAGTTTAGGGCTGGAGATCACACACACACACACACACACACACAGCTGGATTAAGAGTGAGTTTAGGGCTGGAGATCACACACACACACACACACAGCTGGATTAAGAGTGAGTTTAGGGCTGGAGATCACACACACACACACACACAGCTGGGATTAAGAGTGAGCTTAGGGCTGGAGATCACACACACACACACACACACAGCTGGATTAAGAGTGAGTTTAGGGCTGGAGATCACACACACACACACACACACACACACAGCTGGATTAAGAGTGAGTTTAGGGCTGGAGATCTCACACACACACACACACACAGCTGGATTAAGAGTGAGTTTAGGGCTGGAGATCACACACACACACACACACAGCTGGATTAAGAGTGAGTTTAGGGCTGGAGATCACACACACACACACACAGCTGGATTAAGAGTGAGTTTAGGGCTGGAGATCACACACACACACACACACACACAGCTGGATTAAGAGTGAGCTGGAGATCACACACACACACACACACACAGCTGGATTAAGAGTGAGCTTAGGGCTGGAGATCACACACACACACACACACACAGCTGGATTAAGAGTGAGCTTAGGGCTGGAGATCACACACACACACACACAGCTGGATTAAGAGTGAGTTTAGGGCTGGAGATCACACACACACACACACACACAGCTGGATTAAGAGTGAGTTTAGGGCTGGAGATCACACACACACACACACACAGCTGGATTAAGAGTGAGTTTAGGGCTGGAGATCACACACACACACACACACAGCTGGATTAAGAGTGAGTTTAGGGCTGGAGATCACACACACACACACAGCTGGATTAAGAGTGAGTTTAGGGCTGAGAGATCACACACACACACACACACACAGCTGGATTAAGAGTGAGTTTAGGGCTGGAGATCACACACACACACACACACACACACAGCTGGATTAAGAGTGAGTTTAGGGCTGGAGATCACACACACACACACACAGCTGGATTAAGAGTGAGTTTAGGGCTGGAGATCACACACACACACACACACACAGGGCTGGAGCTCACACACAACACACACACAGCTGGATTAAGAGTGAGCTTAGGGCTGGAGATCACACACACACACACACACACACACACAGCTGGATTAAGAGTGAGTTTAGGGCTGGAGATCACACACACACACACACACACAGCTGGATTAAGAGTGAGTTTAGGGCTGGAGATCACACACACACACACACACAGCTGGATTAAGAGTGAGCTTAGGGCTGGAGATCACACACACACACACACACAGGATTAAGAGTGAGCTTAGGGCTGGAGATCTCACACACACACACACACAGCTGGATTAAGAGTGAGTTTAGGGCTGGAGATCACACACACACACACACACACAGCTGGATTAAGAGTGAGCTTAGGGCTGGAGATCACACACACACACACACACAGCTGGATTAAGAGTGAGTTTTAGGGCTGGAGATCACACACACACACACACACACACAGCTGGATTAAGAGTGAGCTTAGGGCTGGAGATCACACACACACACACACACAGCTGGATTAAGAGTGAGCTTAGGGCTGGAGATCACACACACACACACACACACAGCTGGATTAAGAGTGAGCTTAGGGCTGGAGATCACACACACACACACACACAGCTGGATTAAGAGTGAGTTTAGGGCTGGAGATCACACACACACACACACACACACAGCTGGATTAAGAGTGAGCTTAGGGCTGGAGATCACACACACACACACACACACAGCTGGATTAAGAGTGAGTTTAGGGCTGGAGATCACACACACACACACACAGCTGGATTAAGAGTGAGTTTAGGGCTGGAGATCACACACACACACACACACAGCTGGATTAAGAGTGAGTTTAGGGCTGGAGATCACACACACACACACACACACAGCTGGATTAAGAGTGAGTTTAGGGCTGGAGATCACACACACACACACACACAGCTGGATTAAGAGTGAGTTTAGGGCTGGAGATCACACACACACACACCACACACACACACACACACACACACACAGCTGGATTAAGAGTGAGTTTAGGGCTGGAGATCACACACACACACACACACAGCTGGATTAAGAGTGAGTTTAGGGCTGGAGATCACACACACACACACACACACAGCTGGATTAAGAGTGAGTTTAGGGCTGGAGATCACACACACACACACACACAGCTGGATTAAGAGTGAGTTTAGGGCTGGAGATCACACACACACACACACACACAGCTGGATTAAGAGTGAGTTTAGGGCTGGAGATCACACACACACACACACAGCTGGATTAAGAGTGAGTTTAGGGCTGGAGATCACACACACACACACACACAGCTGGATTAAGAGTGAGTTTAGGGCTGGAGATCACACACACACACACACACACAGCTGGATTAAGAGTGAGTTTAGGGCTGGAGATCACACACACACACACACACACAGCTGGATTAAGAGTGAGTTTAGGGCTGGAGATCACACACACACACACACACACAGCTGGATTAAGAGTGAGTTTAGGGCTGGAGATCACACACACACACACACACACAGCTGGATTAAGAGTGAGTTTAGGGCTGGAGATCACACACACACACACACACAGCTGGATTAAGAGTGAGTTTAGGGCTGGAGATCACACACACACACACACACAGCTGGATTAAGAGTGAGTTTAGGGCTGGGCTGGAGATCTCACACACACACACACACAGCTGGATTAAGAGTGAGTTTAGGGCTGGAGATCACACACACACACACACACACACAGCTGGATTAAGAGTGAGTTTAGGCACACACACACACACACACACAGCTGGATTAAGAGTGAGCTTAGGGCTGGAGATCTCACACACACACACACACACAGCTGGATTAAGAGTGAGTTTAGGGCTGGAGATCTCACACATCACACACACACACACAGCTGGATTAAGAGTGAGTTTAGGGCTGGAGATCACACACACACACACACACACACACAGCTGGATTAAGAGTGAGTTTAGGGCTGGAGATCACACACACACACACACACACAGCTGGATTAAGAGTGAGCTTAGGGCTGGAGATCTCACACACACACACACACACAGCTGGATTAAGAGTGAGCTTAGGGCTGGAGATCTCACACACACACACACACAGCTGGATTAAGAGTGAGTTTAGGGCTGGAGATCACACACACACACACACACACAGCTGGATTAAGAGTGAGCTTAGGGCTGGAGATCACACACACACACACACACAGCTGGATTAAGAGTGAGCTTAGGGCTGGAGATCACAAACACACACACACACACACAGCTGGATTAAGAGTGAGTTTAGGGCTGGAGATCACACACACACACACACACACAGCTGGATTAAGAGTGAGCTTAGGGCTGGAGATCACACACACACACACACACACAGCTGGATTAAGAGTGAGTTTAGGGCTGGAGATCACACACACACACACACAGCTGGATTAAGAGTGAGTTTAGGGCTGGAGATCACACACACACACACACACAGCTGGAGATGGATTAAGAGTGAGTTTAGGGCTGGAGATCACACACACACACACACACAGCTGGATTAAGAGTGAGTTTAGGGCTGGAGATCACACACACACACACACAGCTGGATTAAGAGTGAGTTTAGGGCTGGAGATCACACACACACACACACACACACAGCTGGATTAAAGAGTGAGCTTAGGGCTGGAGATCACACACACACACACACACAGCTGGATTAAGAGTGAGCTTAGGGCTGGAGATCACACACACACACACACACACAGCTGGATTAAGAGTGAGTTTAGGGCTGGAGATCACACACACACACACACAGCTGGATTAAGAGTGAGTTTAGGGCTGGAGATCACACACACACACACACACAGCTGGATTAAGAGTGAGTTTAGGGCTGGAGATCACACACACACACACACACAGCTGGATTAAGAGTGAGTTTAGGGCTGGAGATCACACACCACACACACACAGCTGGATTAAGAGTGAGTTTAGGGCTGGAGATCACACACACACACACACACACAGCTGGATTAAGAGTGAGCTTAGGGCTGGAGATCACACACACACACACACACACAGCTGGATTAAGAGTGAGTTTAGGGCTGAGATTCACACACACAGCTGGATTAAGAGTGAGCTTAGGGCTGGAGATCACACACACACACACACACACAGCTGGATTAAGAGTGAGTTTAGGGCTGGAGATCACACACACACACACACACAGCTGGATTAAGAGTGAGTTTAGGGCTGGAGATCACACACACACACACACACACACAGCTGGATTAAGAGTGAGTTTAGGGCTGGAGATCTCACACACACACACACACACACTGGATTAAGAGTGAGTTTAGGGCTGGAGATCACACACACACACACACACACAGCTGGATTAAGAGTGAGTTTAGGGCTGGAGATCACACACACACACACACACACAGCTGGATTAAGAGTGAGTTTAGGGCTGGAGATCACACACACACACACACACACACACACACAGCTGGATTAAGAGTGAGCTTAGGGCTGGAGATCACACACACACACACACACACACACACAGCTGGATTAAGAGTGAGCTTAGGGCTGGAGATCACACACACACACACACACAGCTGGATTAAGAGTGAGCTTAGGGCTGGAGATCACACACACACACACACACACAGCTGGATTAAGAGTGAGCTTAGGGCTGGAGATCACACACACACACACACACACACAGCTGGATTAAGAGTGAGTTTAGGGCTGGAGATCACACACACACACACACACAGCTGGATTAAGAGTGAGCTTAGGGCTGGAGATCACACACACACACACACACAGCTGGATTAAGAGTGAGCTTAGGGCTGGAGATCACACACACACACACACAGCTGGATTAAGAGTGAGTTTAGGGCTGGAGATCACACACACACACACACACACACAGCTGGATTAAGAGTGAGCTTAGGGCTGGAGATCTCACACACACACAGCACACAGCTGGGATTGGAAGAGTGAGTTTAGGGCTGGAGATCACACACACACACACACACAGCTGGATTAAGAGTGAGTTTAGGGCTGGAGATCACACACACACACACACAGCTGGATTAAGAGTGAGCTTAGGGCTGGAGATCACACACACACACACACACAGCTGGATTAAGAGTGAGTTTAGGGCTGGAGATCACACACACACACACACACACACAGCTGGATTAAGAGTGAGTTTAGGGCTGGAGATCACACACACACACACACACACACACACACACACACACACAGCTGGATTAAGAGTGAGCTTAGGGCTGGAGATCACACACACACACACACAGCTGGATTAAGAGTGAGCTTAGGGCTGGAGATCACACACACACTGGAGATCACACACAGCTGGATTAAGAGTGAGTTTAGGGCTGGAGATCACACACACACACACACACAGCTGGATTAAGAGTGAGCTTAGGGCTGGAGATCTCACACACACACACACACACAGCTGGATTAAGAGTGAGTTTAGGGCTGGAGATCTCACACACACACACACACACACACAGCTGGATTAAGAGTGAGCTTAGGGCTGGAGATCTCACACACACACACACACACAGCTGGATTAAGAGTGAGTTTAGGGCTGGAGATTCACACACACACACACAGCTGGATTAAGAGTGAGTTTAGGGCTGGAGATCACACACACACACACACACACACACACAGCTGGATTAAGAGTGAGCTTAGGGCTGGAGATCACACACACACACACACACACACAGCTGGATTAAGAGTGAGTTTAGGGCTGGAGATCACACACACACACACACAGCTGGATTAAGAGTGAGTTTTAGGGCTGGAGATCACACACACACACACACAGTGGATTAAGAGTGAGTTTAGGGTGGAGATTCATCACACACACACACACACACACACACAGCTGGATTAAGAGTGAGCTTAGGGCTGGAGATCACACACACACACACACACACAGCTGGATTAAGAGTGAGTTTAGGGCTGGAGATCACACACACACACACACACACACACAGCTGGATTAAGAGTGAGCTTAGGGCTGGAGATCTCACACACACACACACACACACACAGCTGGATTAAGAGTGAGCTTAGGGCTGGAGATCACACACACACACACACACACAGCTGGATTAAGAGTGAGCTTAGGGCTGGAGATCTCACACACACACACACACACAGCTGGATTAAGAGTGAGCTTAGGGCTGGAGATCACACACACACACACACAGCTGGATTAAGAGTGAGCTTAGGGCTGGAGATCACACACACACACACACACACAGCTGGATTAAGAGTGAGCTTAGGGCTGGAGATCACACACACACACACACACAGCTGGATTAAGAGTGAGTTTAGGGCTGGAGATCACACACACACACACACACAGCTGGATTAAGAGTGAGTTTAGGGCTGGAGATCACACACACACACACACACACAGCTGGATTAAGAGTGAGCTTAGGGCTGGAGATCACACACACACACACACAGCTGGATTAAGAGTGAGCTTAGGGCTGGAGATCACACACACACACACACACACACAGCTGGATTAAGAGTGAGCTTAGGGCTGGAGATCACACACACACACACACAGCTGGATTAAGAGTGAGCTTAGGGCTGGAGATCTCACACACACACACACACACACACAGCTGGATTAAGAGTGAGTTTAGGGCTGGAGATCACACACACACACACACACACACACAGCTGGATTAAGAGTGAGTTTAGGGCTGGAGATCACACACACAACACACACACACACACAGCTGGATTAAGAGTGAGCTTAGGGCTGGAGATCTCACACACACACACACACACACACACACAGCTGGATTAAGAGTGAGCTTAGGGCTGGAGATCACACACACACACACACACACACAGCTGGATTAAGAGTGAGCTTAGGGCTGGAGATCACACACACACACACACACACACACACACAGCTGGATTAAGAGTGAGCTTAGGGCTGGAGATCACACACACACACACACAGCTGGATTAAGAGTGAGCTTAGGGCTGGAGATCACACACACACACACACACACACAGCTGGATTAAGAGTGAGCTTAGGGCTGGAGATCACACACACACACACACACAGCTGGATTAAGAGTGAGCTTAGGGCTGGAGATCACACACACACACACACAGCACAGGATTAAGAGTGAGCTTAGGGCTGGAGATCTCACACACACACACACACACACACACAGCTGGATTAAGAGTGAGTTTAGGGCTGGAGATCACACACACACACACACACACACAGCTGGATTAAGAGTGAGCTTAGGGCTGGAGATCACACACACACACACACACACACACACAGCTGGATTAAGAGTGAGCTTAGGGCTGGAGATCACACACACACACACACACACACAGCTGGATTAAGAGTGAGCTTAGGGCTGGAGATCACACACACACACACACACAGCTGGATTAAGAGTGAGCTTAGGGCTGGAGATCACACACACACACACACACACACAGCTGGATTAAGAGTGAGTTTAGGGCTGGAGATCACACACACACACACACACAGCTGGATTAAGAGTGAGCTTAGGGCTGGAGATCACACACACACACACACACACACAGCTGGATTAAGAGTGAGTTTTAGGGCTGGAGATCACACACACACACACACACACACACAGCTGGATTAAGAGTGAGTTTAGGGCTGGAGATCACACACACACACACACACACACAGCTGGATTAAGAGTGAGCTTAGGGCTGGAGATCACACACACACACACACACACACACACACACAGCTGGATTAAGAGTGAGCTTAGGGCTGGAGATCTCACACACACACACACAGCTGGATTAAGAGTGAGTTTAGGGCTGGAGATCACACACACACACACACACACACACAGCTGGATTAAGAGTGAGTTTAGGGCTGGAGATCACACACACACACACACAGCTGGGATTAAGAGTGAGTTTAGGGCTGGAGATCACACACACACACACACACACACAGCTGGATTAAGAGTGAGCTTAGGGCTGGAGATCACACACACACACACACACACACACAGCTGGATTAAGAGTGAGTTTAGGGCTGGAGATCACACACACACACACAGCTGGATTAAGAGTGAGTTTAGGGCTGGAGACACACACACACACACACAGCTGGATTAAGAGTGAGTTTAGGGCTGGAGATCTCACACACACACACACACAGCTGGCTGGATTAAGAGTGAGCTTAGGGCTGGAGATCTCACACACACACACACACACACACAGCTGGATTAAGAGTGAGTTTAGGGCTGGAGATCACACACACACACACACACACACAGCTGGATTAAGAGTGAGTTTAGGGCTGGAGATCACACACACACACACACACACACAGCTGGATTAAGAGTGAGCTTAGGGCTGGAGATCTCACACACACACACACACACACACAGCTGGATTAAGAGTGAGTTTAGGGCTGGAGATCACACACACACACACACACACACACACACACAGCTGGATTAAGAGTGAGTTTAGGGCTTCCCCACACACACACACACAACACAGCTGGAGTGAGTGAGTTTAGGGCTGGAGATCACACACACACACACACACACACAGCTGGATTAAGAGTGAGTTTAGGGCTGGAGATCACACACACACACACACACACACTGGATTAAGAGTGAGCTTTTAGGGCTGGAGATTTAGGGCTGGAGATCACACACACACACACACAGCTGGATTAAGAGTGAGTTTAGGGCTGGGGCTGATTAAAGAGATCACACACACAGCTGGATTAAGAGTGAGTTTTTTAGGGCTGGAGATCACACACACACACACACACACACACACCAAACCCAGCAAAGTATGAACAAATGAAAATGTCTGGGGGGAGAAAGGAGAGGGTGAGGGTGGAAGCCAGAGACTCCCTCCCCAGGAGGGTCCGCCCAGGGGGGAGTCCAGGAGAAGGCGAGGCCAGGTCAGACGGGAAGGTAAAGGAGGAGGGTATGAGGGGGCAGCCCAGGGAGGGGAGCACCCGGGGAAGCGGCCAGTGCGTGGGCTGGGGAGGCGGAGGGACGGAGGGTGTGCCGCCCTGGCTGCTCAGGCTCTCCTGCCCCCGGGACCCACTGCCAAGGCGACCACGCTTTCCATCACCCCATCCACAGTGCCTGGGGGCCTCCAGGCACGAGGCATCCTAGGATTGGGGACTCGGGAGCATATGAGATTCCTGCCTCGTGGGGTCAAATTCTAACAGTGGGGAAAGACAGACAACAGATGGCAAGTCAACAGGAAGCGCCCCTGTGTGACTGTCGTGTAAAGGAGAGGAGAGACTGAGTGGCGCTGGCACCTTGCGCTCAGGCTGCTGCAGCCTGGGTGCCCGCACAGGGACCGCTCCCTGGAGCACGTGAGCGCAGTGGCACCCCCGCCCTCCGCCCCCAAACACCTTCCTGGGTAGCAGCACCCTTAACAGAGCTCAGTACACGCACAGCCTTCGGAGAAGGTGCCAGGGCCCGCTCCCGCAATCCTCTGTCCACAGGCCAGTTTGTCAGCTGACCCCATCGTGTCTTTTAATGTCCCCTTTCTTCCAAACAGAGATCCAGTCTCTGACCACGTATCCGTTCAGATGTTAATTGAAGTGCAATTCACGGACCTACAACAACCGTCTTCCGTGCGCGGTTCAGGGGCAGTGGGCGCACTCAGGACGGGTAACCCGCGGGCTCTGCCTGGTCTCCCAGAAGACGCTGAGGAGCTTTAAAGAGGGGAGACACTGACTCATTTAATTTTGTAAACCTTTATTAGTGCATTTTAATCATACAGGATGCCGGGATCACTGTGGCCTGTCTGTCCGCGCATGTATCAGACTTCAATCACACCTGTTCCTCCCTCCCCGTCCCCCTCCTCTTCTCTAATGTCCCCCTCCTACCTTCTTGCAGCTCCCCTCCCCCGCTCCACATGTGCTGGAGCTCGCGACACTTGCCCTCCTATCTGGTTAGTGTCACTTAGCATGCTACTCTCCAGTCCTATCCATTTTCCTGTAATGACGTGCTTGGGCACTGTGTGGCTGAGCAACACTGCAGTGTGCGTACGTGCCGCATTCTCTCCATCGGTGACGGACACCTAGGCTGACCCCCTGACTTGGCTACTGTGATTGGTGCCGCGGTAAACGTGGGCGTGCAGGTGGCTCTGAGTATGCTGACCTCAGTCCCTTTGGGTGAGGACCCGGGAGTGCTGCAGCGGTCTCGCGTGGGCGTCCTGCAGTCCTAATTTGGTTTCTCGAGAACTCTTCATGCTGGTTTCCGTAGTGGCTGCGCCAGTTTGCACTCCTGCCAGCAGTGGGCAGGTGTAAGAGCCTCAATGAGGAGGTAGCTAGGATGGCGGCTGGCTGAGAGCCAAAGAGGAGGCATTTCATTGTTTTCTCCTGACCTTAATGTCATCAACTAAGAATCTTTCTGTGCCCGTGAACACTGTGTGACGCACCTGTAAGTTGAGCTTGTGACACGTGTATCCTTGTTAAGGTGAAGAGTATTTAACCAGGTAGGGTTGGAGTTGGAGAGAGAAGTCAACAGAGAAAGCAGAATAAAGAACCTACTCGCTTCCAGTCTGCCTCCGAATTCTTTCCCGCGGTATCGTTGCTGCAGGCGGCAGCAGGTAGGGGCTCCTTTTCCCTCCCATCTTCACCAGCATTCACTGTTACGTGCCACTAAACTCCGTCTCACAGGGAGACTCTGGCCCTGCGACTGAGGGGTGCAGGGAGAGGTCAGTGCCGTCAAGCCACCGTCGCTCCTGTGAGTCCCGGACAGGGAGCCGGAGGGGGAGCAGCATTCCCTCTCCTCCGGCCCAGGACGGCTCCAATCCCTGGACCTCAAACACAGGAAGTCACGCAGGTGGAGGGCAGCCCGACCAGCCGGGGACCTTGGGACCCAGGGAACAGCGTGGCGGGGAGTCCTGGGTTTCTTCTGCCCCGCACCTGCCAGATGGGAGCTGAAGAACCCGGAAACACCACTCGGAAAAGCCCCGAGGCGAGAGGGGGCCTCCTCCACTCTCCAAGCTGCACCGTCAGCCCCCTCTCTGGCCTCTCCTCCTCTCGGCAATGGCTCTGTTTCCCTAAAGCTCCCCACTGGCCCCCGCCATGCCGTCACCTCGTCTCAGTGCGGGCCTGTCAGCAGTCCTCCCTGAGCCGGCCACTGCGCCTCCGGGCACCACCCGAGCCTTCAGGTCCGACTCTGGGCCTTGAGATTTCCAGCCTTCCTCCCGTCTGTCACAGGTACGCGTTAGCCTGGCTCGGGGGTCCTGGCCTCTCACAGGCTGGGTCAGATCCAAGGTCTCCGCCTCCCTCCAGCCCTCTGGCCCTGCAGGACGCAGCCTGCGCGACGGCAACGGCACCCTGTTCTTGACACCTTCTCCGTGGGAGGACTGGTCCCAGAGGACAGAGCGAGTGCAGGGCCTCAGGAGACCGAGGCAGGAGGATGGTGAGTTGAGGCCGGCCTGGCAACTTAGTGAGACCCTGTCTCCAAACAGAAGATCAAACGGGCTGGGCTGGGGCTCAGAGGCGGAGCACCCCGGGTTCAGACCCTGGAGCTGGAAACGAGAGAGAGGCTCCCCAGAGACTTACGGAAGAGGTTGTTCCAGGTCACCTTGGTCTTCTCCTCAGGCTCCATTTGCTGGAAAAGGAGCACCTTGTGGTGGTCCAGGTTCTTCAGCAGCTCTTCGCAGTAGTACGGGATCCCGCAGCTGCCCTCCACCAGGTACCTGCAGTGGAGACAAGGCGCACACTGCAGAGCGCCGGCGGCCACCGGAGGCCACCCCTTCCCACTCGCCACGCGTTCCGGTTGTTCTCAAGCTTTAGGGGTTGCTTCTGTCTTGTTCCTTTTCTTTCCCTTTTTTTTTAAGACAAATTACATAAGACATTTTTAAAATTGTATGCCACCGCGCCCGGCTCATAAGACATTTTTAAAATTGTATGAAAGGTACATTCTCAGTCTTGCTTCTCTTCCTTAGATACAGGTAACAATTGGATGCATTTTTGGTGTATCTATCCAATATTTTTTCTAAAAAATATGAACAAAAGTGTGTATGTGAGCCGGGCGTGGTGGCGCACGCCTGTAATCCCAGCACTTGGGAGGCTGAGGCAGGAGGATCACGAGTTCAAAGCCAGCCTCAGCCATGGTGGGGCGCTTAGCAACTCAGTGAGACCCTGTCTCTAATAAAATACAAAAAAAGGGCTGGGGATGTGGCTCAGTGGTCGAGTGCCCCTGAGTTCAATCCCCGGTAACAAAAAAAAAAAATATGCATGTGTATGCATGCACACACACACACACACACACACACACACACATACCTCTGTTCCACCTTTTCTGGATTAAGGACAATTACACGTGCCCTGCACACTGGGTACAGCACCCAATCACGCGTCCGGCTCCTCCCCCCGATTGACAGGTGTCTCTCATTTCTCTTTACTGCCTGCAGTGCTCCGCTGGGTACATGCATCCTAGTGTATTGAACTTGGCTGTTGCCGCCTGAAGCGACGGTTGCTTGGAGCAGCGAAGCCGCGGGAAGAAGTTCAGAGGCGAACTGGAAACAGCCTTTTTATTCTAATAACTTTTCTCTCTGGCTCTAACAACGACTTTAACACGCACCACACACACCACCAAACAACCAACACACCAAATGGCGCAGACCCGATCAGCAATCTCACTCAAGTCCTGCGAGATCCCGGGCCAAGTCCCGTGAGACTACGGAAGGCGGCAATGCCCAAACATCTCCATGGCCCGTAGTCAACCGCAATCTTAGCCATCTCCCCAAACAGGGCTCCTGCACTTGGCTCCCCTTGGAGATGGACATTTGGACAGCTTCCTGTCTTGTACTGGTACCAACAGTCTGATAGAAACTTTGTACATATGTCACTTCCTCTTTGTGCCAACATGTATTTGAGATCGTGTCCTAGAACTGGATTGCTAGATCACAAGGCAAATGCAGGTGTATACGTGGAGGGCGGGGGAGAGAATCAAATGCATGACTGGAGTTATTTTATTTGGGGTGCTGGGGACTGAACCTAGGGGTGCTCTGCCACCTGCGCCGCATCCCCAGCCCTTTTCACTTTTAGTCTCAGGATGGGGCTGGAGTTACGTGGCATGACTCCTGGTCCCCGCCCTCTCCCTCTCAGGAGCAAGGCGGCGTCTTCAGAAAGAACACCCAGAGCAGGAGGGCTGTGAGCAGCCAGCCCAGGAGGGCCGCTGTCGTCTGGGGGGACAGCACCGGCCTGCAATCCCAGCTGCTGGACAGAGAAGCAGCGCAGCAAGACTGTCTCTGAATAAAGCAGAAGGGGCTGGGGCGCAGCTCGGTGCTGGGGTGCTCGGCGGGCACACCGGGCCCTGGTTCCGTCCTGAGAGCGGAGCGGAGCACGCTGTTAGGGGGCTGCTCTCAGGGCCCCAGTGAGGCGTCCCTGAGGAGCTCGGAGAGCGCTCACTAGAGCGCAGTGGACAGCTGCCACGGGCAGAGCGCAGTGCCAGGCCCCACGCCGCCGGCCAAGGGAGACGTGGTGGGCGGGGCGCAGGCTGTGGTCTAATGCTCCCCGGCCTGCCTGTCCCGTCACCTGCCATGATCGTGTTCCTAGTGACTGCTGACGCGGGCACACCACGGGGCAGCCCCGTGCCCAGCTTCCCGTGGGGGAGACAGAGCCGCTGAGCGGGGGGTGCCCAGGGGCAGCGCGGAGCCCACGGGGAAGAGGTGAGCAGCACCGTCCCGCCAGGCACAGCCCTCTATGGGCAGGACCAGGAAAACACGGCCGCAGGCCTCTCCAGGCCCCTCGGGGCAGCGGGACGTGCGACCTACGTGTCCAGCTCCTTGGGGATGCTGCGCACGTTCAGGTCCAGGCAGACCTTGTTGCGGATGTCGTGGGGCTGCACGGGCCCCAGCGTGATGTAGGTGGTGTTCCTGTTCTTCATGATGGCGCTGGCCGCCGCACAGGGCAGGCCCACGAAGGGCGACAGGGACATGATGAGGAAGATGGGGACCGTCTGCACCAGCTTCTCCATGAAGGTCCAGGAGGCCATGTCCACAAACTGGGCCTCGTCGATGATGAAGATGATCCTCTCCTCCTTCACCGTCTGGACAAGGCAACGAGACAGAAAGAAGGACGCTGAAGGACTCCGGGGTGCAGGCTGGCGGGCCGGCGTGTGTGTCCGTGGGTCTGGGGCTCGTTCACAGTGAGGAGAAGGAACCGGCGAAGCTGTGTCTTTCTTCTCCATAGCTTTGTCTCGATTTGGAGTTTGATGACTTACAGCTCGTATCGGTCATGGCTGGGGGACTCTTACTAGCGACCCTGAGTGTGATGACAATGGAAAGGACGGGAGGAAGGCGGTGGAGCGCGAGGCCCGGGGGTGGGGTAGGGCTCCTTCCCGCACGTTGTGGATGGACGCTGACCTCCAGGTGGGGGGCCGGAAGACAGTGGGGCACTTCTGGTCCAGCTTGCACGTCCAGCCCTGCTTCCTGGAGCCGGAGCCCCTGGGCGGCGGCCGGTGGCCCTTGGCCCCATTTCCTCCCACCACGGCTGACACACCGGCGCTCACCTGCTCCAAGATCTTCATGAACAGTGCTTCCAACTGCTTCTGCTTTTTCAAAGTGCTCATCCTGGAAATCTCCCGAGAAATGGGGAACTGTGTGAAGAAGTATGAGGACCTGAGTACGGGGAACACAAAGGCGCTCCGCAGGGCGGCCCTGGGGGCGTCACCGGGCGGCCTGTGCCCGGAGACCGGCAGGCACTGGGTCGTCCTCATGTCCTTCCAGCCCTGATTGCCTGTCCTCAAGTCCAACACACCCAGGGGAGAACAGAACGCGTCCTGTCTTGGCACTGTGGGGAGAAAAGTGACCCTGTGCCTCGGGCTAGCTGGGATGGCACAGCCCTGCTGGAGAGGCAGGAAAAACACGAACCAACCGGGGGCCGTCAGCCGAGCACACTGCACACACCCGAGATCCCAGCCGCTCGGGAGACTGAGGCAGGAGGATCAGAAGTTCAAGGCCAACCTGGGCAACTTAGGGAGACCCTGTCTCAAAATAAAATGTAAAAATGTTTGAAGGGGCTGGTGAGGCAGCTCCGTGGTAGAGCACCCCTGGGTTCAAGTTCCAGTACCACTCGCAAGCAAAACAACACAACGGGGGCCTTTGGATCTTCTCGACTGTGGCATTTCCAGGTACCTGGTCGAGCTGTGCTTAGTATGTGCGAAGCCCTGGGTGCAACCCTTAGGACCTTAGTGCTGTTAAAAAAGAACGTGGGTGGATTTTCAGGGAGGATTGGGAGCCACGTCCTCTCCACCTGTGCTCCAGTGAGACCAGGATAATGAGGCCAAGGAGGGGTCAGTCAGGAGCCTCAGGGAGCGGCGGGGCTCGCCCTGTGGCCGCGCCCCCAGAAGCCCAGTCCCAGCCTGGCACCTGGACGTGGAAGATGTCGTTGAGGAGACAGTGGAACTTCTCGTCCAGCAGCCGCTTGAGCCTGTTCTGGAGGTTGCTCTGCCGCTCCTTGTAGTGTTTGCACACGTCCAGGCCCAGCACGTTGGCCATGAGTATCTGGATGGTGTAGAAGTTCTGATGGAAGCTGATCTTGGTCAACGCGATCGCGATGGTCCTGGTCGCGAGAGACGGGGGTCAGGAGAGAGTTCCACGGACATCTTTCAGAAATAACAGAGGTGGAGAGCAGCTCTGGCTCCTCCCGTTTTCTGCGACGACAGACCTTCCGAGCTGACTGGCAGCTGCTTCTCCTGCTGCGGACGACCCCCTCCACTGTGCACCCAGCCCCACCCCTGGCCCGGCTGCCACTGCCCTTGCCGTGGGGCTCTGAAGGCACTGCCCCACAGGAGCCTGAGGGAGCTAGCTCGATGCCAGCCTGGGCTGAAGGGGCCGCCGGGCAGCGGAGCACTTGCCTCGTGCACGTGGGGCCCTGGCCTAAGCCCAGTCCCGGAGAGGAGGCGGCAAACCTCGCTGTGTCACTCTCCTGCGTAGAGCTCTCCCTGGTTCCCCCTGCCTAAAGGCCTAGGCCCACGCTCCTTTCTGCGAGGGCAGGCCTCCCCGAGGCCGCACTGTCAGCCTGCACTCCGCCCAGTGACCTTCCTCCACCGCCAGCAAGCAGAGCACCGGCCAGCCCTGCTGAGGTCATCCCCGCATCCTGGAGCGTCCCTGCTGGTGCCCACGTGGCCCCTCGTGGCCGTTCATCTGTGAGTCCTCTCAGGCTGCCCTGGGGGCCCTCCTTGCTGCCCAAGGCTGGGTCATGTCCCCGTCCCTGGAGCTGCCTCGCCTCTCCTGGAGGGCCGGCGCCAGGTGTTGCCCGGGATCATTGGTCCGCCCCTGAAGTCATGGCCCCCGGAACCTCGGAACAGGGCCTCATTTGAGAACAGGGTGGTTGGAGAGGGATTGGTTAAGATGAGACCCTACTAGAGACGCCTGGGCCCCCAAACCACCACGACTGGTGTCCTTATGAGAGGGGAAGTCGGGTTCACAGAGACTGCGCGGGGGCGGCCACGAGCAAGCCAAGCAGAGATCCTGGTGACGCGTGCGCAAGCCAGAGAGCACCAGGCGGGGCCAGAAGGCCACCAGAGTCCAGCGAAAGGCCCGGGAGAGGCTCTTCCTCCTCGTCCTGGGAGGAAGCCAGCTCCGCTGCCACCTGGACCCCGAGCTGGGCCCCCACAACTGTGAGGCCACTTCTCTGTGGCCAAGCCGTAACCCCGCTGCGGTTCTCTGCTAGGTGGTCCTGGTGACCTGCCCGGCCCTGGATGGTGCCGGACCCTGTGGGACTTGGCAAGTGCCTGCGTGAAGGGCTGCCTCCCCTGCTGTGGGCAGTGGGCAGTGGGCAGTGGGCAGTGGGAGGGGGTTTTGAAACAGGCTTTTCTCAGGCCCGACGTTGAGGAGTGACAGAAGTACAGGGGTCAGCAGGCTGCTTCCCTTTCACCCTTTAGAGGGGGAAGCCGTGTGAGACACCATGGTCATCCTTGTGGTCATCATTACTGTCACTTCTGCAAGGGGCCATGCAGACTGTCCCACAAAGGGACCTTCCACCACCGCACATGAAGATAGATGAACAGTGTGAGGTAATTACATTAGCTCTGCCTTCCAGAGCAAATCCCCACTCGCAGGGTGACAAACTTGTGTCTGTTCTGCTGGCGAAGCTAGCCCTGATCACCACGTCTGTGCTAGTGGTTCTCAACCTGTGGGCGTGTTGGAATTATTAGGAAGCTTTAAAATACCCAAGCCCCACCTGGCTTTAAGTCAGGATTTCCAGCAACCAGACCAGTTTCTCTCTTTTTCTTAGTTCAAAACATGGATCAGGGCGGGGGATGTGGCTCAGTGGTAGAGCGCTTGCCTAGCACGCATGAAGCCCTGCGTAAAATTCCCAGCACCACCAAAACAACAGGAATTAATCTAACCAAAATGTTCATCGTCTCCTATTTAGCGCAAGGGTCATATCACCCCGAAACTACAGAAATGCAAAGTAAGTGAAGATGCTCTAAGGATGCAGGACCTCAATCGACAAGGAGAGAGAAGCCCCAGGCACTCACCTGTGGTTCTCACCTTGAGCCAGGTACTCAAGTTCCACAAGTATCTGGCTTTTTCCATATCCAGATAATCCTCCATACATTAGGATCCGGCTGCAGTTGGACATCAAGAACTCCTTCATGGTACGCATGAAGTATTGGATCTCCTTATCACGCCCTGTTGTTTCATTCATTTATTTTAAAGAAGAGGAGCAAAATCAGCAACACAAGAAGTCTAGAGATATAAAAAAGAGGGGGGGGGCTGGGGATGTATAGCGGTTTAGCGCTCGTCTAGCACGTGCACACCCGGGTTCGATCCTCAGCACCACGTAAAAATAAAGGCACCCAACTAAAATCAATAAATAAATATTTAAAAAAAAAAAAAAAAAAGCGCAGGGGGACACCCCTCCCAAGACTACCCTAGGAATTTACATGGCATGGTTCAGACTTTACTAAAGCCCTGCACTCTTTTTAAAATCTTTCTCGAGAATTTTCCAGTTAACAAGGTGGTTTTATACAAGGTGGTTTTATGGTTGTATTTGAGTACCACAGTTGTAAAAGAAAGTTGACTCCCCCCCCACCCCCGTGCTGGGGATGGAACCCAGAACCTCTCGAACACTAGGCAAGTGCTTTGGAACTGAGCTACATGTCAGCCTCCAGGAAAAGTATTCTTATAAACTCACTATAATTCCATTTAATTTGCTCAGATTAAATTAAATGGAATTAAACCAAGTCTATTGATACTAAAGCTTGTTTTCTTTTTCTTTTTTTTTTTTTTTTTTTTGGTACTGGGATTGAGCTCAGGGGCACTTCACCACTGGGCCACATCCCAGGCCCTTTTTTGTATTTTATTAGAGACAGGGTCTCACTGAGTTGCTAAGTGCCTTGCCATTGTTGAGGGCTGGCTTTGAACTCACAATCCCCCTGCCTCAGCCTCCCAAGTGCTGGGATTACAGGCGTGCGCCACCCAATGTGCCCGACGTTTTCTTTTTTCTACAGAATACTAGTAGTAAACTATAGATTTATTAAGACTAGAGATCTAATACTGAACAACTATAGAGAATACATTTTTATTTCCCATTCTGTGATGAAGGAAATCTGCCCGCACAAATGCAAACCATATTGTCCCAGGGCTGCTAAGAAGCATTATCAGGGATGATCTTGTATACATTACTATTTTCATAAGGACAACCTAAATCGTTTGTAAAAGTAAATTGTTTTTTTCCTGATTATAAAACTAACACATGCTCACTGTGGAAAAATATGGGAAACTCAGGAGAAGAAAAAAAAAAAAAAAAAAAAAGAACAAAATAAAAATCACCTTGGGTTCCAACCCTGTCAGTGCTATTTTTCTCGCGTTTTAAAATACAGGTAACAGAATATCCTGGCTGAAATCAGAAGCTCAGCTCACAGCCTTTGAAACTTGGGTGAGTAGGAGGGAGGTCAAAGGACCATGATTGCAAAACACGGAACATTTTTGTCAGAAGACTGGGGGACGAGGTGGGTGCCGTGTGGTGCGTGACTCTAATCCCAGCAGTTTGGGAGTCTAATGCAGGAGGATGGCAAGTTAGTGAGGTCCTAAGCAACTTAGTGAGACCCTGTCTCTAAATAAAAAAATTTTGCTTTTTTTTTTTTAATCCGGGATTTGGGCCACATCCCCAGCCCTTTTGATTTTTTTTTTGGTAACGGGGATTGAACTCAGGGGCACTTGACCGCTGGGCCACATCCCCAGCCCTTTCATTGTATTTTATTAGAGACAGGGTCTCACTGAGTTGCTAAGTGCCTCGCCATTGCTGAGGCTGGCTTTGAACTTGCGATCCTCCTGCCTCAGCCTCCCAAGTGCTGGGATTACAGGCGTGCGCCACTGCGCCTGGCTCTCTAAATAAAAAATTTTAAAGCCTGGGGATGTGGCTCAGTGGGTAAGTGCCCCTGGACTCAGTCCCCAGCACCAAACCAAGCCAAACAGAAAAAAGACTTGGGGACTCAGGGCCAACTATCACTTCTTCATGGGACAGCTGATTGTGGAGGACCCATCTGTAATTCATGGATAAAGACTCAGATATTATCTAATGTCTGTGGAAAACCAGGACCATTAATCTAAGTGTAGACATTTCAGGAAAAGCAGCTGCGTGCTTTGCTTGGTAATGTAAATATCTGGGTATGGTTTAGCAAGAACTACTCTGCACACCGTATGGCTTTGTGTGTGTGTGTGTGTGGGGGGGTGTTCTAGGGATGGAACCGAGGGGTTTTCTACCACTGAGATCATTCCCAGCCCTTTTTATTTTTTTATTTTGAGACAGGGTCTTGTTAAGTTGCTTAGGGCCTCACTAACTTGCCAAGACTAGCCTCAAACTTGCAATCCTCCTGCCTCAGCCTCCCCAGTTGCTGGGATTATAAACAAGCACCACCACACCTGGCTCCTCTCTATATGTTTTCATGCTTCATTTGTTTATTTATCTATCTATTTGAAAAGACACAGGGTCTTGCTGGGTTGCCCAGGCCAGCCCTGCACACCTGGACTCCTCCCATCCTCTTGCCTCAGCCTCCCAAGAAACTGGGAGAACAGGCACATGCCAACACACCAGGCCTATGTAAAAGTTTTAAATAGGTGTAAGTAATCCTGGGTGTTAGAAGTCTGTGGGGGAGAAGTGGGAGAGCACATGTCACTGTTCCTGGAGGGTTGCTATTTTTCTCTTTCTTGGCTTAGATTATGATTATATTTTCATTTTGTGATAATGCAGCTGCACACTCATTTTTGATGCACTATTCTGAGAAGTTTCAGGGCCGGGGTGTCACTCAGTGATAGAGTGCTTGCTTAGCATGCACAAGGCCTTGGCTTCGTCCCCAGCACTGCTAAAAATAAAAAATAAAAAAAAATTCCAAGTCGAGTCTTACTACCTACCCAGCAAAGGGTACCCCTCATTTCTGTTGCAGATGAGGTATGCCATACCAAACATGCTGAGGAAAAAAGAAAAGATTTTAGATTTGAAATGGGGAAACCGTGAGAGCAACAGCGTCTGGCTCTCGTCCCCCGGAAGCGTCCTTTTCCATCTCCACTAAGAGTCTGTCCCTGAATCGAGGGGTCCTGACTGCAGGAGGGGAGGGGAGCTGCACTTGGAGGTAGAGCCCCACAGCTCCCACTGCTCAGCGGACGCCCGCTGGGTCTGCACTGGCAGCAGGGACCCGGGTCCTCGGTCCTGGGAGGGGCGCGCACACTCACACTTTCTCATTCAGACCCAGGCACTGGTAGACGGGCCCAGAATCGCCAACACCTTTCATGGCTTTCTTTGGAAGCTCTTTAAAAAAGTAGGCTGGTAGGTTGCTGCCGCTGTAGGTGACAGAGTCACAGGTCACGATTCCTGGGTAGTACATCATCATCCTGGCGGCTATGTTGACTTTTTGACCAATGACTGTAACAGGAGGGAGAGAGCCAAAGAGCAGGGGGAAAAACAGCCCTTGAACTGAATGTCATTTGAGGGTCGTCCCAAGGGCATTCGCCTGTCACCTCCTTTGCCACTCATGAGTGACACGAGCGTTTGGCCTTCTACTATCCACAGCCAGTCAACAGCTACAAAAAACACGTCGGACATGGAACTCAGTCAGCCACCAGCAAGCTCCTTCCTCACCTGGGAGGCCCCGAGGACAGTGTGTTTGGGGTGCAAGGACCGTGGGCAGGGGAGGCTCTGCAAGCTGGTGGCCAGGCCTGAGAGCTGCCCCGCGGGCCATAGCGGGCCTCTGCCACAGGGGGACCAGCGGGCAGTGGGGTGGCAGACTAAGCCAGGCACAGACCGGGCGTGTGCCGTGTGGACCTCCAGCCGGTGGCTTCTTCAGTCAACAGGGCTGGGAGGGGTGTGCGTGGAGGACGGGCAGAGGGGACACCTCGATGGATACGCAGGCTCCGCCAGCTCTGCCGCTAATGCCATGCCCAAGTTACCTGGGCTCTTCAGCTTTCCTGTCTACAAGACGGGGTGGCAATAGTTCTAGCTCAATTTTTTTTTAAATTTTATTTATTTATTTATTTTTGGTACTGAGGATTGAACTCAGGGGCATTTGACCACTGGGCCACATCCCCAGCCCTTTTTTTGTATTTTATTAGAGACAGGGTCTCACTGAGTTGCTAAGTGCCTTGCCATTGCTGAGGCTGGCTTTGAACTTGCGATCCTCCTGCCTCAGCCTCCCAAGTGCTGGGATTACAGGCATGCGCCACCGCACCCAGCTTTAATATTAACTATCTCAGAGGGTAGTTTGTGAAGACCGATGAGTCAGGGCCTGGGCTGCCTGTAGCTCGGTGGTAGAGCTCTGCCTACCATAAGCAAGGCCCTGGCTTTGATCCCCAGCACCACACACACACACACACACACACACCAAAGGAGTTGATAGATGCTCACATCTTTGGGTGGTGCCTGGCTGATTTATAAGCACTTATTTAATGTCACAACTAAATGAGCATTAAATATTTCATTTTAACATAAACATTCTTTTCTTTTTTTTTTTTTCTCTTTTTTCTAAATTTTTTTTTCTTTTTCTGTTGCTGAGGATCAAAGAAGGGCCTCGCGCATGCCATGCAAACTCAGTACCACCGAGTTACACCTCCGGCCAGGTTCTCCTTTCATAAACCTTGTTACATAAAAATCACAGGAGGCCAGTGTTTTGGACTAAGCTCTTGCACTGGGCCCCAAGAAACCAGAGTAAGACTCAAAATAGACTCCCCCATGCTCAAGTTCCATGTAATCACACCAAGCCGTTATCTGAACTTCAGGGAAAAACCTCGGGAGATGGTAACAGCTGGTCTCCCAACGGGCCAGTTCCCGTGGCCAGACGGTGACGTTCCGCCTTCATCCTTAGACCAGAGGTAGCCTGGGGCCACCTGAGGCCGACAGCCAGTGCTTCTCCTCGCCCTGCCCTGCCTCCCTGCCCCGCCTGCCTGCCCGGGATGGCACTGGCCGTTCTGCTCTGCTCTCTTCCTGCCTCCTCCCGCCCTCTCTATGAAACCCAGCCTGTGCTGTGCCCTTCAGAACGCTCAGGGCAGCATGAAGCCTTGCCTGATTCTAGACTAGGAAACGCCTCAGCTACGACCTCTAGACTAGTTTGTCCCGCGACACGCTCTGTCGTGGGGAGCTGCGCCACGCAGTGAGGCCCGGCATCAGCTCCACGGCCAGCCTGCGGCCACGCCGCCTCACCCTCGCCCACCCGCCGAGGATCACGCGGAAGATCCCGTGGAGTCACTTTGGACTGAGTATTCCGGGAGCTCGGTGGCGTCCAGGGTTTTAGGTGCGCTATAGCTGAGCCCTCGCGGGATGAAGGGCAGCAGGGACCAGAGCTTCACCCACTACTGTCCCGCGGGAGCAGCGACTGTCAGTGAGGCCGACCTCCGGCATCTTAAGGAGTGGCCCTGACCATTCCAAGGGAGGGCCTCCGCCGCTCCCCTCCTTGGTTCCAGGCCCAGGACGCACACTCTGCCCACCCAGAGCTCTCGGTGACAGAGCTCCTGCTGGGGACCCCCTCCCCCGGCTCCACCCAGGGCCGGTGCTGGGCCGCGGGCTCACCCGTGTACTCGTGCCTCACGGTGTGCCCCACGATGCCACAGAAGACGATCCCGCTGGCCACGCCGACGGACACGGTGCTGGCAGGTGGGGAGGGACAGGGAGAGACTGTCACGGCAGGTCTCGTTTAGGGAGGTCAAGAGCAAAGGGGGCCTGGGGGGCAGGCGCGGGGACAGGGCCCAGCCAGGATCAGCTAGGACGCCGCGCGTGGCCCGGAGAGGTGAGGGAGGGACGGCACAGGACCGGGCTCTCGGTTCTTTTCCTCCTCCTCCTCTGTCCCCGGCCCCCACCCCGCATCATGTGTGTGTGTGTGTGTGTGTGTGTGTGCGCGCGCGCACGCGGTGCTGGAGATTGAGCCCAGGGCCTTGCGCGCGTGAGGCAGGCGCTCCGCCAACCGAGCCCTATCCCAGCCCCCCACATCCTTCATAAGGGCCGGGGTCCCCGGGTGGGGTCGGGTCCGCACTCACTGGATCTTGTGGACCTGGGAGCAGAAGTCGAATATGTCCACCGCGCTCTCCAGAGCGTGGGCCACCTCGTCGGGCTCCTTCTCCCCGGGGAAGCCAAAGACGCAGAGGAAGGAGCAGCCCTGTGCGGAGAGTCGGAGAGCCCGCTGGCCCTGGACTTCCAGCCCGTCCAGGGCCACTTCCAGTCTCTGGGTCAGGCTTCCTCTCGCGCCTGTTCCCTCTGGGCACCCTCCCCGTCCGTCCACACTGTCCACGGCCAAGGTCTTCGGCTGAGAGAGCACAGAGCAGCGCAGAAGCTCTGCCTTCTGTGTTCTCAGCCGGAGACCAGCCTGCCGCAGCACAGCCAGACCCCTCCCCAAAACAGACAGACAAAAGAGGAGTGGCAGGTGAGGAGCCAGGCTCAGAGGCGGGCAGTGACCCCTGGGGTCACACAGCATCCTGGGAGCCGCCCTGCGAGGCTCCGCACACTGCTCTCGGAGACCCTGTGCTCTCAGCCCCCTCCTGCAGCAGCGGCGAAGCAGGCCCTGCAGGGCTCAGGCTGAAGTGAGCACCCCTGGGGACCCCTGCAGCCCCCCGCGTCCGTGCCTCCCGCCCTGCTGGGCTGGCAGAGTGGCACTCCGCAACTGCCGCCTCTGTGACACGAGTGCCCGCGGGAGGCCGCTGCAGCGGGGGTGAGTGAGGGGTGGGCAGATCACGCGCCCCGCTCTTGCGAGGCAGGGAGTGGGCTCTCCCCACCACTCCTCAGCCACTTGCCCATCGGAGGACGGGGCGTGACCTCAGGTCCGGCCTGCGCACAGTGAGCAGGCACTTGAGAGCCGGAGATGAGCCACCTCCTCCACGTGGATGGACACACTGGCGTGGCAGGCGGGCGCCTCCGGCACCAGCCCGTGTGGCTGGACCCCCATCTAAATCCTGGGAGTGGCGCTATGCCCTGGGCTGGAGCCGCGGGTGCCGGGCGAGGGGGCTGAGCGTGGTGAGCAGACCAGGGAGGCAGACCGCGCGGGTCTGAGCCCTGTCCCCATGTGCGCGACTGAAACCTAGTCTCCCGTGTCTCAGGACCCAGGCCTGCAGAGCATGGACAGTGACTGCAGCACCTGTTGCTTGGAGTAGTCGCGAGAAGGAAAAGAGTCCACATGTGCAGAGTGCTGGGAGCAGTGCCCAGCACCCAGCAAGTGCCACGTCCCCGTATGCGCTGCCATGACCACGCAGTCTGCCATCTCCAGGTGAAGTCTCCACCAGTCTGTTGCCTCGCCCACCGACGTGCTTGGCCGTGGACGCTGACCTCAACTGCTGGCCCTCCCGACCCTTAGCCCAGGTTTACCTTGTCAAACATGAAGACTTTATTGATCTGGCCTCGGAAGACCTTCAGGACAGAAGTGATGTGCACACAGGCGTCCTGGATGGCCGAGCCGATGACCTCTGCTTTGTCTTGCTCTTTAAACACCAGGTTCACGAACACGATCGTCACTGGGCGAAGCTCAGACAAGTAACCCCCAAGCTGTTTGTCGTCGATCTGCGGGGCAGAGGGCAGCCCCCGTGTCCTGGGTGGTGGGTCCTTCCCGGCGACACCACCCCCGCCCCACAGCACGACTGTCCCCGGGAGGAGGGCAGCCTCTTGAGAGTCCAGGAGGCTGAGCTGTCCGGGTGTGTGAGGTCAGCCCGGCAGAGCCAGCCCTCCTGGAGCTGCGTCTCTCGAGTGGGGGTCACCAGCAGCCACTCCCCCTCCCCAGCCACTAGCTCCCCACGCCACGTGAGGCCGCAGGACAGGAGGAAGGACTGCTGTTCTTGTGGCCTCTCTTCTTCTGACTGTAGGATAAGAATATCCTAGGCGAGGGCCTGCAGATGCAGCTCAGTCTAGAACCCCTGCCTAGCATGAAAAGCCCTGGATTCCTTCCCAGCACCTCCAGCAACAAAAAGTGTACTGTGTGAGTCAGGCTTTTCATAGCCCCGTGGCTTCTGGAAGATGTTTATATCATACCCACTCTGTCTTCAGGCAAAAGAAAATCCGTTTTTTTTTTTTTTTAATTTTTCCCATTTTATAGATCAGATGATCTATGGAGAAGTGACACCACTTTCCCCAGGCCCTGTGGGGAGGCAGCAGCAGACGAGAAGCCAGCTCTGCAGACCCCCACTCCAGCACTGTACCTGACACCTGCTTCTGCCTCTCCTGGTACTTCATCTAGGTCCCCTCTCTGCTGCAAGTCACCCACAGGAAGCATGGAGGTGGCCTGGAAGTCAGGACCGTGGCTTCCAGCTGTTCCTCTTCACCAGCGTTTGCTCATTATCACCCTGCGAGTGACTGCTTTCCCTGGAGGCACCCTTGTCCCTCCCGCAGACCTTGCTCTCAGTGGGCTGCCCCTAACAAAGCATAGTTTGTTGTTGCTGCTGGCAATCACAATTTCAAGAACTTTGTATAGAAACAGCTAAAAGAAACGCAGCTGCAGGATTTGGAGACCATAATATAGAAATGCTCACAGGAGAGGGGCAGTTCGCAGATTCACAGGCTCAAAAAATATTATGTCCCAGGCGTATATGCTCAGATATATGCAGCTGCCTTACAGGCATGGAAAACTGTACAAGGACCTGGGGATCTACAAGGTAGCTTGTCCAAAGTGATTCAAGGACCTCATGAACCATATGCTGACTTTGCTGCAAGGACCTCATGAACCATATGCTGACTTTGCTGATCGACTTTTGAGAACTGCAGGGAGAGTATTTGGAGATGTTGATCAAGCTATGCCAGTTTGTTATGTCCCTTGGGGTGGTGAGGATGGGTGCAGGAGGTGACTTTCTCCAGGGTCGGACAATGGCAGCACCAGCATCTGCCACTAGGCAGGTGGTCTTAGGGGCAGCCACCCAGTGTGGCAGCTGTGCTCCTGCGAAGGTGCTGGGTGCTTTGTTTGTGGCAGATGCAGCTCTGCAGAGAAGCTCGAAAGGAACCAGCCCTGACCCCCGAGTCACCGACTCACTCCTTCTGCGTGACCCAGAGTGGTCTCGCTCTCCCCGAGGTGTCCAACCCCTGTATGCAGCCGTGGCCTGGAGCTGCGGGTGCTCAGGAAGCCGCCGCCTCCTCCACGTGGGATATGGATATGGGACGTTCTCCCTGCTTGCCAGTCCCCCGTCTGGGGGAGATGGGATGGCCCCAGTGCTCCTGCCCCTGCCCTGGCTGCAGGCAGTGGCCGGCTCTTCAGCCTTGGTGGGCCCCTGCTTTTTGAGTTCTGCCCTGCCACCCACAGCCCTGCCACTGCAGGCAGGCTCCACCCTGGGCTGACCGGGGAAGGTGCGTCCTGACAGCTTCTCGACCCCCACACACCACGAAGGCCTCCACCCACAGGCCAAGCCTGTCTTATGAAAATTTCCTGGAGGACACGACTGCATTTTGACGGGATTAAGATGACGTGCGTTAGAACGACGGAGAGCCTGCGCCAGAACCGCAGTGTTCATTCAGACCGGGGTCCAAATCCGAGCAGCGCCTCTTATAACCACAGGAGTATCCGTTTTCTCACATGTGAAACGGGGTTATGTCGGGCACGACAGCACACGCCGGTAACCCCAGCTACTCGGGAGACTGAGGCAGCCCGTCCGAGGCCAGCCCCAGTGCTCCTGGCCCTGCCCTGGCTGCAGACAGTGACTGAGTCTCACAACTTAGTGAGACCCTGTCTTAAAAAAAAAAAAAAGAGCTGAGGATGTAGCTCAGTGGTAAAGCGCCCCTGGGTTCAATCCCTGGTACCTAAATAAATAAATAAGTAAATGCAGTAGCAGCGTGACACCTGTGGGGAGTGCCGAGAGGTAGCTATGATTCCCATGGCCTCCTATATTTGAAAGTCCACATCTACTGGAACAGAAGGGAAGCTTTGGGGAGGCCAGGGTAGGTTAAAGTGTTCTAATTGTTTAATCTCAAAACAATGCAAGAGCCTTAGAGCGATGCTGCCCTGACACTCCTGGACTCCTCTCTGCCCTGTGGCACCCAGGACAGGTGCTCCTACGTTACCTGCTTACAGCCCCTCCCCTTTGCCCAGCTGCATAAGGCAACACAGCCCTGGTGGACGCTTTTTTTTTTTTTTTTTTTTTTCCGTTTTGGTACTGGGGATTGAATCCAGGGGCTTAACCACTGAGCCACATCCCCAGCCCTTTTTAATTTTTATTTAGAGACAGAGTCTCACTAGGTTGCTTAGGGCCTGCTTAAGTTGCAGAGGCTGGCTTTGAACTTGATGTCCTCCTGCCTCAGCCTCCCAAGCTGCTGGGATTACAGGTGGTCCCACCCATGCCTAGCCCACGCCCCCCCCCCCCCCCCGCCCCCCGGCACCTGGACTCTGGTCGGTGTTTCTTGTCATAGTGGAGCTACAGACAAGGCCGCTTTCGCCTTTTCTGTTTTGGCCGTGCTGAGACTGAACCCAAGGCCTTGCCGTGCCACGGAGGTGTCACCACTGAGCTACACCCAGCGTCCCTGGCCCTAGGTAGTACCCTGAGTTCAATAATGAGGTCCGAGTTTGTCATGTACATATACAAAATGACTTGATTTCACTAGATCATTTTACTACCTGCTAGGGTTTTATTCTAATATTTATTTATTTGCTTTTAGTTGTACACAATGCGTTTATTTTTACGTGGTGCTGAGGATCGAACCCGGGCCGCGCACATGCTAGGCGAGCACTCTACCGCTGAGCCACATCCCCAGCCCCGCTGCTAGGGCTTTTTTTTTTTTTTTTTTTGGTACTGAGGATTGAACTCAGGGGCACTCGACCACTGGGCCACATCCCCAGTCCTTTTTTGTATTTTATTAGAGACAGGGTCTCACTGAGTTGCTAAGTGCCTCGCCATTGCTGAGGCTGGCTTTGAACTCACGATCCTCCTGCCTCAGCCTCCCAAGTGCTGGGATTACAGGCGTGCACCACCGCGCCCGGCTGCTGCTAGGGCTTTTTAAAAATTCTTTTTACCTGTCCAAGATCTCTGACATCACAAAAGCCAAAAAAATCAATTATGAACATACCTGCTTCAAAATGTTCTCCATCACGTACTTTTGTAGGGACATCTCCAGTTTAGGGTCAGAATCCAGGATGCAGGCAAGCCTCAGGAAGTCTAGGAGGGCAGGAGGAGGGGTGGACTCAGCCAGGGAGGCTCCATCCCTCAGCCCAGGGAAACCCAGCGTCCCTCCAGGCTGTGGGTCGCCCCAAATCCAGCCGCATGTAGCTCTGAACCCTGAGCTCCCTGCCATCGTGCTTGGGACTTGGGGAGGTGGCGCCTCTGGACTTGATCTACAGCTACAGCCACAGGGGTTGGGAATGGACAGAGTGCATGACCACAGAGGAGGAAGGAGTCGGAAGGGCAGGCATGGGCAAGGACAGCGGGAGGAGGGTGGACCGGGCTTCTGACCTCAGGCCGGGGACTGCTGAGGGAATTGCAGGAGGCCCTTGTTTTAGACTAAGCTCCTACCCGGGGCCTGACAGACCAGGCCAAAGCCACAAGGGAGCCACTGATAATGAAGTTCCAGGTCCCCGAGCTGAAACCAAGCTGCGTAGCTGACTTCTGGGAAAATCAGGACAAGAGAGAAGACAGGAAACTCTCCCAACAGAACAGTTTCAATCGGCGAAATAAAATACCCTCTGCTTAATCCCGACACTCGAAGAGGGAGCTCGAGGCAAACTGGTGTACCAGTTAGTTTTCTGGTCTGTCTCCTTGTCCTGGCTTCTCAAGGAAAGGGACTTTGAAATGACCAGTCGGCTTGTTACCCTTTGTTTCTGCCCCTGTTACCCCTTTTCTCTTTACAAAACAACTTCAGCCTGCTCCACTCCTCAGAACAATAAAACTCTACGTTACGGAATGAAGTGTGGCTTGATTCTAGACCCGCCAACTACAGCCAATGATGATGTCTACATTGTTGTGATTTTTGTCCTTTGATGAGGAAATGGAGAAACAGTGTCAAGAAAAAGAACAATCTGAGATTGACCACCTAGGGTGAGGATGGAGAGGGAGCCATTGAGCTGGGCGTTACCGGTGGCCCAGGTGGACCTGACCTAAGCAGCCCCAGACAGGGGAGAGGGCAGAGGCTGAGGGCAGGGAGAAGGTGTCAGTAGCTCAGCCTGGGCCCCCCCCCCCCCGACCCGGCTGCTCAGGAGGCTGAAGCAGGAGGATGGCTGGAGCCCAGCCCAGCCCGGCCTCTGAACAACGAAAATAAATAAGAAATAGAAGACTGACGGGTAGGAGAACACGTAGCAGGTCCCTGGGTTGCTGGTAGGGACCAGGGGTTGTGTTGAGGAGGGCAGCCACTCCTGACGGAGCTGGTGGCACCGCGCACAGACCCTGCTGACCATGGACAGAGCTGAGGGGTCACCGACACGGCGGGTACTTACTTTTGTGTTCACGAGGATAATAATCCATGAAGTCCATGCACTTCATGAAAAATTCCTCAAAGTTAAAAGAAGGGGGTGGTTTTAAGAAGTTAACCTAAATAAAAGAAAAGGAGAAGTTGTCACTTGTTCTGAAGGTTATCTGGACCTTTAGTGTGAATTTTCAGCAGAAAGTCAGGGACTGTGCTCTTGCATGTCTAGGTAAACAGTGATTGGTGTTCTTAAACACAAAGATCTTTCATTTTATAAACCTGAAAATGCAAGTAAAAATTTTAGAAGTTGGTGGCGTAGCTCAGAGAGAGCATGTGCTCACCATGTGAGAGGCTGGGTTCAATCGCCAGCCCCAAGGAGAAAATTTAAAAGTTTCTCCAACTAGTCATTCAGATGTCAGTGTTCACCCAGGTGCAATGGCACTCACCTATAATCCCAGCAACTGGGAAGGCTGAAGCAGGAGGATCAGAGTTTGAGGCTAGCCTCAGAAACTTAGCAAGACCCTGTCTCACAATAAAAAAATAAAAAGGACTGTGATGTACCTCAATGGTAAAGCACCCCTAGGTTCAATCCCCAGTAGCCTTCCCCCCAAAAAAAATAGAACAAAAGATATCAAGTTTGATCCTCTGCAATGGCCCTTTGTGTATCTGGGTATATATACTGAGCATTGAGATCTTTCTTTTTATTTTTTTAAATTTTATGTATTTATTTTTGGTAATGTGGATTAAATTTTATCACTGAACTATATCCCCAGTCCTTTTTATTTTTTTGAGACAGAGTCTCACTAAGTTACTGAGGCTGGCCTCGTCCTCCTGCCTCCGCCTCCTGAGTCGCTGGGACGACAGGTGTGCACCGCCACGCCCAGCCTCTGGAGTGTTCTGCCTCCTCTGCCCCAGAACACGTGAACTTCGGCAGTGAGAAAGCATCAGGCAGAGCTGAACAAAGGGCATTCGACAGAATAACAGCCACGTCCCTTTTAGGTGTCAAGGGCATAAGAGACAAGAAAGAGTGAAGGCTGTCACAGACTGCAGGAGGCTGAGCAAAATAACAGCCAAGAGCAAGAGATCTGGGCGGCGCCCCCAGCAAGGGCGTCGTGAGCACCATTGTGCCCGTGTGGCTTTCCTGGTCTTGACTGGAGGTCTGGGCACATAAGACGCTAACCACGGGGGAGCTTGCCAGGCGCGGTGGCGCACACCTGTGATCCCAGCGACTGGGGAGGCTGAGGCAGCTGGGGACGAGCCTGGGCAACTTAGAGCAACTCTGTCTCAGAGTAACCAACAGGGCTGGGGTGTGGCTCGGCGGTGGAGCCCTGGGTCTGTCCCCAGCGCCAGGAGAGGGACACGTGGGACTGTGTTTTACGACTTCTCCGAAAGCCTAGAATCAGTTCTAAATCAAGACGGTTTTGAAAGGTGTGCAAATGACTACAGGTGGGGACGGGGTTGCCCTGAGCCAGCTGGCTCCTGGCTGGGGGTAGGCTGCAGGAGGAGCTCGGGCAGGTGGTGGGGAGGGAGGTGGAAGGATGTCCCAGCAGGAGACTCCCACCTGGGCTGTCACATGAGGCCCCTCCCTGCAGCTCAGCTCTCCTCCCTTTGCACACTCATAAAGCACAGGGCGTGGAGGACTGGCCCAGGGCACTTGACCGCGGAGACACACCCCAGCCCTTCTTCAGATTTTATTCTGAGACAGGGCCTTGCTAATTTGCTGAGGCTGGCTTAGAACTTTGGATCCTCCTGCCTCAGCCTCCGGAGTTGCTGGGACGACAGGTGTGCATCACCACCTCTGTCTTCAAAGCACTGACTCTCTAACTGGCCCTTTTGCAAGGACAGCTCTAGGCAAGATAGAGGCCTGTCCTCCCTGCAGTGGCCTGTCTGTCGCCACTTGCCTCCAAGCCTCAGGCTAGTGAGCATTAGCCCTGGGTAGGCGGGTGCTGGGTAGTGGTGACCAGGGCCAACGGCCGCCTCAAAGCAACCCCCTCTGCTCCTAGGTAACAACAGCAGATCCTTCCTTAAGCAAGGTCACTAACCGTCCCCCTGCCCCCGCCGAGGACCTTAATACTCAGCTGCCCTCGGTAAAGCCGGCCTTTCTTCCTCAGCAACCAGCCTGCTCCTGGACCAAGGCCCCTTAGTCTAGCCCAGCCGGACTCCTGCCCCGCCGCAGCCCAGGAATGTGGGCACCAGCCCCTGGCACAGACCGGCAGGGCCTCCGGCGGCAGCCAGGCCACACCTGCCTTAACTGCCCTCTGGTCCGGGATCCTCTCGATCTCGATCATGCTCCTGTCGCAGAGCTGCCAGCAGTTGGGTGACAGAATGACATCGTTCATCTGGGCCATGTTCTGTGCGAGGCGCACGTCGTCCACCACCTGGCCGGTCACCAGGAAGTAGTTGCGCGTGTCATCTCCGAAGACCAGCATGGAGATGTGGCCAGCAGCCAGCCCTGGCGAGCAGGCGAGCCACAGGTTGGCCCAGGCTCTGGGTTCTCCCCAGCAGCATGGGCTGTTGGAGAAACCAGAATCTCGACTGCCTCCCGGCAAAGCCTGCTTCTAGAACTTGACCTAAGGAGCAGAGAACGTCCCTTCCAGGCTCGGGCCTCCCCAAATGCCCCGCCTGTTGAAGCTAGAAAGCGCAGCCACTAGGATTAGCCCTTCTGTGACACTTCTGTCCCCAGATGTCCCTACCAATCCCCAAAGTTGTTTTACCTGGTCTGCAATTCATTTGTACATAATGGCAATAGAAAAAGACTCTAATAATCCTGATTTGGGGAGGATTTTCATTTCGTCAGAGACTGAGGCTTCAACTATAATGAAACCTTAGAGTCCCACTTGTAGACAAGGGCCAGAGGGGACAGGACAGAAGTCCTGAGGCCTGGGCGCCCACCATTCTCAAGAAGGGACAGAGGCCAGTCTCTCTGGGTGTTGACTTGGAAAACAAAGAGGGGTTTCCTTTTCCACAACAAAACATGTAATTCATTTGAAAATTTAAAATAACAGCAAAAGGGGGCAGAGGTGGAGGAGGTGGAGAAGCAGCTCATGGGCCAGCTCTGAGGTCCCATCGGCTCTGACATAAGGACCCTGAGATGGAGGGCGCAGTCGAGCAGACTCGGCCACCAACATCAGCTCTAGCTGTGACATCGTTGGCACCTCAGGACCCCGTTCCCCGCCTGTGAAGTGGGCACAATGACGCCTGCACCTTGGGACGTGGTCACCTGGGAACGACCTGGCGCACCGTGGGAACGCAGGTGGCAGGAGCACGCTACGTCTGACCCCAGGGAGCGCTGCAGGAAGTGGGAGCTGTGGACGGGCTCTTGTTGCACATCATTCCTACGAAGGGGACAGGTGGCCGGTCTGATGTCATTGCTGAATCTACGCAGTGGCAAGCCACCCTCCCTGTGCTTAATGCTACAGGATCTGGAGAGACGGCAGGGGGGTAATGCCAGCGGCGGCTCTCACAGGCCCTCTGCGGGGGTGCCCTGCACCAGGTGCTGCGGGAACACGCTGTTTTGGTGACAGTCCACTGGCAGCGGCGGGCTGGCCTCGACTCTCAGGCGGCGAGGAGGGAGCCACTGCGGGGCCTGCCCAGGGCCGGGCCGGGCCAGCGGCTCACCGATCTTCACGCGGATGTCCAGGCCCTCCTCCACCTCCTTGTCCTCGAACAGCTCGTGGACCTCCAGGCTGCACTTGATCACCACGGTGATGATGTTCTTCAGCTGCTTCCGCTTCACCTTCCACAGGGCCAGCAGCGCGTCGCCTGCGGGGAGGCACGCCGGGCTTGGCCCTGGCGTCAGCGCTCCCCACCGCTCCTCGCGCCGCCCAGCCCCGCCGCCCGCGCGTCCCCGTACCTGCGAACTTCAGGATGTCCCCTCCGAACATCAGCACCTCTGCGGAGAGAGAGCAGGAGGTGGGCTCGCCCGGCCTCCCCCCGGCCACGGGGTCGTCCCCACTGGCGCAGCAGCTCGGGGGACAGGCTTGGTCGCAGGACACCCTCTGGCCAGCCCCAGCGGTGCCTCTGGGCTGTCGAAGGTGCACGCTGGGCCATGGCCTCGGGGCTCCACTCTGTGCCTGGGGGGACGGCCACCCTCCTCCAGCACAAGGGAGAGCTTCCCACAGGTGGGCTTGCGAGAGCGTGTGTGCACACGTGTGTGCCCGTGTGACAGGACCCCACCAGCTCAGGAGCAGGGAGGGGCAGAGCACAGCCAGCGTGGGTGACTGTGGGTCAGTGCGTTTTGGTCTAGCCTGCGCTGGGAAGGGACGTTCCCCTCTGCGCTCTGCGTCATCACGGCCTTGCAGAGAGCCCTAGTGGTGAGCGGGGTGCACGAGGATTGCAGGGAGCCCTGGTGGGGAGCGGGGTGCACGAGGATTGCGGGGAGCCCTGGTGGGGAGCGGGGTGCACGAGGATTGCGGGGAGCCCTGGTGGGGAGCAGGGTGCACGAGGATTGCGGGGAGCCCTGGTGGGGAGCGGGGTGCACGAGGATTGCGGGGAGCCCTGGTGGGGAGCGGGGTGCACGAGGATTGCGGGGAGCCCTGGTGGGGAGCGGGGTGCACGAGGATTGCGGGGAGCCCTGGTGGGGAGCGGGGTGCACGAGGATTGCTGGGGGAGCCCTGGTGGGGAGCGGGGTGCACGAGGATTGCGGGGAGCCCTGGTGGTGAGTGGGATGTGTGGGGATCGGCCTCTCTGCTTCCATGAGCCTCAAGTGCTGCCCGGAGGGCGGCCTCGGGGCATCGCCAGGGACCTGGCCGCCTGCTGACCCCGTGGGCCTAGAGACCACCCCACCACGAGCCCTTCTCCTCATGAACAGTTGAAATTAATACTCAGACCGGAGGCCGGCAGAGGTGGAGAGGGGACGTGACCCGCTGGGAGGCCTCAGCGTGCACCGTTGGGAGACCCTGGCCCCGGCTTCACCATCGGCCCCCTGGAAACGCCCCTGCTGTCTCTGGTTACGTGGATGCTAGCTTTTCAAAACAGGCGAGCATGCTGAGTGTGCCCAGGAGGCTGCCCCCGCCCGGCCCCTGCCCCCGGCGTGCCCGGCGCCTTTCCTGGTCTTGTACGCCCTGAGGCTCCTCCACCACCTGCAGGTGTGCCGGGGCCCGCAGGAAGCGGCGGGCCGTGGGGACACTCACTCTCCACGATGGCGCTGATGTAGTAGTTGAGGATCTCCACCAGCTGCTCCGCGCCCCGGTCCATGTACATGGCTGTGCTGAACTTCTCCGTCATGGCGGTGAAGCCTGCAAGGGACCGCAGCTGGTGTCCTCGGCTGCTCTGAGGAACCGAGCAGGGCTAAAGATGCAGAAGATGGCCACGCTGGAGCGCAATGGGCTTACTTATTTCTCCTTCTCTTTTGGTTTTTTTTCCTGGCACGGGGATTGAACCCAGAGCACTCGACCACTGAGCTACATCCCCTGACAGGGCCTCACCAGGTGCGGTGGCACACACCTGTGATCCCAGTGGCTCTGGAGGCTGAGACAGGAGGATTGCAAATTCGAAGCCAGACTCAGCAACTTAGTGAGGCCCTAAGCAACTCAGGGAGACCTTGTCTCTAAATAAAATACAGAAAAGTGTTGGGGATGTGGAGAGGGCCTCACTAAGTTGCTGAGGCTGGCCTCCAACTTGCCATCCTCCTGCCTAAGCCTCCTGCGTCACTGGGATTTCAGTGCACCACTGCACCTGGCTCAGAGTTTCTTCTTGATGATCTTTCGGGGGTCAGGTGTCACACATGCAGCCTCCTCTATCTGGGCTCATTATTTTAGGGGCCAGGGAGAGGTTCCAGGTGGCTCTTTCTTTCAGACTCTCAACTTGCGCAGTGATGGCTACAATTCCTGTGACTGGGAATAGGACTCCCACTGCAGGGGAATGAAAACACATTTCAAACTCTTTTGAAGCAGTGGCATGTTTAGTGTTGAGATGCCAACCTCTGGGGCCGTCATTCCTGAGGTCGCTCTGACAGGAGCGCGAGCCAGGGAAACAGGCGTAGGGACGCCGGCGCCTGGAGTCCCCGGGGTGGGACCTGGGCACCTTGACGCTCTGCCCATGACTGGCAGTTGGGGTGGGAAGGGCCCAGAGGCCGCGCCCGTGTCCTGGTGGGGGCATCCCGGGCGGCAGCCCGAGCAGCAGCAGGCTCTGCACGCAGGCTCCGTGCCAGCCCGCGGCCCGCGCCCACTGACCAGGCGCCCAGCACTTGCCTGAAATGTCCACGAACATCAGGACGCCATCAAAGTAGTCCACCGAGGGCCGTTGCTGGGAGTAGTCTCCGTAGACGATGAGGTCGGGGAGGTGGGCCGCGATCCTGACGATGGCGCGGTCCTGCAGCTCCTCCTTCCGAGTGACCATGTTCAGGACCAGTGCTTAGGACTCCCTGGGGACGGCAGACAGGCCTCAAATCGGCCTTCTAGGAAGAAAAGTCGGGGTGCGAGGGTCTGTCGTATTCCTTGGCTCACGTTCCTGTTTCTCTCTTTTCTTTCTTTGGTCCTGGGGATTGAACCCGGGGTGCTTGACCACCGGGCCACGTCCCAGCCTCTCTGTGCTTTATTTAGAGACAGGGTCTCGCGAGGTCGCTTAGGGCCTGGCTGAGGCGCTGAGGCTGGCTTCAGACTTGCGTCCTCCTGCCTCAGGCACGCCTCACTGCGCCGGGCCTAGTTCTTGCTCTTGGCTGGCTTTGTTCCAACCTGGGCTTGCTCACCTACGTGACCCGGAGGTGACAGTGCAGAGTGGGTGAGTCGCACCTCAGAAGGACCCCTTCTGTGCAGAAGGAAAGCCTCACAGACCGGCCCTCCACCCCCAAACAGCTGCTGCCGAAACAAACACCCCCCCAAGGGCAGCAAGGGTGAGCCCCACCACCAGCCCTGGGAGGCTGCGGGGGCCCAGAGGCCGCGGGAGCACGGTTCCCTGGCTAGACCCTCTCCTGTCGGCATGTGTCAGTCCCCCTCCCCCTTTTCCTGTCTCATCTCTTCCCTTTTTGAAAAATTAAATCAAAAGCGCAGGTGTGGCCGGGCGCGGTGGCGCACGCCTGTCGTCCCAGCACTTGGGAGGCTGAGGCAGGAGGATCGCGAGTTCAAAGCCAGCCTCAGCAATGGCGAGGCACTTAGCCACTCAGTGAGACCCTGTCTCTAAATAAAAAAATATAAAAAGGACTGGGGATGTGGCCCAGTGGTCGAGTGCCCCTGAGTTCAATCCCTAGTACCAAAAAAAAAAAAAAAAAAAAAGCGCAGGTGTGCGGGGGTCTGGGGGTGCAGCTCAGCGGGCAGAGTGCTTGCCTCGAGGGGGCGAGGCCCCGGGTTCGATCCCCAGCACCACAACACAAACTGACAAAAGTGTAGACGAGTTTTGTCTATTTGCAGATGAAGAGTAGAGCATTTTGTACACAGGCAAGAAGCTGAGCTGTCAAGGTCAGGGTCCAACACAGAGGGGCAGCTCCAGGGGCACGCGGGAGGCCTAAGCGTGCGCGGCTCTGGGACAGGCGGCCTGGAGCTGGCCCGGGACCGCAGCTGGACCGCAGGGCTGACGTTGCCGCCCCCCGCCCGGTGGGTTCTGAGGAGAGTGGGGTTTCCCAGGGCTCCTCCTAGCTGCTGGGGGGATCGGTCGCGGGGGCCTGACTGTGGAGAACCGTCTCTGCCAGCAGGACGCTCAGGTGGCTCCAGCTTTTCCAGAGCAGACCCATTTCTGGAAACAAGAGAATTTTCCACAGAAAAAGAAGGAAAGAAATGGCTGTGTTGGGTTTCATTCTGGCCAGCAGGAAGGAACTGGTTAGTAATTTCAACCAGACACAGGTCACATGGGGATGCAGGAGTATTCAAAGGAAAAAGTAAGACTGCCACATGAGCTCCTTAGACTTAGGGGAAGCGATTTCTTTTTCTTGGCGGTACTGGAGCTTTAACTCAGAGGAGTTTTACCACTGAGCTACAATCTCCATCTCTCTCTCTCTCTCTCTCTCTCTCTCTTTTTTTTTTAGACGTGGGTCTCAATGAGTTGCTTAGGGCCTCACTAATTGGGAGAGGACGGCCTTGAACTTGTGATCCTCCTATCTCAGCCTCCTGAGTTGAGCAATTTCTTTTAATGTCAAGGAAAATGTTAGTGTATTTAACAGATAAACTTTAGAATGTATGGAAACCTCTAAAAATGAGTACTACATGTTAGATATTTGGTAGCCTTTAAAAGGGAAATTGGGGGCCAGGTACGTAGCTCAGTGATGGAGCGCGTACTTGGCATGTAGGAGGCCCTGGGTTTGATCCACAGCATGAGAAAAGGGAAAGAAAAAAAAAAAAAAAAGATGTGAGAAACTGAATGTCCAGAATCAATTTAGACTTAGGGAAAAAGCTTAAGAAAACTTTAGAGGGATTCTATGGCTTTATTGAGAGCAAAAAAATTAATGAGGAATAAGGACAAAGCTTGAACTCTGTGATTTTGTTTCAGTTTTCTCTGCTGTGGGAATTAAAAAGGATAACAAATATTGCTGAGCTTCTTTTTCCTCATTTTTAAAAGGTGGTTCAAACAATAAGGAGTTTATTGTGCATACGTCAGTGTGTGGTGCGTGGTAGGGAAAGTCCCAGCATGGGGATCACATGGCAAGTTGATTCCATCAAGAAGGGAAACTTGGGCTGGGGCTGTGGCTCAGCGGCAGAGCGCTCGCCTCTCACCTGCGCGGCCCGGGTTCGAGCCTCAGCACCACGTAAACATAAATGCATTGCATTGTGTACAACCAAAGTAAATAAATAACTATTAAAAAAAAAAAAAAAAAAAAAGGAAGGGAAACTTCAGCAGGCCCCAAACCTTCCTGGCCATGCGAGGTCTTGCGGGTGCCCTACTTGGCCAGAAGGAGGAGGAGGACCCTAACACCTTTCATCGCTCATGACTCCTATCCCCACTCATGTGGGGAGCAAAAGGGTCTCCCAGAACACATTGAGGCCCTGTGCAGATGTGACACATGACACACGTCTGCCTTTCTGAATCTCCAAAGTCCAGGCTACGTGGGGTTCCAAAACAATACAGACCTGTGAACATGAGGTGTCTGTCAAGGTCATCCAGGTCATTTTGCACTAACGACCAACCCAAACCTCGGCCGCTTGTTTCTTGTTTATTTCTTGCTCAAATGACATGCCTGCTGCAGGGGCCCCCTCTGTGGCCGCTGGGAACCTTCTCTAGAGAACAGGACCTGCTCAAGGCAGTGGGAAAGCGGGTGGGTGGCCACTCTCCTCCCAGAAGTGACACGTTTCACTCATGGCGTTGACCAAAGCATGTGACAAGAACACGCCTCCCGTGGAGCTGGCAGGAAGGTGCAGCCCGACCACACGGGCCCCAGGAGGCAGGGCTGCGGTGTCTGTGGGCAGCCGTGAGCACCGGCTTCAGAAAGAGGTGGTCCCTGGAGCCAGATGGGCGCAGCCGGGAGCAAGCCGCCTTCCTCCCCCATGACTCCTTCCTTTCTTCCCTCCCCCCGCTCCCCCCAGGGGTCTGTGTCACTCAGGAGGGCCGCCAACTCCCTGGCTTTAGCAATTCTCCTGCCTCAGTCCTGAGTAGCTGGGACTGTGGCCCATTGCGCCTGGGTCATTGTCTTTCTTTCTTTTTCTTTAAGGAATTTGAAACTTCTAAACCACGAGAATGCTATAGGCAAAGTGTATCTGGACTTTAACAAAGCATTTGACCAGATTTTTCATAGACTTGTGAGTAGAATACAAAATTATAGAAATATGAAAATAATGTTAGCTGGCTGACAATCATACTAAATGATATTGAAAGATTTTTTTTTTTTTTTTTGTACCAGGGATTGAACTCAGGGGCACTCGACCACTGGGCCACATCCCCAGCCCTTTTTATATCTTATTAGAGACAGGGTCTCACTGAGCTGCTAAGTGCCTCGCCATTGCTGAGGCTGGCTTTGAACTCGCCATCCTCCAAGTACTGGGATTACAGGTGTGTGCCACCAGGCCCGGCGAAAGATGTTTTAATATCAACTCAGAAGAAGCCTCCATGGGTATGCTGGAGGACTTTGATGATGATGTAATTGGAAGACAAGACAGGAAATTAACCTAAGTGGCTGTTATGGTTTGGATATGAAGTGTCCTTCAAAGAGCTCACGTGAAGAAAACATGGCATCTAATGGGGCGACGCTCAGAGGTGAAGGGATTGGACCGTGAGAACTACAGTCTCATCAGTAGACTGCGCCATTTAATGGATCAGTGATCTGAATGGACTAGTAGGTGGCGAATGTAGGCAGGAGGGGCATGGTGGAGGAAGTAGGTCACTGGGGCACGTGGCCTTGGGTGGCATTTGTCCCTGGCCCCTTCCTTTCCATTTCCCGGCTCCCCAGAGCTGAGCAGCTTCTGTCCACCATGCCCTCTGCGGTGATGGCCTCAGGCCCAGAGAGATGGAGCCGGCTGGCCGTGGACTGAGGTCTCTGATGTCGTGAGCCAAGATCAACTTTCCTCCTCCAGGTTGCCCTGCCAGGTATTTTGGCCACTGTGACACAGAGCTGACCGACATAGCGGCCACTGACAGATGAATGGATGAAGAAAGAGTTGTGTGTCTGGGTCCAGCGGAATGCTCTTCAGGGAAAAGGGAGTCCTGCCGTCTGTGACACATGGAGGACCCTGGAGGACATCGGGCTAAGTGAATCAGCCGGGCAGAGAGACAGGCAGCGCGGCGCAATCCCACCCACACCTGGAACCTGAATCCTAGGACTCGTAGGCAGAGGCGGGCGGTTGCCAAGGGCTGGGGGCGGGCGGGGCCTGGGAAGATGACCATGGGGGGGTGCGTTTGGTCAGGTGGGGTGAGTGAGATCTGGAGCTCTGACCTACAGCATGGAGACGGCAGTCATTTATGCATGGTATTCGTGACAACTGCTAACTTACATGTCCTCACAACAAAAAAAGAGATAAGTGTGCGAGGTGACAGTGTGTTAATTACCTTGATGTAATCCTGTCACATACCTTGTATACCACAAAAAGTGTACTATTTTATTTGTGAATTTTACCTTGATAAAGTTGGGGAGGGAACACAATTTTAAAACTATCTGGAGGGAGAACTAATGTACTAGAACCAGGGTCTTAAAAAAATTTTTTTTATTGTTGTTTTTTGGTGCTAGGGATTGAACCAGGGCTTTGTACATACTAAGACCTGTGATCCTCCTGCCTCAGCCTCCTGAATAGCTATTTAGAGGTTGGGTTGTTTGTTTTTGTTCTGGAGAATTGAACTAGAGTGCTTTACTACTGAGCGTGTTACACGCCCAGCCCTTTTTGTTTTTTTATTTTGTGATAAGGTCTGTCTAAGTTGCTCAAGCAACTAACTAACTAAGTTGTGATCCTCCTGCTTCAGTTTCCTGGGTTACTAGGATTACAGCCATGAGCCACTGTGCCCAGCCCCTATTTAGAGTGTTTAACAAAATGAAATGGACTCCTGTAATCCAGTGACTCGGGAGGATGAGGCAGGAGGATCCCACATTTGAGGCCAGCCTCTACAACTTAGCAAGGACTTGTTTCAAAATAAAAAGGATGTAGCTCAGTGGTGGAGTGCCCCTAGGTATAGTTCCCTGTGCTGGGGTTGGGAGTGGGAACTGCAATGCTTTTAGAAAAGCCAGGCCCTTGGGCTGGGGTTGTGGCTCAGCGGTAGAGCACTTGCCTAGCACGGTGCACGGCCCGGGTTCGATCCTCAGCACCACGTAAAAATGCATTGTGTACAACTAAAAGCAAATAAATTAAAAAAAAAAAAAAAAAAAAAAAAAGGAAAAGAAAAGCCAGGCCCTGCTGAAGCACAACACTATTTTAATAAAACTATTTCGTTTCATGGATAAGAAAAAGAAAATCAAGTTGCATAGCATATGGCTTGAAAAACCAGATTAATTGCAAATTAACGCCTTGACAAACCCTTTTATCAGAGCACATCATAGATGTAGGAAATGCGCAGATCATAAGGGATAGCTTGAATTACCATCAAGTGAACAAACCCGGTGACACCCATGCATGTCACCAAAGAGAACGTGGCCAGCAGAAGCCCTTCCCAGGGCTCCTCCCTGTCATTTGCTCTTCCTTCTCTCTCCTGATTGATAGGTTTTTTGGTGATATTTAATTTTTAGTTGTAGTTGGACACAATAACTTCATTTTATTTATTTGCTTTTATGTGGCGCTGAGGATCAAACCCAGGGCCACACACGTGCTAGGTGAGCGCTCTACTGCTGAGCCACAACCCCAGCCCTAGATCTTTGACACTGGGAATTGAACCCAGGAGCACTTTACCAGTGAGGCACATCCCCAGTCCTTTTTATTATTATTATTATTTCTTAATTTTGAGACAGGATCTTACATAAGTTGCCCAAGATGGACTTGACCTGTGATCCTCCTGCCTCAGCCTCCCAAGTCTCTGGGATTAGAGGCGTGGGCCACTCTGCCTAAGCTATTCTCTTGATCTCGGATGCCATAGATACTTACCAGTTTTTAAACTTTAAATAATTGAAATCATACTGTATATATATTTTTTTCTTCCAACGTCTGAGATAGTCACCCTTGATTGTGTCTATGTCAATAATTGTTGATTTTCAGTAGTGTATTGAAATTCTGCTACCTGATTACAACACACGGTATTTGTTCATTCTACTGTTGACCTGTGGTCTGCTTTGGCTTGGAGGAGAAGGTTTCTGGAACATTTTTATCTACGTGGAGGGGTGAACATGTGCACCACCATGCCCCTATTATTAACGCTGGGCACCATGCGTTACTCTTGGGCACACACCTGTGACTGGAATTGCTGGGTCGCGGGATGCACATATATTCAACTTTTGCAGGAGCCCTGTTTGGGGAGATGGCTAAGATTGTGGTTGACTACGGGCCATGGAGATGTTTGGGCATTGCCGCCTTCTGTAGTCTCACGGGACTTGGCCCGGGATCTCGCGGGACTTGAGCAGAGATTGCTGATCGGGCCTGCGCCATTTGGTGTGTTGGTTGTTTGGTGGTGTGTGTGGTGTGTGTTAAAGTCATTGTTAGAGCCAGAGAGAAAAGTTATCAAAATAAAAAGGCTGTTTGTTCCCAGTTCGCCTCTGAACTTCTTCCCACGGCTTCGTTGCTCCAAGCGGCCATCGCTTCAGGCGGCAACAAACTTTAATTCATCTTTTTTTTTTTTGGTGCGAGGGTGCTACCCCAGGGCCTCATGCATGCTGGGCTGTGCTCTGCTGCTGGGCTACCCCAGGCTCCAGGCCAACAGCACTTGCCAAACAGCTTTCCAAAGTCGGATGAAGGCAGGCGCGGCCGGCCGCACTGCTGTTTCCTGTGGTTAGCCATCTTGCTCCCTAAGTGCTGGCTTCTGGTTCTGTTCTCCTCTTCTGTGCTGAAGAGATCGAGCACCTTTTCGTGGTCGTGGGCCACTTGGGTGCGGTGCAATCTTGAGGTACATGGGCGGTGTTCAGAGCTGACCCGGATTGAACTTGGGCTCCACCAGCCTCCTTTATTTGAAATTTGTTGACTATAGAACATGAGGAATGTTGGGAGAGATTGGAAATATCAAGTCAGGAGAAGACGACATTTGGGCTCACATGGTAGTTGTCTTCAAATATTCCGACTGAAATGCGAAAGTCGTGGGGTAAGTAGGAGACGCAGGTCTTCATACAAAGTTTAATGTGGCCCTGCAGTCAATCAAAGAACCACCCACTTCCCCCCTTGAGGCAGGGGATTTTGTTTGGCTAAACAAGAATTGAGTTACTGCTGGGCATGGTGGTGCACATCTGTAATCCCAGCAGCTCTGGAGGCTGAGGCAGGAGGATTGCAAGTTCAAAGCCAGCCTCAGCAACTTAGCAAGACCTTTCTCAAATGAAAAAAGAAAAAAGGGGCTGGGGATGTGGCTCAGTGTTTAAGTGCCCTTGAATTCAATCCCTGGTACCAAAGTGGGGGGTGGGGATAGAATCAAGTTCCTGGAAAAAGTAGAGAGAAAGGAAAGTTGGTGATTTTTCTTTGGTGGAGGGAGTAAGTTTATCAAGGAATAAGTGGCCTTATGCTTCTTGTAGGCAGGAAGGCCTGGAGAGGCTCTTGAAGGGGCTGAGCAGCCCAGAACTGAGCCAACCGGGGGAGCTGAGCAGGGTGCAGCTGTCCCATCCCGTCTGCTGGCTCATTCTCTCTCATTTGTTCCCATTGGCTACTACCCGTGAGATTGCCAGATTGAGCAAGTGAAAATATAGGATGCCTAGTGAAGTTGAATTTAAATGAAAATGAGTAAACTTTTAGGATAATATGTCCCAGACCTTGTCTTTCTTTCTCTTTCTTTCTTTCCTTGGTGCCAGGGGTTGAACCCAGGGGTGGGTAACCACCGAGCCACATCCCCAGCTCTGTTTGTGTTTTATTTAGAGACAGGGTCTCACTAAGTTGCTCAGGGCCTTGCTAAATTGCTGAGGCTGGCTTTGAACTTGAGATCCTCCTGCCTCGGTCTCCCAAGTTGCTGGGATGACAGGTGTGCCCCGCCATGCCCAGCTCCAGGCATGGTCTCTTAACGGGCAACCTCACTGCGATCTTTCCACACCTTCCTCACAAGCACAGTGTGGATGGATGGGCTTGAGCTTAAGACTCGCTGCATGGAAAGACTCGTCGGTTTCCCAGAAGGATCAGTGAGGACCGTGACTGGCGATTCCTGGGACGCACACAATGGAAGGATGGACACCCCCTCTGGGCAGCTGGGAAGACTGCATAGCTGCCTGCCTGTGAGGTAGAGGCCATTCTTACAAGTTAGTGGAAAGACAGACGACTGCAGGTTCCTCTTCTGTTGTTGTGTCTGGGATTGAATCCAAGGGTGTTCTACCACTTAGCCACATCCCCGGTGCTTTTTATTTTATTTTATTTTTTATTTTAAGGCAGGTCTCCCGAAGCTGCTGAGGCTGGTCTCAAATTTGAGATCCTCCTGCCTTAGCCTCACCGGTAGCTGGGATTACAGGTATACACCACCAAACCCAACTCCATTGTTTTAAAAAAGGTGATTTGAGGACAGATTTTTTTTCTAAGTTTATGAATACTAAGAAAGGAAACTAGATGCATTTTGATTGAAATGACAAGTGAAAGAATATTTTTTGTTCATGGGCTTAGGAAGCAGAGACACCTAGTTGGGTGTGGTGGCCATGCCTGTAATCCCAGTGATTTGGGAGACTGAGGCAGGAGGATGGCAAGTTTGAGGCCAACATGGGCAAGAACTTGTCTCAAGTTTAAAAAAAAAATAAAGGCACTGGGGCCATGGTGGTGCCCCTCCCTGCTGCGGACAAAAAGGCAGAGACATCTAAACTACCTGGGAGTTTTTTCTTATGAACAGCCACCCCAGATGACACTAGAAATTTTCTATTTTAGAGGAATCCTGCTTTAAGTTCTGCAACATGAGAGAAGGGTTTTAGTAATAAAGACATGCGCTTTCTATACACATAGAGCACACTGTAATTGTAATTTACCAAGACCTTTTTGCATGACGAATTTTACATAGGTCACCTCATTTTAATCCTCCACACAGCACGGAGTTAGGCTCAGAGGTGCTGACTTGCCCCCAGTCACACAGCTGGAGAACCCCAGGTCTGTGGGGTGTGACAGTCCATGTTTTTTTTTTCCTCTGGTCCAGGCTGGAGTCCCATCTGTATATGATCTATGACACTTTGGGGATGTGACAACCCAGAAAAAAGGTGTATTTCATCTCAGAGCACTCTCAACACACTGATGGTGGGTAGCATCCACCAACTGTGAGGCCAGTTCTGTCAGGGATAAGAGGCAGGAGCAGAGCAGGGGCAGAGTGGCGCTGTGGAAGCATGAAGGCACCTAGGAGCACAGACGCCAAGACTGCGCGTGTGGGCGAGGCCCCAGGACGGCCAGGAAGAGGTCTCAGTAGCGGAAATTACAGAGAAATTAGGGATGGATGCTCTCCGCTGTTTCTCTAAATCTCTTCAGGATTTTTTTTTTTTTTTTTTTTTTTTTTTTTTTTGTGGTACCGGGGATTGAACTCAGGGGCACTCGACCACTGGGCCACCTCCCCAGCCCTTTTTTGTATTTTATTTAGAGACAGGGTCTCACTGAGTTGCTAAGTGCCTCGCCACGGCTGAGGCTGGCTTTGAACTCGCGATCCTCCTGTCTCAGCCTCCCAAGTGCTGGGATTACAGGTGTGTGCCACTGCACCCGGCTTCTCTTCAGGATTTTTAAAAACAGTTCAGCTTATGTTCGACTTTTCATCAACATGCCAACCGGGCATGGTGGCACGTGTCTCTAATCCCAGTAACTCAGGAGGCTGAGGCAGGAGGATCTCAATTTCAAGACCAGCCTCCGCAACTTGGCAAGACCTTGTCTGAAAACAAAAAATAAAAAGGGCTGGGGACATAGCTCAGTGGTAGAGCACCCCTGGGTTCAAGCCTCAGTCCAAGGAAGACAAAGCACCCATGCTCACGGCTGGCGAGCGGAGGAGGAGCGGGCAGGCGTGGAGGCAGGGCCAGGACAGCCGCCTGGCCTCGGGCGCCCCTCCATCTCTGCTGAGCCGCTGTGGGGTTTGTGCTTAGAAGCTGTGGACTCATGGCCCACACGAGTCTCCTTGGTGATCTTTTCTCCTGTCTCTACTTCGTCTTTCCTGCGTTGCCAGCTCCCCGTTGAGACCACACCCCATTCCTGTGTCTCCCAGGCGTCTGTCTCCGGGGACCCTCCTGTGGTCTGCGCTGTCGAGTGACTGATGGCAAGAGGGCTGTCCCTGAGGACTCATGGCAGAGGCCAAGAGGGTGAGCAGGATGCGCGGCTCGGGGCAGCACTTAGGCCCTTGAACCCCCACCCCTCACACCCGACACAGAGGAGACAAGCCAGACTCCCAGCCGCGGCTGTCCCGGTCCTGTCCACCCCAACGCCCGTCTCATTCCCAGACGGCTGCCCTCAGCTCTGCACCGTCCCCGTCCTCAGACTCCTGCTTCCACATACCTCTGTCCTCCAAGGCTGTGGAAAGCCAGAGCCTAGCTAGGGACTGCATCTTTCAGGAGTGCAGAAGACAGGAAAGGGCCTGGGTGACATTATTTGGAAGACAATACAAGTGCCATGTCTGTCCATAGCTCACCCATAAATAAAACGACCGTTTCCTCTGAAAGCCGTTTTCCAGGCCAACCCCCCTCTGAAGTTCATTGTTGCACGTGCCCAGAGCAGGCTTCTGATTGGCTGCCCTCCCCCGCCACTCAGAGTGGCCCAGGACCAGGCACTGGCTGGGTTTCAGGTTCTTTTTGTCTGGACCTGGGGAGGGTGGAAAGGGGACACTGATATGACCCCAAAGCAGTTTTCACAGCTTTCTTCCTCACCATGTGGAGGGTGACTGAAACAAGGCAATAGCAGGCAGGCGACTTTCGTAAAGACAAGCAGCTCCTGAGCAAGGAAGGGTCTCACTTTAGGCAACAGTTGTCCCTCATCTATGGTGGTTTTGCTGCGTTTCAGTTGCCTGTGGTCTACTGCAGCCTGAAAATATTAATAGAAAATTACAGAAGTAACAAAGTCCCAATTTTTAAATTGTAGTTCTGCATAGCATGCTGCCCTATTCTGTCCTATTGGGAATAAGGATCATCACCTTGTGCAGAGTATCCACCCTATATATGCTATTTCCTCCATGGCAGATGAGACAGACCACATAAACACAATTTTTATTACTGAAGGAGCCTATAATCAAGGAGATAGCTAAAGATTGCGGTTAGCTGAGAGCCATAAAAGATGTTCTAGTTTCCACCTGATAGTAATACATTATCCAAAGAATCTCTGTATGCCCGTGAACACTGCGTGACGCACCTGTAATCTCGAGCTGTAAGCACGTGTCCTTGTTAAAGCGATATGTATATAACTGGGTGAGTTTAGTTAGTGTGTGTGGGAAGAAGAAGAAGGTGGTGGTTGGAGTTAGAGCGTTTGGAGTGATTGCTGGAGCCGGAGAGAGAAGAAGAATAAAAGACCTTTTTTCATTTTCATCCTGCCTCCGAATTTTCCTGCGGCGTTCGTTGCTCCAAGCGGTTTCCGCTTCAGGCAGCAACAAGTGGTGGCCTGTACGGGGAATTCGGCGGCAAGGTAAGAAAAAAGAAAATTTAAAAATATGGGAGCGAATATAACAAAAAGTTGGTTTATAAAAGCCACGAATGAAATTTTTGATAGCGAGAACTCAGAGGATAGTGAGAAAAGTGAACAAGAAAGCATATCCTCTGACTCAGTGGAGACCAGCAAGGAGAGCAGTAATGTAAATTCAAAAGTAAGAACTGCAAAAGCCATCAGAAGCTTAATAAAATTAGCTGAGGAGTATGTACTCTCCTTAGAAGCTGAAACTCAGGATACTAGTGAAAGTGATAATAGTAACAAGGAGCCAAACCATGACAGTACGGTCTCCTCCACTAAGCCGGTTAGGAATTATGAAGCTAGTAGTGAGGAGGAATCAAAAAGCGATTCAGGGAGCACAGTCTCCAATAAAAAGAACAAAAAGAAATTAAAAAAGAGAAAAGACCGTCAAATAGAGGAACCACTAGTGCCCTCTGCTCCTTCATGGATAGAATCCCTAACAGAAACAATAAGGAGTATTGATCAGAATGTACGTGCCCTTGAGGTAGAAATTGGCGGCCTTTCCGAGCGCTTATACGCTCTCGAACAACATAGACCGCAGGAGCACCTAGAACTGCCAGTATTTCAAAATGAAGAGGGACAAAGATATCACAAGTCCCTAGACTTTAAAACAATAAAGAATTTTAAAGAGGCGGTAATGACCTATGGGCCTCAAGCTCCATTCACATTAGTATGATAGAGTCACTTAACACCCTAACCTTAGGCCCCTCAGATTGGAAAAGTCTATGCAGAGCGGTACTAAGTGGGGGACAATACCTAATCTGGAAAACTCAATTCCAGGAACTTTGTTCAGAAATAGCAAAGAGAAATGCTGCAGCAGGTTTCCCTCAACGCAATATAGATATGCTCACAGGGGAGGGTCAGTTCGCCGAACTACAAAATCAGCTACAATACGATCCAGGTGTGTATGCCCAGATACACACTGCAGCTGTGAAAGCCTGGAAGACAATATCAGGCACAGGGGATCTGCAAGGCAGCCTATCAAAAGTTATACAAGGGCCTAACGAACCTTACGCTGATTTTGTAGATAGACTCTTAAAAACAACATCTAGAGTTTTTGGCGAAGTCGAGCAAGCTATGCCTCTAGTTATCCAATTAGCGTACGAGAATGCTAATAAATATTGCCAGGATGCAATAAGGCCGTGGAGAAGTAAAAAAGACTTATCAATTTATATCAGACTGTGCAAAGACATTAAGGAGGCTGTTATCACAGGCAATGTAATTGCTGCAGTGATGAAAAATTCCTCCCCTCAAAATTCCCAAAGGTTTCAACCTAAAACAGGATATTCCAGACAAAAGTATTATAATCAACCAAGATATGCTAAGCAATATCCCCCAAGGGTAATAAGATCAAATTCATACCGCGCTCCAGGCCGATGCCCCAGGTGCAAAAAGGGTATACATTGGGCCAATCAATGCCATTCCAGATATGATATATATGGAAATGACTTATCCAGGATTTCAAAAAACGGGGCACAGGGCCCAATGCCCCGGGGCCCACAAATGTACGAGGCACTAGAGGAGGAATACGCACTAGAGGAGAATGCCCTCAGATCCAAATGATTCCTCGTCACAATCCCTCCTACCCATTAACTCCCTTATCAGAGGGACAAGAGGAAGTGCAGGATTAGATCTCTGTTCTACTGCCCGGATGGTCCTGACACCTGAAATGGGGGTTCAGCTGATTCCTACGGGAATCAGGGGACCTCTCCCTTCAGGAACTGTGGGACTAATCCTTGGGTGTAGTTCCAAGAGTTTATTAGGCTTTAATGTTATACCAGGGGTTATTGATTCAGATTATAATGGAGAGATTAAAATAATGCTAAGTACACACAGGGGCATCATCTCCGTAAATCAAGGAGACAGAATCGCACAGCTGCTCCTCATTCCCAGTCTCCATAGTTCTTTTAAAAGCATGCCACAAAATAGAAATAGCAGAGCATTCGGTTCCACTGGTTCAGGACCTATGGCTTTCTGGGTTCAGGATTGTTCATGGAGGCTGATGTGCAAATTAAAAATTCAAGGTATAGAGATGGAGGGGCTGATTGATACAGGAGCTGACTCTTCCATCATAAATCTACAACAATGGCCTAAGCACTGGCCTCTGCAGAAAGCCTCAACCAGTTTAAGAGGCTTGGGATATAGTAATACCCCAGCACAAAGTGCTGTAATCTTAAATTGGCAAGACAATGAAGGCCATACAGGAACATTCCAACCTTATGTTTTAAACAGCTTGCCAGTTACCCTATGGGGAAGAGATATCTTACATCAAATGGGGCTACACCTAGCAACCAAGCCTGCAGGTGTTAAGAATAAAAATCCTAATCATAATAAAAAAGGCAAAGGACATTTTTTCTAGGAGCCACTGAGAAAACAATTTTAAAAATACCATGGCTCTCTAATAAGCCAGTTTGGGTCCCTCAGTGGCCCCTATCCAAAGAAAAATTGCAAGCAGCCCATCAATTAATTAAAGAACAATTAGAAGCAGGACACATAGAGCCTTCCACCTCTCCCTGGAATTCTCCCATATTTGTAATTAAGAAAAAATCGGGAAAATGGAGACTATTACAAGACCTAAGACAAATTAATAAAACAATGCAAATTATGGGACCTACCCAACCTGGACTTCCTAATCCTGTAGCTATTCCAAAAAACGATTACCTTATAACTCTTGATATAAAGGACTGTTTCTTTTCCATTCCCCTACATCCTCTGGATGCCCCCAGGTTTGCTTTTTCAATTCCTTCTATCAATAATAATGGCCCTGATAAAAGATATCAATGGAAAGTATTGCCGCAGGGAATGGCAAATAGCCCTACAATGTGCCAACTATATGTGGACAGAGCTATACAGCCCATTAAAAACAAATATCAAGACCTCATGTGTCTACACTACATGGACGATGTTTTATTAGCTCACCCTAATCAACAAATCTTATTTAATATATTTAGTGAAATAACAAAAAATTTTAAACAATATGGATTATATATAGCAGAAGAAAAAGTTCAAAGCAGATCACCTATACTATATTTAGGCTTTAAAATCATGGATACTTTTGTTAAACCCCCCAAAATTCTAATAAGTAAAGAACATTTGACCACCCTCAATGATTTCCAAAAATTATTGAGAGACATTAATTGGCTTCGCCCTACACTAAGCCTCACTACTGGACAATTAAAACCTTTATTTGACATCCTTCGCGGGAACCCTGATCCATCCTCACCGCGAACATTAACTCCTGAGGCCAAGAGAGCTCTAAAATTAGTAGAACAGGCCATTGAAAGATCCCATTGCGATAGATTTGATTTTACACAACCACTAATATTGATTATTATTCCTTCACAATATACACCAACAGGAGTATTTTGGCAACAGGGACCTATATTATGGATACATTTGCCTGTCTCTCCTAAAAGTACAATTGAGTCTTATACCTCCATGGTGGCTAAACTTATTCTTCAAGGACTTAAAACCTCTACTAAAATATTTGGAATTCATCCCGCTACTATTATTACTCCTTATTCATCGTCACAGGTTGAATATTTGTGCTTCAATGATAATGATTGGGCTATAGCTAGATGCTCTACTTCTGCAAATTTTGACAATCATATTCCTAAATCTCCTATACTGTCCTTTTGTATCAATCATCCTATCATATTCCCACAGGTAATAAAAACTCAACCCATTCCTAAAGCATTTAATGTATTTACAGATGGATCCTCTAACGGTACTGCTGCAGTAGTCACTCAAAATGAAAAAAATGATTCATATCACTAATCAAAAATCAGCTCAATTAGTGGAACTCGAAGCTATAATAATACCTCTGGAAAATTTTAAAGAACAGCCTATGAATATTTTTTCAGACAGCCACTATATTGTACATGCTGTCCCAAAATTGGAGCTAGCAGGTCCAATAGCACCACATACTCCAGCTTTTAAATTGTTTTCTCAAATCCAAAATCTCCTATGGCAACGAAAAGAACCTTTATTTATAGGTCACATAAGAGCTCACACTAATCTGCCTGGTCCTCTCCATGAAGGTAATCAAAAAGCTGATGCCCTCACTAAAACAATATTTATATTTACTACAGTACAACAAGCTACTTTATTTCATTCCCAGTTCCACGTTAACAGCACTACCTTAAGACAAAAATTTAAAATCACAGAAGAACAAGCTCGTAGAATTGTAAAAGAATGTCCATCTTGTGTAACACTTTTGCCCAATCCACATCATGGGGTTAACCCACGAGGTTTGATGCCCAATCATTTGTGGCAGATGGATGTCACACATGAGCCAAGTTTTGGAAAATTACGATTTATTCATGTCACCATAGATACATGCTCAGGCATGATTTTTGCTTCTTTACATTCTGGAGAAAAAGTTAAAGATACTATATCTCATTGTCTGCAAGCTTTTGCTGCATTGGGCATCCCCAAAATGCTTAAAACAGATAATGGCCCTGCATATACATCCACATCCTTCAAACAATTTTGTACAAAGTTCAATATTATCCACAAAACAGGTATCGCTTATAATCCTCAGGGACAAGGAATAATTGAAAGAGCAAATTGGACACTTAAAAATATGTTACTAAAGCAAAAAGATGGAAACTGGAAAAATCCTAAGGACAGATTGGCAGTTGCCCTGTTTACCCTAAATTTCTTAACTTTAGATTCTAATGGACATTCGGCTGGAGATAGACACTGGAACCCACACCAACAACATAAACCTTTGGTTTACTGGAAGGATGTTCTCTCAGGTACATGGAAGGGTCCAGACCCAGTATTAATTTGGGGGAGAGGATCTGTTTGTGTTTTTCCAAAGCACGAATCCTCTCCAATATGGATACCATCTAGATTGATAAAGCAGGTACAAAGTCAAAAGGATCAAGACGAAGTTATTGAGGAGTCTAGATTGAATAAACAAGTACAAAATCAAGAGGACCAAAATGAAGGTATGGAGTGATTCCCTTAAGAGTCCTCCATTAAATTTACAACTTAAATTTCATCTTCCCGGCCGGGACAAGAAGATCTCTCTTCAGTGTATACACAATTGTATTTTTTTTTCTTTTATATATGTCTTTATGTCTGTGCATTTGTCTAAATTTCATGTTAATGTGATGTCACAAATATATGTTTATATGTGCGTCTGTCTAGTGTGACGTCACAAATAATTAAGCGCTTAAAAAAAATAGGTAGATAGATATAGATCCAAATAACGTTAATTCATTTAAGCTTAGAATATTCTAATTAGATAATCACTATATATATAGATAGATAAATAGATATTCATATAAGTTCAGAATATTTTAATTAGATAATCAATTATAATGATAATCAATTTTGATTTATAGTTGTCTCCGGGACTTCTCTTCAGCTGTGAATATGTTTAATGTTGTATAACCTGATATTTTGGTGTTCTGACAGAGGATCGTTTATTTGTTATTAACTTCATTTGTTTAATAGCTGATTAATTTGAATTATTTCAACAGGTATAGAATTGCTGTGTATATAGAGACTTGAGGATTCCAGCTAACAAATTATTTTTCCAAAGTGCCTTTAGCTTTTCTTTATCTTTAATGCAGTAAACACCCTCAGTTTCTCTTTGATTATTTCTGAATGTGATATTTTGCCAGCTTATGTTTGTGGGAGGCTAAGTAGCAATGTGTGTGAGCAGAGATCAACTTTTATTTTCTACTCTAATAATTCTTTTTTTAGTTTGACAGCTCACCTTTTGATCTCAGTGCTGGAATAGCACTGCCTTTCCCTTAATAATGGATGCTTGAGTTTTCAGGTAGCAGGCCCTGAAGATTTGCCGGTGGAAATGTCTAGACATAAAAAAGACGGCTGCTGCTACAACTGCAGGGACCGTGGTCGCTGCAAGCATCCCTGCTGCTCAAGCATCAAACAACCTAACCAGCAGTGTGGCCTCTGCTCTGCATGCATGGGGCCTCCTGAATCTATGTGTTATAACTTATGGACATTTTGATTTTCCATTATTTTGGGACATTACGGGACAATGCCTTGCGGGTATTTGTCTAAGAGAACTCAGTGCGTTACTTGATGAAACTAAGGGCAGCTGATTGGCTTAAAGAACTTGATACGCTATGGAAACTTGGCTTGTCAGCAGTAGGCTTACCGCCTTAAAGCCGCAGCATCTCCTAAAAATTGGACGGCTGTTAGTCAACACACAGTCGATCCTGAAGGGCTCTATTGGATGGCTGGTTAGCCTATGACGGGTAAGATCCCCAGAAGGGGACAACCTAAGACACGGCACAGTCGCACAGGACAGTCTAATGTGGCCGGCATGTCAACCTAAGCCAGGAGTCAGGACAGCCTAGACTCCCATGACGGGTAAGAATGTCGGTTGCACATGGACGTCCTAGAACATCCCCACTTTTAAAACTAAAAGGGGGAAATGAAGGAGCCTATAATCAAGGAGATAGCTAAAGATTGCGGTTAGCTGAGAGCCATAAAAGATGTTCTAGTTTCCACCTGATAGTAATACATTATCCAAAGAATCTCTGTATGCCCGTGAACACTGCGTGACGCACCTGTAAGCTCGAGCTGTAAGCACGTGTCCTTGTTGAAGTGATATGTATATAACTGGGTGAGTTTAGTTAGTGTGTGTGGGAAGAAGAAGAAGGTGGTGGTTGGAGTTAGAGCGTTTGGAGTGATTGCTGGAGCCGGAGAGAGAAGAAGAATAAAAGACCTTTTTTCATTTTCATCCTGCCTCCGAATTTTCCTGCGGCGTTCGCTGCTCCAAGCGGTTTCCGCTTCAGGCAGCAACATATTACAATGTGTGTTTTTTTTTTGGGTACCAGGGATTGAACTCAGGGGCACTTGACCACTGGGCCACATCCCCAGCCCCGTTTTGTATTTTATTAGAGACAGGGTCTCACTGAGTTGCTAAGTGCCTCACCATTGCTGAAATGGTCCTCCTGCCTCAGCCTCCCAAGTGCTGGGATTATAGGTGTGCACCACAGCGCCCAGCTACAATGTGTTGTTAATCTCTGTGACAAATATCTAATTTATGGATTAAACTTTGTCATGGGTATGGGTGCACAGGAAGATAATAGATGGCTTCAGGCATCCACTGGGGTCTTGGGGCACTCACCTCAGATAGGGGGCGACCACTGTTGTGATTACGGCTTGTACCAGGAAGACAGAATTTCCCAGCTATGTAGAATTCAATACTTCATTTCAGAGATTTCTGTGGGTGAATTTCTTTCTTGAGGAATCACACACTTCTGAACGATCAAGTGCGTGCTTTTAGCCAAATTTACCCTAATAATTTGAAATCCCAAGTGATGTTGGACTTTTCTTTTGTTTTTGGTACTGGGGACTTAACCCAGGGGTGCTCTACCACTGGGTTTAATTTTTATTTAGAGACAGGGTCTCACTAAGTTGCTGAGACTGGCCTCAAACTTGTGATCCTCCTGCCTCAGCCTCCCCGGTCTCTGGGAATACAGGTATAGGGCACTGTGCCTGACTTGGGTTTTCTTAATCCAGTGTGACACTGGAAAAATGTTTTAAGAGGGTAGTATAGTTTTTAACAGCTTAATTCATGTTTGGATTTTAACATTTAAGGGCACATTTTAAAACTTGAATTAGAAACATAATTGAAAACTCAAAACAAATGTTTTCAAGTAAATCCAGCCCTACAATTAAATTTACCATGCACTTCAAAATGTTGTGGAACATGGTTGCCTTGAAGAAAAAAAGGTTCACTTAATTATGTGTGTTGGGCAAGATCTCATTATGGTTAGTATCTGGAATATTCCCAAAATACTCATCATGTGTTAGAAGCACGGACCTGATGCAGCAAGGTTCAGAGTGCTGTGACCTCATCAATAGGCTAATCCATGAGCTAAGCAGCTCCCCTCCACCAGGTCGTTCCACCACGCTCTTCCTTACCTCAGGCCCAGAGCGATAGAGTTGGCCTTCCATGGACTGAGACCTCTGAAACCATGAGCCAAAATGCACTTCTCCTCCTCTAAGTTGAGTTTTTCTTCTTTTATTGTAAGTCTAAGTTGTTTTTGTCAGGTATTTTTATTGCAGCAATGAAAAGCTAACACGTGGTGTTAGTTGTGAAAACCAGTCTTAAAATCATACCTCCTATAATTAAATAGACCCCTTAGGGGGAGAGAGCCAGGGCTTTCTATTTGTTTTGTTACACAAACAAGTTCTAGTAGAGACTTTTGCCTTTAAAGAGGAATCTTGGCTTTTAGGTTAATCCTTGTTAACATCCAACCTTTTACTGTCATTTTAACAACTTTAAAAAAAAAAATCTGTTTACCATGGAGAAATAGCGGCATTGATGTGACCTGGATCAATATTTCCTTGAAATGAATGCCAAACCACAAAAAAGGATTATGTTAAAGGCATAAATCCAAACTTCCTAAGTCTAAAAAAGTACTTTTGAGTCTGTTCAATTAAGTTTACTATTTTCTGAATTTTATATATATATATATATATATATATGTGTGTGTGTGTGTGTGTGTGTGTGTATTTTTTTAAAAATATTTATTTGCTTTAGTTGTACACAATGCATTTATTTGTACGTGGTGCTGAGGATCGAACCCAGGCCGCGCACACGTGCTAGGTGAGTGCTCTACCGCTGAGCCACAATCCCAGCCCCATATATATATATTTTAATATTTATTTACTTTAGTTGTACACAATGCAATGCATTTATGTTTACGTGGTGCTGAGGTGTAGGAGCCCTAATTAAGGAGATAGCTAAGATTGCGGTTAGCTGAGAGCCATAAAAGATGTTCAAGTTTCACCTGATACTCATACTTTCATCTAAGAATCTTTTTATGCCCGTGAACACTGTGTGGCGCACCTGTAAGCTCGAGCTGTAAGCACTTGTCCTTGTTAAAGCAAAATGTATTTAACCGGGTGAGGGTTAGTGGCTGAGTGGTTGGAGTTAGTGTGGTTGGAGTTAGAGTGGTTGGAGTTAGAAGAGAGTTGGAGTTGCGGTTGGAGTTCGAGAGGCTGTTGGAGCCAGAGAAAGAAGTTAGAAGAGAGAAGAATAAAAGAACTTTTTCATTTCCATCCTGCCTCCGAATTTTCTCCCGCGGTGTTGTAGCTGCAAGCGGCAGCAGCAGGCAGCTACACTGAGGATCGAACCCGGGCCGCGAGCGCTCTGCCGCTGAGCCACAACCCCAGCCCAGCCCATATATATATCTTTTTTTTTTTTTTGGTGGTACTGGGGATTGAACTCAGGGGCACTCGTCCACTGGGTCACATCCCCAGCCCATTTTGTTGTATTTTATTTAGAGACAGGGTCTCACTGAGTTGTTAAGTGCCTCGCCATTGCTGAGGCTGGCTTTGAACTCGTGATCCTCCTGCCTCAGCCTCCCAAAGTGCTGGGGTTACAGGCGTGCCCCACCGCGCCCGGCCCTTTATATATTTTTAACACTCAGCATGAAGCAGGCACTGTGCTAAAGTCAGTACTATTATTCTTGTTTTACTTTGGAAAATAACAAATCCACCTGGGGCAATGGTGCATGCCTGTAATCCCAGCAGCTCAGGAGACCGAGGCAGGAGGATATCAAGCTTGAGGCCAACCTCAGCAATTTAGCAAGACCTTCACCAACTTAGTGAGACCCTGTCTCAAAATAAAAAATATAAAGAATTGGAGATGTAGCTCAGGAGTAAAGTACCTTTAGGTTCAAGCCAGTACCTACAGAAAATAAAACTGCCAATCTCAGAGACAAATGTTAATGAACTCTCAGCCATATGTGGTAGAGGTGAGTTGAAACCCATGGCTATCAGATCTGGCACTGACAAAACTTAGTTAATAAAGCCATAAATAGATAAGGACTTGTTAGAAAATTGTGATAGAGAATTCAACTCAACTACACTGATTTGATCAAGTGATCTGTACCACTGTGGAAGACTGTTATGGAGTTCAGCATTTACAGTCAGAGTAAGACTTCCAGTACATAAATCCTGAGGTTTTTTTTTTTTTTTTTTTTTTTTTTTTTTGGTGGTACTGGGGATTGAACTCAGGGGCACTAGACCACTCAGCCACATCCCCAGCCCTTTTTTTGTATTTTATTTAGAGACAGGGTCTCACTGAGTTGCTAAGTGCCTCACCATTGCTGAGCCTGGCTTTGAACTCGCGATCCTTCTGCCTCAGCCTCCTAAACTGCTGGGATTACAGGTGTGCGCCACCGCGCCTGGCTCCTTCTGAGTTTTTAAGAGTAAGTGTGTATCTAATCATTAGATTATGAGTTCCAAGTGGCAATAAGTTTTTGACAGGCTACATTTTAGAGTTATTTAAAATTTTAAGATTTAATAATGAGATACATTAAGAGCGTGAGGCAGAAATGACGGGTGCATTGTCAATGTCCCCCCCACCCCCAACAGTGCTGCATGCCAGGCAAGTGCTCCACCACTGAGCTACACCCCAGCCCTGTGAATGACTTGAGGATCACCAGGAGGATTGCTTGTGATTGTAGCTATAATTTCACTGACAAAGTGTGCTCTGTAGACCACACAGGAAAGGGCAGGTTCTCATGAAAAGGAAGTAAAATACCAATTCAACATATTTTTCATGTCTGTGCCCCATTTCATATTTTTCCTAGATGTGTCACCTTGGAAACACACATGCCAAATAGCTGGATTGAATGGTGTGGTTTAGGAAAAGAAGGCAATAATTTGGTAGCCGAGAACCTCTTCACTTTTGCTCATGTCAAAGTCTCTTTCCTCCTCAAAGATAGACCATGGTAAAGGGACAGATGATAAAATTCAAGATTTTCAACTGCTAGTTCCCAATTTTCATCAGTCTTAGTATATTACACTATTTTAAACGTTCTTTGGCTGGAACACCCAGTGTCAAGAGTGTGTATTTAATATGCGCAAGACCCTATTTTTAATCCATCAAGTTATTTTGTCTTGCTTATTCAAATTTTGAAATAACTTGCATTGCTTATTCATCTGACTATAGTTCTAATGAAGATCAAGTTTATTAGCACTTTTAGAATAAAGCTCTGTACTCAAATTGAAGCCCAAGCCAGGCATAGTGGCGCACACCTATAATCCCAGTGGCTTGGGAGACTGAGGCAGGAGGATTGCAAGTTCAGAGCCAGCCTCAGCAAAAGCGAGGTGCTAAGCAACTCAGTGAGACCCTGTCTCTAAATAAAATACAAAACAGGGCTGGGGATGTGGCTCAGTGGTCAAGTGCCCCTGAGTTCAATCCCCAGTAACCCCTCCACCCAAAAAATTGAAGCCCAAATCAAAAAGACTTGCATAATTCCAGTGTGGAGTAACCCATGCCTGTCTCTCCTCACTCTGGGGAGAAAGGTCATAACACACAGAAAGCTTCCTTGGTTCCCAGACACTCTGCTAGGCACTCAACTTGCTCAAAGCCACAGCTTATCCATCATTGAGCTGGGGTTCAGATTCAGATCAGCTTGACTCAGCTTTTCCTGCTGCATTACATTAGTTACAAAATGTAATTTACACATCTAACACTCTTCCTGGCCCAGGCACTGTGTTAAAATATCACCTCACTGGGTTTGAGGTCAGCCTGGGCAACCTAGAAAGGCTGTCTCAAAATTAAAAAACAAAAAACAAAAAAAAACAACAAAAAACAAAACAGGATGGAGATGTAGCTCAGAGGCAAAGTACTCCTGGGTTCAATCCCCTGTACAAAAACACCCCCCCAACAAACAAACAAACCCCAAAACAAAACACATCTTAACTGATCTTTACAAGAATCCTATTTAAAAATCTATAGCTGTAGCCAGGTATGGTGGTGCACATCCATAATCCCAGCAATTTAGGAGGCTGAGGCAGGAGGATCACAAGTTTGAGGCCAGCATGGGCAACTTAGCAAGACCGTCTCTCAAAATAAAAAGGGCTGAGAATGTAGCTCAGTGGTACAGTGCCCCTGGGTTCAATCCCCAGCCACCACCCCCAACACCAAAAAAAGAAAGAAAATCCTAGCTGGGTGCAGTGGCGCATGCCTGTAATCCCAGCACTTGGGAGGCTGAGGCAGGTTCAAAGCCAGCCTTAGCAATGGCGAGGCACTTAGCAACTCAGTGAGACCCTGTCTCTAAATAAAATACAAAAAAGGGCGGGGGATGTGGCCCACTGGTCAAGTGCCCCCGAGTTCAATCCCTGGTAAAAAAAAAAAAAAAAAAAAAAAAAAAAAAAAAAAGAAAATCCTATGGCTGTAAAAGAGTTTCATATAATATGCAAAATAAAAATATAAAACCAGATTCTTCATGTCAGGTTAAAATGTTCTCAGGTAGTGTGAAGTCATCCTGTGAGCCACTCCACCACCCATTTCTCACCCTCCTCAGTATGATTTCTTTTCACTTAGGCTACTTGACCATCCTAAACTAAATAAGCAGAGCACATATCCTTTCGGCGGTCTTTTAACTTGCTCAATTTGTTTGTTTTTTATATACACATTTGGTTGACTAAAACTGCGGGCTATGGGATGTATGACCAAGTATGGTTTATTATGGACAGATGGTAGAAAAAGTATTACTAGTATCCACAGATAAGTTCCCTAAATCATGTGTAAAGAGAGACTGTTATTAAAATTCACTTTATTTTCTATGGAATCAAGCACTAGCTACCAGTTTCAGCAAGATTTTTGTTGTGCCTTCCAAATGTTAGCACAGCTAGCAATGCCTTAAAATAACCAAATAATAAGCTAGGTCCCAGTGGTTATGTCCACATCTAGAGTCGGGTGATCAGGAACTCTTTTAATTGATTGCTTTAGCTTTTAGTTCTTGGTTATATCTATAAAGAAAAGAGAAAGAAAAGTAACCATCAGTAACTAACATACACACACACACACATATATACGTACATTTTTTTTTTTTTTGTGGTGCTGGGGATCGAACCCAGGGCCTTGTGCATGCGAGGCAAGCACTCTATTAACTGAACTATATCCCCAGCCCCCAATAGATAAACTTATAGTAAGGAGAGAACAGGAAGCACATTCCATTTCTCGTTCCCAGTGGTCAGGTGGCTGTGCAGTTGCCAACAGTCTTCCCAGGAGCCAGATAAAAAAAGGCAGAGGTGACCCAAGGGTTCATCTGCATTTGATCTGTATCGCAGATAATAAGATCCCAACCACCAAGAAGTTTTAACATCTTACATAAAATACAGTTTCCTGTGCAAAAGTATTGTTTTAATTAATATTTTCACTCTTGGGCTATATAAGAATACGACAAACATGAACATATGCATAAAATTTAGCAAAATCTGGTCAACTTGAATTTGTCATTTACTCAATAAGCACCTAACAATGAAATCAATTGGGAAGGGGTTCTAGTTTAATCACTGGAAGTGATTTTTTTAAAAACACAGGTTAACAGGTTATGAACACTTATGCTTACTGAAGCTAAGGACTGTTTTCTTAATTATCACCCATCCAGAAAACTGACCGAGCCAGAGTCTCTCCTCCGCAACACTCTGGACTCCACTGACCATTCTTCCTAGCTTACAACAAGTGGAAAATAGTTCAAGCTCAAGAAGGAACTCTGCCCATAAAGCATGCTGTAGTACAGATTCCCAAAAGATCCTGGTTGCAGACACTGTTCATATCACCATTATTATTAGTCACTGACAAACAATGTTAACTGTTGAGTAAATGGCTTAAAACACTTCTGGGCTGGACTGGGGTTGTGGCTCAGCAGCAGAGCGCTCACCTCGCACGTGCGCGGCCCGGGTTCGATCCTCAGCACCATGTAAACATAAATGCATTGCATTGTGTACAACTAAAGCAAATAAATAAATTAAACAAACAAACAAACAAACAAAAAAAACTTCTGGGCTTTTGGAATATTTTCCAATGAAACCAGTGACTTTGCCCTAAATGTCAATTTCAATACTACATACATTTAAATCCTGCCTTATTATATATATCACTGAATGTGAATGATCAAAGGTTTACATTGGAAATTACTTAATAAGCTACACACTTTATACGTTGTCTTAATAAAAGGGCCTTTGTAAAAGGGCTATCCATGCAGACAATACAGTTAGATCTAAAAGCTAGGTAACATATGGTGTAACTGCTTCTAACTTATTTGTAAACCAAACTTTTCTAGAAATGTTAAATTTCTGCTTCAGGCATATTCCTGTCTTAGCATTGTATGTAAATCCTAAAAAAATCACCTTGCCATCTGAGTAGCTTCTGAAGCAGACATGCAAGTCCGTAGGCTTACCTCCAAATGCGAAATAGCTGAGAGGCTCCTGCTGCCCCCACAAAGAAATTAACAGCAAACAGACTCCAATTTTTTGGTATGATTACAAGTGAGTATCTTGACCAAATAAGCCCTATTGAAACAAAATATTTGTTTAAAAAACATACCTCCTGCTCCAATAACTTATCTGAATATTTCATATTAGAGTGAGATAATTACAAAAAGACTATGGCAACAATGATGTAGGAGGAAGGACGAAATGCTACACCCAATTTTAAAAAAGGTCTCTGATTCAGTGCTCCAAACAATCTGGAGTTCTTAGGCTACAGGGAACCTTTACAGGACTACTAAATATTAATTCTATTTTTTTCCCTAATTATATTAAAAAAAATGTTCATGACAAAAACGTGAGAAACAAAAACCCTTGTGGATACTTATGTCTAGCTACATCTCTCTGTCCCTTCCATCCATAATGCAGTGACTTCCTATAGATAACACTGTTAATTCCTTTGCAAGTATTAGAGTGTGTATATATTTTAAAAACTAAATTGTTAAATAAACTGATGTGAAACAAAAACAAAATAACTCATGTTGTATATGGAATATGAAATATATTAATTTAATTACCTGTGGCCATCAAAACAGCAGACTGAGATGTGCTGAGTTTTTCTGCAGGTCTAGCCATGTCGGCCAACCCAGCACACACCAACCCCTGAAAAGATACGTACATGTAGAAAGAAAGAAGGCATAATGAGTGTGGCAAAATGTTTTTCAAATTTTCTGCAATGTTATTCTGTTTTGAAAGTGGAAGTAACAGAAAAGCTGTTATAATTTTAATTTTTTGCTAGATCATTCAATATCAAAGTATACATGGTCATTTCTTCTGTTAGGTTTTAAATACTGACTTTTGTAAAATTATACCACTCATATTCTACCATCAGCATCACTCAGAGAAGTTAACAAGTCCTCACTAGAAGATAAGTTATGCTATTTTCTTGCAGATTAGAAAACACAATAAAACGATTTTTATTAATGAAAAATTCAAACTCAAGTTAAAAATTATTAGGATTTTACCTCCCTTTCTTCTTTTCCTCATTTTTCTTGAAGCATTTTAAGCAAATTCTAAGTATGTTATTAGAGAATGTTTTTAAGAAATTATTTCAGGTTTTTGCCGAGTTTCTAAAAGATGCTTTTTGTATGAAAAATAGAAATCAGCAAAAGGTTCTGCTCCTTAGAACACAGATATACTTATGAGTTCATACATAAATTTTAAACAAGCCCCAATTGTTTTGAATCAATGAATCCAGTAGTTCAAGAAAGCAATGACTCTAGCTTAAAACTGATCCCTCCTACACCCTCCTTCCAGGCCCCAGTGTGTATTCTCCCTGTTCCTTTTTTGTTCTACTCCTTCTGCAGGGTGGAAAACTGCCCATCAGGGGAACAAAGGGACCGATTTCAATGATTCTGCTGGATCTACGTGTTGCAGTGTGTGTTATGGTCCCCAACCCCCAAACTCCAGTATTACTGTAGAAATATTCATAGATGAAAGGACTGTCCTGAGAGCTGCAGCCCAAGCAGCCCATCCCCGTCTGTAGGAAGGTGGGCTGGCTGGAGAAGGCGGTCACTGAGCCTGCTCTGGAAGGTGCATCTTCCCTGAGACCCTGTCCTTTCTCTCTCTGCTTCCCAGCTGCCCGAGAGCTGAGGAGCTCTCCTCCATGACACCTTTTTACTATGATGTTCCACCTCACCTCAGGCCTGCAGCACTGGCGTCGGCTGGGTGTGGACAGAGGCCTCTGAAACCATGAGCCAAAATGAAGATTTCCTCCTCTAGGCTGCTCTTGTCCAGCATTCTGGGCATAGTGATACAATGCTGACTAACACACTGTGGCTCACTGAACATGTCCAAGAAGACTGAGAGGTATTCTCGAATTTTCCTTTGGAAAGAGCCAGTAGCTTACGACTTTTTAGGTTCCCAGCGCACATTTTCTTTTCCTGGATGTGTTAGCAATTGTCTCCCACAAGGTCTTGATTTCCCTTTCCCACGGTTTCTTGTTGCCCAGGCGAGGCTCAAGTGGTCCGCCTGCCCCAGCCTCCCACACAGGTGGCTGACATGGTCACCATGCCTGGCTTTCCCCTATTGTAAAAAACCCTGCCTACTTCTACATCATTCTAATCTCAAAAATTATTTTACAAAATATCACTGTGAATCTAATCTCCACTTCTTACTAGCTGTATGACTCTGACCAGGTTACATTAACCTATCTTAAATTCCTCATAAGTAAAACCAGCATCTTATTACCTACCCTGGCAAGAGTGACATAATGATAGAATGACTACGTGCCTGCATAAAAGAGTACCATTCTCTGCACCTTTCCTGCAGTGCCAGCCTCAGGTGAGGACAGGTCTGGGCTCCTTGTCAACTTCATTTTGAACTTTACTCACGTAATAGAACCACAGGATCAGAAAGTGCTCAAGGTACACTTCAAGATTATGTGAAATATTTCCTGACACACTGAGAAAGCATGAGACTCAGTTTCTGTTTAAGATGATGAAAGTGCTCAGAGCAAAGGCTTGGAGTCAAACAGATGTTCAATCTTGACAGGGCCACTTACTAAAATTAGCATCTGTGGTCATCTTGTTCTTTGAAACCCAGAACCCTTACTTGGAAAACAGTGTTTTTGGATGAAGATTGAACAAGAGGTGTGTTCAGCAACCCAGCACAGACAATTTGGCATCTGGTAGACTCAAGCTAGCTCCCACTACGCCCATCAATTAAAACATGTTTTTCAAATGCCTGAAGCCCACATTTTTTTCCCCTGGCATCTGGTTATCTTCACTAGGTCTGGATAAATACTCAAGAGATGGCTCAAAGTAAATTTCTTTCTTTTAGTACTTTTTTTCTTTCTTTCTTTCTTTCTTTTTTTTTTTTTTGTGGTACCAGGGATTGAACTCAGGGGCACTTGTCCACTGGGTCACATCCCCATCCCTTTTTTGTATTTTATTTAGAGACAGGGTCTCACTGAGTTGCTAAGTGCCACACCATTGCTGAGGCTGGCTTTGAACTCGCGATCCTCCTGCCTCAGCCTCCCCAAGTGCTGGGATTACAGGTGTGCGCCACTGCGCCCGGCTACTTTCTTGTTTATTAGAAAACATATGCCAGGGTGGGGGATGTAGCTCAGTGGTAGAGGGCTTGCCTAGCATGCTCAAAGGCCTGTAATCCCAGTGATTTGGGAGGCCAAAGCAGGAGGATAGCGAGTTCAATGCCGGCCTGGGCAACTTAGCGAGACCCTGTCTCAAATAAAAAAATAAACAAAAAGGGCTAGGGATATAGCTTAGTGGTAGAAAGCCCCTGGGTTCAAACCCCAGTACCAAGCAAAACAAAACAAAACTCCAAACCTGAAAACTGGAACAAGCGCTCTCTCAAGGACATATGTTGAACATTAATTAGTCAGTTGGAATACAGCCCTGTATCCTTGTATTCCCTCTTTTCAAAGCCCTCTGTTTCCCCTGGCAGTCAGAACCACAGCCTGACATGTGAGTCTGTTGCATTTTCTCATTTTCTAGCAAATCAATAAAACTTCTTTTTCCTTTTACTCAAAACTCTGTCCTTGTTATTGGATCAGCATCAGGGACAAGGACTAAGCTTTCAGTATTACTAACCTGCTATGTTAATAAGAAAAGTTAATTTGGGGGTTCCACCTAGGTTAATGTTGTCCTTGTCATAATTTTATTGTCATTACTATTATTTTTGGTGAGACAGGCTTTCACTATGTTACCCAGGCTGGCCTCAAACTCCTGGGCTCAAGTGATCCTCCTGTCCTTCTTGCTGAGCTACAGATGGAGCCCAGGCGCTCTCAAATGCTGTATCCTCAGCCCCGTCCTAGGACTTAGGATGAATCTGCATGTTCCTGGGGGCCCACAATTGTATTTTTTACTTTTTTGGCACTGGAGACTGAACCCATAGACACTGTATCACTGAGCACAATCCTCAGCTCTTTCTATTTTTTATTTTGAGACAGGGTCTCACTAAATCACTGAGGCTGGCCTGGAACTTCTGCTCCTCCTGCCTCAGTCTCCCAGTTCCTGGGATTACAGGCAAGCGCCACCACACCTGGCTTGTATATTCTGATAGGAAATATGTTCCCCAAAAGGCCTATTATCTAAGAACTTCAGAAAGATGAAAGAAGGTGGCATCCTTTATGTAGTAAAAATGATACATCTGAGGATATTTTCCATAAAATCAGTTAGAGGCCTATCAATAATAAAGCATATTTTCATAAAATTTACCTCAAATTAATAAAATCCTACTGAGGAAGTTTTTTCAGTAGATGCTGCAAAAACTCAGACTTACCCATTTCATAATTGGAGCCCAGAAAAAAACCGTTCTAGGGCCTGAAATAAAGAAGAAAAATTCAGGAATGAAACAAACATGTTACACATACATGCCTTTTAACAACCATTACTAAATTTCAAAAACCCAAAGATTTGCCAATCTAATAATTTTTACTATGTTTTCTGTATTACTTTGTATTTAACATTTAGAAAATTACCACAGTGTCACAGTATCAATCTTTCATGCAAGTTGTTTTGATCTTTGTCAATCACTTATATTTTTGTGATCCATTAACAATTAGCTAAGGTATAATGGAGATGGTTTGGAAACTAGTTCCAGTGCTTTGCCTTGAACATAGAACTTCATGTTAATCATTGATAATCTACAAGTTGGGAAAATGAAATTTATAAAAGTTTTATACTATGAGCTTCAGTAGATATTTGTATATTCACTAATTTTATCTAATTTATAACCATAAATGGCATCCTTCCGTATGTATCATAGGAAGAGTTTTTGCAAAATTTACTTATTCACTGGGTGTGGCAATGCACGCCTGCAATCCCAGCTACTGGGGAGACTGAGGCAGGAGGATCTCAAGTTTGAGGCCAGCCTCAGCACCTGAGCAAGACCTGCAAAATAAAAAATCCAAAGGGCCACTGGGGATGTAGCTCAGTGTTGGAGAGCCCCAGGGTTTGATCCCTAATACAAGACAAACAAAAACAAAACTACGTATTCCATGATCCATGAACCTAATTTTTCTTCTCTGGGGTGCTGGGGATTGAACTCAGGGCCTCGCACATGCTAGGCCAGCACTCTACCACTACATCCCAGCCCAGTGAACCTAACTTTAAAGTCCTCATAAGAAAGAGGAGAGACCACCTATAAACTCATTAATAGCAGGGTCCATGTTTTTTTAGTCATCATGTACCCATCTGCTTTGTACAAAATGTTAAATAAATGCCTGAAGTATTGAAAATATTCTGGTTTCTAAGATAACTGAGTATTTGAGGAGCATGATGCTTCAGCTAAAAGGAAACTCAGGTCACTTAATCCAGCAAATTGCAACTGGAACCTGTTGTGCAACTCCTAAACTACTGCTCTTTACATAACTCCTTGGAATCACACACTTCTGCTAACCTTCAGGGGACACAGTCAGAAGACAGAAAGAGACTTTGTCCAGGGGAACTTAAAACCTAACTGAACATGGAAAGTCCACTCCATACCAGGGCCCTTCAACTGTTGTCTATGCTCTTACACACTGGATCAACAGAAGACATTTATTTCTTAAAGAACAAATTAAGAAATTTTATAAAGAGAACATGATTTAAAAACATACTCAAGCAATTTAATATCTTATTATATTCACAAGTTATTACTACTGCTTTAATACTCTACTTTGCAAAAACAATTGCCTTTATGTGTCACAAAAATCACACCTAAAATGGTTCCATTATCCAAGTAGAACACCTTTTACTTTTTAATCTACTCCCAATGAACACTTCTCAAAAACACATGCATTTGTTCTTTCCCCCAAATAGTACTCTCATTCACAACATGATGTTCTGTTCACACTTAGATCACACTTGGATAAAATTGAGTTAAACCCTTTATTTGGAAACAAAGCAAAACAACAAAAAATAAAGAAGTAGAAAAAGCACTGGGCTGCACAGACAGCTGGGTTTAGTTCTGGTCCAGTCTGTTGCCATTCACTCATTCACCCATAGTATTTACTGCGTGACTTAGAGTGTGCCAGGCACTGGGGAGATGTTAGTAAATAAAAGACAGTGGTGGCTCTTAATAACCTAAGCACAGAAAGGCTATGGAAGTAAAAATCATGTCTGGGTGCCAGATAAACACATTTTAGTGAAACTCAATTCTCAAGTGCTTTCATCAAAGCCATACTAGTTCACACCTTGGTAACAGCAAGGACCCAAATGAAAATGAACCCAATGACAACACCCGTTTTGGGTGCATTTTGACTGAATTAATATCAAAAGTGGTTGGTTAATTTTAACATTAAGTAGAAACATTTGACAAATGTAAAACTGAGCAGTCTGCTTTCTTTGTAAAATTTATTTATTGAGTAGTTTTAGAAACATGTCACAGGTAGTATTCTCAGCGGCCAAACCAGGGAACCTGCCTGGATCCTGGCTAGCTGCCTGCCCACATCCAGAAATAAGCCAACTATGGAAAAAGGAAAAATGAATTTAATGCAATTTGATCCAACTGAGGAGAAGCAGCTGGATGGTTTCTCCCCTGGCCCTACAGAAGGAGCTACAATTAATAGAAAACAAAGCCAGGAGATATACATATACACCGCAAGGCTGTGCTGGCCAGAGAACAAGTCAGTTTTAGCTTCCTAGGTGCCTGCAGACCCAGCCGGAATAGTCTTTTAGTTCCCATTCTCAGCCTGAGGGAGTTTGGGAGTTAGAACTGTTTGGAGCTTTTAATTTAGAAGGGGCTATTTCAACAGTCTGAACTGGGATTAGCCTCCAGCAGTAAGTATTAGCATGTTACACATTTTGTCTATTCTTCCAAATTCAATATGGTTCTTGCTATTTTTTACTCCTCTCAAATGAATTAACATTCTCACAGTTAAATTCACTAACTCAATGTGTTAGATAAATTCCAGGCCAACAGGCCACACTTCCCAGGCTACACCTCGGACAGGCTACACCTCCTAGGTACCTTACACTGGCCACACCTCAGGTGCCTTACTGAGCCAATCATGGCACACCGGTTCCCCTTCGGACCCCAGGCAGCCTATGCGGTCAGGGCCTCTCAGACCACCGAGTTGCTACTTAACCCTCCCTACCCAGCACCAGGCTGAAAAACCTGCCTCTTTCTGTCCCTTCTCTTCGTCGCCCCGTCTTCGCCCTCCCCCGCTCGCTGGCCTCCCTTTCCTTCCCTTCGCTCCCCTTCCCTCCAGGCGCCCCCTTCGGTCCCCACCGGCCATTAGGGGCCGGTTAATAAACCCCTTTTACTACACGGCGGTTTCCAACATGGGTTGTTTTGCCCTTCAAATGTGATTTTAATAGAATAGGATTTAACCCCCTAACAGTGTACTTTACCTATCAGCTGTGTCTCTACTTACCTGTCAAACTTCTCCAGGCTTCTGGCCTCACTTTCACATTTGTATGAATATTAATGTTAAATAATTAGGAAAGTTGCCAGCAGAGTTGAAAGCAGATTATATTAACTGGAGTTTATTACCCGAGTATGCATATGCATATGTTATACGAATACACAGGCGTGTGCATGTACACATATACGAATAACCACACCCCCAACAGGGATGGAACCCAGGGCCTCAAGCTTACTAGACAAATGCTCTACCTCTAAGTTAAGTTTCCAGTCCTTACAACTTTTAAAATACACTTGGCCTTCTCTGTAAGGCTCACACCTATGAATTCAACAAACTGCAGATTGAAAATTAAAAAGTAAAATTATACCTGTATTGAATATTTAAAGACTTCTTTTTGTCATAGTTTCCTAAAACAGTACAGTGTAACGACTACTTTAATTGTGTAGGGGATTGTAAGTAATCTAGGGATGATTGAAAAAATACACAGGAGGACCTGAATAGGTTCAACGCAAGGGATTTGAGCATCCTTGGATTTTGGTGTCTGATGAGGCCTTAAAAGTAATCCCCTGGGCTGGGGTTGTGGCTCAGCGGCAGAGCGCTCGCCTCGCACGTGCGCGGCCCGGGTTCGATCCTCAGCACCACGTAAACTTAAATGCATTGCATTGTGTACAACTAAAGTAAATAAATAAACATTAAAAAAAAAAAAAAGTAATCCCCTGTGTCTACCAAGGGATGACTATACTCTAAAATCATGAGTTGCTTTTATCAAGTGATCCGTAAAGGCTGGCATACATTTTTAAGTTTGCTCATTTTCTAATTAATTCTAAAGTCCTTCTACTGCAATCTAATTTTTCTTTTCTTCTCTTATTCTTCAAAGGAACTGTATACCATATTTAGAATAATTTTTCAAACACTAGAAGATCATGGCACAGACCCTGTCTTCCCTATGGGCACAAACAACTAGAATCCTGAACATTGTTTTCTCACAGATACCTAGTATGTAATCATTTTGTTATCCTGCCCACCTTCAGATTTTCCATATCTTAAGTTGTGGAGACAGGGCTGGAACAGTTGCTGGGAGAATTAAAAACTAGCAAGGATTCTAAAGCTTGATGTTGTACAAGTGAGTGGGGGTAAAAATCTACGTTCAGCTTCTGGTTTACTGTACTTATCCTCTCTCTCCAGTTCCCTAGGTTTGGTCACCAGTGTCTAGAACTCTAGCCACATCACTTTCTATCTTGAACAAAATATGGAAAACAATTTTCTTTCCTTTGTAGTTATTAGACTGGAATTTCAAAAGAAATTTTTACCAATGAAAAAAAAGAATTTCAAAGAACATACAAAGGCACTGACTTTCAGAATTCACATCTCTAATTCTGATCTAACTAGATTTTATACCAGGTCAGTGCTTCTCGGCTGGGGTGATTTTGTTCCTAGAGGACATTCTGCCCTCCTGTATAGGTCGCCACCACTGAGGTGGGGAAGGTGCTGCTGCTGCTGTCATCTAGGGGCCAGAGGCCTGGGATGCTGCTGAACATCCCACGATGCATGGGACAACCGCCACAGCAAAGGCTCGCCTAGCTTGGCCTGTCCATGGTGCAAGGTCAAGAAGCTCTGGCCTCCCTAGACTGATACACTAGGCAAACACTCAACTAGTTCCACTTTTTTTTTTTTTTTTTTTTTTTGGTACTGAAGGCAAAGTCAGATTAAAATGTTGATCTGGGCCCATCCTAAAGAACTTTAATGAAGCAGCCCCCAGCAAACTGGAGATGCTGATCAACTTGCCTAAGCCCTTCCTGCCAGATCACTCTCCCCCCACCCCGTAGGTCCACCTGTGGCTTTCCCATCACAGGCAGGACGAAGGAGATAAGCAAAGACACTAGAGAGAACAAAATAGACCTCAGATATAAAGGGAGGAGCCTTCCCCTTCCTTCTCCCTCTGGGGGAAGTCTTTTTCTGCTGTCCTTTAATAAAGCCTTTCCGTTTCCACTCTATCCTTGCCTTGATGTGCTTCAACGCAGGCCACTTTACCACTAAGCTGTATCCCCAGTCCTTTTTGATTTTTCTCCCCCTTTTGAGACTAAGGTGCTTAGGACCTTGCTAAGTTGCTGAGGTTGGCTTTTTTGTTTTTGGTACCCGGGATTGAACTCAGGGGCACTTGACCACTGGCCACATCCCCAGCCCTTTTTTGTATTTTAGTAGAGACAGGGTCTCACTGAGTTGCTAAGTGCCTTGCCATTGCTGAGGCTGGCTTTGAACTCACGATCCTCCTGCCTCAGTCTCCCAAGTGCTGGGATTACAGGTGTGCGCCACTGTGCCTGGCTGCTGAGGTTGGCTTTGAACTTCCTATCCTCCTGCCTCAGCCTCTGGAGTCACTGGGATTATAGGTGTGGACACCACTCCAGGCTTTTAGTGTCACACTGTTTGAGGCTCTGTACCTCAGCCTACACTGTGCCCTCCCAACACTCACATGACTCTCAAACACTCATCTGGGCTTCTCTCGGGGAAGACCTCCTCAGGTGAAATGCTCCTTCTCTCGACTACCAAAGCAGCCTGTACATTTTTCTGTTGCTCTCTGTACTCATCAAATCATCGTGCCATCTGTCACTTTAACCCAACAATAAATTCCTTAAGAACAGGGCTGCTGCCGGGCGTGGTGGCGCACGCCTGTAATCCCAGCACTTGGGAGGCTGAGGCAGGAGGATCGCGAGTTCAAAGCCAGCCTCAGCAATGGCGAGGCACTTAGCAACTCAGTGAGACCCTGTCTCTAATAAAATACAAAAAAGGGCTGGGGATGTGGCCCAGTGGTCGAGTGCCCCTGAGTTCAATCCCCGGTACAAAAAAAAAAAAAAAAAAAAAAAAAAAAAAAAAAAAAAAAAACCAAAAAAAACCAGGGCTGCTGTCTAACTTTTTTGACAAACAGTTATGTACTTGTCAACAGAAGTGAATGGGATCAACCATGTTCATGATGGAGGTGGAGCAAAGGTATTTAGTCTTCAGGTGTGACCCAGATTGCCTCGACGCAGCCTTGTGCTCAAGACTAGAGTGCTCCTTCCTCCATGGACACGGCTCCCTTCCTAACAGGGCTGGGTCTGACTCTCAGTCTTCAGTTCCTGTCCTCTCAGACCACAGGGCCCTCTTCTCCTAGCCACAATGTGCTGCTCCTACAACTCGACCCTTCAAGTCTCCTGTAACTCCATCTATGCCACGCTTCTGGAATTGCTGTCACCACACCTGGGTCATTGCTCTTTGATGCACACTGAACTTCTGGATCATATACAGTGCAGATACCAAGTTTATTTCCTACTCAGGCGTGGCGCTCAGCTCACGGCTCAGGTAGGTCAGCGCCCGCTGCAGCCTCGGGCTGAGTGTGCTTGTGGCCACTCCCGACGGCCAGAGTGGCTCCTCCGCAGGCTCTGCTCTTCCTGTAATGAAACTAATGTTTCTTCTTTTGCCACCCCCAAAGTGTTTCCTGGATAATGTCTCCAGATTCTGGCTTCTTTCCAAGTTTAATGGTTGATTCTATGAGGTTAATGAACAGTCAAGCTTTTCAATAGTTTGCCTGGTAACTAATTTACTCAATGCTCCAAGCTAGTTTAAAATATTAACTATGTACCAGCCCTCTACCAAACTAAACAATAACCAAAACAACTTTAAACATGAGATGATGGTTGCTAGAACTCTGGACCAATAGAGGCATTTTTAAACAATGAAAATAAACCCTAACTTAGTTTAACAACTACAAAGTACTAACAGAAAAATATTGATAGCAAATATATAACACATTCTAAATTACTAATTTTTCTGAGATACCAGAGCCTACTTACAAGTAACAAATAATCAGAATTGGATATCTATTTATGCAAACAAGTAGTGTTTTCTTAGTTCTTTAAAAAAAAAAAAAAAAGAAAAAGAAAAAGAAAAAAGAAAACATGTGCTTACATAATGGCTTAAAGAAAATTTCGGAGAAAACTTATTTTACCTTAATGAATTATTTTCTGCCTTAAAAGTAAATAATAATAAGTCAAATAAATTCAGGTACAGTAGCTTTTTTCCAGAAACCAGCACTCCACATGCGACAATCAGTCTGTCACTGGACACACAGTGAGAACAACTTACTTCAACAGGCCTCAACAGAAAGTTTTGGCAAAACAAAGCATTTACAAATGAATGTTACTCAAATAGCAATATTATTCTAGACCTTGAAGAAACAGGTCTGGGCTCTATACCATGTCACAGTCATTCTCATGGAAGAACATAAAAATAAATGAGATAATTATGGTATCTGAAGTGCTTATAATATCTCACTATTAGGATAAGTAAAAGTTAACTAACTGCTAACATTTATTAAGATCAATAACTTGACTAGGTGGAAAATTCGGATTGCTGAAAATATACTGAGTGAAACAAAAATCAACTCATAAGAAGTTTATCTTAAAGCCCAAGATAAAAGGAAATGTGTCCCTACCAGATATAAATGCATATATTTTTTCAAATATATATATATTTTTCGTTGTAGATGGACACAATATCTTTATCTTATTTACTTTTTTATGTGGTGCTGAGGATTGAACCCAGTGCCTCACAGATGCGAGGCAAGTGCTCAACCACTGAGCTATAACCCCAGCCCATAAATGTACATTCTTTTAGATAAAAAATTAACAACACATTTTCATCTTGTTTCTTAAAACTCTACTTTTTGGAGCTGAGTATGGTGGTGTGTGCCTGTAATCCTAGTGGCTGGGGAGGCTAAGGCAGGAGGATGGGAATTTCAAGGACAGCCTCAGTAACTTAGCAAGACCCTGTCTCAAAAAATAAAAAAGGGTGGGGATATACTTCAGTGGTTAAGTGCCCCTGGGTACAACATCCAGTACCATAAAAAACAAACAAAAATCCCTCTACTTTTGGAAATTGAAAAGGTCTCATACTGACAATTTAGAAACATCATAAGGCATTCTTTCTTTCTACATATATATTTAAAACTATGAGCCATTTAAGAATAATGCACAATACAGAGAATAATATAATGTTTTTTTCTCTTGTGTTTTACTGTTCTATTTTTAAAATTAAATTGATGTTTTTTAAAGTTTAACTTTTCATAAAAGGATTCAAAAAATTCTGCAGGTGAATACCAGAACCAAATAGTAACAAACATAAATTTTCAAACAAATTAATAAATTTATAGTTTTCATGCACGTACTTTGACAAACCAAATTTTACTTCCTAGTTTGTTCACCTGAATTATTTAGTAAGATAGTATATGACTTTGACTGAGAAAGTAGGTCATGTGTATGTGATTCCTTCCTCAAGGAAAACTTCCTCCTTGGAAAGAACAAGTGATTTTTATACATACGCATACATACACATTCAGACATTGAACTGAGGCATTCATTCACTATGTTCCAATATGAAAAAAATTTCTTATTAAAACCTTGGAGGAAACTGGGGCTGTAGCTCAGTGGTAGAGCACCTGCCTAGCATGTGTGGCACTGGGTTTGGTCCTTAGCACCACATAAAAATAAGTAAATGAAGATATTGTGTCCATCTACAACTAAAACAAAACAAAACAAAACAAAACAAAACAAAATAACCTAAAAGCAACCTTGGAGGCCATAAAAATCACTACCCTTTCTTATACCTTTCATACCATTCCTCTATCACCTGCTACCTTTTTTTTTTTTTTTTTTGGTACCGGGGATTGAACTCAGGGGCACTGGACCACGGGGCCACATCCCCAGCCCTTTTTTGTATTTTATTAGAGACAGGGTCACTGAGTTGCTAAGTGCCTCGCCATTGATGAGGCTGGCTTTGAACTCATGATCCTCCTGCCTCAGCCTCCCAAGTGCTGGGATTACAGGCGTGCGCCCGGCACCTGCTGCCTTAAAAAAAAAAAAAAAAAAAAAAAAAATATATATATATATATATGTATATATTTACTTTTTAATTATAGGTGGACACAATATCTTTATTTTATTTTTATGTGGTGCTGTGGATAGAACCCAGTGCCTCACGCATGCTAAGCGAGTGTGCTAACTCTGAGCCACAATCCCAATCCCAGCCCACTTGCTACCTTTTAATTTCACATTATCTAGTTGATTAAAAAAAAGTATAAAAATTACACACTAATGCAGATGTGATGATCCATGTGTACATTGTGTAGTGTTTAAATCTGAGCAAACCTATCTATCTCCTGAAACATCTGTAACTTATGGTGAAAACATTCAAGATCCTTTCTTCTATTTTTTTTTTTTTTTTTTGAGAATGTCCAGTACCCAAGTGTTACCTATAGTCCACCCTGCTGTGCAGTGGCACACTGACCTTCTTCTTCCTATCCAATTTAATTTGGTATCCATTGATTAATCTTCCCTATTTTTTCCTCTCCCCTTACTCTTCAAAACCCCTTAGTTCTTTAATCCTGTGCAAGTCTACCTGTTCACTATCGTGTGATCAACTGCATGCACACGTCCTTAGAATCTGTAAAGCTTAGTCTTTGACACAGATACTGACTGCCAAAAATCGTTCATTTTTATTTTGCAAAAGCTAGTTCTTATCTAATGCTAACAACATGACTGGGCTACCTGTTTCATCAGGTCAATCCACTCTATTTTGAAACTTGCACGTAATAAGCAAAGCAATGACACCTGTTCAACTAATAATGTCTTCTCCTCCAATGGTAGGTAATCCATTTTAATTACTATGATGAAATATTCAAGAAAAGACATTTATTTTGGCTCACAATTATAGAGGTGCAAGATCTGGGGGCCTTATCGTGATGGCCTTGCTGACAAATTCCTGAGGTAGGAAGGTTGGAATGTTACATGATCCAGAATTTTGAGGCCTTCAGGAACTTGCCTCTGTGTTCCTGGCACACCATGATCTGCCTCTATAAAGAAAAAAATTGTTCTGACTAAAGGTGCGACCTAGTCCGGTTCCACAGCAACAGACAGAGAGCATGCGTCCACATGCGCATGTCTGGCCTCTCACCCTGTTCTTGTACCACCAAGAGTCAATCTCGGCACTCCACTCTACTGACTTCATCTACTCCTCCACACTTCACGAAGGCCGCATCTGATTAAATTTCTCCTCTCTTGATAGTTCATGGTAAGGACTAAATTTGAACACATGAAACCTTGAGGGGCACTCAAACCATATCAGAACCAAAGCACCACTGAGCTTTTAATAAACACTGGGCAGCTTTCAGGTATTCTCTGAGGTATACCTGGAGGATAGCCATGCAGGTGGTTAGTTTGGAGCCACATACTTTAACAAGTCAGGCAGTGGTGGCGGGGGAGTGACATCCCCTTCTGCAAGGTGAGGTACCTGACTAGGTCGCACCTTTAGTCAGAACTCTGTTCTTTAAGAGGCAGATCATGCATGATGTGCCAGGAACACAGAGGCAAATGCATGAAGGCCATAAAATTCTGGATCATGTAACATTCCAGCTGTAACACACACTACACAAAAACATATTCTTGTTGCTTGTCTAGACATTCATGTTAGTGATGAAAATAAATCTCAAAGGGCTGGGGATATAGCTCAGTTGATAGAGTGCTTGCCTCACAAGCACATGGCCCTGAGTTCAATCCCCAGCACCACAAAAAATAAAAAAACTCAAGGGCTGGGATTGTGGCTTAGCGGTAGAGAGCGCACGCCTAGCACAGTGGGCAACCCGGGTTCGATCCTCAGCCCCATGTACAAATAAAACGCATTGTGTACAACTAAAAGCAAATAAATAAAAATATAAAAAAAACCTCAAAAAACTTAGAATCAGCAATGTGTAATTTCCAACAGTTAATATTTTAGCCTTGCATAACATTAAAAAATTTCTTGTATGTAAATTTAGTCTAATGCTTAAAGGGCGAGTCAATAACGATACTATGGCAAAATAGTATGCAAAACCTTTGACTATTCACTCTGTATAACTCTTGGAATAATAATCTACTGTTTTCTCAGATTTTATTAATAGTCAGCAGTCATATTTTTGTGCTTCTCTATTTCTACTTTGGTGTTCCTCAACTTTTTAATCATAAATAACTTCAGAAATAGATATCTTTTTCTTTTTTTGTACTGGGGATTGAACTCAGGGCACTCGACCACTGGGCCACATCCCCAGCCCTTTTTTGTATTTTATTAGAGACAGGGTCTCACTGAGTTGCTAAGTGCCTTGCCATTGCTGAGGCTGGCTTTGAACTCGCGATCCTCCTGCCTCAGCCTCCCAAGTGCTGGGAGGCGGGTGCGGTGGGCTAGAAATAGATGTTTTTACTCTGCATCTTGTTCAAAAGCTTAGATGAGAACCAACATTTGTTGAGTGTTGAAGGGCAAACACATGTTTTGCAGACATTACATCATTTCTCAAAAATACTTAATGATGATAATTATCCCCACTTTATAGAGTAGAAAATAAAGGTTGAGGAATTTAAGATTAAGATCACATGGACAAGAGTCAACTTAGTCTCACTTTCAAGCCGATGTTCCTTCCAATACTCTGAAAGGGATTAAAATAACTGAACCAATTCAAGAGATGCTCAGATGAAACAACCCACTCTTTATTCTGAAAGATGAGTAATTATAAGCAATAATTACATGTGACTAAAAGCCAAGACCTTGGAAAAGATCAACAGAAGATTACCTTATCATCCAGAAGAAATAAAGACAACCTTCCAATTCTGTATCATTTTGAGTAGTTTAAAATTTTTCCTCCTCTATCCTGTCCTATCAAAATTGTTGACTCTGTAATGCCCAGATCATTTCAGAACTTTGCCCAACCCCCAAAAAGTCTTTGCCATAAAACACAGCACAATTCTAAAAATCTAAGTGCAAAAACAACTAAAAGATAAATAAACCAAATAAACTTCCTAATCAATAACCACCTCTCCTTGAAGATTAGTTTTATAATGGGCTCAGTATTACAGTAAATAATATTAAGGGTTAAACTAAAGTATAATTCAGAGGCATATTTGAACCCATTATCAAAGTGGAAATCACATTTAGCAACCCTATCAGGTTCCAGAGGGCTGCTGCATAGTCGGATATTGGTAGAACTAGACAACCTTCCTAATGACACCAACTGTAGCACATAAAAGTGGGGGGAAAACCCACTTTCAGTAGCACTTACATCTCTCAATTTAAAACAAGCTTTTGTTTGCTAAATTTTACGCTTGAAAAAGACCTCAGAATATATTTGATTTTAGTCCCTGGCCAAGTAGTATCAATTCACCTTATATGGGAAATAACCGAATTGTAGGTCTTGAAAAAAATAGCTGGAGGAATTGAGAGCTGCCAGTTTCTTACGGAATTGTTATTTTTATCACAAGAGCACTGTGTTCCGGTGGGACCGAGAGGGCTGACATCTACGGAGCATTCACAAACAATCGGGCACGCACCTCATCGCTAATTCGCAGCCCGCCAGTCACAGGTACCGAGACCTGGGGTTAAGCCCAAGGTCACCTAGCGAGTGCGACGCAGACTGCAGTCCCATCGGTCTCGGGGCTGGCCCGACGCCGGCCCGCCCGGGGGCTCGGCCCGCCGGCCTCCCCAGGCCCGGGTGCGGGTCACCTGCACGGCGCTCGCCCGCGCGGGCGGTGGTCGCGGGTGAGGGGAGACCCGGTGCTGGCGAGAGGCGCCCGCGGCGGCGCGCCCAGGGCGCGGCGTGTCAGCGGGCCGCGAGGGGCCGGCCGGGCCGTACCTGCCGGGTGGTTGTACAGCGGCCGCAGCTTCTCCGGCAGCATCAGCTCCACCTTGTCCAGGAGCCGGTGGTAGCTGGCCCGCAGGCCGCGGGCGCCGGCGGCTGCCATCTCGGCCGCTGGGCGATCGCGGGCAGTGGGGCGGGAGCGCCGCCGTGTCCAGGTGCCCGGCTGGCGACGAAGGGCAGCTCGTCACGTCCCCTGCCACGGGGCCTCGCGGCCGCTTCAGCCCGGGACGCCCTCCCCGCGGCAGCGCCTGCCCGGCGAACCTCCCAGGGCCCGCGCCCCGCGCAGGCGAAGGGGCGGGGGCTCAGCGACAGCCCGCCCGCCTCCCGCGGGCGACTCGGCGACGGAGGAGGAGTCATGGCAACAGGTGCGGGGACCGCCCCGCCAAGTCCGCCCAGAGCCCGCCGGCATCGCGCACGCGCGGAAGCCGCTGTCTGCCGCGATTGGCGCCCTCCGCGGCGCGGGCGGGCCGGGAAATACGGCCTTCTTCTTCCTGCCCTGCCTGCCCGCGCGGCCATGATGGAGAAGGGAAAGTGAAGCTCGTCTGGCTGCACTGACCCTTCGCTTTCAGGAACGAGGCCCGTAGTTAACATGGGCTTTTCGGGCCTTCCGTGCCCGCACTAAAGATGACGCCGCACACCGCTTTTGCTTCCCCTGGATCGAGAAGCGTGGGCGAGAGATCACAGACTTCGGCGTTTTCTCTCTCTACTCCTCTTCCATCTGGCTAGAGCGGCCTGAGTTCATTTTCCTCGGGTGAGGGCCGCCGTGACGCACGCCGGCCGCCAGCCCCGCGGGGGGTCGTCATCTCGCGAGAAAGGCGAGGAGGGGCGGTGTCCCGAGCCGAGGGAGGGAGGAGCCGCGACCGCCTCCGCCTCCGCCTCCTCCTCCGGCGGGAGGGGGCAGGGAGGGGCCTGTCGCCGGGCTCTGGATGTTCTGGGTAGTCTGAGCCGGAGAGTATGAGGCGAGCTCCGTCCCGGGCGCGGCCGGGCTCCGGGCACGAAGGCGCCGCGGCCGTCTGAGTCGCTGCGCGCGAGGCCGGCGGCGGACGGTGCCGGAGCGGCGCGGGAGCCGAGCCGCGCGCCCGCGCCCGCCGCCCCTCCCCCGCGGCGGCGCCCCCCGCTCGGCGGCCCCGGCGGAGCCATGTCGCGGGGCGGCTCCTGCCCGCACCTGTTGTGGGACGTGCGGAGGAGGTCGCTGGGGCTGGAGGACCCGTCCCGGCTAAGGAGCCGCTACCTGGGTGAGCGGGGCCGGGCGGGGTCGGGCTGCCGGGCCGGGGTCGCCCCCGAGCCCCGCGGCCGGGGCGCCCCGAGCGCCGAGCGCGCCGCGGTCAGCCGGGGGCGCGGGCGCGGGCGGGCCGGCCCTCGGCGCAGGTCGGCGCCGCGGCCAACGGAGCAGCCCGGGCGGCCGCGGCCCCCGAGCGCCCGCGCCGCCGCCGCGGGGTCGGGTTTCACGTCCCGCCTCCACCCCGGCGCCGGGCCGCCGCGGGGAAAGCCTCCTGAACGGCCCCGGCGCTGGGCGGCGCCGGTGCCCGAGCGCCCGCTCCGGTGGGCGCGCTGGGCCGGGGTCCCCGAGCGCCGTCCTGCCGGCTGGGAGGCGTGTCGCCGCGGCTCGCCTTTGACTTCCACTGGGAAGTGAGGAAAATGGAACCGCGCGGAGCCAACGGCCCGGGCTGGGAAGGACTTGAGAAGTTCGGCAACTTTTCAGTCGCCTTCCGTCCTCTTCCTGAGGACCCGGAAAGGAGGCTGGATTCCCGGGCTCCTTCCCAGTCCCTTCTGCCCTCCTCCCTGCAGGGGTCCCGTCTTGTTTCTGAATCCAGAACTGTTTCTTTGAATTATTTTTTTCCCCTCTCCGTTTTGGAAGGGGTTGAACCCAGAGGCGCTGTACCACTGGGCCACATCCCCAGCCTTTTTTATTTATTTATTTTTTTTATTAGAGACAGGGTCTCACGGAGTTGCTAAGTGCCTCGCCATTGCTGAGGCTGGCTTTGAACTCGCGATCCTCCTGCCTCAGCCTCCAGCACCACCTTGTCTAGCTTTCTTGGAATTCTTTACAAGCGCATTCATACCTATGTGCATATATGCGTGTGTGTGGCCTGAATAAGTGGTGGTGCAAGCATTATTTAGCAACTTGTTTTTCTGCACTACATTTTGGACAATAAAGATAGATCCACTTTTTAAAAAATTACATGATTTTTAACAAACTGAAATACTGAAGCGGACTCAACCGTTTTTCTTTAGGAATGGTCACTGTTACTAATGGCAGTGCACCTAACATACGCCTTTGTGCATTTGTTCTACTAAGTACCGAGAATGATCGATCTTTTAAAAATTAAACAGTTTTAGAAAGTGCTAATTAACCATCGCCTCACATAATTACTTTCTTTTTTCTATTTTTGGTGGATGGTGAAAAGAATGACTTTTTGGGGATTGGGGATAACTGGAAATTGAACCCCCAGGGGTGCTCTACCGCTGACCTACATCGCCAGCCCTTTCTATTTTTTTTTTTTATTTATTTTTTTAGATGTTGATGGACCTTTTTTAAAAAAAAATATTTATTTATTTACTTTAGTTGGACACAATGCAATGCATTTATGTTTACGTGTACCGTGGTGCTGAGGATCGAACCCGAGCAGCGCACGTGCTAGGCGGGCTCTGCCGCTGAGCCACAACCCCAGCCCGGACCTTTATTTTATTCATTTATTTATATGTGGTGCTGAGAATGGATACCCAGGCCCTCACACATGCTAGGCAAGTGCTCTTACCACTGAGCCACAACTCCAGCCCCCCTTTCTTTCTGTTTTTTATTTTTAGACAAGGTCTGGCTGAGTTGCCCATACTGGCCTCAAATCGTGATCCTCCTGCCTCAGCCTCTCAAACAGTCAGTATTACAAGTATGGCTGCCAGGTTGGACTGATAAAATTTATGAATTTTTTTTAAAAAGTACTCTTATAAAGCCTTCCTTTAAATTCCAAGTCCAAGATTTTAGGAAGTAAATAGATTTTTTTTTCTTTAATGACAATGTCTAAACATTATAATTTTTTTATCTACGCTCTCAAAGGGTGAATATATTTCTGGTATAGTTCCATTATTTGTATTTATAATAATGAATTACTGCTAAGTAACTAAAATTTAGGATAGAATGGAGAGATTTTTTTTCTTTGTAATGTTTACAATTTGTTTCACCATAGCATGTGTCTTTCTAACAGCAGTATTCAAACTTCATAATTGATTTTACATAAATTGTTTAATTACCTCTTTCTTTCTATACAAAAAGTATGTAGAAACACTTTATTTTTGTTTTGCAGTTCTGGGCATCAAACCCAGGGCCATGTACATTCTAGGCAAGTTCCCTACCACTGAGCCACATCCCCAGCTCTAAAAGAAAATTATTCACAAAATATCCTTTTATGTTGTGGGAATGAAAATGAATAATTTTCTCTGTTATTTATGAGAGAAATATGTATGCCTTTATACCTCCCAAATTTACAAGGGTCCCATGAACCAAGGGAGTCTTATTTTGGACCCACATGGATTTAAAAGTTTGTCCATGGATTGTAATCTTCATGAGCTTGCTCTAAATTCCAGTGTAGGATTTTTTTTTTAAATGAATAATTGTCAAAGTCCAGCATCAGATAATTGTAAGTTTAAAAGTTTCATAGTTTCTCAAGATAATGTATACTTGCTGTAGAGCAGTGCCTTTGGAATTCAGTGATTGTTACAGTAACTCATTATCTATACATATTTTGTATACATTTTTATATACAGTTTTATAAAGATAAACCTGGTTTAGAAAAGAAACCCTAGCCAGGTGCAGTGGCGCATGCCTGTAATCCCAGCACTTGGGAGGCTGAGGCAGGAGGATTGAGAGTTCAAAGCTAGCCTCAGCAATGGCAAGGCACTTACAATGAGACTCTGTCTCTAATAAAATACAAAAAAGGTGGGGATGTGGCCCAGTTGTCCAGTTCCCCTGAGTTCAATCCCTGGTACCAACAAACAAACAAACAAAAAAAAAAACAAACTCTTATTTCTATGCATGTATTATTTCTACTCATATTTCTTTCCTTTGGACAGACTTGCCTGCAATTGGTTTACTCTAACTCTTCTAAATTAAAAGGCAGTAATTGTTGACAAAGACGTAATTTTAAGAGCTTTGAAAAAGATTTATTTACCATAACATATAAAATGTTTTATATAAAATGTTTAAGCCATAATTATGCATCCAAGGAGAACTTTATTTTTTATTTAGTTGTCAATGAACCTTTAATTTATTTATTTATATGTGGTGCCAAGAATCGAACGCAGTGCCTCACACATGCCAAGCAAGTGCTCTACCATTGAACCACAACCCCAGGCCAAGGACAACTTTTTAATAGATGTTAAAATTTCCTTTTTTTTGTAAGGGGCTTGGGAAGTCAGTATCCTTTGAATATTGTGAGCTGGTTATGTATTGAAATAGATAATTTTGCCTTCAGGTTACTCTCTAGTGAATCCTGAATTCATCCACATTCTGAATTGTCAGTTTCTTCATAATGTGTTGCCAAGTTACGGTATATAATAGGAGGATCAGTAAGTTCTGATGTTTGCTGCCTTGTTTAGTCACTGGAGAAGAGTTGGTGGAATTTGTTAGTCTCAGAATCTCAATGAAAGTGGAAAATATATTGTTTTGGTAGTTAAAAGTGATTGTCAAATATAGCAAACATAATAGACTATACTCATAATTCTTTTTTTTTTTTTTTGGTACCAGGGATTGAACTCAGGGGCACTTGACCACTGGGCCACTTCCCCAGCCCTTTTTTGTATTTTATTTAGAGACAGGGTCTCACTGAGTTGCTAAGTGCCTCACCATTGCTGAGGCTGGCTTTGAACTCGCGATCCTCCTGCCTCAGCCTCCCAAAGTGCTAGGATTACAGGCGTGCGCCACCGCGCCCGGCTACTCATAATTCTTTAGGACCACCAGAGGCATACTTGGAAGTCATACATTTGTAGACAACATTAATAACCCCTCTGTGGATTCCATTCTTCCATGGCATAGCGATGAGTCAAAGAAAGTGCTTAAAAATGGTACATTCTAGTTGCATAAACTTACTTTAGTGATGTTTTAGGTCAGGGTTTTGAGTGTTTTGACATGATCTACAGTAAAAACACATAGCACCTTGTGATACAGCTAAAATAAAAGATCCTTCAGATGTAAATTTAGCCTTACTAGGTAGGGTGTGTTCTATTTTCTGTTCTGTATCATGTTCTTAAAAAGTTGATCTTGACCCAGTAGAATACCCACTAATGAGTTTTGGCTTGAGGTTCGCAAAATTCTCCTAGATGGTGTGTAATTTTTATAATTTTGATTGAATGTTTTTACTTCAGAGTTAGGGTGGGTGAAGTTATTAAGTATTTAAAGCAGATTTTAAAAGTTTTTTTTTTTTTTTTTTTTTTTTTTTTTTAAATCTCTGCTGGTGGCTTACAAGGCATATATGTAAAAAGTAAAACTTCATTTACACCCTGGGCAAAATAACTAGGATAGGATACTTTTCAATTTTCATTTTTGGGGTAAATATGTACAATGAGATTGCTGGGTTGCATGATAAGTGCTTTTAACTTAGTAAGGAGCTGCCACACTCTTTTCCAAAATAATTGTTCCATACTAATTCCTGCAAGTAGTGTATGAGAGTTAGTCACTCTGCATTCTCCTCAGCCTTTGGTGTAGTGAATCTTCTTTATTTTTGCCTTTCTGGTAGGTGTGTACAAGTACATTACTCTCTTAGTTTGTTTTTCTGTAATGATTAGCAGTATTGAGTATCTTTTCATGGATTTTTTTTCTGTCAATTTTTCTGTCCACATACTTTGCTTAAAAGTGTTCAACCTGTAATCCCAGCACTTTGGGAGGCTGAGGCAGGAGGATCGCGAGTTCAAAGCCAGCCTCAGCAATGGCGAGGCACTTAGCAACTCAGTGAGACCCTGTCTCTAATAAAAAAAACACAAAAAAGGGCTGGGGATGTGGCCCAGTGGTCAAGTGCCCCTGAGTTCAATCCCCGGTACCACAAAAAAAAAAAAAAAAAAAAGTGTTCAAGTTCACCTTTTTTTTAAAAAATTTTTAAATATTTATTTATTTATTTGCTTTAGTTGTACACAATGTGTTTATTTTTACAGGGTGCTGAGGATCGAACCTGGGCTGCACACATGCTAGGCGAGCGCTCTATTACTGAGCTACAACCCCAGTCCCCCAAGTTCACCTTTTTAATATGTAAAAATTCTTTATGTAGTCTTGGTACAAGTCCTTAATCAAAAAATTTTAAATATTTTCTTTCAGTTTTTGTCTTGTCTTTTTTTAAGAAGTGTGTTTTATAGTTCATACTTTCCGTGTCCAGAGAATCTTTACATAATCCAAGGTCACAAAAATTATACTGAGTTTTTTCCTGGAAGTTTTGGTTTGTTTGTTTTGTGGTGCCTAGGGATTGTATCTTGGACCTTGTACATGCTAGGCAAGTACACTATCACTGAGCCTCGTTTTTAGCCCTGGAAATTTTTTCTTTTAGCTTTTGAAATTTAGTTCTGTGAACAGTTTTTAGTTAAGTTTTACATATACTGTCAGGTAAGGTTAAGTTTCCTTTCTTTACCTATACATGTACAATTGATCCAGCATCATTTGTCCTTTTCCCTTTGTTGAAAATAAGTTGACCTTATGTTTCAGTGTCTCAACAACGTGGTATTTAGATATCTGTCTTTGCTGGTACTTCATGTCTTTATAGTGAGTGTTGAAATCGGCTATGTAGTACTATGTTCTTGGTAAGCCCTCCTTACCCCAAAGTGTCTTGGCTGTTTGGGACCTTTTCCATTTTCTTTTCTGTTGTTTTTTTTTTTTTTTTGGTACCGAGGATTGAACTCAGGGGCACTCGACCACTGGGCCACATCCCCAGCCCTGTTTTTGTATTTTATTAGAGACAGGGTCTCATTGAGTTGCTAAGTACCTCACCACGGTTGAGGCTGGCTTTGAACTTGTGATCCTCCTGCCTCAGCCTCCCAAGTGCTGGGATTACAGGCGTGCGCCACTGCGCCCGGCTTGTATTAAGATTTTTTAACACTGCAAAAAGGTCATGTGTTTACAGGAGAGAGATTTAAAAGACATGATTTTCTTTATGAACAGATATAGCAGTTCATATAAATTTTATAAGCAGCCTGTTTCTTTTGAATTTTGAGTTGAATCTATACATCATTTCAGAGAATGTTAATCTTTACGACGTTGAATCTTTTAAACTTCAGTTCTGGTTTATTTCTATGTAGTTAGATGCTATATGATTTTTTTTTTTTTTCAGCAGTATTTTACGGTTTTCATAGTTAAATTTATCCCTTAAACATATTAAAAATTTCAGGGCTGGGGTTGTGGCTCAGCGGCAGAGTGCTCGCCTCGTACATGCGCTGCCCGGGTTCGATCCTCAGCACCACATAAACATAAATGCATTGCATTGTGTACAACTAAAGTAAATAAATAAATATTAAAAAAAAATTTCAAGCTGTTTTGGGTGGTATTTTTAAGTTTCAACATCTAGTTATTCATTGAGGGTATAATACACAACTTATTTACTGTTTTTTTTTTTTTTTTTTTTTTTTTTTTTTTTTTTTAAAGCACTCTACCACTGAGCTACATCCCCAGCCCTTTTTATTTTATATTTTGAGACAGGGTCTCAGATTGTTGCTGAGGCTGGCCTTGAACTTGTGATCCTCCTGCTTCAGCCTCCCCAGTTGCTGGGATTACAGGAGTGTGCTGCTGTACCCTGCTATTTCTGATTTTTAGGTAGAAAAGATTGTCTCTCATTATCAAGTATGTAATTGGCTGTAGGTTTTTTGTTGATGCCCTTTCAGACTGAAGAAATTCCTCTCTATTCCTAGATTGCTAAGAGGTTCTTCATAAGTGGCTCTTGACTTGTGTCAAAGTTGTTTTTTTCCCTACTAAAATGATTTTTTGATTTTTCTTTCACTTCTGTTACATTTGAATATTGAGCCAGCATTCAATTCCTGTGTTGAATTTCCCTGGTCATGGTAAATTTTTTTTTGTATCATAAACTTCAATTTTAGTAAGAATTTTGAGTTAGTGTTAAGAACAGTAAGGAGCTAGTTCATAGTTTTCTTGTAAAATTCTACCTGATTTTGATAACAGGATAATGCCGGCTGCATGAATGAGTTAGGATGTATTCCTTTTTCTTTTTTTTTTCTTTTTTTTGGTACCGGGGATTGAACTCAGGGGCACTCTACCACTGGGCCACATCCCCAGCCCTTTTTTGTATTTTATTAGAGACAGGGTCTCACTGAGATGTTAAAGTGCCTCGCCATGCTGAGGCTGGCTTTGAATTAGGCCTCAGCCTCCCAAGTGCTGGGATTACGGGTGTGCACCACCACGCCCAGCGGATGTATTCCCTTTTGTTTGAAGGGTTTGTATAGGATTAAAACTACTTTTCCTTAAATGTTTGATAGATACCAGTGACTCTGTAGATAGAGGCAGGAGGATTGCACTTTTCAGTAGAGTCGCTGTCTCAAAAAATAAACGAAGGGTTGGGGATTTAGTTTTGTGATAAAGCACCCCTGGGTTCAGTCCCTGGTATTAAAAAAATTATGCAGATTTTATATGAACATAAGTTTTGATTTGGGCTGTATGTTAAGTGTATTGTTTAATTTTATAAGAAGCTGCCATACTCCTTTTCTAGTGCCATTTTACATATTTTGTCAGTCACACATGGGAAATGTAGTTTCTCTGTATCCTGTCATTTGATGTTATCTCTTTTTTAAAATTTTAATAATTTTTGGTAGGTGTGCAGTGATGTCTCATTCATTTTAATTTGCATTTCCCTAGTGACTAATGATGTTGCATATCTTTTCATGCGTTTTTTTGCCACCTGTATATTTTCGGTGAAATATCTTATTTTTGTTCATTCTTGATTGTTCTTTTTCAACTGTTGATTTCTTTATGTATTTTAGGTATTAGTCCTTTGTTAGATTAGATGTGTGATTTGCATATATTTTCTCCCAGTCTGTAGCTTGTCTTTCATTCTTTTTTTTTTTTTTAATTGTAGAAGGACACAATACCTTTATTTATTTAAATATCTTTTTTAGTTATCAGTGGATATTTATTTATTTGCAGTGCTGAGAATCACATCAGAGGGTCGTTTGTAGAGCCAAGGTTTTAAATTTTGGTAAAGTCCAGTTTATCATTTTTTTCTTTATTGGATTGTATTATAGAATTATAAGTCAAAGAACTTAGCCCAATACTATGTCCTAAAGATGGTTTCCTATGTGTTTTTCCTGTAATTTTATAGTTTTACATTTAAGTCCAGTATCTATTTTGAGTTAGTTTTTATATGAGGTATGAGATTCAGCCTGAGATTCACTTTTTCTTTTTTTGGGGTACTAGGGATTGTACTCAGGGGCACTAGACCACTAAGCCTTATCTCCAGCCCTATTTTGTATTTTATTTAGAGACAGGGTCTCACTGAGTTGCTTAGCGCCTCACTTTTGCTGAGGCTGGCTTTGAACTCAGGATCCTCAGCCTCCTGAGCTAAGGGGATTACAGGTGTGCGCCACTGTGTCTGTCTCTGAAATTTATTTTTGTTCACTTCTCTGGCACAGTGTATTTCAGTCTTGTTACCTTTATTGGATTGCTTTTGCATTTTTTTTTTTTTAATCATTTGGACATTTTTGTTGATCTAAATCTGAGTTCTCAATTCTGCTTAATTGATCTCTTTCTCTCTGTGAATATCATACTGTTTTGCTTCTCTTTTTTGGGTGGGGTATCGAATCCAGGCTCCTTACCACTAAACTAGGCCCCCCAATCCATTTATTTTTTATTTTGAAGTAGGGTTTTACTAAGTTGCAACAACTGGGCTTGAACTTGGCATCCTCTTGCCTCAGCCTCCCCATTTGCTGGAATTATGATTTTTGTGCCACCACGTCTGGCCTCCATACTGTCTGGTTTCTGTAGCTGTATAGTAATCTTTAATATTAGGGTAGAATGGTTTTCTCCCCCCCCCATCTTTTTTTCAAAGTTATTATGACTGTTCTAGGTTCTGTACCTTTTATATAACTCTAAGCATAAACTTGTCCATGTCTCCAAATATATTGCTAGAATTTTGATAGGTATTAAAGATCAATTTGGGAAGAGTTGTGTATTGTTGAGTCTTCTAGTACAAGAATGCAGTATTGTCTGTTTATATATTTGACTTCTTTCATCAGCAATTTGTAATTATCAAGATATAGATCTTCAACAATTTTTTTATTTCATTGTTTTTTTAGACCAGTTGTGATAATATTGTGTTTAAGTTCAATTTCCACATGTTCATTGTTGGTATATAAAAATGTGATTACTTTTTGTGTGTAATCTTGTATCCATTGACTGAATTTACTTATTATTAGTTCAGGTAGTTTTTTGAGTATATTGTTGGGGATTTTGTATACAATTCTGTCATTTTCCTATAGGAATAGTTTTATTTCTATCCTATCTTCCTTGCCTTATTACATTGGTGAGAACTTCTGAAACTATGTTGAATAACAGTTGTGAGAGTGGACATCCTTGTTTTATTTTTTATTTTAAGTAGAAAGCAGTCACCATTTCATTATTAAATATGTAAGCTGTAGGTGTTTTTTTGGATGCTCTTATTAGGTTGAGAAAATTTCCCTCATGCTGAGTTTGCTGAGTGTTTGTCATGAATGGGTTCAATCAGAGAAGCAGAACAACTGGGAGACATGTGCACACACATGCATAAAGATGTTTTATAGGGATTTGACCTTATTTAATTACTCATCAAAATAATTTTATAAGTTATTCTCTTCGTGTCTGATGCCGGGGCTTGACATCTGCAGGACAGGCAGTTGGGAAGGGAAGGTATTGTAAAGTGAGGGAAAACAAAGACAAGATTTGTGGTTTCTCAGCCCAAGCAGAATCCCATAAAGACATAGACACTGTGTCAGTTCACAGTGTCTCTGATCTAATTGATATGGGTGTTCTGTAGGAAAAGCTGACGCACTTCGTCATGGACCTAAATATAACAGTTGGTCTAATGTCTGAAGTAACTAAAGGTTACATGGGAAAGTGGGGCAGTTGAAGGCCTAGTTGCGGTCCATTCCAGCAAGGTGAGACAGTAGATTAAGTATTAAGGTTTGTCATCTGCTCCAGACTTCTGAGTATTAAAAACCAGGATGGCTTCTGTTTTATTTCCACCCTCTAAGCCTTCTGTAAAAATGACCGTGACTCATTTTGAGTAGAAACGTACAGGGAAGGAATTCTGGGAAACAGTTTAGTCTGGCTGTGTTGAGACATTTGAAGCCACCACACTTACTCTTTTTCTAGTTGTTCAATGTAAGGTTTATGGGAGGGCTGTGTGTGTGAATTCTGTCCTTTCCTTAAGGGCAGGCAGATTGCCCCCCTTCCTTTGGCACTTTGCCTAAATGGGTGTGAGTAGGGAAGTTTGCTGAGGCCCTGTCTGCCAGGGCTTTCCCCCAGTGGCTTGAGTCTTTTGCTTCCCATGAGGGAACAGCCTAGAAAATGAATGGAGTTTCATTTCCATACCCTGTCAGATGGGGATCTTTTGTATATCCTGCCCAGTTTTCATAGTCTCTTATGAGAGCTTGATGAAACTTATGGAAAAGAGCTGGCCACTGAGTATAGACTGCCTGTTTCTAGGGTTCCTGTAGATTCTGAACTGTCCTTATAGCACACAGTGGGCTTTCAGTGTCCATTTAAATTTTCCCCAATTTCTTCTTACATGCTTCATGGCATTCTCCTCTTTGTGCCAAAGAAGAAACAGTTCTGTGTCCCATTGCTCCTTGGAGAAGGTGGTTGGTTGCCTTTGGTGTGCATTCTCCTTGTTATCTGTATGAGCCATGGCAACCAGAGAAGGTTAAGACTTGTCATTAGCTATGACAGATGTTGCTGTGGGATCATGAAAAATGTGTCTTGGGTTTACCCAGCACTTGTGATTTCTGAAAACAGAACTAATGGAGAGGTGGGGCCAAAGGGACTTCTGTGGTCTACATGTATGTGCCCCTCCAAAGTTCCTGTGTTGAAATCCTAACCCCTAAGGTAATGGTATTAAGAGGTGGGCCTTTGGGAGGTGATTGTGTCATGATGGCAGAGCCCTCATTAGTAGTGCCCTTTAAAAGAGGTCCTGATGAGCTTCTTTGCCTCTTCTACCATCTGAGGATACAGTGAGAGGGTGCTGTTTATAGGGAGCTGGCTCCTACCCAACACCAAATCTGCCAGTACCTTGATTGGACTTTTCAGCCTTTAGTACTATGGGAAGTAAGAGTGTTGTTTGTAAGCTGCCCAGTCTAAGGCATTTTGTTATAGTGGCCTGAGTGAACCAAGTTTGGGGCCTACGAATAGGAAAGCAAGGCCTGCTAGTGAGCTGGGAAAGGCAGTGTGTGTGGAATGTGAGAAGTTTGCATCAGAAAGCTCAGAAGACAATACTATCAAATGAAAATGGTATAAAACCTTGTTACAATGCTTTTCCATATCTTCTCAGTACCACTGGCATAACTGTTTTTCCCCAGTTAACTCCTTTACTTGAAGTTATGTATTTTTTAAAAAATTGTCTCTTTTCAGACTATCTTAAAATTAGAACAATCCCACACACATATAGAGAACTAATTTTAAATGTTTACCATATTTCAGGCACGTTTAGAAGTTGTGCACGTGCTAATTTTCTTCTTAAAAAACTGTAATGTTTTTGGTATTATTCTTACTTTTACAAATGTAAAACTAAGGCTTTTTGCCCAGCATAAGTGTTGTATGTCCCAATATAGATATTTAAACCTATGTTCTTGTCCCAAACATTTTGTAGTGTAGAGGTAGAGGTGTATATGTGAACACACAGATCGGAAAGTTGTTTAATAAGTTATACAACTATCAAAAATGAGCAATACTTAGCTCTTAATTGTCATTGAAAGATGTTCACTAAGTATTATTGGGAAAATAAAAATTACAGACAGGATGGGATATTTTCCTAGTTATTTATTCACTAATTCAGCAAATGTATACCGAGTGCTTTGTGCTAGCCAGTAGAATGTCAAAGTGGAGGTGGAATTGTAAAAGGGGTCTTGGGGTGCAGAAAGAATTAAGTAGGAAGCCATAGTAGTAAGTTCATCCATAACAAACGTGTCATTGTTGAGAGGATTCTCCATGGCTTCTTTTCATTTCTGTGCATCTTGTGAGCAGAGACACTCAGCTGCCTTCTTCTGAACTGTCTTTTCAATGAACAGCTTTGGAAGATACATTGTCTCCTGGAACAGAGGGCAAGTTTGTTTATTGTCTAGTAGAAACAATGCTGCACTTCTGGACAAAGATAAGGCTAACATGCTCAAGAAGAGGTGTGGGTTCCCTTAGTTCAGGTTCCTCAGTTGTGATTCAGACTCATTGCATGCACAGCGTCCATCCACCCATACCTCTCTGAGGTGCCCTGTGGGACTTGGGAGGTCAGGGGAACCAGTGTGAACCTGAAGCTCAAGCTGCTTGCATGCTGTAGGTAGCAAGTCTTTTGAGTCTTCTGCCAGCATGCAAGAAATGGTGTCAGCCTAACTGGTGATCTTGCAAATAGGCCAGAACCTTCACAGTTTTTAATAACATACAGACAGGAGCTTGATTTTAGACAGCTCAATTTTTATAAGTTAGTTATTACTCTTCAGTGGTTTTTAGCTTGTAGAAGCACATATCTGGACAGCACAGTCAGTTTTATCTCCAAAGTCACATGTAAAAATGTCATTCAGGACCTAACTGTATCATTCTCAGTGCTTGTGTTTAGGTGCAGATTTCACGTGTAAGAGTTTTTGCCAGAACAACTCAGTTTATCTTCTGTTCTCTTATGTCCTACTACCATTTTTCTCTAGACCAAAATGGCTAGAGCTGGGTTTGAAACCAGATTTTAAAAATTTGGGAAAAAATGTTTCTAGTATTTTAGCATTTTAATGAGTTCTAATTGCTGTCCTATTGTTAATTTGAATGCTTTATTTCTTAAGTATAATTTGTAATTTAGCAGGATTATCAAGACTGCCTTTGGCCAAAAGGAAATGATTTTTAAAAAAGAAAATTACCTGTTTGCCACAGGTAGCATCTTTTTAAAACAAAATCAGATTTTAAAAGTTAATTATATGAAGAACAACCTAGTTCATGAAAGCACTTTACTGAATTTCTCCAGATTGTTTTATTTTAATAAATCTAGGAACCATGGACTGTCTTCCACAAAACACCCACATAATTTACATTTTAACCTATATGTTTATCCTTTACCTAGCCATCTTAACAGTTATAAATAAGGAAATAAAACAAATTGGCTTCAAGGAGGATCTTGATCTTTACCTTGAGTAAAAAGAAAACACAATAATTTGTCCTGTATAACAGTATATGGAGAATATAGTCAGATTTAATTTTATTAGAGAGCTCATCAAGCCTGATTGCACTTACTTAATTGTCACCTTTTGTCATAAATGTAGCTTTCTTTCATTACAGTTTCTGAATAAACATGCTTTTTAGTCCATCTTTGGTAAAGATGATTCAATTCTTGGAGGGAGACATTTCTTTTTCAAAGGGGGAACTTTTGTAGGGGGAGGGTACCGGGTATTGAACTTGGGGGCATTCAACCACTGAGCCACATCCCCAGCCCTATTTTGTATTTTATGTAAAGATAGGGTCTCACCAAGTTGCTTAGTACCTCGCTGTTGCTGAGGTTGGCTTTGAACCCAAGGTCCTCCTGCCTCAGCCTCCCGAGCTGCTGGGAGATGTGCGCGTAGCTCAAAGTGGAGACGTTCTTTTTACAGTATTTTAGCTATTCTGCTATTGCTAGACATTGGGCTAGCTTTATTTTTGTGCTGCCACATTTCATCATTGTAAAATTTGAAATATTTTTTAAAATTTCTAAAATTGAGATTTGCTTAAAAATTGGTGGCATCTTATTATCACTGTTTGGCACCCTATTTAAAATTGAAAACCTTATCCCCATCACCAGTCCTCACTTATCCCTTCCTGCTTTACTCTTTCTACATAATGCTCTCACTAACTGATGTATTATTTGTTGTCTTTATCCTTTTATGAGGGAATTGATCTTTTTTCTGTTTTGTTACCACTATATTACTAGCTTCTTGAAATTAGCTGGACCAGGGAGCACCAAATAAGTATCTGTTGAATGAATTGATGAATGAAGATATGTTTGAATGTTTACTGTGGCCCAGACATTGTGTGAAGTCCTTTCTGTCCTTGATTCATTTAGGTCCTGTACAATGACCACATGAGGTGTAGGTATGCTAGTGCATGAACTAGGGCTCAGGAGGTTAATTTGCTCAATAGCATTCAGCTTATGAATGGGGGAGCTGAAATTTGAGCTTGAATCTACCTTATTATGTCAGATCCTAGGCTATTTTAATTTCTTTGTGATACTTTTGTCAGTAATAGATTATATGATTTATTTAGTTCTTTCTTTTTAAACAGGAAGAAGAGAATTTATCCAAAGATTGAAACTTGAAGCAACTCTAAATGTGCATGATGGCTGTGTAAGTAATGGTTAATTCTCAACTATGAAGGACTTTAATAATGAGTATTGAATTAATATTTGATAATATGCCCAATCATCCTAGGAGGGTTTGTAACTAACTTTTAATACAATGAGAGAATAAGGGTTGGAGGTGTAGCTCAGTGGTAGAGTGCCTTGCCAGCATGTGCAAGGCCATGGGTTCCATCCCCAGGATCACTAAATACATAGTTTTTGATTTTTTAATTTTGTTTATTTTTTGGTACTGGAGATTGAACCTATGGGCACTCTACCACTAAGCTACATCTTTAGCCCCTTTGTTTTGAGACAGGGTCTTGCTAAGTTGCTGAGGCTCTGTCTTGAATTTGTGATTCCCCTATCTCAGCCTCCTGAGATGCTGGAATTACAGGCATGTACTACTGTACTTGGCTAAAGTTTTATATTAAAAGGTAAAAAGCGTATTTGAATTTAGAAAAGTACATGTAAGAGGTTACTAGTGCTCTTTATATTTCCATATCTGTGGTCACTTCTCAGAAACTTAAACCATCAGTTGAACGCATCCTTTCTTTTTCTTTTTAAATATTTATTTTTTTTAGTTGTAGGTAGACACAGTACCTTTATTTTATTTTTATGTGGTGCTGAGGATCGAACCCAGTCCCTCACCCATGCTAGGTGAGCGCTCTATATCTGAGCCACAACCCCAGCCCGAACCCATCGTTTCTTAAAAACACTTTTTCTGTTAATTCTACATTCATTTTTTTCCTTTCTTTTTTCTCCCCTGTCCTGTCTTCTGTCTTTTTTAGCTGCTGACTCTTCTACCTCTCGACATTTAGATGTTGGGTGGTCAGAGACTCTGGTGGCACCTTCCACCTTCTTTTCTCTTGAGTGTTTTGACCCTATCTAGTTCTGTGGCTCTTGGAACAACTGACTCCATTTAACATTTCCAGTTGCATGTCTCATAGGCATTCAGACTTAACAGGTCTAAAACACAGAGCCCTTTTCTTTTTAAAACTTCCAAACATACGTTTCTTATACTCGTTGCCTGGATTTAACAGTTTTTAAGATTTTGTTAATGAATGTTTATTTCTGTTTCCTTTTCCTTAATTCTTTCCCTCTTGCCTTAAGTATTTTTAAATAATGGACATTTTCTTATATGACTAAAATGCCATTATCCATTTTTGGGGGGGGGGGGGGGGGGGGGGGGGGGGGGGGGGGGAGCGGCTATTGGGGATTGACTCAGCCACAACCCCAGCCCTATTTTGTATTTTATTTAGAGGCAGGGTCTCACTGAGTTGGCTTAGTGCCTTGCTTTTGCTGAGACTGGCTTTGAACTCGCCATCCTTTTGCCTCAGCCTTCTGAGACCCTGGGATTACAAGCATGTACCACCACGCCTAGCACCATTATGCATTTAGTAAGAATTGACAGTATATTTTTAGTGTCGTATAATATATTGTCCATAATGAAATTTCCCTCATTATAATAATGTCTTTTTATAGTTATTTTGTTCAGAAATCATCTAGACCGGTTCCCTATCTTGATTGCTATGCTTCTTTTTAAGTTTCTTAATATTTATTTTTGTTGTACTGAGGATCAAACCCAGGGCCTTGCACGTATCAAGTAAGTGCTCTACCAGTGAGCTACTACAACCTCAGTCCCTACTATACTTCTTAAATTTTTATTCAGGTGTGGTCTTCCATTTTTGTACCCTGCTAGACTTGTTAGAGGAAACAGTTCAGTTTTCCTGTGGGACTGTTTCACATGCTTGATTTATTTGTTTTCTTGTGATGTTATTAAATCACATTTAGCAGTTTGATTAGATTCTTCTTGGCAGGTGTACTTAGGTTATACTATATACTGTAATGAATAAAGAAGCGCCTGGTATTTTGTTTTCCTACTTTTGGTTAGGCAAAGATTTATCATAGAATTTGAGTTGTCAAAACGAATACTTAATTTTCTTACTTGAATTTACAACTTTCTATATTTCAGTAAATAGGAATGCCATCCATCTGGATACTTAAGATAAAAACTAAGATAAAAACTTCAAGTTATCCTTGATCTCTCTTTCCCTAAACTTTTACATTCAGTCTACACATGAATAAATTCTACTTTGAGAATTTATCTGGATCTATCCACTTCTTTTTGTCTGCTACCCAATTTAGGCTATTCTCAAATTTCTCTTTTTTTCTTCCTTCAAGGTGTTGGCAGTTAAACCCAGCATCTTGTGCATGCTAGGCAAGTTCTGTGCCATTGAACGATACCAGCCCTAGACTATCCTCTTCTTTTGCCTGAACTACTTGCACTATCCCCTTTTTTCATACTTTATTCCACTATGATTTTCCTATACTATCTTCAACACACAAATGCTAGATTATGCATACATATCTAGTCATGGTCCTATTTTTATATTCTTTCCTCTGTTTTTTTCCATTTAGGGTTCTGAGACTTACAGTATAGTTGGCAATTACTGATCATGAAGTGTATTTATTTACATTCATTAAGATACTAGTATGTCCATATTACATTGGTGTACTTTGTTTCATTACAGAAGGTGATCTCAACACAACTTTTAAACTGTGTTTTTGAAGAAATTGAGCTTTTACTCTTGGTTGTAAAACAAAACAAATATGCAAACAAACCTCTGAAGTTTAATGCCAAGGAAATCTGTTTTAACTAACACTTCAGGAGATTTTGAGATAGTTGATCCATAAGTCATACTTTAGAAAAGAGATTTTGTCACCATACCTGGCTTCCACCTTTATTCCTTTCTTATTTTCCAAAGATAACAACCCTTTTTAGTCAAATTTGGTTTCAGATCCTTTGTGATTTCTTTCACGTCTCTACGTAATATTCTTATGCTACTCTTTCTTACATTGTCAATTTTGGACATCATCTCTTAATTTCCTGCTTTGATAGGTAAGGATTTGATTAATTTATACAACTTGCTTTCTAAGAATTATTAGGTCTTCTCAGAAATATTATTATTTTCAGTCCCTCTAGTAGTCACTCTAACTTTAAACAACATGTATAAAATCCTTTTTGTTTTTGTTGTTCATAAAGATAACTTTTTTTTTTTTTTTTTTAAATACTAGGGATTGAACCCAGTGCCTCAGTCATACTAGGCAAGCACTCTACCACTGAGCTACACTCCCAGATCCCCCCCCCCGCCTTTTTTTTTCCCTTTAGATACTGGGGATGTAACCCAGAAGTGCTTTACCGCTGAGCTGCATCCTCCAGCCCTTTTTATTTATTTATTTTGTGACAGGATCTCACTGAGTTGCTTAGGGCCTCACTTAAGTTGCTGAGGCTTGCCTTGAACTTGTGATCCTCTTGTCTCAGCGTTCTGAGTCACTGGGATTACAGGTATGTGCCATCGTGCCTGGCCCCTAGCCCTTTTTTAATTTTATATTCAGACAAGGTCTTGCTAAGTTCCCCAGGCTGTCCTTGAACAAAGGATTCTCTTCAGCATTGAGTTACTGGGATTATAGACATGTACCAGAGGCTACCAGAGGTCTTTTCATTGCTTGTAAGGCCTTGCATTATTTGGTACTATATTCCTTTGCTGTTCTTAAATATGCCAAGTATACCTTTACCTTATGTATTTTATGCCTTAAACCTGGAACTCTTCCCCCACATTTCTGTGAAGCTTACTTCATTTCGTTCAGCTCTCTTCCAAGTGTTACCTATCAGAGAAGCTTTCCCTGACCATGCTGATTAGTGTGCCAACCCTGATCAGTGTCTCTTTTTCTGGTAGGTTCCTCCAACCCCATGGTGCGTATTTTCCGACATTATAGTTACATAACCTTATTAATTTAATCTTAGTCAACATACCTGCCCCTTCTGTCCTGGATTACTTGACTGAGGAGATATGTTCCAAGATTTGTTTTCCCCCTTTCAACTAATATCAGGAGGAGTACATAGCATATATGTGGCACTTATGAATTGTTCATTTAAGAGTCTTAGAGTGTGTTATATGTTAGATTTTATGTCTTCTATGGACCTGGGGTCAAAACTTTAACCTTACTCAAAGCAGACTATTTTAGAGCTAACTGCAAATTGATTCTCCTTTGTGATGTGCAGTTGCCATTTTTACATTTTCAAGTTTATACAGCTGTGTATTCTATATCTTCTCATCTTTAAAATTTTTTTTCAGGTTTTACTGAGTATATTCTCAAATATTTTTCTAAGGGTGAATGGAAAGTAAACTCTTCTTACAATTTTAAACCTCTTGTTTTTTTGCCTTCTCACTTGATCAATGATTTGGGTGGTTTTTTAGAATTCTAGGTTGGACATTATTTTCATGTAGTATTTTTGAAGACCTTCTAACGTCCAGTGTAGCTGATAAGAAAGGGATAATGCCAATCTAATTTTCAAAATTACAAAATAACTTTGTGTTTATGAATTAACATATTTGTATTTAAAATTTTGTAGAGATTTTTAAGATCTCTATTGAGATGCAGTTGACTGTACTATTTAAAGTGTATGTTTTGATAAGTTGAGCTTGTATGTACATTCACGAAGTCATCACCGCAGTCAGGATCATGAGCTTATCAGTCACCCATTAATATCAGTGTGCCCTCTCTTTTCTCACCACCACCTTGTCAACCACTGACCTTCTATTCATCACTGTAAACTAGTTTACATTTTTTTGAATGTTATATAAGTGGAATCATCTAGGTTTTTTGTTTGTTTGTTTTTTTGTATATTGTTGGGAATTGAACCAGGGCCTTGTATATGTTAAGCAAGCACTGTACCACTGAGCTCTACTCATGGCCCCTGTGTTCTTTTGTTTATTTGGCTGCTTTTACATTCAAGGCTTACTTAGAATACTTTTTTTGGAATTCATCTATGTTGTGGAGTGTATCAGTTGTTCAATACCTTTTATTACTGAGTAGCATTCATTATGTGGGTATACTATAACTTGCTTCTCTGTTTACCTATTAATGGCCATTGGGTTGTTTCTAGTTGAGGACTCTTACAAATGCAGTTGTCATGAACATTTATGTACAGTTTTTGTGTAGACATATATAGTGCTTTTATTCTTGTTTGTTAAATAGCTGGTAATAGAACAAATGGGTTGTGTAGTAGGTATATGTGTGTCAGTACATAAGTATATATGTACGTATGTATAGTTATTGTTTTTTGAGGCTTTTTTTTCCTTCCAGTTTTGGGGATCAAACCCAGGGCCTTGTACATGCTGTACACTGAGCTAATACTTTATTTTTTTATTAGTACTTCACACTAACTGATTGCTTCACTGGAGCTCTAGCCTTTTTTTTTTTTTTTTTTTTTTTTAAGAGCAGTTTTAGGTTGGCAGCAAGATTGAGAGACACAGGTATAGTGATTTCCCATACTCTCCCTGCCCACACATAACCTTCGATATTATCAACATCATGCCTCCCCCCCAGTCGCACATTTGTTACACTTAACCTGCATAATCACCCATTGTCTAGAGTTTACTAAGAATTTACTCTTGGTGTTGGACATTTCTATGGGTTTAAACAAACTTAAAATGCTATCTAACTCCTTTATAGTACTTACATAGGGTTGTTGTACTGTCCTAAAAATTCTTCCCTCCTGTCTGCTCTTCTTGACAGCCAATAATATTTTTATAGTCTCCATAGTTTTTCCTTTTCCAGAATGTCTTGTACTTGAAATTCCATGGTATGTAGTCTCTTCTGTTCTTGTCTCGGTTCACTTATTAAGATACAGTTGTGTGCAACATAGTGACGGTTTTGATCAGTGATGGACTGCTTTTATGTTTTCTATCTTATAAGCGGTCCCTTAAGATTATATTGCTTCCTGTTTTCCTAGTAGTCTTCATTTGTGTAAGAGTACTCTGATGTTTGCATGATGATGAAATGGCCTAATGACTCATTTTCAGGACTTACCTCCATTGTTACATGACATAACTGTACATAGAGTAATCTGCTGGAACTGTTTCTGATAGAGGCATATTGAAGTCTCCAGATGTGGTTCATCTATTTATCCATGCATTCCTGTCAGGTTTTGCCTCAGGTACTTTGTTAAGCACCTACTTGTTATGGATTGTTGTCTCCTTGAACTGACCTTTGAATCAGTATGAAATGCCTTTCTTTTTTCTCTGATCCCTTTCTGTGCTTTGAAATCTGCTCTGCCTGCCAGCTTTCTTTTGATTAGTTAGCATGTATATTTTCTCTTTATTTATTTTTAATAAAGTGTCTTTATGTTTAAAGTGTAGATAACATATATTTGGGTCATTTTTTTTTTCCTTCACTCTGACAGTTTCTTAATGGGTGCATTTATACCATTGATGTTTAAGGTGATTATTGATATAGTTGGATTAAATCTTTTTTTTTTTATAGTTTTCTATTTGTTACCCTTGCTTTTTGTTCCAATTTTTGTCTTTTAGTCTTTTTTGCCTTTTGTGGTTTAATTGAGCATTTTATATGTTTTCATTTTCTCTTAGTTTTACTGTTTTTAAAAATTCTTGGTGTTTGTAAAATATACATCTAATCCAAGTCTGCTTTATTCAGATAACAGCATCCTGCTTCATGAGTAGTTAATTACAAAATTAATCCTAAATTCTCTCTTGTACTTTGTATTAATGTTGTCATTCCTTTCAGTTTTAGGCATATATATGAGCATATTTGTATACAATTGAAAATTATTTTGAACAATAATAAGTGTTATTTGTTTAGAACAATGAAGAAGCATAATAAATATTTTACCATTTGTTCTTCCTTTGATGTTCTTCATTTTTGTAGATCCAAGTTTCTCATCTATATTATTTTCTTTTTCTCTAAAGAACTTCTTAACATTTCTTGCAATTTAAGTCTTCTGGGCAGTGAATTCCCTCAGTGTGTTTTTATCTGAAAAAAATATTTTTTCCTTGATTTTGAAGGATAATTTTATGGAGTACAGAATTCTAGGTTAGTGTTTATTTTTTCTTAACACCTATGTGTTTTCATTTCACTCTCTTCTTACGTGATTTTTAAAAAATGTATTTTTTAAAAATATCTTTATTTTTATTTATTTATTTTTTATGTGTTGCTGAGGAATGAACCCAGGGCCTCATGCATGTGAGGAAAGTGCTCTACCACTGAGCTATGACCTCAGCCCCTCTTATGTGATTTTTGAGAAGTCAGATGTGATTATTATTTTACAACCTGGGGTGGAACTGAGGGGTGCTTACCCACTGACTACCTCTCCAGCCCTTCTTAGATTTAGGGCCTCACTGAGTTGCTGAGGCTGGCTTTGAACTTTAGATTCTCCTGTGTCAGCCTCCCCAGCCACCATGTCTGGTCAGATATAATTCTTATTTTTATTCTTCTATGGATAAGGTGTTACTTCCCTCTGGCTTTTTTCAGAATTAGAATTTTTACTTTTTTCTATAGTTTGAAATTATATGCCTAGGTGTAGAAGTTCTTTTTTTTTTTTTTTTTTTTTTTTAATTGAAAATGGACACAAAATTTCATTTATTTATTTATTTAGTTTTATGTGGTACTGAGGATCAAACCCAGTACCTCACAGGTATCAGGCTCTACCACTGAGCCACCACCCCAGCCTGTGAAGAAGTTCTTTTGCTATATTCATTTTTCCAGGTCTGAGATTCCTAAATCTGTGGTTTGGTATCTGACATTAATTTGGGGTAATTCTCAGTCATTATTGTCTCCGATTTTTTTTTTTTCCTTCTTCTCTCTCCTTCTTTAACTCCTTGTATATTCATTACACACAAATTGAACCTTTTGTGTGTGACTGTCCTTTGTTATTCTGTTCAGGGTTTAGATTTTTTTTTTTTTTTTTTCTTTTTTGCTCCAGTCTTTGCTTTTCAGTTCTTTTTCTTAAATATTTATTTATTTGTTTAGTTGTACAAAATGCCTTTATTTTTACGTGGTGCTGAGGATCGAACCCGGGCTGCGCTAGGCAAGCGCTCTACTGCTGAGCCACAACCCCAACCTGCTTTTCAGCTTTGTAGGTTTCTGTTGTTATATCCTCAAGGTCAGAGATTCTTTCCTTATCTATGTCCCATCTACTAATAAGCCTATCAAAGGCATTCTTCTTTTCTATTACAGTGGTTTTGGTCTCTAACATTGCTTTTTTATTCTTAGAATTCCCTCTCTGTGCTTTACATTGCCCATCTGTTCTTACATGCCCTTTACTTTATCCTTTAGAGCCCTTAGTAGATGAATCATAGTTGTTTCCACTTCCAGGTCCAATATTTCCAACAGCTTTGCCATGTTTGGTTCTAATACTTGCTTTGTCTTTTCAGATCTTGTTTTGGCCTTTTATTATGCTTTGTAATTTTTTTCTTACTGCCTTTAACTTGGTATACTCTGTAAAAAGGACTGGTGTAAATAGTTTTTTTTTTTGTCGGGGGAGGTATTGAACTCATTAGTGATATAAACCATTGAGCCACATCTCCAGCCCTGCTTTGTATTTTATTTAGAGACAGGGTCTCACTGAGTTGCTTAGCGCCTCCCCGTTGCTGAGGCTGGCTTTTAACTCTCGATCCTTCTGCCTCAGTATCCCTAGCTGCTAGGATTACAGGCATGTGCTACCGTGCCCAGCTATAAATAGGTTTTTAGTAATGTGGTGGTAAGGGTCTAGAGGGAGTGTTCAGTAGTCCTATTTTTATGTCTCAATCTCTTAGTGTGCCTTTGCCTTTGGTCTCTGAACTTCACAATGGATTCTTAGCCGCTTTCTACGTACTTTAGGTGAGACAGATAATAAAGTGGACAGGAATTGGGTTTTTCCATGATGTAGAAGGCTAGAGCTGTTTGGAGTTCAGAGTTTCTCTTTATCCATGTCATTTCAGATCTGATAAAATTTAGCAGGTTTAGGTCTGGTTAAATAGTTTCTTTTGAGGGCAGTTCTTGTTAAGAATGGAGTACTTTGCTGTATTTCAAAATGGTTCTTTGACTAAAGCACAAGGAGATTTTTCTCTAAAATTTATTTTGAGAACCTAGATGAGCCACTGAAGTTTAAAAACCCATCAAAATGTGTGTCCCCCGTGATGGCAGTCCCCTGTAATTTTTAACAATAGGATTGTTCTTTCTGAACCTCCAACAGCTTCATCATTTATAGTTCAGGTTTTCTTGTCCTGACACTGTTTCCTGCTGAGGTTTTATTCTTGCATTCCAGTAAACCAAGACGACCTGTATTCACTTTTTGGTCTCTGTGAACTTAGTGGTAGCAGGTTGTCCTGTGTTCTCACTTCTCTGAAGAAGACAAAATTGTTGATATCATGTCTTTTCTGCTTTTCACTTATTGTTAGATTGGAATGGCTACCTCCCAAGCTTCTTTCGTGTGGAAATTAAGAACTGAAGTCTGTCTTTTTATTTCAATACATAAACTCTACATAAAACTTTTTTGCTTTAGCTATAACCTCATTAGTGATATAAATTTTGTACCATCAGGTAAGTGAAAGATGACATACTTTATGTCCAGTTTGCTTATATTTCTTGTTTTGCTTTCTTTTTAGGTTAATACAATCTGTTGGAATGACACTGGAGAATATATATTATCTGGCTCAGATGACACCAAGTTAGTAATTAGTAATCCTTACAGCAGAAAGGTAAAGTGGTTAAAAAAAATAAACAAACAAACTATAATTTAGGGAGAGAAAAAAATAAGAAAGCATTTGCAGTAGAATACTGTTTTGCTAAAATTAATGGTAAAATTTAGAAGTTATTACATGTAGCTCCCTTAGTTCCCTTGGGGGCTGTGTAAGACTCTAATCAGCCTTATACTCTAGAAAATTTAAATATGCTTCATTTTATTCAAGTGCATAATAGTTGTCACTAGTGATGTTATCCCAGTGACGTTGTTAGGGATAAAGACAATGACTGTTTTTTCTTCTTTTAGCATAAAGGTGTCTCGGTAAATGAATTTCCTTACCATTGTTATTTATTTGTAGCATTCTAGAAATAACTTTTTAATTTTTACTCTTTGTGAAGCAAGGGTATCTCCAAATTGGCACTTTTTTGGTGTTTATAAATACTTTGAGGTATAAATATTCACAGTAAAATTAACAATGTGCATTAGTGAAGTTAGATTACCAGTTTTCCAAAAGAGTTGGAGTTTTAAATCTCAGTAATCCTTGTTCATACTTAAAATATTCTGTATATAACAATTTCAGTTTTGTAAACATTCATGTTCAAATATTTTTTAATTTTAAATATTTATAAGGAATAGTGAAAGTGTTGGAGATTTTTAAAAAATTTCTATAGACGATAATGAAAAACATTTCTATTCTGGCATCTAGAATAAGCTTGTCTCAACTGGCATATTTAGTATGTTTACGTTCACCATAATTTTTATTTTAAGGAATGGTTACTTTTAAAAGTAAAGATTTTGGGATGGGGCTGTGGCTCAGTGGTGGAGTGCTCATCTTGCATGTGTGAGGCCCTGGGTTCGATCCTCAGCACCACATAAATAAAATAAAGGTATTGTGTCCACCTGCATCTAAAAAAAAAATAAAATAAAAAAAAGTAAAGATTTTACTGTGCAGTCTTTAGGCTGTTATGTGAAACAGAACACTACCGGTTTTATCCTCTTGTTCCCTAAAATATTATGAACTGTATTTTTATTGTACAATTGCATTTTCTTAGAACACAAAGTTGCTATTCTCTGTCCAAAAACATGCTAGGTAAAATGATATAAAGTATAATTTGTAGGCATACAATGCTCCTGATTTATTTTGATCTTGTTCTTGTGAATTTTGAAATATGTCCAGTTCATTGTTAATTACAAATGGTTAAATAATAACAACATAGTCTGATAAATACTGTAGTATTATAGAGTTCAAGGTAAAATGGGAAATGATATTGAGGTCACAAAGCTAAATGTGCTCTACTTGTACAAAAAGGATTTCTTAAAGGAGAAGGTTTTTCTATCATGTTTCTCAACAGTTTGCCTAATTTATTTGGGGAATTTTTAATCACTAATCAGGACAGAGCATTCAGTTGCATAACTCTTATGGTTATAAAGCCATATAATAAAGTGTTTTCATGTACACAGAACACATTTATAAACAGCCCTTAACTATAGGAAAAGCATGTGCTATGTATTAAATGAGTTAATTGAGAAAGTTTTATGTGTTCCTTTAGTATAGTATTTTGACATTTTAAAATTTGGGTATTTTAATGTTTAGAATAGTGTGAAAAAAGTTGCCAGGCTTAGTCATTGTTTCATTACTTTTAGTAGAAATTAATTTTTTAAAAATTTAATTGTATAGTTAAAACTTTTTAGATAATAGTCACTGACTGCCATGTGACTAATTCTCAGGTAGCTAATTTTAATTACTTCTACTTAAGAATGTTCGATTTGCAAGAATAAGAAAACATGACTACTGAATGATAAAGATATAAATAGCAGACTGGTTTTAGTAAAAAGATGTTGTGTGACATTCTTTAGACTCCATCTACCATTTACAAAGGGAAACCTATTTTATTCATGGCTCAACAAGTTTGTAAGATCTTCAAAATTTAGAATCATTTGAAATTCTAGTTAAGAATAGAAATAGAGTTGTCCTGTGGGAGGTTGGTTCCAGGACCTCTGTGCATGTACCTCTGTGATGCTCAATCCTCTTGCATGATGAAACGTCATAGTATTTGCATAGAACTCTCACACACGCTCCCATGTACTTTTAAGTCATTTCTAGGTTACTTATAATACCTAATAAATGTAAATGTTACGTAAATAGTTGTTGTACTATATGTTGCTTAGAGGATAATGATGAAATCAGTATATGATTAGTATAGACACAATTAAAATTTTTTTGGTCTGTGGTTGTTTGTATCTGCAAATGTGGTACCATGCATAGGAATTGCTGACTGTATATTTCCCAGCTGCCTCCCAGCTCTTGTTATTTTTTGTTTTGGGGGATCATTTTTTCCCATTCCTTAAATTTCCAGTGTTTTATCATTTTAACATCCATTTTAATAATTCTTCTGAAAATGTATTCCCCCCCCCTTTTTTAATAATAGCAACTAACACAACTGGTGGTAGCAGTTGTAGACTCAGAACAACCACATAGTAATTTTAGTAGGGAAACTTTAATAGAAGAATTATTACCTATAAAAAGAGATCAGAATAATAAGGACTTGTCTAGTAAAAAGTTAAAAAGACTTGAAAAAATTACAGAAATAATAGATATTGTGAGTCACCCCTGAGATAAACTACTCAAAGAAGTCCCCCCCTCTCTCTAGTACTAGTATCTAGACATTGTTGGAAAGGGCATGCTGTGGCTGATTGGATGACAGAGCAGTTGCTGTAATGCCATGCTAGTGGAACTAGGGGGAGTTCCCTTTGGAACTCGTTGGGATACCTCCTCTACGGCACTGGGGGAGGCTCTTTAAAGAGAAGTATGCTACAGACTGTCCAAGGACTGGGGGAGATGGTATTGCAGGAGAAGCTGGTGACTGCTGAGCACTGCAGAATTCATTTGGAAGCTGGGCCATAGCTGACCACCCTGCAGCTCTCCACACTGTCTCTAGACTGGAGAACCCGTGCGTGTCTCAGAGCCGGCTCAGAGCAGGACATCAGGAATTGGAAATAAACTCCTTTTCCCTGCAGTATCCTTCCAGCACCTTCTGCTATCAAAGCTTATGTTATGCCAACTTACAAAGGAAACACACTTAAATGGGCCAGATCCATTGCCTAGTCTATAAAAGTGAAAGGTAAATTTGGAGCTAAGAGGCAGTAATTTGATAAGTGGCACAGTATTTGTACCCCGTGTGTATTTTTTGGTACTACTTCAGCATGAGCTTTATTTCATTAATATTTAGGTCTCTGAATGAAGAAGAGTTCTAAGATAATTTTTAATTGCATTATTATTAGTATAATAGAATATGTAGGCTTGTGTTAGTTTTCTGTCACTCTGGCCCAGTTATTTAAGTTTTCCAAATCACTTTCCTTGTACATAAATTAAGAATCACAATTTCATGTCTAAAATCTTTCTTAAGATAAATATTTTATATTTCTGTTTCTCTTTGCCTTGTGATAATTATTTTTAATTTATTTAGAAAAATTAATGTAAAGTCCTTGAAATAAGACAGATACCACAGTCTTTAACTCTGTTGACACATTAGAGTATAGTAGTACATGAACAGGCCTGGCTGGCTGATCTAGCTGGATCTTGCAAGGTATAATTTACTTCAAAATTTGCTTATAGGTTCACAGAACCTAATCATCAGCTGAGTAGTTTAAGAAATGATTTTATCAGCTTACAGTGACTAGATTGTAGTCAAATGCTTTTATGACATCTGATTAAATAAACTGTGACATTACACTGTTTTAATTATATGTTCTTCTGATTTTTATTGGTGCTTAGTTCTTTTTTTTTTTTTTTAATAGTTGTAGATGGACAGCATGCCTTTATTTTATTATTATTATTTTTTTGTGGTGCTAAGGATCTAACCCAGTGCCTCACACATGCTACGCAAGCACTCTGCCACTAAGATATAGCCCCAGCCCCTATTGGTGCTTAGTTCTTGAGTGCACATAAAGAAAATACATATAACTTTCTGTTATCAGTGAAAACGTTTTGATATCACCAGTTTTACAGAATTATAGCATATGAGTGACTTGGACAAAGTTAGCTACTTGAAAACCTTAGACTAAGGAGTTATGCTTGTATGAGTGACTTATACATAGCTGTATAAGTATGTATACTACTGTAAACCACCCTAATGTGTCAACGGGGTTAAAGACTATGGTATCTGTCTTATTTCAAGGACTTCACATTAATTTTTTAAATTTATTTCATGACATCGATGGCAGGCTTGTTCTTAGCAGCTCTCTTGATTTGGATATGTCTGGTTAATCTTCATGAGTAGATTCAGAGTAAATATTTTTGTTGAGACCCCCCACAGGTGGTCTGTGATGTTGGTTTGACCTCTTACTGGTGATGTTAGATTTGATCCCTCCATTGGGTTACCCTTTGAAACTAATAGCTATCTATCCCTGTGAGATGGTTTATTGAGATTGTGTGAATATTCTTTCCCAGGCCTTTCATCTGGCAGTTTTCATTGATAACTCCTATCTGAATCAATTTTTATGAAAGAACAATTTTAAAAATTGTCATTCCTTCTATTTATTTATTTAATTAGGAAGGAAATTGAACTCTGGGCCTCATACATGATAGACAAAACACTATCACTTAGCTATCCCCCCAACTATGGCCTTCTACATTTATTGGTTTATGTTGGTGAGCTTGCTGTCACTGTGAGTGACAGCAACTTATAAAAAGAAAAGGTTTATTTTGACTTAGTTTTGGAGGTTTTCTTTCATGGTTGGCTGCTTTGGACCTCTGACAAGGCAATATGTCATGGTGGGAGCATGGGGCAGAGCAAAGCCACTTAACCTCATAACCAAGAAATTGAGAGGAGGAATTAGAGACCAGGGTCCACAATACTCTTTAAGGGCACACTGCCAGGGAACTGAGGATCTCCCCCAAGGCCCACCTGTGGAAGGTGCTCCCGCCTCCCAGTAGCTCCACTCTGGGGACCAAGCCTCTCACACATGGGCCTTTGGAAGACATTCAGAGTCCAAACTAGAGCAACATGTTGTAAACAACATTTTTGTTCCTGTCACCTTTTAAAAAAAATACTATGGACTTACAGATTTTAAATTTTTTTGATGTGTTGTGATCTATTAATGATTTTTCCTTCTTTTGTTCTTTTTTTTTTTTTTTTTTATGCTCAAATTGTCACAGATTCATTCCATGGGACATAACTATGCCCTGCTGTTTTGTTTTCCCCAGTTTTTTCACAGTCACAGCAGATAACTCTCATTCACCTTATAATTCATTGTTTACCCATTGTGGAATATGCTTGTTTATTCAACCAGTCTCTTTTTGTTTTTTCTATTATAAATAATAACTTAGTAACTTTGTACATATATATATGCACGTGTGTGTGTGTATCTGATATTGTTTGAGGCATATCTTATAGGGTAAATTCCTAGAAATAGACTTGCCTGATTAAAGGGTAAACACATACTTATTGCTTTGAGTTTCCTAATTTCTCCCCACTGGTGGCGTACCATATAGCACCCCCACCAGCCACGATTAAGAACCTGTCTTCCTCCACAGGCTCTCTTACAGTGTCTATTGTCAAGCTTTTGAATTTCTACCAATCTCTGTTAAGTGGGAATTGGTATCTTGGTGTAATTTTAATTTGTAATTTTAGTTGGTGTAATTTTGCATTTCCCTTATGAATTATTTTTCTGTATTTTAAAAATATATATATATTTATTGGTTTTAGTTGTACACAATGCCTTTATTTTTAAGTGGTGCTGAGGATTGAACCCAGACCATGCACATGCTAGGCGAGTGCTCTGCCGCTGAGCCACAACCCCAGTCCTTTCTCTATTTTTTTAAGGGTTATTTGTGTATCTGCAGATTTTCTGTTTAAATCTTTTGCCCGTCTTTAATTTAAAAAAAAAAAAAAAAAAAATCAGGTCTTGTTGGTTATTTTTCCTCCCAACTTTTACTGCTTGGGCAATTTGTCCTTTATTTGCAGTGTACATTAAATATATTAAAATACTAATTTTTAATATATACTAACATACAATTTTAAACTTTATATCTGTTACAGTAATTGTGGTCTTCATAATATAATTAAGTTATTGGGACTTCTGCTATATCCTCATCTGTATCATTTTATTACTTTGACAACATGAGTCATTTAAATCCAGTTTGTTTATCCTAAAAAGGAATAACTTAATCATCTAACATCCTGTCAGTATCAAAAGTCAGTCCAAATAGTTCTTTCTTAGTAGATTTTATGAGTGAAGTAAGCCATACAAGTGGAAAATGCACATTTGCTTTTCATGGCACTGTTTGCATTGATGATAAGGCAGTCTTCCCCATCTCAGAGGGGAAATATGTGAGATTCTGATTCTAATTATGATAGTTGGGGATTAAAGGATAATCTTTTGTTGATGAGAATGTTAATGAGAATTTATTACTGCTATGATTATGTTAAATATGAATTTTTTCCTAGGAGAAAATTAATTACAACTACTTTCTCTGTATGTTTTAGGTTTTGACGACAATTCGTTCAGGGCATCGAGCAAATATATTTAGTGCAAAGTTCTTACCATGCACAAATGACAAGCAGATTGTTTCCTGTTCTGGAGATGGAGTAATATTTTATACAAATGTTGAGCAGGATGCAGAAACCAACAGACAGTGCCAGTTTACGTGCCATTATGGAACTACATATGAGGTACAGTGTTAGGATTATATCTATTCTATCTGTGCAAACGTATGTTTTTATATAGGTGTGTGATGTGTGTGTATGTATATATACATATAGATGTGTATCTGTGTACACATTCATGATAGATTAGAATTCAGCATGCATTTGAGAAAATTGATCTTGATAGACTTGTGGATAAGGTTAAAAAATAAGATGCAAGTAATAGTCTTATGAGATGGTTTGTAATTGCTTGAATAACCATACTTTAAGGAAACAGATGTCAGCCCTTTAAGGATGCCTCTGTTACTGTGCCACATGGCTCTGCACTAGGTTTTAAACTTTCAAATACTTTTATCATGTGCTTGCATAAAGTCATTGGTAGCATACTTAATGTGTATGTTTGTTTCTGTTGCTAATAACAGTACCACAGACTGGGTAGATTATAAAGAAAAGAAATTTACTTGACTGATGGTTGTAGATTTGGAGGTGCTGCTTTTCTGGCAGAGTCCTGAAGCATTGCAAGTCATCACATGGCAATGGACAGAGAATCCTGCGTACACCTATGCACATGCATATTCTGGTCTTATGAAACCACCAGGAGTTTATCGGGGCTGCATCTTAATGGATTTATCTAATCATTTGTACCTCTCCAAGGCTCTGCCTCTAACGGCCATGGTTGGAACTTAATCTCTACCCTCTTACTACTCAGAATGGGGATTAAATTCAAACACATGAAATCCTGGAATTCAGAGAACTATATCAAGATCATAGCATTTATCAAGTTTTCACATTAGAAGGAATACTAGTAGACAGGGAGAGAGAGAGAGAGAGAGAGAGAGAGATTTGTAGAGTATCTTATTTATAAGCTCAAACCTTGAGCTGAATTGAATGAGGTGGAGTGAATTTATGACTCAGTTATACTTCTTAATTTAGTTCAGAAATATTGCTCACAGCACCTAGGGCACTTTTTAAAGGCTTGCTTCTGATTTCTTCATATAAAATTGTTGATTTCCCATTGTTTGTGGTAACCTGCTAATTGTTTTCCGTCATTTGAATTTCAGTTCTTTTGTATCATGTTTTGGTGTTTGCTTCTATGAATAACAGGGAACTGGATCTTTGGAAATTTTAGTCAACTTAAAAATACCATGAAGCCGGGCGCGGGGGCGCACGCCTGTAATCCCAGCACTTTGGGAGGCTGAGGCAGGAGGATCGCGAGTTCAAAGCCAGCCTCAGCAATGGCAAGGCACTTAGCAACTCAGTGAGACCCTGTCTCTAATAAAAAAAATACAAAAAAAAGGGCTGGGGATGTGACCCAGTGGTCGAGTGCCCCTGAGTTCAATCCCTGGTACCACAAAAACAAAAACAAAACAAAACAAAACAAAAACCATGAATACTGATACATTTGGGTCTATTTTTGTGTCTTACTGTTTGCGTTTTGATTTGTTTTTGTGGGGCTGGGACTTAAACCCAGGGCCTTTCATGTACAAGTACTCTACCTGTGAGCCACACCCCTACCTGTGTGTTTTGTTTGAAATAGTTTTCCAGTTTTCCTCTGTTAATGCCATCTCCTTTTTTCATTCACTCTTCAAAGTGCTTGGAGGTCTTTCCTTTTGTATGTTTTGTTCTGCTACTGCTTGGAAGGTGGACATACCTGTCTTTTATTTTGGAGGTTGCCTCATTTGGTTTCACAGGAATGTTTGACAAAGCCTAAAGTCAGTATCTTCATACTTCTCCTAAATGAAGGATTTTAAAATATCTCTTGTCTAATTTTATATGATTATGTTGTTCAGAACTTGGTTACATTCTGTTTTCTTTCATCAAGTAGACAATATCATTGTTCACTAGTCAGTGTTTAGATTTACCTCTGTGTTGACAAGATAAATACCTTTGACTCATCATTCCTGATCTTATTGTTCTTTAAAGTACATCATTTGGCAGTTCTTTACTGGCAGTTTGTCGTTACAAAAATTATTTTAATTTCCTTTCCTTTTCTTTCCTGTTCTTTGTTGGAAAACGTCTTCCTTCTCCTCCCCACCCCAATACAAGCTCCTGAAAGGCAGTTTTGCTGAGTACAGCCTTTGTTTGATGGTTATTCTATTCCAAGTGATAGCCTTAGTGTTCTGAGTTTTATTGTTGAGGTCACAAAGTTAGCCTTCAATCTAATTGTGCCTCCTGTATAGGTAATCTCTTTTTTCTTTGACTATTTTCAGTTCTTTTTTTTTGGCTAGTTCTTTTTTATATCACAACGGTATATCTTGGTATGGATGTATGGATTTATTTTTCCCCCAACTAGGGATTTATTGGTGTTCTTGGTGTCATAAATTGGCATCTTGAATAATATGGGGTATTTGTAGTCAATAATAAGTCTTTGGTCATTACTTCTTCATCATTGTATTTGCTTTGTGCTGAATTTTTATTAGTTGTATATTAGACCTTCTTCTATCCATTATTCAATTTTTATGAAATTGAGGAGCTGTGGTTGTGGCTCAGTGCTAGAGCACTTGCCTAGCATGTAGGAGGCACTGGGTTCCATCCTCTGCACCACATAAAAATGAATAAATAAGCTAGACGTATAAAAAAATCTTATCTGTTTGAAAAAAACACACATACACATTGAGAAAAGGTACATAAATCCTAAATATGGGGGACTTGGGTTGTGGCTCAGTGGTAGAGCACTTGCCTCGCATGTGTGAAGCACTGGGTTCGACTCTCAGTACCACATATAAATAAATAAAATAAAATAAAGGTCCATCAACGCCTAAAAATATTAAAAAAAATTTTTTTTGTAGTTGTTTGTGGACAGTGAAGGGCAGATGAAACACGCTGGAACCACCATGTGTGTGGGGGTATTAATCAGCTGAAGGGACACATGGAAGGGGGAGGGAAAACCGGCGAGAGGAGAGGAGACAGGTGGCAAGAAGAAGAAGAAGAAGGAGGAGGAGTTTCAGTCCATAGAAGGCTTAAGTAGCGAACCGGTGGTCAGAGGGACCCCCCCAGTAGGGACCCCAATTCCATAGGCTGCTGGGGGTCCAAAGGGGAATCCATGTGTCGTAATTGGCTCAGTAAGGCACCTGAGGTGTGGCCAGCAGCATGGTCAGCCTGAGGCGTGACCAGCTGCATGGCCAGCCTTAGGTGCTTGGGAGGTGTGTCTTGTCTTAAGGTATCTGGGGGGGGCTAGGATTGTGGCTCAGCGGTAGAGCACTCGCCTAGCACATGCGTGGCCCGGGTTTGATCCTCAGCACCATGTAAAAATAAAAACGCATTGTGTACAACTAAGGCAAATAAATAAATGTTTTAAAAAAAAAAAAAAGGTATCTGGGAGGTGTGGCCTCCCTGCCCGGAATCTAACATTCCCACCTTTTTGTTTTCTTAGGGAACGGGGCGTTGTGTTTCAATCTGGCTTCTTCGAGCTGAAATGGGGTGACATGGAGTGTTATGAGGGGGAGAGATGCAGGTAGGCAGGTCAGGCTTGAAGGTGAAAAAAATTCCCAGGAGGCAGGCACCAAAAAGATGAATCTCTGCAGGTGTGAAATGAATGAAGGTTCCTTGAAGCCATAAATCGGTGAGGGTGTCAAACTAAGCTTCTGCAGAGGTCACTGGGGGAATCAACCAGCTACCCTCTTGAAGAGCATGCAGGAATTATAGGCCTCTCGAGTTTACAGGTAGCATCACGTTGTTACTGTGTTTTTTTTTTTTTTTTTTTTTTTTTTTTTTGTGGTACTGGGGATTAAACTCAGGGGCACTCGACCACTGGGTCACATCCCCAGCCCTTTTTTGTATTTTATTAGAGACAGGGTCTCACTGAGTTGCTAAGTGCCTCGCCATTGCTGAGGCTGGCTTTGAACTCGCGATCCTCCTGCCTCAGCCTCCCAAAGTGCTGGGATTACAGGCGTGCGCCACCGCGCCCGGCTTTTCACGTTGTTACTGTAACTTGAGGATTGGAGTTGGCTTGGTGTAATTCCCCAGGTATTAGTTACTCCCATAACAGGATGGGACCAGTGATGATTACAGCTCCAGGATGGACATCCGATCCATCCATCAGGGTCATTGCACCAGTCCTCTGTCTGGTCCTCCTTAAAACAAAGGTACTTTGTTGCTTTTGGCATTTGGGGGAAGCATTGGTGAGCACATGTGGAGACCACATCAAAGGTGAGCAGGATGGACAGGCAATTATCAAAAGGGCAGGACGATTGATTGAGGACGCGTGTCTTTTGCCCATGGTTATTTAGTTGCCAAACCTCAAAAAAAGTAATGGCATGGAGGAATAGAGCAATAAGACACAGAACCTGCAGAGGCAAGTGGGAAGAGAGCCACAGATAGAACGAAAAGGACAGAAAAGGTCATTTTAGGTCAGTATTAGAGACACGAGAGAAGTGGACTTTTAGGGGATCGGTGGGAAGGGGAGAGCAAGTATACTGGGTAGTTGTTTGCTGTCCCTTTGCGGATCCTCAGCTGGTTGAGCAGCTGGTTTCAGTCTGGAGATACGAATCCAAGATGTCAAGTTTCCTGAGGTTTCACGAAGCTTAGCAGCCGTGGGTGTGCACAGCGCAACCTGGAAGGGGCCTGTCCACTTCGGGGCAAGAGAGACTTCCTGTGTCCTGGGGAGGGGAGAAATATACCCAAGAACCGGGTGTTAATGGGAATGAAGCAGTGTCTACCTGATTCAGGCAGAATGAGATCTTGGCACTTCCATAGCTGATGTCTGATGAAGGACAAGATGGGAAGAGAAAGATCTTTGGGTAGGGGGTCTTTGAGTTGGGGAAACTCCAGGTGGAAGAGCTGGTTGCCCAAACATAACCTCAAAAGGGGATAGTGAGGAAGGTTTCTTTGGGAGGACTGGGAGCCTAAAGAGGGCGAGGGGAAGTAGCTTGACCCAGTCCAAGTGAAGCTCTAGGGAGAGTTTAGTCAGAATATCTTTAAGAGTTCTATTAGTCCTCTCTACCTTCCCTGAGGACTTGGGGTGATGTGGGATGTGAGAGCGCCAATGAATGTTAAGGGGAGTAGAAATATTTTGAGTGACGTGGGAAACAAATTCACTCCCGTTGTCAGATTGAATGGATGTGGGCAACCCAAAGCGGGGAAGGATTTCTGAGACTAAAATAGAAGCTACTGTAGAAGCCCTTTTGTTGGAAGTAGGGAAGACCTCCACCCATCCAGAGAAGGTGTCTACCAAGACCAGGAGATATTTGTGTTTCCGGACAGCTGGCATGTTGGTGAAATCTATTTGCCAGTTGGCTCCTGGAAGCTGACCTCGAGCTTGGTGAGAGGGAAATGTTCCTGGTTTAAGGGGAGTATATGGGTTGGTGCGCTGACATGCAGTGCACGTGGAGGTGAGTTGATGGAGAAATTGTGTGTCCTCTGAAGTCAGGGTGAGGAAGGAGGTAGCAAAAGTTTTGAGGGCCTAAGGGTTAGGATGAAAAAGAGAATGGAGATAGGAGAGGATTGATTGTATGGAAGAGGATGTGGAGGTCTGGGTAGTGGATTGGACTAGAGCCAGAAGAGAAGGAGAAGATAGTGCTGCTTCCCTTGCTGCCCTATCGGCCTTCGTGTTTCCCTCAATTATGGGAGACTCACCACTTTGGTGTGAAGGACAGTGGGAGATCCCTATTAGCTTGGGCAGAAGAGAGGCTTGCAGGAGCTTTGGTATTAGTTTAGAATTAGTAATTGCAGAGCCTTTTGTGGTCAGGAGCCCTCTCTCTTTCCATATTGCTGAATGGGAAAGCAAAATATGGTAGAAATATTTTGAGTCTGTGTAGATGGTGAGGTTTTGGTCAGCAGCTAATTCGAAGGCACAAATAACAGCTATTAGTTCAGCCCGTTGGTTTGTGGTGTTGGGAGGGAAGGGGGCTGCCTCGATGACCTCTAAGGGAGACGACAGTGTAACTGGCAAAACATTGCCGGTCCTTAAAAAAAGAGCTGCCATCTGTGAACCAGATTAGGGAAGAGTCAGGAAGTGGTCCCTCTTGAATGTGAGAGGGGTGGGGGATTAAAGCCTCAAGCAGCTCGATACAGTCGTGCTCTGGGGGCTCTGAGGAGACTGGGAGGAGGGAAGCTGGGTGTAAATAGGAGCAGGGTTGGAAAGAGATTGAGGAGTCATGCAGAAAAGAAATGAGGAGAGAGAGAATGGGACAGGGCGGGAAAGTTTGAAGGCTCTTATAGGTTAGTAGATCTTTTAAATGGTGAGGAGAGGCAATAGTGACGTGAGCACCAAAGGTCAGCTCTCTTGATTCCTGTAGAAGTAGGTAAGCAGCAGCCAGAGCCCGAGGACCGGGGGCCCATCCGCGAACAGTGGGGTCAAGTTGTTTAGAAAGGTAGGCAACCGGAGCAAAGGTGGAGGCCTTGTATTGTTCTAAAACACTGAGAACCAGATCCTTCATTTCATGGACATAAAGCATGAATGGCTGAAGAAGGTCTGGGAGATGACAAGCTGGGGCCTGTGACAGTGCCTGCTGCAGATGCTTAAATTCAGCCCGAATGCCTTCGGGGAGGAACTTTTCCTCAATCCCCTTAGCTGCCTCATATAGGGGCTTTGCATAAAGAGAAAAATTGGGAATCCAGGCACGGAAATATCCTGCTAGCCCTAGGAAGGAGAGAATCTTTCCTTTGTCTTGGGACATGGGAGATCCTTAATGAGGGCCTTTCCATCTACAGTAATGGCCTTTGATTGATGGGAAATCTGAACTCCTAAATAAACCACCTGGGTCTGGGCAAGCTGCAACTTAGATGGGGAAACACGATACCCATGAGAGGCAAGAAAATTTAAAAGGGTGTAAGAGTCTTCATGAGCTGTGGAAAATGCAGAGGAGAAGGTCATCTACATATTGCAGGAGAGTGGAATCAGAGAATTCAAGATCTTTGAGGTCCGCAGCCAATGTCTGTCAAAAGATATGAGGCCTGTCTCGAAAACCTGAGGGAGGACTGACCAGGTCAATTGTTGGGACTGTTGAGTATCGGGGTCAGTCCAGGTAAAGGCAAAGAGGTCTTGGGATTCCCGAGCTATCGGAACAGTGAAAAAGGCATCCTTGAGGTCAGTAACCAAGACATGGGTGGATAGGAGGGTATTAAGGAGACAATGGTATAAGGGTTTGGGACCACAGGGTGTATGGGCTTGAAGGCCTCATTGATGAGACGAAGATCCTGTACTAGCCGATACGACCCATTGGACTTCTGAACCACCAGTATAGGAGTATAATAAGGGGAATGGGTGGGTCTGAGAAAAACGTTTCCGCAAAAGATCTGAGATAATAGGTTGGAGACCCCTAAGGCTAATGGCTGGAAGTAGATACTGGGCTCTGTTGGGGGAATGCTGAGGATCTTTAAGGTGTATTTATGCAGGGTCACAATGAGTAAGGGAGGGAGTCTGAGTATCCCAAACTTTGGGGTCTACCAGATGGGAGGGGACAGGGTAATGGGAGGTTTCTGCATCGGTAGAGGGTTGAAGGGTTTCTGCATTGGTAGAAGGTTGAAGGGTTCCTGCATTGGTAGGGGGTTGAGGGGTCTCTTCATGATCACCAGTGGCCTTTAAAACAGTAAGAAGAAAGATGGGGGAGGAGATGAGTGAAACTCCAGGGAGCACAACTGAGCTAGGCGGATCAGAAAACAATTGAGGCCTGAAATTTGGCCAGTATGTCTCGTCCCAGTAAAGGCACAGGACAGTGAGGCATTACTAGGAACTGGTGGGTGAAGGGATGGGATGGTGGTGTAGACCGCAAGACAGCATAGGAGTCTTGTGGGGGCGAATAGCATTTCCCTCTACCCCGACAATAGGGGACAGTGCTATGGTGGTGGGGCCCCAAAACTCCCTCAAGACTGAGGAATGGCTCCTATATCTAGCAGGAAATTTATGGGTCAGCCATCAACAAGGAGGGTAACCCTAGGCTCCTGTAAGGTGATGTCAACGGTCGGGAGAGGAGCCCCCGGGCACTGTCAATCTTCTGTAGCCAGTGCTAGCAGGCTGGGGTTTGTGACCGGTCCAGCCCCCCTGCGGGGACTGGGGCAGTGAATGCCCCAGTGACCCACCTTGGAACATTTAGGGCATGGGCACTTAGGGGGCCTGGGGTTAGGACAAGCTTTAGCCCAGTGTCCATCTTTCCCACACCTGTAACAGGGCCCTGGAGGTTCCTCCAGTATGGACTTACGAACCTCTGTTTTTGAGGCCTGAGCGTCAGAGCCCCGTAGGGTTTGGGCCAACATTTGGAACTTTGATTGTTCGGCCTTTTCATATTTTTGAAATTTGCGACACTTGGCATCTTCGTCACGGTTATGATAAATCTTAAAGGCTGTGGCCAAAATCTTGGTCTGAGGCGTTGCAGGCCCTTGCTTCAACTTTCTTGATTTAGCCCGTATGTCAGGGTAACTCTGGGACAGAAAATAAGTCATAAGGACTTGACGGCCCCCTGGAGACTCGGAGTCTAGATTCGTGTTTTCCCCCCTGTACAGGTCACGGGCGAGATTGCCAGACACTCAACGGTCAATTCTCACTGCTTAATGACCTGACAGGTTTAGGAACTCCAGGGGGGGTGGAGGGGGTGGGAGGTGGTGGGGGTGGCTTACCAAATCCAATGATGCTGCTGTCGAAAAGATGAACGGAAGTATGGAGTCTGAGCCAGGTGATTTCAGGTGGTTTATGCCCTCAGAATAGACATGCTTTCCTGGCCAATGCACCAGAATGAAGGGCAGATCAAACACGCTGGAACCGCTGTGTAGAAGGAGGGGAGTTTTATTAATCAGTCGAAGGGACACGTGGAGGGGGTAGGGAGAACCAGGGAGAGGAGAGGATACTGGTGGCAAGAAGAGAAGAAGAAGGGAGGGGTTTCAGTCCGGAGAAGGCTTAAGTAGCAAACAGGTGGTCAGAGGGGACCCCAATTCCATAGGCTGCTGGGGGTCCAAAGGTAATTGGCTCAGTAAGGCACCTGAGGTGTGGCCAGTGGCATGGCCAGCCTTAGGTGCTTGGGAGGTATGTCTTGTCTTAAGGTACCTGGGAGGTGTGGCCTCCCTGCCTGGAATCTAGCAGACAGCATACCTTTATTTTGTTTATTTTTATGTGGTATTAAGGATACTAGGCCAGTGCTCTGTCACTGAGCCACAGCCCCAGCCCTAAAAATATATTTAAAAAAAAAATCCTAAATCTATTGCTCAGTGCATTTGATTTATTACAAAACAAATCTGTTTATGTAACTGTCACCTAGAACTGTAGAACATATAGTATGACAGAAGTGCCCTTATCCTGACTTCTAGACCTCTAAATTTTTAAGTTTTAACACACCTTTGTTTTTCTGTTTTTTAGTCTTTATAGAAATAAAAACAGTATGGTTTTTTCTTTCTTTCATTTTATTTATTTATTTGTTTTGGGTCTTTTTTCTTTTCCTTTTCTCCTTTGGTGCTTGGGATTGAACTCAGGATATTATGCATGTTAGGCAAACATTCCACCACTGAGCCACATCCCATTCCTGGCTCTGTTTTTTTAAAAAACTGTTATTTTTGTGACTGGCTTCTTTCACAAAGCTTTGAGATTCATACATGCTGATGATGATAGCTAGGGATGGAACCCAGGGCCTTGTGCATACAAGGCAAGCACTCTACCAACTGAGGTATATCCCCAGCCCAGATTTGTTCATTTTTATTGGATTATGTAGTATTTTATCTTAGAAGTAGATTATAGTTACTGTTTCCACTCTGTTGTTGGATAATTCAGTTCGCTTCAAGTATTTGAGTGTTACTGATATACTGAAACCGCTTTTTACCCGTGACGAGTTCTTGGTCCAAAGAAGCATGCCGAGGCAAGTGTACAGTGGAAAATGGAAGGCTTTATTTAAAGGACAGCTAAAAAGACTTCTCCAGGAGGGAGAAGGGGACCCGGAAACCAGGAATCCAAAGGGAGTAGAGGGTCTTCTCTCTTTTATACCAAAAGTTTTTCTTTTGTTCTTTTTGTTCTCTCTGTCCTGCCTGGGACAGGAATACCAAAAGATGTGACACAGGTGGGCCTTGGTTGTGGAGGGAAGAGCAGTCCTGCAGGAAGGGTGTAGGGCAAGTTGATTAGCATCTTAGCATCTCTGTTTGTTGGGAGCTGTTTCATAACATTTTTTAAGATGGGCCCTAAACTTGTGGACATTAACAATCTTATCTCCCTTGAGGTTGTTTTGTGTCTTTCCAGCACTCAAACTGACTCCATTTTCCTTATGGACTTCATTTTCTTTATGAGACTCGATATTAGACCCGATTTGCCTGACTACATTCACTACCTAGCTTTAAATCTGGCTTATCAATACCGCCTGTTGTCAGTGTCGAGTTCTGCTCCCCCAAATGTTGAAGTTTGAACATTAGAGAAGCACACCGAGGCAAGCATATAAAGCAGGGTTTATTTAAAAGGGGTAACATAGACTTCTCCCGGGAGGAGAAGGGGGCCCATTGCTGGTATCTTGGTATCCCAAGAAGTGAGGCAGATCTGCCTTTTTTATATGTCCTGGGCTTCCTTTATTGTTCTCCTGCTCTCTTCCCCTTATCTCTCTCCTTCCAGCATATGTGACCAGGCCTGGTGGGATGGCCAAAAGGTGAGAAGCAGATGGGTTGAAGGGGGAAGGGCAGGATGGGGAAGCCCAGGACACATTAATTAACAATTGTATAGTTCCCTGTAGGGGGGGGCAGTTCCTGGGACGGGTTACCTTGGCAACAGGTTGGGGCAGGAGCAGGTTCTTGGTAAGGATGGAGGAAGGGCTCTCTAGGAATTAACATTCCAATCCCTCAGGGGACAGTCTTCAACTTGGGACTCACTCAAAATTGGCTTTCTTGATCCGACCTGACTGGATTTACCTGTCTGTACTGACTGCCTGTCAGATTCTAGCTTCATTATTATGAACATTCTAGTGCATGTCTTTAAGTGGCTCTATGCAGACATTTATTTTTAATGGAATTGCTAGGTTACAGGAAATGCATATGATCAACTTTAATTGATATTGACACATGGTTTTCCTGTGTGTGTGTGTGTGTGTGTGTGTGTGTGTGTGTTTGTTTCTGTCCCCTTTGTTTGTTTGTGTCTGTACAATGTGTGATTTTTACAGTTTCTCCACATATACATCAGTACCCAGTATTATCTGTCTCTTTAATTTTGGCCATTCTGGTGGTATGTTGTAATATTTCCAAATGGTGCTAATTTGTATTTTTGATGCATTAATGAGGTTAACACTTTTTTTGTGTACACAGCATTTAAAACAGAAAAATATTTTTCATGCAAGGGAATGCTAAATACCCAAGATTTATAGTATGTATTTCTAGGGATGAAGGGAAAGGGAATTTCTGCAGTAGACTTCACAGAGGAAATTATGTTATTGTCATTGCTAAGTTAGAAGTGGTTACAGGAACACCTGAATTATTAACTTTTTAAAAATATTCTTATTGTGGTGAAATGTATGTAATATAAAATTCTCCATTTTAGCCATTTTTAGTGTATAGTACAGTGCCTTTAAGCACATGAATATTGTTATGTAACTGTCACACTATTTAAGATTCTTTATGAGAGTTTAGTTCATCAGCTTTAATCATTTCAGCATTCCACAGTAATTTTTTCAGCATCAGAGAGAACATTTTATCACATACTTATAATGATAAATTTATTAGAAAAAAGCATAAAAATTATTTTGGAGTTGTTTGAACAGGTTAGCTAGTGGAGAATCTTTTTGAAGCTAGAGAGTATTATCAAAGTTGATAAAAGCTTATAATATTAGCTTTCTATCTAAAGTGTATTGTTTTGATTCATGTAGTAGGTAAGTCATAAATAGTTAAAATGGATGGATTTTGTTGCTTTTAACTTAATTGTTTTATGAAATAAGAGCAGTATGTTTTGAAGCCACCTGTTTCAATGTTCAATAAGCTTTTCTGTACTTCCGTTTCTGTCTTCAGATAATGACTGTACCCAACGACCCTTACACTTTCCTCTCTTGTGGTGAAGATGGAACTGTTAGATGGTTTGACACACGCATCAAAACTAGCTGCACAAAAGAAGACTGCAAAGATGTAAGAATTCAGATTTTGTAGAAATGATGCCGAAAAGTTATGGTTATAATTACATTTGCGCAATAATTGATCTTTGGGTTATTCTGGGTGAATTTTAAAACATTTCGCTAACACCTTCAATCATAAAATTTCTTAAATTAAGGTATTTTTAATGAAGTTGAAGAACTTATATTTTAACTGCATATTTTTAAGTATATCTGTTAGCTGGACTTGGTGTGGGGCATGCCTGTAATCCCAGCGGCTCGGGAGGCTGATGCAATAGGATTGCAGGTCCAAAGCTACCCTCAGAAACTTAGCAAGGCCCTAGGTAACTTTGCAAGACCCTGCCACAAAATAAAAAGGGCTAGAAATGTCACTCAGTGGGTAAGCACCCCTGAATTCCTCCCTCGTGTATGCGTGTATATAAAATCTCTGACAATTTGTGTAATTGTTTAGTATATGCTCTAGTATCAAAACCTGGAGAATTGTCAATATATCTGATTTATTCATAGGGACCGTTTTGACTAATCAAAATAGCAGTGATAAAAGCTTATATAAGTTCAGTATCTTCCTCCAATCTTTTTTTTTTTTTTTTTTTTTTTTTGGTACCAGGGATTGAACTCAGGGGCACTCGACCACTGGGCCACATCCCCAGCCCTTTTTTGTATTTTATTAGAGACAGGGTCTCACTGAGTTGCTAAGTGCCTTGCCATTGCTGAGGTTGGCTTTGAACTTGTGATCCTCCTGCCTCAGCCTCCCAAGTGCTGGGATTACAGGCGTGCGCCACTGCACCTGGCTTCCCCCCAAAATTATGTTGTTATTTTTTTTTTTTAAAGGAAAAAAGTGTATCAACATGTTCATTCAAATTTAGCTCACTTCTCTAAAGACATAGTATTATTTTTAATATTTGACTTTTTAATACTATTTGAAACTTATATAAGCTCTGAGAAATCATTCAGTCTTTTTGCCCACACTATTAACTCCAAGTGTTGTTATCTGTCAAGCAATAGTTAGAGCACTATAGCTTTTTCTTGGATTTACCGCGCCCCCCTTTTCAGTACTAGGAATTTAATCTTGGGCCTTGTTCATGCTAGCCAAGTACTTACTGTACCACTGAGCCACATCCCCAGCCTTAGATTGTTTGTAGTAGCAAATGAAAACAAAAAGTGTTGCGCAGTTTCTGTTTACTAGAAGGTAACAAAAACAAGAATACTAGTAATCCAATTAAGTGTTTGATAATGGAACAAGCTACCATAGTTAACATGGTTCAGGAATGAAAAGATTGTTATGTATTTGAAAAAGAGAATAGGAAACAAAAAGTAGAAATTGATTAAATCTTAAAGATACAAACTTTTATCAGTTTTTGTTATATATATACACGTGTGTATGTATGTATACACATACATAAGCAAATGAAGCCATTGAACTGGAGGCAGAAATCAGCTTAACATATCAGGCTATTAGGAACATTTGCAAATACCTGTTTCTTATGAAAGTGGTTGGTACTGAAATCTATTCTTCCAAGTTCTTTTAAACTTTATTTATAGGAGAATTTAGTTGTGCTTTTCTAAACCAAGTCTTCATGAAATAAGAATAACTAGAGGAATTAACTACTAACAACTTAGAATTAGGAAAGGCATTGGTAAATCTCTCCTGAGTAATAGTAATTTTTTGAGGTTAATAAATAAAGTTTAAGGTAAATTAACAAAAGTGTGGCTATCCCGAATAGAGTGAAGAGCTAGAGTCATTAGCCAAAGTAGTATGAAATCAACAGTATACCTATACACATATTTTTAAGGTGATGGCATGTATGTTTTCTAATGCATCTATAGATGTAAGTGGTTCCTTTATAGTAAGATCTGCCTGTTGAAGGGTTTGTACTTATTTGTGTGCCACTTGTTTTTCAGCTGGTCTGGAGCAAAGATTTTACCACTTGAGAAAACTATGGAAATCTAAAATCAGTTCAGAGTATTTTGTTGTGCTTTATTAGCAATGGATTATAGTTAATATATTATGAATTTCATGTAATCATGAATACTTATCAGAAAAAAGCAGATCATACTTCTACCTTTACTGTTAAGTGGACCAATAGTATCAGGCATTTCTAATGGTACTAATGACTTAGCCATCCATTACGTAGGTAGTGTATGAATATTTTGCATTTATAAAGATGTTTATTATTTATGAATATGGGAATGTTTAGCAGGCACATCAGATAAGTATTATTATCATATGAAATATAGCTAACTCTGAAAAAAGGGTTTCAATTGTAGTGATTTAAGTTTCTTGAATTATTCTCTTTGTAGCCGCTGATGATCTGATGTCATTGCTTAGTGTTTGGTGTATTGTGGCTAATTTTAATTTGCCCACTTCACAGTGTATTTTGTATTACTCAAATAGTGATAGGTTTTTTCTTTTTAATCTAAGGTTAGTGCTTCTGTGTGTTATTATTTTGATTGTTTTTACAGTATTGTGGAAATCAGTTTTGGAATTGCCTATCAAACTGTAAAGAAAAAATGTGCTTTTTGTATTGATAGACTGTTATAAAGGAATGCTGACTGAGTATATTTTTGGGGGTTTCATATAGGATAAATGTTTTAGAAGTAATTTTTAATAGAAACGTAAGAAATATATAAAAGGAAACCATATGTTGTTTCTCCTCTTTTTGTTTTGCTGGCTTTATTAGGACTTCTGAGGAAGGTTATGTTCTTATTTAAGGGGAAAATGTTTTATGTATGGTATCATTGTTACTGTAGAGCTGGCTATGTGTATTGGATATTGTCTTATCTTTTTTAGGACATTTTAATTAACTGTCGACGTGCTGCCACATCTGTAGCTATCTGTCCACCAGTGCCATATTATCTTGCTGTTGGCTGTTCTGATAGCTCAGTACGAATATATGATCGACGAATGCTGGGCACAAGAGCCACAGGTAGGGGATATATGGGACTGTCAGTTCAAAGAACAAATCTTTATGACATCTTCCATTAACAGTTTTTTGTTTGTCATAAATATTCAAGAAATACAACATATTTAAATAATATAGATTATTGTGTTTCTAAAAAAAGTATATCATCAATTTTTTAAGACCCTTTTGGGATGATACTTTTAGTTTCATTAAAAAAAAATCCTAATACTTGATGTGTTAGTTTTCCAAAAATGCCATAATAAATCACCATAGAATGAGTCTCTTAAAAGAAATTTATTCTCTTACATTTTTGGAAGCTGGACATCTAGAATCAAGGTGTCTCATGTTTGATTTCTATTGGAGACTGAGGGAAAATCTGTTTATGCCTCTCCCGTCTAGACTGTGGCGATTGCTGCCAATTCTTGGCATTGCTTGGTTTTCTGGGTGTATCACTTCAGTCTCAGTTTCCATCTTTACATGCTATTCTCCTCTGTTTGCTGTGTCTAGGTTTCCCTGTCTTAGGACACCAGCCATACTGAATTTAGGGTCTGTCTAATCCAGTATGATCCATGTCATCCAATTATATCAGCCAGGACCCTGTTTGCAAATAAGTTCACATTCCGAGGTTCTGGGTAAACATGAATTTTAGGTGTACTCTGCTGTTTTTGGTCAAGAGGATAATATTAAACATAGTAGGGTAAAAGACAGATGAGTGACTTGGGTATTTGTTATTGTATAGCATATTTTTTTTTTTTTTTTTTTTTTAACTGGGGATTGAACTCAGGGGCACTCAATCACTGAGCCACATCCCCAGCCCCATTTTGTATTTTATTTAGAAACCTGGTTTCACTTGAGTTGCTAATACCTCACTATTGCTGAGGCTGGCTTTGAACTTGGAATCCTCCTGACTCAGCCTCCCGAGCCACTGGGATTACAGTTGTGTGCCACCGCGCCCAGCTAATCAGTTCTTTTTCTCCTCATCCAGCATGAGATGAGACTGCTACTAGAATGAACAATTGAAAGCCAAATTCCATTAGTATTTTCTCAGTAAAGGAAGGCCAGAATTACTTTTTAACCATGTACACACATAAACATGAGTATCAAATATACATACACACACATATATTCACGTTTTTATACTGTGTGAAATATAAAGTTGTCCTTAAGCAGAAACCAACAATGTCTTTTTTTTTTTAACATCATGGGCAGATTTATTTGGGTTTGTTTGTTTGCTTTTGGCTCCACTAAATACTCGTGGAAGGTGAAGTACCCCACAGGAGAGGTTTGATGTTGACAGACTTCTGGTGGCAGTGAGACTATGTCAGGACAACAATGTCAGTGTTAATAGATCATGAGATGGGAACATCAGATGAGATCTTTCCTGTTTTGAACTGTGATTGAGATGTCCTGTCAGTGTGGGTAGGCATATTTGGGGGAAACAGTAGTAATATAATATGAAATTATAGGCTTACTTATTATTATTATTATTATTATTATTATTATTTTGTAGTTGGACACAATACCTTTATTTTATTTTTTATGTGGTGCTGAGGATCAAACCCAGTGCCTCACATGTGTTAGGCGAGTCATCTAACACTGAGCCACAACCCCAGCCCCTGATTATTGTTTTTTTTTTTTTTTTTTTTTTTTTTGTGGTACCGAGGATTGAACTCAGGGGCACTCGACCACTGGGTCACATCCCCAGCCCTTTTTTATATTTTATTAGAGACAGGGTCTCACTGAGTTGCTAAGTGCCTCGCCATTGCTGAGGCTGGCTTTGAACTCGCGATCCTCCTGCCTCAGCCTCCCAAAGTGCTGGGATTACAGGCGTGCGCCACTGCGCCTGGCTTGTTTTTAAAAGATGGGAAATAACTGACAGTTTTGAGCAGGACAGCACTTCATTGTGCAGGATTACATAGCTTTGTGGGATTCTTAGACCTCTAGAGCACAAAGTATCAGTTGTACCTCCCTGTCATACAGAATTGTATTAAAGGCTACTAAAGTTGCTAAAATTGGAATCATATGCTACTGGAGGAAAGTAATTTTCCTGTTGTAGAAATTATATTATTTTAGTTTGAGGGGAATTTTTGGAAGATGATTTAGTGTAACCATAATTATGAACAAATTTATTAAATAACTGATTTTTAAACAAAACATTTATGTGATTTGGAATTTTAGATAATCATGAATTTTTTGTAGATCTGTTATCTTTATGGTATTCTTTTTTTTTGTTATAGACTTGAAAAAAAACAACTGTATTCTAGATAATAGAATGTGATAGCTTAGATTTATATTGCTACAGTAAATCACATATTTCATACTTCGGGTTAAGAGTTTTAAGATGTTTTAAATAACACTCTCTTTTCTTAGGGAATTATGCAGGTCGAGGGACTACTGGAATGGTTGCCCGTTTCATCCCTTCCCATCTTAATAATAAGTCCTGCAGAGTGACATCTCTGTGTTACAGTGAAGATGGTCAAGAGATTCTCGTTAGTTACTCTTCAGACTACATATATCTTTTTGACCCAAAAGATGATACAGCACGAGAACTTAAAACTCCTTCTGCAGAAGAGAGACGTGAAGAGGTAGGTTTCCTCAAAATATTATTTTTTCATATAAGAAAATATTAATTCTGTGATTTCTGAGGCCTGAAGGCCAAATACATACACACAAACATGCATGCGTACATACATACATGGATCACTTCTAAGGTGCGTTTTGGTTTAGGGAATAAGGACACAAAACATACCTGAAAGCACGGGGCTAATGAATGAGAAGGCAGCTCTAGAGAAAAGTATTGTACTTTATTTTTTTAATGAAGAAAATATTTAAGCCAGGAAAGGTGTTGTATACCTGTCATCTTGGTGACTTAGGAGAATGAGACCAGCCTGGACAACTCAGACTCCGTCTCAAAATAAAAATGAAAAGGGGTGGGGTTGTAGCTTGGTGGTAGAATGCCTTTGGGTTCAATCCTTAGTATTGATTTTTTTTTTTTTTTTTTTAAAGGAAAGAAAAACTATTTATTAGCAAAATGTCTTTCTAGTTTTGTAGGTATATAACAGTAGCAAGAAAGATTAGTGGTTGTAACACTTGGAGCAAAGGCAATTAAAATAATAGAAAATGATATGATAAGGTTCAAGAAGCTCAGTGTTATATCTATGTGCCAATCAAAGTTTTATCCAAGCCGGGTGCGGTGGCGCATGCCTGGGAGGCTGAGGCAGGAGGATCGCGAGTTCAAAGCCAGCCTCAGCAATGGCGAGGCATTTAGCAACTCTGTGAGACCCTGTCTCTAATAAAATACAAAAAAGGGCTGGGGATGTGGCCCAGTGGTCGAGAGCCCCTGAGTTCAATCCCCAGTACTGTACCAAAAAAAAAAAAAAAAAAAAGGAGCCGGGCGCGGTGGCGCACGCCTGTTATCCCAGCACTTTGGGAGGCTGAGGCAGGAGGATCGCGAGTTCAAAGCCAGCCTCAGCAATGGCCAGGCACTTAGTAACTCAGTGAGACCCTGCTTCTAATAAAATACAAAAAAAAAAGGGCTGGGGATGTGGCCCAGTGGTCAAGTGCCCATGAGTTCAATCCCCAGTACCAAAAAAAAAAAAAAAATTTTATCCAGTACCATCTGCCTATGTGGACAGCAATCCCCTCCTTCCTGAGTGGTGCCTGTCATGATTTTGTAACTATGGACTAGTGCCGTACAGTAGTATCTCTAGGTACATTTTATAAATACACCTGTGCATGTTAAGTGAAAATAGGCATACATATTTAAAAGGAGATAAATGAATTGAATTATTGTCATTGAAATGAGTATAAAATAGTAACAATTTTCCTATTGTAAGTGTGGAAAATTAGACTGATGGATTAGAAAATTAGACTACAGTATGTAACTGTAGAAAAATTGTTTGCTTTAACCTTGTTGAACTTTTTTCCATATATTATTTTTCACTTTGGATTTTGTGTTTTATCACATCCCATCTGTTCACAGTATAGTTTGGCTTGTGAATGTCTTTTGAAATAACCATTGATTTTTATCAATAGTGATTTAGGTATTGTCACAGTGCCCATTTAGGGAACATATTTTAAAGGTTACTAAACAGTAGCAATTTTGTAATTCTTACGAGGTGCAGAACTAAACTCAGTTGTTGTTTTGTTGTTGTTTGTACCAGGGATTGAACCCAGGGGCACTTAATCACCAAATCACATCCCAGCCCTTTTATATATTTTATTAGAGACAGGGTCTCGCTGAGTTGCTCAGGGCCTTGCTAAATTGCTGAGGCTGGGTTTGAACTCTTCATCCTCCTGCCTTAGCCTCCTGAGTCCCTGGGATTACAGGCATGCACCACCGTTCCCAGCTAAACTCAAGTTTTTCTAATTTCTTTATAAATCTATTTTAGGATTTTAAATGTGAAAGTGCATTGTGTGAATTAGAAAGTTGACAAAGAAGGAGGGTATGATGGTTAATGAAAATTATTCATGAGTTTATTGGACTTGTTGGAAACACAGAATCTGCCCTGTCATTCTGTTGTTGCTTTCTAACTTCCCCCATGCAGTATGTGGGTAAGTTACAGTCTGCTTTGCACATGTAAGATGATGGGAGAGTTGGAAGTACACAGACCTCGTAAGTGGGCCTAGCAGCTCTACTGCCAAGTCCTTGGCCTGAAGATACTGTGTCATCAGAGTGAGTTGTGCTGAGTCATGAACAGGTTTTTTCCCTCGACGTGTTTTTCTTAGTATTCTTTGTTGAATTAACTAAATAAGAAAAACAATTCTAAAATTGTAGTAAAATTATAAAAAAAATTTATACTTATAACAAAGTAAATGACTAAGATATATATGCATATATATATACAAAATTAATGATCTTTCTTCTTAATTTCAAAATATAAAATAAATAGTATTTTTATACTAAAACCTGACAGAAGTGTTTAGACCAACTATTCTTTTTTTTTTTTTTTTTTTTTTGTGGTACTGGGGATTGAACTCAGGGGCACTCGACCACTGGGCCATATCCCCAGCCCTTTTTTGCATTTTATTTGGAGACAGGGTCTCACTGAGTTGCCAAGTGCCTCACCATTGCTGAGGCTGGCTTTGAACTCGCGATCCTCCTGCCTCAGCCTCCCAAAGTGCTGGGATTACAGGCGTGCGCCACAGTGCCCGGCTCCAACTATTCTTAATTTACCAAAAGTTTATTGGGTGCCTACTATACACAAAGTCCTACATTAAACTCTGTAGACTTAAGGAGGCACAGACATTGCCCTTACTCAAGGAGTTTGTTATCCAGTGGAAGTATGCATACAAATGAATACGTAAGAAATTGAATTATAAAACTCAAATAATAAAATTGTACATATAAGTACTGTGTTCTGTATAAGAAGAAAAAGGGAGAAAATAATTGAAAACATTAGTAAAGGTTGAGCAGTGTTTTAAAGCATGAATAATAGTTTATGATTTTTTTTCTTATGTTTTCCTATATTTGTGTATTTCTTAATTTGTGGGGGCCTCTTTATTTCCTCATGCCCTCTAAGAATTTCATTTTTTTCCCTTTTTTTGGTATATTCTTTTGTCTTTTTTTTTCCCCCCTTATTTTTGCATTTTTTTTTTTTTTTAAATTTCTTTTCCTCCAGTATCTTCTGGACATTTCCCTGCCTGATCCACCCTATTACTGAACTTGTTTTTTTGAATCCATTCTCTGCTTTTCTGCTGTTATCTGTAGCCTTTCTCTGAAAATATATCCCAGAAGGACTATTGCTTACCATCCTGACTACACTACTGCCATGATGACAGGCATGAATATCTCTTTCCTCCATCATTTGTGTGGCTTTCTAACCAGTTTTCTACTTTCACCCCTCTGGTCCTTTAGTTACACAACAGCCTCGTGATCTCTGAGATATGGGCAATATCATGCTGCTTTTCTGGTCAGCATGCCAATGGTTCCCCATCTCCAAGCAAAGCCAAGCTGAGGTCCTTTAAGACCTTATATTAAAGGTCCACATTCTTGCTCTTATTGATCTTGCCTCTACCCACATCCACCTACTTAGCAGCAGACAGGCTGAGTAAGCTTCTGTCTTTGAGCTTTAGTATTTGCTCTGCCTGAAATACTCCTTCCCACATAGCTGGGTTTTTCCTCTGTGTTTATCAGGTCTTTGCTGTTACCATCTTCTTGGTAAAAGGCCCCATAATTTGCTCAATAGGAGTGCAAATTCTGTGACAGTGGGAACTTTTTTCTGTTGTATTCATTGTCCGTCTCCCCCCCCCCCCCCCCCCCCCCCCCCCCCCCCCCTCCCCCCCCCCCCCCCCCCCCCCCCCCCCCCCCCCCCCCCCCCCCCCCCCCCCCCCCCCCCCCCCCCAGTATCTGGAATAGTACTCTTTCCATGATTTAGAACAGTAAATTTTCTAATATCTATACTAGTACATAAAAGGTGATCAAAAATATTTGTTGACTGATGAAATGATGTGCCATTTTCAGTATTCTTGACTAGGTTATTTCGCATGCCCTTCCCCATTATAAGCCTTGGTTATTTTTAATTTGAAGATTTTTTTTCTAAAAATAAATTATAGCTGTTGTTGTTTGGTTGCATATTCTACATATAGTTCTTCCAAAGGGTGAGGTCCTCTTTGGGGAATAATTGAGATTTGTGACAGTTACCACACTAATTTTCCCCTATTCTATGTATATACCTGTGGCTTCCTGTGTAGATTTTATGATTCTTCGGTAGTTCTTTGCCATACTTTCACATGATGTGGCATTTGTGGGATGTACTTTTTTTTTCCTGTCTCATTTGCTGGAGATATTAGCGATTCCCCTCCACTCCATTCTTCTTGTTACTTGGTATAGTTTCTAGTAGGAACCAGAAAATCTACAATTAAGCTGTCACTGAGTTTTAAAATAAAACCTCCCAAGTCATGAGGAGGGGGGATTCAATAAATGTTATTTTATTTATTTGTTTGTTTATTTTTCCTTCTTGGTGCCAAGGATTGTATCAGGTCCAGCACATGCTGGACAAGTGCCCTATGAATGATCTACATCCCCAGCCCTTGACTGTTATTTAAAAGAATAAAATAAAAATAAAGAGAGTATAGAATGGGAGGAAATGCTTTTAAATTAAAATTCTGGTTAGATTGCAGTATCCAGAATGTATAAAGAATTTTACAAAAATTGGTGAAGAATTTAAATAGACTTTTTTTTCCAGAAAAGATATACATGTCAGTGGCCAATGAGCACATGCTGAGGTATTCAGCAAAGCTAGTCGGCAAGGAAGTACAAATCAGAACCAGAGTGAGGCATCACTTCACACATACCAAGATGGCTAAAGCTAAATGGAAAAAATAAAAAAGGACAAACAATAACAAGTTGGTGAGGATGGAAGGAGGTTGGAACCCTTATGCTCAACTGGTGGGAATGTAAAATAGTGTAGCTGTTTTGGAAAAGGTTAGTAGTGCCTAAAAAAATTAGTGAGTTATTCTGTGACAAATGTATACATTTATTGGTTATTTATTATTCATGAATAATGGCACCATTATTCATAGTAGCCACTAAGTACAAATATCAATGTCTTATCAACTGATGAATGGATAAACAAAATGTGTTATACCCATGAGATCGAATATTATTCAGCCATAGAAAGGGATGAAATATTGATAGGTGCTTTTGTGTCAATAAACCTTGGAATCATTATGCTAAGTGAAAGAAGCCAAGTATACAAGACTGTACATTGTCTGATTCCAATTATATGAAGTGTCCGGAATACACAAATCAACAGAAAGAGATAGAAGATGAGCGGTTTCTAGGAGCTGAGTTGGAGTGACAGGTATGGATAGGCTGCTAATGGGCATAGGTTTCTTTCTGGGATGATGAAGATGTTCTGGATTAGATAGTGATAATAGTCGCACAACTTTGTGAATGTACATTCAGATTGTAAACTTTATAAAATGATGGGCATTATGGTATGTGAATTGTGTTGCAGTGAAAATGTTAAAAAATGTAAAAGTTAAAGGAGTTCTCAGGTGCGTCAGATGCCATGAACGTGTCAGGTAGTCACTTAAAGGTGCCATTTGACCTGACAGTTTATTATTGATCATGTTATTGATCACTTTTATGATTGATATGTGAACTTGCCGAAGTGATCCTTCATTGGTGACCTTGATAGAGTGAAATCAGTATTAAGATGGAAAGTGGAGAAAGCAGTGGACACACTGACTGTGGTGTTGGAGGGAATGGTAGATGAGGGAATGCAGCCTTTTCTCCAGAAGCGTTAGAGTAGAGTTAAAAGCAGGAAAAAGACTTTAGACTTTAGCTGGGGAGAAATATAAAATTGAGGTTTTTTTTGGTATATTAAAAATAATTTTCTTGGGAGGCTGAGTCAGGAGGATCGCGAATTCAAAGCCAGCCTCAGCAGTGGCGAGGCACTTAGCAACTCAGTGAGACCCTGTCTCTGATAAAATACAAAAAAGGGCTGGTATGTGGCCCAGTGGTCGAGTACCCCTGAGTTCAATCCTCGGTACCCACAAAAAACAAACAAACAAACAAAAACAACCTTTCAGCATATTCACAAGGTGAAAGGAAACATACAGATATAGAATAGAGAGGATAATTGTTTAAGGGGCTTGAGGATTTGAACAAATAAAATAAAAAGCACAAGTGGAAAGATTAGGCTTAAACAGAATAAATGATTCTTTCCTTGAAAAAGTTTTGAAGTAGTTAGGAACTTGTAGAAATGGATAAGTTTATAGACTTAAGTTCAGGAAATAGATATATTTCTATAGGGGTTTCTTCATATTTTTCTCAAGTAGAAGGAAAAGTTACTCTCCAAAAATGAGGGCAGTAAGTTGGAGTAGAAAGTTGAGAAAGTGAAAAATATTTGGAATAGGTGCTGGTGGAACTGGAGAGTAAGTTGTCAAGACTAAGTGAAAAACGGCATCTCCTGTTGTTAGGTGTGTGGGTGCTTTACCTCGACTCACAGAACTGAGGCGCACAGTTCACTTATTTTTGTCAGCTGGAAGGTGAGAGAGGCAGGAGTAGAAATCACACATACATGATTTCAAAGTTACCTTCAGACTTTATGTTGAAGAAATTTAGTATAGATTGTCAGCATCACCACATATTTATCATCTATGAATACTGTAAAAGACTGGTGTAGCTTATATCAGGGTATCATTTTGATCTGGCTTCTCATTTTCATACTTAATAAAGAAGATAAGGAGATGGCAATAATCCGTTAGACTTAAAGTATGCTTTGTGAATTGAGGGTGGGGGTGCAGCGCAGTAGTAAGCACTTGCCTAGCTTGTGCAAGGCCTTGGGTTTGATTCCCAGCACAGGGGCACAGGGGGAGTTGAGAGCAAATGAGTTTTCTTCTAGACTTACATAGAATCTTTTTATCATCTACTTTTTAGTTACGACAACCTCCAGTTAAGCGTTTGAGACTTCGTGGTGACTGGTCAGATACCGGGCCCAGAGCAAGGCCTGAGAGTGAACGAGAACGAGATGGTAACTATACGTTGGTTAGCTTTTTGGGGGGGTGGGGTGGGGTATATGGTATTTAAAAAATAATATTATAACTCCGTTCCAATTTTACAAAAGGTGCTGCAGTGAACTTCCTGTAAATCTCTTTTGGTATACTTGTGTAGATATATCTTAGGATAAATAGAATGGCTGAGGTACTGCATTTAGAATATTTAACTTAGATAGTTTTCAAATTACTCTCCAAAAATGATGCACTAATTTGTATTTTTGCTAAAAGTATAAAAATGCCTATTGCCCTTAGAACACTGGGTATTATCAGACAATTTTTACTTTCTGTTAGGTACAAAGATGAATGGAAACTCTTAGATTTGTAATATTAGAGTTTTATATTAGTAGATCCATCTTTCTTTCTTCCTATCAAGTGCCTTTCACAAGTGCAAGAAACTACTTTGGGAGATTTAAGATGGCACACTTCAGAGCAGGGCATAGTGGCGCACACCTGTAATCCCAGGGACTTTGGAAGATGAGGCAAGAGGATCACAAGTTCAAGGCCAGCCCTGACAACTTAGCAAAAGGGGGATGGTGAGAGTGGGAATATGGCTCAGTGATAAAATGCTTCTGGGTTTAGTTTCCAATATAAAAACCAAGCAATGATGGCTCACTTTAGAATAATCTGAGAATATTATATTAATTGAGTCTGTAGCCAAAATATTAATATAATGACTTCTAAAACTCATGATTAAAAGTATATTCTTCAGGGCTGGGGTTGTGGCTCATTGGTAGAGCACTCGCCTAGCATGTGCATAGCATGCGCACGACCCGAGTTCAATCATTAGCACCACGTAAAGATAGAAGGCATTGTGTGCAATTAAAATAAATTATTTTTTTTAAAAAAAAAGTATATTCTTCAATATATTATCCTTGATATTATTTTACAATACATATTTAAATGTGAAGCTATATAATATAAAGTATAGAAGTCTGAATCCATAGAAAATTTAAAAACAAATGTTAAATGACTTGATTAGAGAATAGAGTTGTCACATTTTAAAACTTTCAATTTTAAAATGCCCCTAAGAAGCCGGGCGCGGTGGCGCACGCCTGTAATCCCAGCACTTTGGGAGGCTGAGGCAGGAGGATCGTGAGTTCCAAGCCAGCCTCAGCAATGGCGAGGCACTTAGCAACTCAGTGAGACCCTGTCTCTAAATAAAATACAAAAAAGGGCTGGGGGTGTGGCCCAGTGGTCGAGTGCCCCTGAGTTCGATCCCCAGTACCACAAAAAAAAAAAAAAAAAAAAAAAAAGCCCCTAAGAAGACTTGTTTATTTGACAGGGAGAAAGGAATAAAGGAATAGATAATACTTTCTGGTTTCAGCTAATTTTAAATATCCAGAATTTGCTTATAAAATGATGAAAATTTGCTTTTGGGAAAATTCATGTAAAAGCCCAATTCCAGTTGTATCTCTGTTTGGTGATAATGCTCTAGTAAGAGGAAATGCCATTTTTCAGTCCGTTTAACTTAGAACTCATGAGCCCTTTCTACCAGAGCACTCTTAGACTTAAAGATATAGATTAAGATAAGGGTGGGAGACATGGAGGTACCTAAAATTGGGAAAAGATAAAGGAGATGCAAACCCTATTTTTCACTGAAAGCATATTTCAGATATTGGAAATTAGCTGGAGCCAGAGGGTATTTTGGTTCTTCCCTCAATCCTTGTTCTCTTGCAAATAAAAAAAGGATTTTACCATACATTAGGAACGTCACTCATACAACTGCTGTAAAATGCAGTGAGAGCTTTCATGGATATTTCAGTATTGCTATAATTTATGTAGGTGAGTTGATTTTTTAAAAAATTGCTTCCATTTTAAAGCCTTAAAGCCTTCAAATCTAGGTTTTTGTTTTAATAAAAGATCCTGACTCATTAATACAATCCCTGATAAGATTTATGTTCTAATAGGAGAGCAGAGTCCCAATGTATCACTGATGCAGAGAATGTCTGACATGCTGTCAAGATGGTTTGAAGAGGCAAGCGAAGTTGCACAGAGCAATAGAGGCCGAGGAAGGTCTCGTCCTAGAGGTAATTTTTCTTATTAATTATAGGTATCATAAAGCTGGCCAAAGCTGCTTGTGAAAACCATTTATTTATATCATCTAAATTATACCGTTTCATATCTATAGTAACAACAAAGTTTGTATGGTTTGTCCCTTCCAGTTACGCTAAATCTACCCTTTATTTTGTTTATCTCAGTAAACAAAACAAAATAGAGAAGAGTCTGAGATTGCCCATTTTTAAGCCTTTTCTAATTGCACTTTGAGAATGAAAATATGCAAAATTCTATGAGCAGATTTTCTTATCATTGAAAAGATTGATTAGTTTAACAGGAATGTGTTGTAGATAAATATTTTTAACCTCTCCATTAAACCTATTTGGTCAAGTGAACCATACCGCAGTGGCTATTGTGGTATTCTAAAATTATAAATTTGTATGTGCTTTCCAGTGTGTATATATTTCATGAACACATCTTTTGGAATTGTTGGTTTATTAAAACATTTAATATTTGAGTTTGCACTAACGTTACACTAATGTGTTTTGGGAAGGTGGAACAAGTCAGTCAGATGTTTCTTCTCTTCCTACGGTCCCGTCGAGTCCTGATCTGGAAGTGGGTGAAACTGCAATGGATGTAGATACTCCAGCTGAACACTTTCTTCAACCTTCTACATCCTCTGCTGTGTCCGCTCAGGTTCATGCAACATCCTCTTCCACAGAAAGCCCTCATTCTACTTCTTTGCTGTCATCTCCAGACAGTGAACAGAGGCAGTCTGTTGAGGCATCTGGACACCATACACATCATCAGTCTGGTGAGGATGTTACTCTTCAAGTAGGCTGTTGTTCATCTCTTGATTTCTGATAATGGAAACTTTATAGGTTGTTTTGAAAGATTAAATCACACAAACTTCTTGCTGGAATAAATGATCAAAATGACATGCAGTATATGAACATGTGACCTAAACACAAAATTCAAGTGTGCCTAACCTGTGCAAATTTTAACACATAGCAGGAATCTTCAGTTTACACAAAACAGTTTTGAAAAAAATATGTATCAACGGGTAGTGTTTTGACATAGTTTAATGCACTTGATTTAGAGATTATTTTACAAATCATTATAGACCAATATATCTTTCTAGATTTATTTGGTTGTGTATGTTTATTAAAGAGAGAGTAAAAATATAGCTTGTTATTAGTTCCATTCGTTTTATATTCTTGATTATTTTTTCTTCAAATCACAATACTTTCAGTATGCGCTCTGTGGTTTTTTGGATATGGTCTCTTGTCAACAACATAGTATACTTAAAAAGTTTCTCCAATACATATATGTGAAAAATAATTATTTTTACTAAATCCTTATCTTCTTGACACTTGAGGCTGTTGAAAATAAATCCATTCCTGAATTGTTTAAATACTGTATTTTTCTCTTCTATGTAATGTACAATATTTAAATAGTAATTTTCAGTAGATATGTATATAGTTTAGTTTACATTTTAACTAAATACATGTAATTATAATAACCAATAAGATTTTTTTTTTAATTTTTTCATATTTTTTAAGGTTTTCCTGAGGAAGCATTTTACTTGATATTGAATCAAAAGTATTAGCAAGACATACAGCTGGCAGGCCAAGCTGAAACCTATAAAAATTCCTAACAGCTTCACTGCCAAGCTGTCACTTTATTCTTGCTTCTCTAGAAACTGATGCCAGATCACCATATATGGGATGTTTTAAATTGAGCACTATTTTTTCAGTATATCCCATTTATAGTAATTCATTTTCAGTTTCTATGGGAATAGAAGCCAAGTCAATTACATAACTGTTAACAGTATGTACATTTTATCCATGATAAAAGCTAAAGCTGACCTACAAAATTAGTTTTTCCACATTTTGATTGACACAGCGTTTCAACTTAAGGTCAAGTAGAGTATTTTGTTGGGTTTGAAAAGTAGTAGGGCAAAGGAATTAAAAGTTTGTTTTCCGATGCAGGTAAATTGGTAAAAGCAAAAAATTTTAAAGTGTTAGCATTGTTGGACATATTCTTTAAGAATATATTTAAGAGTTTGATGAATTACAAGTTACCAAGAAAACTTAGCAAGAAGACTATCTAATTCATGCTCAGGTGCCGCTGAGTCTTACCTAACTCATTATGATGTTTATTAAACATATTTATGAGTTAAATATTTTGGAGCTTCATTTTTAAACTTTCTTTTTTAATGGATAAGTAACATATATTAATACTGTATTTCAAATTGCTAAGCTCCTTTTAGTAAAAATACTAGTCATTTGAATCATTGAAATAATTTTTTGTGTGTTGATCATTGTTAGAATATTGCTTAGCATCTTTGCCCACACATTTTTCAGAGAACAAAGAAATGTTCTTAATTGAGAGAATTTTGGTTGACTAAACTATGGATAATTAGAATATTTCAGTGATTCCGAAACAGACTATTGAAGGAAAATTATTTGATATTTAATATAATATCTAAAGGTTATGACTGTAATTGTTCTGACAGTAGCCCTTTGGTTTTCCCAGAGTTGAACATTTCAGCAGTAAGAACTTAATGGGTTTTGTTTTGTACTATGTTCGCTTTTTTTGCACAATCACTTTTGCTTGTAAAAAGATTATACAAGTCCAGATAGTTTTATGAATATGGGGAATTGTCCGTTGGGAGAATATAGTAGGTGGAAGTTTCAACGTAGAGCCGGGATTCCTGTTAATGCCTTGGATAGAGACAGAAAATAAAAACAATTATGTTTCTGTCTGCAATTGCTTTGCTTCGAAGACTTGTGTAAATGTTTATGCCTTTCCTTCATATCCCTTGCATTTCCATTAGTGAAAGGAAGGGACAGTGTGAAAAATTGCCAGGCAAAACTCCACAGTGGTTGAACCCTAATTTTTTTGGTTTTCTTAGTCTACAACTTAATCTGTGGTGGTGATTAAAGTCATGACCAATTTCAGGGGATATCCCACAAGGTGGGTCTGAGGAGTCAACACTGTTGCCACCCACTTGTATACAAGGACTCTTTACCGCTTTGTATCTCTCAAACTTTGCACTCCCTGCACCCTTGGCCCACCCTCAGCTGGGAACTTTTCTTTTCACTGTGAAAAGAAACACACTCATTTTCCTGCTATTGAATCTCCTAGCTTTCCAACATCTGCATCACATTGTCAGTGGTAGAAGCAGAAACACATTTTGGAAGAAATGTTTCTTTTCCTGTCAAGTGCTAACTGGTGCAGTTCCCATCCCTTTACAATTTCTCAAGGACTTTGCTCCTCCCACATCATTATTTCCTTTTCTGCTGAATTCTTCCTTTTGGCCTCAAATATGCTCTTGTCTCCTTTCTTTAAAAGATCCACTCTTAAGAATCTGACATTCCCTTATAGCCACTTTACTGCCTTTTGTCTCAGCTCCTTTTATAATTATGGTCCTTAAAAGCATTGCTTACATATACTGCCTCCGTATTCTTATGCATTTATTCATCAACCAACTGAAATCTGCTTTTTAAAGTCCTTCTTCTCTGAAACTTTTTGTCAAAGCCACTAGTGACTTCCATTTTGCTAAATTTACGGGATACTTCTCTGTTAGTATCTTCATAGATTTTGTTTAACACAGTTTCATTTCAGAGTCTGTCACTTTTTTCTTGTAACACTCTCCTTGGCATTGATGACACCACATTTGCCTGTTTTAGTGATCGGTGTGGCTGGTTTTCAGTAACCATCGTTCTGAGTGTCTTGTCTACTTCCTGTCTACCCCTTGGTCCTGGCGCTCTTTTCTGTATACTCTCTATTCGTAGGTGATTATATCCATTCCCCATAGATATTAATGTTGCCTCTAAGTTTATGACTCTCATGGGTATATCAACAGTCTGGTCTTATACCTTGAGTTCCAACCTTCTGTGTGCAGTTGCTATTTTTAACACTTCTTTTTGATTATGTTTAGACATCTTGAATTTAATTTGTTCAGCTGAAACTTTATTCAGCCTCCTGCCCTTTCTGACACCTAATCAGTTCTGTCTTAGTTCATCTATGACTAAATTATAGTGCTACCTATTTTGCTTATTTTAATAGCCCATGAGTTACTGATATTTTCCTTCATGTCCCTTACCCAGTTCATCAGCAAGTTCTGTTGGTTCCGTTTATATAATATTTTTACTTCCTTCCCTTTTACCATCATTTCTTGTCTCCTAATTGATCTTCTTGGTGTCTACTGTGTTTCCTTATAAGTTATTATCCATGGAGCAGCCAGAATGAGTATTTTAAGATGTTAATCAGATTATATAACTGCTGTTTAAAACCCATCAAACTCCTTGCTGTGGACCTATAAGGACCTACATGCCCTTCATCTGATGGTACTTTCTCAGTCCATGATGAACCTTATGTTCCAGATGTACTGATTTCCTTTCATTCCTTTGATGTGGCAAATTCTCTTTTGCCCCTGTCCTTTCTGATTCTGAACCTAAATTCTTACTGTTTTCTGTACCTGGGAAGTCTACCCTATGGCTTATTACATGACCAACTTCCTTTTCCTTAGGTCTCAGTTGAGAGGTCTTTTGTAACTATCCTAGATAGAGTCCTTTTCTACTCTCTGTATAAACTTTTACACTCATTTCTATTATCCTGTTTATTTCCTGAAAAGAACTTACAAAATTCTCTAATTATTTCATTTTGATTGATTTGTTTATGACTTTTTTTTTTTTTTTTTTTTTTTTTTTTTTTTTTTTACTGGAATATGCTAACACAAAAATAGGGACATTGTGTTATCTCTAATCTATGAGTGTGTCCCCCCCAGCCCCTGCAACAATAGCCATTCCCTAAAAATATTATGAGAATTTAGTTATCTTTAAATTGGTGTAGCAGAGGAATAGCATTATTTAGTGTTATTTTGATGATACATAGGAGACATGCTGTGATTAGGTATCCAGTTATCATTTTGGATCCATTATCTGCCTGCACTGCCTAGGCCACATAAGACTGTAGAGGGGCTGGGGTTGTGGCTCAGTGGTAGAGCTCTTGCCTAGCCCGTGTGAGGCACTGGGTTCAATCCTCAACACCACATGCAAACAAATAAATAAAATAAAGGTATTATTTCCTTCTACAGCTTTAAAACAAAAAAGACTAGGTGGAGCCGGTCCTGATGGCGCGTGCCTGTAATCCCAGTAGCTCAGGAGGCTGAGGCAGGAAGCTTGAGAGTTCAAAGCCAGTCTCAGCAAAAGTGAGGCGCTAAGTAACTAAGTGAGATCCTGTCTCTAATTAAAATGCAAAAACAGGGCTGGGGATGTGGCTCAGTAGTCGAGTGCTCCTGAGTTCAATCCCGGTATTACCCCCCACCCCCTCCAAAAAAAAAAAAAAAAAAAAAAGAAGACTGTAGATAATTTTTCTTAGCCTTGTTTCAAATATATTTAAGGTAACTTACAGAAATACTTTTTTAAGAAAATTATATGATTGGTACCGGGTATGATGGAACATGCCTGTAACCCCAGCATTTTGGGAGACTGCTACAAGAGGATCACAGATTTGAGGCCAGCCTCAACAGTTTGGCAAGGCTCAACATAGAGACCCTGTCTCAAAATAAAAAAATAAAAAGGACAGGGGACATAGCTTAGTGTTAAACACCTCTAGGTTCAATCCCTAGTACGCCCCTGCAATCATGTGACTGAATATATATAAATGAGTAAGTTGGGAAAATAGAAATATAGGTGGGATATAATAAGCCACAGTGAGGGGAATATACAAAATTCATGATCTGAGGACTAGAACATCTTGAGGGGAGAGACTACAAAATCATCTCTGGTTTGGGGAGTTAAATTATGAAAATAAATATAAATTTAAATAAATGAAATCTGAATCAATCTTTTTTTGGGTGGGTACCAGAGTTGGAACCCTAGGCTACTCTACCCCTGAGTTATATCCCCAGCCCTTTTTTTGTATTTTTATTTAGACAGGGTCTCACTGAGTTGCTTAATGCCTCGCTGTTGCTGAGGCTGGCCTTGAACTTGCAATCCTTCCCTCTTCAGCCTCCTGAGCTGCTGGGATTACAGGCATGTGCCACTGTGCCTGGCTTATTTTTTATATTCTTGAAATTTATTTTAATTTAAATGTCAGATCAGTGGAAACCATGTTCTATATACATAGACCAAAATTTATTTGCCATTGTTTTAATATTTATTTTGTAGTTGTAGTTGGGCACAAAACCTTTATTTTATTTTTATGTGTTGCTGAGTATTGAACCTAGTGCCTCACGCATGCTAAGTGAGTGCTCTACCACTGAGCCACAACCCCAGCCCTAATTGGCCAGTTTGATTCTTGTACATGTTATTTTCTTCAAAATTTAATGAAAGATTGCTTTTTAAGGTTTTTTTTTTTTTATTATGTCTTTAGTTGTAGATGGACACAATACCTTTATTTTATTTATTTGTTTTTATGTGGTGCCAAGGATCAAACCCAGTGCTCACACATGCTAGACAAGTGCTCCACCACAGAGCTACAATCCCAGCCTTTAAAAGAGTATTTAAAAATAAAAAAAAAAAAATGACTGTACTAAAACTATATAGATTAAAATTGAATCTTCATAATTTATTTATAAAAAGTATCACATATTAAGTTTAGAATATTACCTTTCCTTTCTCAGTAATGCCTATCCTTTCTAACTTATTTCTGAAACTAAGCCTGTAAAATGTTTTTATTTAATGGCTTATTTGTAAAATTTTCCCACGTTAAGAAGCTTCTTATGAGAAGGTACTAAATGAAACAGTCTTTCTGGTATGTTATAGCTTAATATTTTACTTTGATTTTATTTTACCTTATTTAAGGAATGTGATTATAGAAAACAGTAACTTCAGATTGGGTAGGGATATCAGTACAAAATTGAGTTTGGGGGCTTACCTTGCAAAGTGTGTCAATTAAAAGATCCTGTGTTTCTAATTAAATAGACCACTCAGACCAAGACAAACAGTTTGTTTCTTTGAAGATAGGTATGATAAGGTCTTTGTGTGAGTTCTTGCTTATTTATAAATAACTCTGCTCAAATTTATAATTTTATTTAGACCTATGCAGAATCATTATAGCTAGATTGACTTCTTTAGAAAAATTCAGGACTTTGTTATACAGCATATCAAAACAAACTGTGCAAAGTCCAGATATCTAGATTCTAGTTTCTTTAAATAGGATCAGGGTCTAGCTAGGTGAAGTATAGGTATAGACTAGGTATAGGCCAGGTATAGATTAGAAACAAGTTGGTAACCACTTTGGGGAAACTAAAGAAGAAACAGAAAGTTGAAAGTCAACTAACTAGTCCCAGAAGGAAAAATGCATAGGGATCACTGGGACAAGATGCAAAGGTTGGAACTGGAAGACAAGATTGATAGATAAAGTACCCCTGACTTAGGCATAAGAATAAGTTAGTGTCAGGTGAGAAGCCCTGATAGTAAAAACATGGTGTGAGATTAGAATCAAGAGGTACTTTGTTGGTCAACTTGTAGCTATTTTAAGTTTTTTCCTTTCTGAGTGAAATCAAGTTATTAGGGAGAATATCCTGGAGTCTTTCAGGAGAAAACAAAAGCAGGGTTGGAAGTTTTAGGAGTAGGAGCCCAGGCTTCCTGTAGCCCTTCCTGGTACTTCCTTAGTTTCTCTTATTGTCGTTAAAATTCAATCCTAACTATTCATTGTATTGATTTTCAATTTGGCTTTATGTTAACAAATCTGATTCTCTGTCTGGCTCATGGTGGCAAACTCCTATGATTTCAGTGACTCCCAAGGCTAAGACGGGGGGATCACAAGTTCAAGCCTGGCCTGGGCAACTTAGCAATATCCTATCTCAAAATAAAAAGGGCTAGGGATGTAGTTCAGTGATAAAGCACCCCTGGGTTCCATCCCCACTACCAAAATCAAACAAATATGAATTTTCTATAAACATTACACATATTTATATATTATGTATATTTGTGTATACATTTTTTAAGTGTGTTTCTGTGTATTAAGCTGCTAAGCATACTGTTTATTTTGTTAATTGATGAGTTCTTTTCCTAGCCTCATTAAAAAAAAAAAAAAATTAACCTAAGGGAGAAAAAAGCCACCAGTTAGCCTTAAAAAATAGACAGAGAAAAATTCTCCTTTAAATAGCACTGGAAACACTGAATAAATGATTCCTAAGATTATTGTAACTAAATCTTGGTTTTTCAAGTTATAGAGAGAGCATAAGTGTGCGTATCTGGAACCTGCTATTTATTTGCCATATCACTAAGTGGTTCTAGGATGGAGACTTCTATCCTCATAAAATATCTTGGTCACTCATGAGAGAGGGTTTGGAACTCCGGTGAAATTGTGTGAATTCTTTGTGATTTGTTTTCCTGTTTGGTATTGTTTGGTTTTGACATTTGCAAGAATTTCACAAATAAGTTAAGTACTCTCTCGTTATGGTAGACTTCTTTTGAAAAGTAAAATGACAAACCTCGTTGGCTGCATAATAATGCTTTATAGTATGTTGCTAGAAGTATTACTGTTATGCAAGCTATAAACAGTATCTATATGGAACTGTAAAGGAAGCAGCTGTGCCCAGTGCATCCTATACTGCTTCCTACTAGCAAATTTACTAGGAAGAGCTAACAATGAGAGATAGTGATGATAGTTGAACTATTTATTAAATCTTAACTACCAATTGCCTAATAGAATAAAATTATTTCTATAATGGCTGTAGTGATAAGGGGTTAGTGTCTGTGGCACGATTGATACTTGAAACAATAAAACAAAAATCTCACCCTTTTAATCTGTATATGAGAGGCTGAAAGTTATTTGGTAGTTTGTATAGTTTGCTATCACTGAACAGAATTCTACATGCTCGCGCCACCTCTTTATCCATATGCACTACCTCCCCTTTGGTTATAGCTGATGAAGTTTTTTATGCACCTATCCAAAGCCAGTTCCTCCTCTTATCCCTGGAGTCCATCTCCTTTGGTCTACTCCAGGACCTCTTTCCTGCAGTTGCTTACTTTTTATGCATTAGCTTCTCCCCACCCCCACCCCCAACTGAACATTTTACATTAGAACATAAACATGTTCCCAAATTAAAAAATAAGAAGCTCTCTTGACTCCCTTTCCCCACCAACAATCTTCTAATTTCTCTGTTCCTACCAACAAGACTTCTACCAAGAGTACATGTGCTTTGTATCTCTACTTTAACACCTCCCCCTCCTCCTGAACCTGCTGTGCTCTGGTTCTGGCCCATATTATTACACTGTAACAGCTCTTTTCAATGTCATCAGTTACTTGTTGCAAAATCTAGAGCTCAGTATCTTTTCCAGTGCTTCACTAGCCTTTTATAAAACTGCATGCTCCATTCTCTTGACACACTTTCTTCACTTATCCTGTAGAACTCTGGTCACTCAGTTCTCCAGCCCACTGTCAAGCTACTTATGCTCTTTCTCATCCTAAACAGTGATGTTCTCTGGGTTCAATTTGTAGACCTCTTCTGTCATCGCTTGCTGTATGGGAGTTTACAGTAATGTCACCAGTGAACACTGTCCTGTTCTATCTAACAGTCCACCTGGATGTGCATTCTCTCTTCTCCCTAGCTCAGCTGTTCCTTCCTCATTGTTCCCCACTGTGAGAAATGATAACTCCTTTTCCAGTTACTTAGGCCAAAAGCTTTGGGACCATTTTGTATTTAAACTTTCAACAAATTCTCTTGCCTTTACCTCTAAAATAGATCTCATATCTCGACAGGCTTCCTGCTGAGCACTTGCCCTTTCTCTTCATCCCACCTGGCATGCTCTTCTCCAGATAGCTCCGCTCTGCTCTAGATATCTCGTGGTGCACTCCCTCACATCCTTGAGGTCCTTGTTCAAATGACACCTAATGAGAGAAGCCTTTCTCAGAGGCCATGTACAAGATAGCATCCCCTCCCCACCATCTCCTTCCCTCACCTTATTCTGTCAGTTTTTTCCATAAGTTACCACCATGGGACACTACAAACACGTCTGTGTGTTCGTTTTCAGATGTCTGTTTTTCCCTTAGAACACAAACTCTGCAGGAGTGGGGACTTATTTTGTACACTACTTTATTTGTTCTCAAAGCCTCACACATGGGAAACACTCAACAAATACCTGTTTGCAAAATTTCCTGTTATTTTTCTTTTTATCTGGATCCCTTCTTTAGATAAAAATCAAGAAATTATCCTTATATAAATCTTTTTGAGCTGAAAAAAAAAGATAAAGTAAATGACTATTCTAATGTAACAAGAAATACTTAGCTAAGAATCTGATATGTGCATTCTTTAAGAGAGCTTTGTAAAGACTATAAATGCATAACTTTTTATCAGTTTAATTAAATCTTAATAATTTGAGTGAAATTAGTGAAGTAACTTCAAAAAATTTTATATATAGATTAGATCATTTTACCAATACTTTACAATTGGCGTTTGTTTCTTTGCGTTATTTTGTTAAAAGTGAGAATTAGGAAAGGAATGTTCAATTTCAAATCTCATGCTGGGGATAATAGTGTAGCTTAGTGGCACAACGACGTCAGCACCAAAAATAAAATAGTATTTTGCTTATGGAGGGGAGGATGTTATTTTTGTTTTATTTAATTACTTAAATATTTTTTAGGAAAATGTGTCTAATTCATCATAGTTTTTAAAGAGAAACATTTGAGTATCTGTGCATAGTTTGTCTCATAATTTAATGACCAGTAATTTCTTCTTTAGCAGTAATTTGTTTTTATTTTTCATCTATGAGTGTTTAATTTATATTCTTCCCCTCTTTAATGTGTTACCAAATTCTTCTTATTTTCCACCTTATTACTTTCTCTTGACCTTTCTTTTCCTGTCTGTGTCAGAATTTTTAAGGGGGCCTGAGATAGCTTTGCTCCGTAAGCGCCTGCAACAACTGAGGCTTAAGAAGGCTGAGCAGCAGAGGCAGCAAGAGCTCGCTGCACGCGCCCAGCAGCAGCCTTCCACTCCTGGTCAGTCTTCTCAGGAGGGCTCTTCCCAGGACCCTCAGGCTTCAGGTTATTAATGTCAAGTGTCCTTTAGCAGCTGATGACATTGTTGTTTAATCTTGCTACCGTGTAATGAGATGCTTCCCTTTCCCCATTTAGACTGAGAGCTCATGCGCTTCAGCTTATTAGCTTATCCCTCCCTTGCACATAGCCATGTCCACATCTCAGGTGAGGGGACAGATTGGCAGCAGCATTGGCCAGAGCTGTGAATATAAAATAATCCCTTATTTGTAATATATTGGGAGAAGGACAAGTGTTTTGTTACTTTTACAGCTTGGTGTACTTTCTAATAATTATCTAGTAAATTTAGAGCCTGGTTGTTTCTGTTGAAACTTTGTATATGCTGAAATGAAATCTATGCTTATGGGCTCTTAGCTCTTCTTTGTTTGTTGCTTTGATAGTTAACTAATTCATAAACCTAGTAATGCTAGGTTTTAGAATTATAGTATGGTTAGGCCATACTAACATGATGAGTCAGTCATTCCCTTCTGTCATAGGAGATATTTTCAATATTTGTTCATTTGTTCTTTCTATATGCAATCAACGTCCTGATATATAGGGGAGCAGAACTACTCCATGGTCTCATATTTCTCTTCTTATATTATTAAATTCTCATAAAATAGTGATAATCTGTGCCACTCTGGAGTATTTTGATGGCGCAGTTCTTTTAAGACCAGAGTAGTTCATAATGCTCAATAAACATTTGTTGAGAGAATTAATGAAAGGCACAACAAAAAATGTTACCTTAATTCTTCTTAAGATGGACAATATGTACTGCAAATCCTGCAGTATAATTATTATAGTAGATGTTATAAATGTTCATTTAGGTTGTCATATTAATGAGTTTATAAGTTGTTGACATTCTGCCATCCTGAGCATTGATGAGCTTGAGTATTAATTACTTTGAGGACTCTTATTCAATTACTTGGGATTAATCTGTACTATATGTGAGCAGAACTGGACAACCATCACTTTATAAATATCTCGTCTAGTGAGTGCGGTGGTGGCAAAAGCATGTTGTATAATACTGTGAAAATATAAATCTAAGCCACTGTAATATAGATGTGATGGTTGAGACAAATCATGTTCTTCATGTATAATTCAATGTAATACTAACAGAGGGAATCTAACTAGGCAAAAGGTGTCTCTTGAGTGTTTTGTTTTGTTTTTCCATAAGAGTTCTCTTCCTATGCCTAAACCCTAGCAGTAGGAAAGTGTGATCAGATTACAGTAATGCCATTCATTAATAAAACTCTGTTAGGATTTCATGCTGTAATAACACTCCCAACAAAAGTGTTTAGAAAGTAAAAAGAAACAAAAAAATCAATAAAAAGGTAAATAATATGTCCCTACATATATAAATATCTTTGAAATACTGAAATTAAGCAGGTAACAAAGTATTAAAGTGATATTTGAATAGAAAGCACAATTGTCTTTATTAACAAGAAAGAAGTATACATTGTAGATGTTAGAAAAATACTTTGAGACTTATTATAACCCTTCATATCTAGTTCGGAAAATTGAATTGAAGGAGGTTCTTTTTAGAATCACAAATTTAGGGTGATTATATGGCCTCTATGAAATAAAATGGCTTTCTAATCTCTCAGTATCATTCTAGTTAAACACCATCTGGCTTGGTAACCAGTTGATATGTGGTGTTCCTTATAAAGCTAAAGTTGAGTAGACACCTTGCCAGATCCGAAGGTGAGAAACGTCTCTTCATTGTTATTGGGCACCATGGTTGGGCCCAGAGGCAGCCCGTTGGTCCAGTGTTAGAAGCCGTGCTCCCACTCAGCCAGGCTGTGCTCTTCACCTGGCAATAATGTGCTTAAGTGTTTCGGGCAGCATGCAGTTGGGCCCTCATAAGATGAGTCTGTGGCACACCCTGTGTTCATTTGTCTGTGACTGTTTTTACTCACATGTCATAGGAACACTATTGATAATTGAAAGCTTTAAAAACTGTTAGTAAGGGACAACTAATACACTTTATATACTTTGTCCGCTTAGTAAGTTTTGGAAGTGAGGAAAAAAGACTTTGTTTAATGCAAATGTTCTTTTCAGAACATACACACTATAAAAATACAGTATAGAGATTAATTTATAAAATTCAAAAGGGATAGGTTTTAATTGAATAACAATTATAAAAACCTAATGATTACTTGCAGTTTTGTGTGTGTGTATTTTGGACAGTAATTGATCCAATCTGTCATGATAGATGTTTCTACTGTCAGTACAGAAAGCACCAAAATTAGCATTCTAGGTTTAAATATTTTAGTAATAGAAGAATGTACATTTTTTTGTATATAAAAAGCACATTTCCCATTTTACCATACCTTTAGTGTGATGATTCTACCAGTAAATGGTACTTCTGTCGTACTTCCACCTAAGTTTTTTTTAGGTATAAGGTGTTCAGAGAAGACATGACTGATTTGAAAAAGATGAAATTTTAACAAGCACAAAAAGAATTTCTTAACTAATAACATTGTCTGGCAAATATTTCATTCTCATTCAAGACACAGGACTCTTGGGAATCATTTTTGCAAGGCTAAGTGGAAGATGAATTCATAATACCTTATTTCTGTAGGGAAGTAAGATCAAAATATCAAACTACTTTGCAGAAGTAGTAATATACATTTTTAGTGGGATCATATAGGAAAGGACTTGATAGTAGTTAATGATAATCCCAAGTGGAATATTATCTATTTAGTTATCAGTATTTCTTGGCAGTTGAAAACTAAAACAGAATTCCAAAGTATCAAATGATACCACCTTCAGTTTCAAATTATTGTTTAAAGTGAGTTATATGAAATATTGTTAAAAGATTTTTAAAAGTGATTTTCCTTTTTTATTTTCAGCTGTGAACTCTTCCATCAGTCTTCTATGGAAGTTCTGATGTGAGAGATGTAAAAGTGGCTCTCTTGATTACGGTGGTGGCAGATGAGTGATGAGCCACCTGCTTGCCCCTGTGCTGCTGCTCCCAAGGCTTTTTTGTCTTTTAAGCCCAATTTGAAAAGCAGTGCTCTAAAAGAGTCTCTGACACCTACAAGTGATAATCTTTCAGAGCTAATTTACAAAAATAAGATTTTTTTCAAGTCAGGATATGTTATTTTAAAATATTTTTACTTTAGTTCATATATACATTTTTTTTCTAGACTTTTAGGAACTATAACTATTTAGGGAGTACAGCATAAATAATTTTCTAGACTTCTAGGAAATACATAAAAGAAGTACAGTGATTTGTTGTTGTTGTTTGTTTAATTTTAATCACAAAGAGGTAAATTCTTCTTCATCATGTCGTTAGTTTAATATTAGACTGCCTGAATTCTTGCCCCTGGCCCTATGACTGTATAATCTTGGACACAGATCATTTGGCTGCCTTATGCCTCAGTTTCCCAGTTATTAATTTATTTAGATCGTCTACCTTCCACAATTTGCAGAGATGGCATAAAGGTGGGTTAGACTATATTGCATATATAGTATTTATATTTCTTAATAATAGTGGCTTTCACTTAACTGTTTCAGAATGTCCTCACATCAGGGCATTCAAGGTTGATAAGAGGTCAGGGTTCTAGAGTGAGCTGCCCTTGTGTTTACCAGGTAAATGCCCTGAACAGCTACTGCAGAGGCATTCAGCATATGGCTGATTTTAAGCCCAACTCTTCTTTTCCATTTCAGGTCCCCTGAAGTCATGGGTTGCTGGCTCCTGCTCAGAGTGACAGCACCCTGTGGATTCTGCTGGTACTGGCCCGACCACCACAGAGCCCCACTGGAGCATGGAGCCAGCCTAGAGAGGGTCAGGTAGGAACTGTTTTTTCACTTTATGGCACGGTTTTGCCAATTGGAAAAAAAAAAAAAAAGTAACTTTTATACCCCCAAAAAAGGGTATGAAACATTGGTGATTGATTTTGAAAAAGGGCTTTTCAAAACTGAGCCATATTGGAAAAAATCAGCACTTACCGGATCGTATGCAAGTAGGCTCACTATATCCTCAGATTCCCCACAGCATACATAAATGGCAGTCACATTATAGCATTTCCCAAATGGATGCATTTGATACATGTTTCTACTGTTTGTTAAAGTATTTAATAAATCAGGTATGATATTTGCCTACTTCTGTAAGAACTTCTTAACTACTTAAATGAGAGAGTCCTAAGCAACTTTAAGTGGTACTATGTTCAGTTGTTTTCAGAACATTTTTCTTTTTCTTTCTTTTTTTTTTTTTTGGTACTGAGGATTGTACTCAGGGGCACTCGGCCATTGGGCCACATCCCCAGACCTTTTTTGTATTTTATTAGAGACAGGATCTCACTGAGTTGCTAAGTGCCTCGCCATTGCTGAAGCTGGCTTTGAACTCATGATCCTCCTGCTTCAGCCTCCCAAGTACTGGGATTACAGGCTTGTGCCACCGTGCCCGGCCTTCAGAACATTTTTGTGTTACTATTTTTCATTATCCTATTTCTGAACACCAGGGAAGTAGTAATAACATTAATTGCCCTTTCCTATGTGCCACCTGAAAAGTTTATATGGATGACCTCATTAAGTCTTCAAAAGAACAGTATGTAGTAGATAGTATGATAAGCCCCATTTTATAGGTGGAGAAAGTGAGACTGAAGCAAGTTAAATAACTTGCCCAGAATTACAGTATTACTGAGTAAAAAGCCACATTCAAAATCAAGAAGTCTGGATAAAGAGTTGTTATTTATCTGTTAAATTATAATTGTCAATCTTTTCTACAGGGGAAATTTTAGTGTTATTGGACTAGATAATTTTCTCAAGACTGAACTGCAAAGTTTTTTGGAAGTAATTGACCATAATAAACACTGAGCTTAGTATTAAATGAGCTTTTTACTTAAAGTTTACGTCTACCTTAAACATAATATAATTCTAGATGGGCACAGTGGCGCATGCCTGTAACCCTAGTGGCTCAGGAGACTGAGGCAGGATTGAAAGTTCAAAGCCAGCCTCAGTCATTTAGTAAGATCGTGTCTCAAAATAAAAATGAAAAGGGCCAGGGATGTGACTCAGTGGTTAAATGCCCCTGGGTTCAATCCCCAATACAAAAAAATAAAATACATAAATAATTTAAAACACTTCAAGTTAAGTTGATCAACCATATTGCATTTAACAGTAAATTATCAATAGACCATATATTCAGGTTTTACTTTGTGGTGGTCTTTCATGGAGAGATGGAAACAATGTGACAAATAGTTGAAGCAGTCAGTGTAAACTAATAATTACAATTTTTGATATTTGCTCTTGTGATGGTTATTAATATTTAGAAATATTTTTAAGAGGAGCTATAGATACTGTATTTATGCATACTTAGTGGCATAAAAGCATGTCACTTAATATGTTTATGTGACAGGAAAATATACCTTCCAAAAACAGTTACATTATCCTGAGATTGTAACTAAAATATTTTATTTTGAGGGATTTCATCATAAAGATTAGCCTTTAAGATGAGTGGAGTAACAAATAATTTTCCAGAAACACACAGTATCTGTAAAAGACTATAAAATCAAACAGGAAACCCTTTTAGTTTGGGAGTATTTTTCTGTCTTAATTTAAGACTTAATCTTTTAAATCTTTCAAGCCTGAAAACAGTTTTACAGACGTGACAGCATTCTAGATACTTCATCAGTGTGGTTTCACTTACTCCTTATCTTTACTAAAAAATTTTTAAAAGATGTACTTTATTTTAATAATGTTTATGCATTCCATAATATTTATGGGGGAAATATTTGCAAAGAAGATTTCTTGGAGAATTTATAGTTTTCTTTGAGCTCTTAATTATTAAATGAGAATATAATGATTATGTATAGTAAATCCAAAGAGATGAACTGTGTCTTACAAGAGACTTTTTTAAGAGGTTTTTCCAACATTTATTTCACTGAGTCACAGTTTGGTTAATTAATTAATTAATTTATATTTTTTGGTACTGGGGATTGGACTCAGGGGCCTTTGACCACTGGGCCACATCCCTAGACCTTTTTTGTATTTTATTAGAGACAGGGTCTCACTGAGTTGCTAAGTGCCTCGTCATTGCTGAGGCTAGCTTTGAACTCGTGATCCTCCTGCTTCAGCCTCCCACGTGCTGGGATTACAGGCGTGCGCCACCGCGCCCGGCTGGTTAATTTTTTTAACTTTAAAGAGTATAATTTTATTTCTAAAGATCACTTATTGTTCTTCAGAAACAACAGTATTGAGTCTAACTCTGAAATAGGTAAGTGACAAGTCTTACAAAGGAAAGTAAAGCATGGTAGATTAAGGAACTGATAGGAATTCTACCATTCTGGCTTTCTTCTTAGTTTAACAAAGACTCCTGTAACTGTTCTCAAGAAGAGGTGATAAGTAAGGATGAGTAACAGCTATTATTCAATTAATTATCATGTTTCATCAAAACCTAGTAAGATAAAAATTTGAGCAGAATTGGTATGATGTTAGAAAGTGGAAGATTTAAAGTTGAAGCAAGTAGCATGGGTAATGGGATACAGATGTTTAGATGTACAAATGGAAGCAATCAAATGATATAAAATTGTCATGAATCCAGGATATATTGGAAAACCTCCCTCTGTTATCCAGTTGAGAATGATCTTTACTTAAAACATTTACTTTTAGCCAGGCGTGGTGACGCACGCCTGTAATCCCAGCACTTTGGGAGGCTGAGGCAGGAGGATCGGGAGTTCAAAGCCAGCCTCAGCAATGGCGAGGCACTTAGCAACTCAGTAAGACCCTGTCTCTAAAAAATGCAAAAAAGGGCTGGGGATGTGACCCAGTGGTTGAGTGCCCCTGAGTTCGATCCCCAGTACCACAAAAAAAAAAAAAAAAAAAAAAAAAAAAATTTACTTTTGGGGAAATGAAATGCCATCATGAGTAGTAGTGTTCCATTAATATTTACTAAGAGCTAGAGAACAGGATATTAGAAATTAAGAATTATTTTTACATTTTGGGAGAGCTATGCTTAGTGCCCACATTTTCCCTTTGACTGTAGCTGTACTAGGATGCTGAAACTCAAGTCCAGAATGGGAAGGGGCCACCTCTTTACACAGATTGTGTATCCTTTATCTGAAATGCTTAGGAACAAGAAGTACTTTAAATTCAAATTTTGGGGGTTTTGAGGTATTTGCATATACACAATGAGGTATCTTGGGGAATCCAATCCAGGTCTAAAATGAAATTTATTTATGTTAATTCAGTATGTTTTCTAAAATCAAATTCATTTATGTTAATTCAGTATGTTTTCTGTGTAAGTCATATTCTTAACACTGATGTTTTTATTTCAACTTTGTTTTGACTCTGACCTGTCACATATCAGCCATCCAGAAACCTTTTGATTTTGGAGCATCTCAAATTTTTGGATTAGGGATGCTCAGCCTGTATTCCCCAGTACTTTGATAAGGCTACTAGATTAAGGAGAATCTGAGACCTAAAAGTGTGCTAACTATTGTCAAAATCAGGTTTAAAATCAAAACTTAGTTGAGACAGGGACATAGTAATCCCAGCTATTACTAGGAGGTTGAGGCAGGGTAATTACAAATTTGAGGTCTCCCCACACAACTTAGGGGAGATCCTGTCTCAAAATAAAATAGGCTAGGGATATAGCTCAACAGTTGTGCACTTATCTAGCATATATAAGGTGCAGGGTTCAATTTCCAGTACTACAAAACAAACAAACAACAACAACAATGAAAAACCTCAGGCAAGGGAAGTCTTTTTCTCTCTTATCATGTTGTCTTCCTAAACCAGAGTTTTTCACATAGTAGAACACAATTATTAAAAATTGTCACAGAGAGGGGCTGGGGCTGTAGCTCAGTGATAGAGCACTTGCCTCACAGGTGTGAAGCCCTGGGTTTGATCCTCAGCGCCACATAAAATTAAATAAATAAAGATATTGTGTCCATCTACAACTAAAAAATATATTAAAATAAAAAATTCTCACACAGGAACACAGTATATCCAAAACATAAAAACAAAGCTGTTTTATCTGAAGCCAAGGAGAAGAGCTTAGACCATTAAAAGCATTTTCCTTGCCTCTCTTTTCTTTCCCTTCCAGGTACCTCTAAAGAAACCTAAGCTTGCCAGGCGCAGTAGTGCTGCCTATAATCCCAGTGACTTGGGAAGCTGAGGCAGGAGGATTGCAAGTTCGAGGCCAGCCTCAGCAACTTAGACTCTGTCTCTAAAGATGTAGATCAGTGGCACTGGGTTCAATCCCCAGTACCTCAAAAAAAAAAAAAAAAAAAAAAAAAACAAAGAAAGAAAAAGAAATCTAAGCTTTCACAGAGTATAGTTTTAATATTCCCAATATATTATAGAATTTTTAATATTATAAATGTTTCTATAAAGGTAGTTACTTTGTTGAGTATCTTAGAAACCATTTCCTTTGTCTAACATCTTGACTTGAGCTCCTTGTTCAGCTAATGGTACAGCAAAAAACATTTCACGAAGTGTAGTGAGCATCTCATTTCATGCTTTGAATTCTCCAAGGCGAGCTGTCTGAGGAGCTGGAGAGGGCATGTGAGAAGCACAAAGAGTCTTCTGTTCTATGGCGATACCCCATTACTAATTTTTACCTATCTTGCACTCTGTGCCTTTGCTAAACCAATTTGATTGAAGAAAGAAAAAAGTATTGTGCATGGAAGTAGAAGAATATTTTCTCAACTTATTCTCAGAGTTGCTAAATGCTTGCCTGAAATAACAATCTTAAGCACATGGCCTTGCTTACTCACGCTTAGAGAAAACACCTCGGTACTTACTTCTATTTCCCGCCCTTATACATTGTTTCTTAAGCTTATAGATGATCATGACATTGCTGTGCAGTTTTCTGCTGCTTACTTTTAAGTTGAAATCTCATTTTTGTTTCAGATTCTCCTTCTTCTGTGGTTAACAAACAGCTCGGATCCATGTCACTTGACGAGCAACAGGGTGCGTGCAACAGGAGATGCGCTATGCCCATCCATCCATAGTTTTATTGCAATGCTTAAACAAAGTGCTTTTTCATTTTTACATAGCATTTCATTTTGATTATGGTCTTAACATTAGTATTTTATAGACTAAATTACCCCAGGTGGTATCGTGCACAAAGAGCCCCCTTGGCCTTTACAAATTATGTTCTGTGTAAGCTAATTTCTGTCTTTGACCTTTTATGGCAAATTTGAATTTTTTTCCTATAACTGTTGTAATGGATATAAACTATATCCATTTTAAATGCTAGGTATCTGTCATAAAATTATGTAGAATGGTGGGTGTGTGGTTAGCATAATCACCTCATCACTCATTTAGGAAAAGTCATTTGAACTTAGTAATATTCCATTAGATTTTTACAGTAATGACACTTGATTTTGTATCTCATTTATCTGGTGATCTGACTTCTGTCAGCTTTAACTAGAAGGAATATACTTAGGAACCCAGAGATAAACTCAGAAGCCACCATCAGAGGGGAAAATGCACTTGCACTTTTTGAAGTATCAGAGGTGTAGACTCATCTGAGAAGCCTTGGGGAGAACCTCATGAGATAGATTGCTTATTTTTCAAGCTTTTTTACTGGCCCATCAAATACTGCACAGAGAAGGATTGAGGAAGACATTCTGACAAAAGGGGGTATCTGAAAAGAAGGGTAGAGAAAGAAAAACTGTAAACAGCTAAAATAGCCTGTGTGGAATGAGGGTAAATGGCTTACTCTCTCCACTCACAATTCCCTGACGTATTCTAAGTATTTTGTGACACAGTATGATAAGTGGTACTATTTTTTAAATTATTTATTTATTCTAGTTTGTTATACATGCCAGTGCTACTAATTTTTGATGTTAAGTCGTAAAGAAAAATTTTAAATGCTTTTATTTTTTTCACTATTAAGAAAGGCAGGTGGGTGCCTGATAGAGTTTAGAAATATTTCTTTAAAAGACTTTTTTTTTTTTAAAGTAACAAAAGCTGTAAGATTTGGTTGGCTGAAAGTTTACATATGTAAGCTGACTCACTTATTAATAGCAATAGGGAAATTAAATATTGATGTAGTATTTATATAGTGTGAAGTAGGTCTAATTTTAATTATATCTTAGAGAAATATTTGAAAACAATTTTTAAAACAGATTAGAAAACTCTGTGCTTTGAATCATAAATTATTCTACATGAACTTGAGATGACATGTATTGCTATAGGTTGTTTTCTGTTCGTGAAAAAGAATTAGTAATGACTTTGAGAACCAAGGAATTAAATGTGTTTTATCTTTATACATTTATTGTAGAGAGCACAACACAGAGGACTAACTAAAGCAGGTCACAGTTACAGCATTATATACTGGACAAGAGCCAGATTCATACTCTATTTTCATAGATTGTATTGAATGTTACATTCAATTTGACAGTTTATGTATGATAATGGGATATGACACAAAGAGAAGAACCAAGCTTGATATGCAGATCTTTGACCTCAGCTCCTGGGTAAATGGCACTCATTCTAGCTTAGAAGTGGAAAATAAGAGGTTTTTATTGTCCTTGGGGCCATTTAAAGTATAGTATGTCTTTTAGCCACATAAATAGAGATATGAGGTCAGATATTGAGATTATTTGGCAGAAAGTGCTTTATAATAGACCACTATAAATGTAGGTTTGTGGTAAGACCTCTGAACAGAAATGTTGTAATGGTAGAAAACATATATCCAAATATATTTAAGTCCTGTTTTTTTTTTTAACATGCCGTTTTGCTTGGTAGGATTATAGCTGTTAATGTCCTGAGAGCTTCAATTAAGGACTTACATTACCTGAAGATAACTTCTACCAAAAAAGTTAAGGGAGACTACCCATTACCGATCTCTCTTCTGGATTAATGCACTATTTTCTTAACTGCTCTTCTCACTTCCGCTCAGGCTATCATCTATTCTCTACCAGCAGCCAGAGTGAAACTTTAAAGAATGTAAATATGCTCTATTTATCAGCCTAAAATATTTTAATTGCTTCCCTTTAGGCCTTCAAAACAACCCAGACCCATGCATTTGCTTACAGCCAAACATGACCTGGCCCGTCTCTCTGGCCGTGTCTCAGGCCACTCTGCTTGCTCACTACAGTCTTGCCAGGTAGCCTCCTTTCAGTTCTACCACTGAGTTCCTCTACCTCTCACACCCCCAGACCTGCTTTTCCCCTACCAGAACTTTTCTGTGAAGGAACTTCTATTTATCCTTTGAATCTCACTTAGGTACCACTTTGTCAAAAATAATAAGGCCTCCCTGTCTTCTGTAGTTCTTTTTCTTTAAGCCATGTTATTTTCCCACATTTGCTTTATAATCATACATTTATTTAGGGGATTGTTTGTTTGAGTATTGAATGAGTAAGTAGGTAGATTCATTCTTTTAAGCACTGGGAAGCTCTGGAAAGTATTTCAGCTTGGGAAAAATGCGACCAGATTTAAATATTGGAAAGTACATTTTAGAAGTTTTACGAATGACTGGTGGGAGGATGCAGTGGTAGGAGCACATAAGGGGTAAGGGGCTGTTACTGCATTTGTGCAGTTGGAGATGATGAGGGAGCCAGTCTAAGGCCATAGCAGTGGGACATGAGAATGGTCAAATTTTAAAAATATTTGAGAAGTAGAGTAAATGGGAGTTGGGCTGGGTGGGCTTTTAGCTCAGTGGTGGAGTGCCATCCTAGCATGTACCAAGCCCTGGGTTCAATCCCCAGCACTGAAAAGGACAAGAATAAAAGGGACTTTGGAACTGATTAGGTAGAAATAATGTCTGGGTAAGGTGATAGTGAACCATCAGCCAAGAGAGCTTCCAGAAGGAATAACTGATTTTAGGGGAAAGAAATATCCTTTTAAGATATTCTTTTTAAATGTTGAGTTTGAAGTGTGTCTTATCTGTTTTCAGTTGCTATTAAAGAATATATTAGGGGCTGGGGTTGTGGCTCAGCAGTAGAGCGCTCGCCTAGAATGTGCGCGGCCAGGGTTCGATCCTCAGCACCATGTACAAATAAATGAATTGTGTACAACTAAAGCAAATAAATAAATATTTTTTTAAAAAAGAATGTATTAATGTGGGTAATTTGTAAAGTAAAGATGTTTATTTTGGCTCACTATTCTGGGAGGCTGGGAAAGTCCTAGCATCTGCATGGCTTCTTGTGAGGACCTTGTGCTACTCCATGCTTGGTTAAAAAGTGAAACATCCAGTGGTGTGTACATAAGAGAGATCACATGGCAAGAGAGGAAGCAGGAGAAAACTGAGGAAGGCAAACCTCAGTTATAACAGCTTATTCTGGAAGTACCTGATGCAGTCTCCTGGAGAGAGATCCCTTCTGCAAGTTGACATTAATCTTTTGAAAGGACTCTGCCCCAAGACCCAAATACCTGTCACAAGCCCCGGCCTTACAGTACTAGCATTGAGGAACTAAGTGGATACAAACCATATTCAGACCCTAGGAATTGCCATTGGATGTATAAATGGAGCAATCCCATAGACAGCTGTTTGCCTATATGGTTCTGAAAGTCACCAGGAGAGTCGGAGGTCAAGAAACATTAGGAACCATACATTATGGATGGTTGAAAAAGTGGGAATGGATGAGACTGTCTATAAGAGGATGAAATGAAAAGAAACTGCTCTTCAAGGAAAAAGAGGAAAAGGATCTAGCTTAAGGAGACTAAAAAAGAAGGACGAGAGAAGTGAGGCGGGGCAGAAAGAACACCACATCTAAAGGAAGGAGGGGCTGTTGGAAAGGCTTCCGGAAGGGCTGCATTTGGCAGCACAGGGGCATTGATTATTTGGACATGCAGTTTGAGTTACAACATGATGGAGGTACAAACCAGATAGCAGTGGTGTGAGGAGAAAGGTTCAGGAAAAAATGAGACGTTGAAAGTTCAGTTAAGGGTGAAGGTAGAGAGATCGTAGCAGTCTCCATATCATATTCAGACCTTGCTACTATCTGAATGTGGTTTGTATGGAAGAGGGCTGTACTTTGAAGACCAAGCATGTTCTGCTTACAGGGTAAGCAGAGAGATTCTTTATTAATGGTGTAGGGACTAGTTGATGCCCCTACGTGTACTGTTATTCAGGTTTTTAACCTTTCCTTTTCTTCTTGGTGCTGAGGTTTGAACCCAGGGCCTCCTGCGTGTAGTAAGCACACACTACCATTGAGCTACGTCCACAGACCTTGAAGGGTTTAACCTTTACCAATGCTCCTGTTCTCAGTTTTACCCTGTAGAGTGTAAAAAGCAATGTATTTAATGTTTTCTTAATATTATCTGTCACTAATGGTTGAGCAGAATTTTTTCATGTTTTTAAAGAGATGATGCTTTTTTAAAATTGTTACTCCAGTTTTATATTTACGTATCAGAATATTAATTCATCATCTTTCAAGTGCCCAGGCACTTTTCTGTGTAATTCCTAGATTTCTTTATTTGAGGAGATTCCCAGGGATAAATTTGTTGCTAATAAAATTTTTTAATTTTTAATAGTCTTGCCTCACTGAAGAAAATTTATCTCTTTGAATAACTGTATACCTTATTTTTTAATATTTTTTAAAACTCTGATTTGTTATACATGACACTAGAATGCATTTTGATACATCATACATAAATGGAGTATAACTTGTCATTCTTCTGGTTGTACGTGATGTAGAGTTAGGCAGGTCGTGTAATCATATATGCATGTATACATGATTGAATTGGTTGATTGCAATCTGTTTTGCTTATTTATCTTGATTTTTTTTAAAAAACAAATTACAGTGTGATAAACAAAAGTATATTTACTCTAAACCTTCAGAGTTATAAATGAAGCTACCTACTTGTTTCAGTAGTTTTAATTTTTTTGATTATTATTTTTTAAGACAGTGTCTCACTCTGTTGCCCAGTGGGTCTTAAACTCCTGGGTGAAAGCTGTCGTCCTACCTCAGTTCCTGAGGAGGCTGCAACTACTAGGTCTGGATTCTTTCAATTAGTGACATATTTGATGTTTTGGAAGTCAAGCCCTATTTGTGCTGTGCGTGCTCACTTGCTCTGCTCTCCTGTAATCCTATCTGTAGCTGTACCTCCAGTTTGTTTTCTAACTTAGAATTGTCTGTGATAAAAATGACCAACATCTATTGAGTTTTTATGTAACACTGTGTTAAGCATTTTATGCATCTCATTTATCCTGATACGAATGAATGGATGTTGTTATTAACCTCATTTTACTGATGAAGAAGCCACAAGGCATAAAGACAAATGAAATAAGCGCTAGAGCCACATTTATATGTCTACTTAATTTATTCAACTGAGGCTTCACTGCCTGCCTTGGCTCTAGGCTGCATGGATGAATAAAACTAATACTGTCTGTTCATAGAAATGGAATTGATTAATAATAATAGCAGCAATAGCACAGATACTTAATATCACATCCACTTGGTACCAAGCATTGCTTTGAGCAGCTTTTATACATTCATTTTTTTAATCCTTACAGAGACCTTATTAAGTAGGTGCTATTGTTATCCCTATTTTCCAGATGACAAAACTGAGGCAAGAAGAAGTTAACAAACTTGTCTTGAGGTCACACGCAGTAAATGTTAGAAATGTGATTCCAGCCAGGCAACCTGGTTCCAGCTTCTGCTCATGATCTCTGGGTTTTGCCTCATCTAATTGTAAAGACAGATGAGTGTGATGAGTGTTAACCTAGGGCTACTTGTGAGGGAGTCTCATCCCTTTGCACAGTGGGCCAGGGACCGCATACCTGAGGAGATCCCAGAGTTGGGTCAGCCAGCCAGGGGAGGCAGGTGTGCAGAGGGAAGCAGGAAGAAAGATGCAGAGCTCTGACAGTAGAGTGAGCAGGAGAAGCTGTGTAGCTGCACAGGGCCGTCGGCCCAGACTGAGGAGGACACCTGAGGTTTGAAATTTAAAATCAGAGGGAAGCTAATAAAGGATTCAAAAGAGGTAGGATGCCCTGATGTCCTGAATAGAATATAGAGATTGACTAGAGACAGTTACTGTTTTAGTCAGCTTTTCAGTACTGTGACCCAAAGACCTGACAAGAGAAATGTAAAGGAGGAAAAGTTTTATTTTGGTTCACAGTTTTAGAGGTTCAGTCAGTGGTTGGCTGACTGCACAGCTCTGGGCCTAAGGTGAATCAGGACATCATGGTGGAAGGGTGTGGCAGAGGAGGGCAACTCAGGACATGGCAACCAGGTAGCAGAGAGATGTTTGCTTACCAGAGACAAAATGTGTACCCTAAAGACACTCCCTAGTGACCTATTTCCTCTAGCCACACCCTACATACCTACTATTACTGCCCAGTTAATCCACATCAGTGGCTTAATTCACTAATTCTGTCACACTTTTCATAATCTAATCATGTCACCTGAAAATTCTTCTTTGTCTCACACATGATCTTTTGGGGGGACACCTCATATCTAAACCCTAACGAACACTTAGGAGGTTCTCATAGTGATACTTGACCTGGTGATAAAAGTAAGGTATAAGAAATGCGATACAGTAAAATACTTATGCTATAGAATGAACAAGACTTGATAGTAGAGCCAGTGAGAAGGAGGGGTTGAGGAGTCTTCCAGAGTGGAAGATTCTGTAACACTCCAGAATTTTCATGCAGAAACATTTCAGTAAAGACATTCTGTTTGGAGGGACTAGGGTCAAGGCACAAGTCTGGAGTTTATCATATAACAACTTTCTCTCTCTCTCTCTCTCTCTCTCTCTCTCTCTCCCTCTCCCTCTCTCTCTCTCCCCCTCCTGTTTTTATTTTCCTGAGGTTGTACACTTATTTGTGGTGCTTTGGGGAGGTACTGATGGAGATTAGCAGATAACTTCCAGCCACTGTAAGGGTAACTCCCACATTTTGATTGACATGATCTGGAATATGTGTGTTATGACAGATAATAGGCATAATCAGGCAGGTAAAGGAAGGCAAGGGTTTTTAAAGGTAAATGGAGGATTACAAAAATCACTTCAAAATAATAATCATTGGCTACAAGGATAGTGTCTGTCCAAGATAGAAGAGGCAGTTGCAGGGCAGTCATCCTTGCAGAAGTGCTCTTTATGTAAGGTTGTGGTTTTCAGAGTTTTATTAAAAGTTTTTGTCATAGGCATATGTGCATGGGAACTCTGCTCTTTGACCTTCTGACACCACTTTGTTAAGGTTTGGCATAAATAACTCCATTTTGATCTTGACAGTTTTTACAGTGCATATGGAGTTCAGAAAAGATGTCAGTTTAAAAGTAAGTTTGGAAATTCTCTGCATATAGAAATGTTAAGTGAAGCCATGAAAGTCGTTGAAATCAACTAGGATAAAAGTAAGAAGTAGAGGTGGGAGTAGATTATCTAAAACATCTTAAAAAACCAGGAAAATAATCGAAAATTAAAAAGTGTGTGAGAGGAGAGCTAGTAAAGCAGACTGAGGGGGAGAAGTAGAGAGGAGGGTGGCAGAGAGCAGAATGGTGTCCTAAAGATGAGAGGGCTTTGGCTATGATGCTGCCAAGAGAGCGGGTGGAAGGGCTCTGGGAAAGTCCTGCACTGCCCCCGTGGGCTGGAGGCGATCGCTTTCCTCAGTGGAGCAGTGATGGGGCAGGAGTGAGGAGATGGAGGTGAGGGCCAGGAGACAGCAAGCAGGGAGGCAGTGCCGGAAGCCACACTGCAACACAGTGACTTACCACTCGATCAGTGTGGACCACGGGCTTGATTTTTTTTTTTTTTTTTTTTAAGAAAGTGAATATATACTAGAGGAAACAGTCATGCAAAGAAACTTTATTGTTGCCATGCTTGCATTTCTAAGAGTATGTTTGCAGGGCTTATGATCTATGAGGGTGGCATCTTTACCTGTTTTATTCTTGTATTGCTCTTAAGATTGAAAGATAAAAAAGAAATGAGTAGAGAAATGCAAGTCTAATAGTTCTGAAGGGAGACCCAGTAGAAAAGGTAAGAGTCAGATTTCAGCCTTCAGCCCTGGCGTGGAGAGCAGGCAGCAGCCTTGTGTCAGCTCAGCTCCCATGGCTGTGTTGGGTCATCAAAACAGGTTTTGGATCAAAATTATTGCAGTGGACATAGGGTTGAGTTTTAATTGACAGAGAAAATTTTGACTACAATATTATATCTAAAAGATTACATAGAAGAGAATTTTAATGTATGTCATTACTTGAAATTGTACTTGTTTTTAACTTTTTATTTATAGACCCACACATGAAAATCCATTTTTAGAGTGAAATGCTTTGCCTCACAGTTATCTGTATGATATAGATAGGTGTTTTCTGTTAGACTCTATTCAAAGAAGTAGCATTACACTGTGAATCAGAACATCTTCCTTATACATATGATTGGATCCTATAATCTAGAATCTTCAGAAAAGTTGGAGATTTCCTGATCTGTGAAAATGAAAGGCTTTGCATTGATTTAGAAACTGTAGACCCTTAGGAATTTGCCTTTTCTTCTACATAATCCAAGTAAGGTAGGCTGAAACATTTGAATAAACTATACTATTGTCATGCCTACATTTTTTCAGAAGATTTCACCATGTATTTCATTCCTGTTTAGATTTGATTTTTTAAAATATTTGTTATAACGAGGGCTGAGGTTGTGGCTCAGTGGTAGAGCGCTTGCCTAGCATGCATGAGGCACTGGGTTTGATCCTCAACACCACATAAAAATAAATAAAATAAAGGTATTGTGTGCATCTACAGCTATTTTTTAAAAATTAGCTGGGCGCAGTGGTACATGCCTGTAATCCCAGTGGCTCGGAAGGCTGAGGCAGGAGGATCACGAGTTCCAAGCCAACCTCAGCAAAAGCAAGGTGCTAAGCAACTCAGCGAGACCCTGTCTCTAAGTAAAATACAAAATAGGGGAGCTAGGGTTGTGGCTAAGTGGTAGAGTGCCCCTGAGTTCAATCCCTACTACCAAATAAATAAATAAATAAAAATATGTGGTATAATGAAATGAGATATATTGTATGATAGATCATTATATTGTCAAAAATCTCTAATTATTGTGGTTTTTTTAAATATTTATTTATTTGTTCTTTTTAGTTGTACACAATGTATTTATTCTTTACGTGGTGCTGAGGATCGAACCCGGGCCGCGCATGTGCTAGGCGAGCGCTCTACCGCTAAGCTACAATCCCAGCCCTCTAATTATTGTTTTAATATGTCCCACAGCTTATCCCAGCTATGTAGTTAGCTAATATATGATCGTAGTTCTGAACAAGTTGCCAGTATCATCATAAATTCTCTTCATTTTGAATGCATTGTTTAAATTTTCACATAGTCCAGGTCTCCAGGGGTATCCTAGCTAAGGATCTATGCATCCATATCAGCATTTAGATCTGTAACAATACTCATATACCAGATAGTATGTTTTATATTGTTATCTCACTTAATTTTCGGTATGTCTTGTACCATTTTTATAGAACCACTAATGATTATAATTTCATGATGGAAATGTACAGATTAAACTGTTTCAAAGTATAGGTATTACAAAAGCAATTTATGGTATGTGGAAGACTTGGAAAATATTTAATTATATATAATAGTTAAAAATTATTGCTTTCAAATTATATTTCAGCCCATTTTGAAATATTTTTTTCTAAGCCAACACACTTGCCTGAAATGGGCCTAGTATCATTTCTGGAAAGAATCTTTTAAATTTGGCTTCCTGAATCTCTTGATAATTGACTTTTCACTCCTAGCGTGAAAATTAAGTCCTTTATACTGTATCACTTTGATTTTTATGTGATTACTGCTCAGCTTCTGAAGCACATATTTTCAGTCAGTGGTAGTTTACCTGGATAGCACTCTAAGCTGCTAATCAGTTGTTTTAAATTATTATAAATATTAAGCAATATAGGCATTTAAAAATAGCCTTTTAATTAATAAGTAAAGAGTGATTTTTTTCCTCCATTGCATTTCTGTTTGACTGAGCACAGCACAAGTGAATTTTCTCCTGTTGTGTTTTTAGAAGAAAAAATAGTTCATTTCCAAGTGTTTTGGGAGACACACAGCTTTCCCACAGTCCAATGCCAAAATGACAGTTGAGCTACCAGAGCTTTTATCAGTTAGATCAATGTTGCTGATGTGAATTGTGTATCATTTCTGAGGAATAATGACACTGACAATTGATATTTCTTAATTAAAATGGATTATTTAAGTATATTATTGTAATCAGGTTATTTCTAACAGAATATTAACTTGATATGAAAGGAAATGCTGTGTAACAAAAAAATTTCATATAGTGTAAAATGGAGATAATACTTGCTACAAAGATCTTAAACACTTGTTAATGCATGTTTATGTATATATGTGTGCATACACATCTTGGTAAATAGTCAGGCTCAATAAATTACAGTTATTACTATGACTGTGCTTTCTGAATAAAGCCATTTGTGCATTTAGGTGAAGTTCTAAACCCTAAGGCTTTTAAATAAAAATCTACTTGTTAATAAGGAAACATTTCAGTAATATATACTGTGTGTTATGTAGGTAAGGTTGTGAAAAAAAATTTTTTAAAAAGTACATATTTGCTGATCCACCTTCTAACAGAACAAGTTTAGGAAATTTTAAATGTTTGTAATTATTTTTTGAATGTAAAAATAATTTATTTCTAAGGTCTTTTATAGATTTTTCTTAGACATTTTTAGCTTGAAATATGCATTTTATCACAAACATGGTGAGTACATTCGTTATTAGCTCAGGGATTTACATTACTGAGAAAATTCAACCTGATAGGTTGTATGTGATCACACTGTGGAGGATTCAGCTAGGAAGAGGCTGGTGGAAGGAAGCTGTGAAGTGAATTTTGATCCTTAGACAGATGGACTCCTACTAATACCACAGAAAAGGAAACCAGGTTCTGTGTTGTATACTGTTTCTGCCAGAGACACAGGTTTGTTTATGTGCAGGCTATAAGGAAATCACTACACTTAGGAGTATAGACATTTGGTAACTATATGGAAGTGTTTATTTTTAGAGTGAAGGGCCAGTTTTACACAGGCTTGATGAGTTCATTAACAACTTAAATGAACAAATTCTGTCAACTGTAATCATTTTATAATTAAATGAATGCTATCATATTTTATATGATTTATAATATGTACATTACATTCCTGAGAAATTGAATAACTGTAGTAGCTACCCTAAGAAAAAAGTTTCAGTTGTTACTGATCATCTCAGAGGACTTCTTGCTGGGGGGGAGAGGGGATTGTATAAATTTAAATGTGTTTCTGCATGATTTTGATGAATTACCAGCTCTTTGTTTGCTATATTCCTAAAGTCCTAGATTGTAAATATCTGCAGCTGTCTCTTTTTAATTTTTCTCAAAAGGAAGGTTTTGAAAGAGCATTTAAATTTCACAAAACTTCTTGTATATATAATCAAGGTAGACCCCAGAAATCCAGTCTTGCCTTCTCTTCTGAGCTTGCCTTTTGTTTTCCATTCCTTCTTCACCCTTAAAGGAAAAACAGATGGCAAAACACTTTATGAGATTTTGTGAGAGAAAACTGAAGAACTAGTCCCAGCTGTGCTTCTAAATTCCCTTGATATCCAAATCTTTGATTGGCTGACCCCGCCAATACCAGGAGCCTAAAGACCATAGTCACTGGCAGCACAGAGATAAAAGTTGCAACAGCATAACTAAAGAAGGAGGGGAAACCATGAGGACAAATTACTAGTGAGCAGTGAATTTTTTAAAGGTAATCAAGACGAGGAGAGATTTTTCAATTCTTAATCATTTTATCTAAGTTAAGGGTCTGTTCATTTATTTTACTATTTGGTAAAATAACCTCCAAAACACTGAATGTAATACTGAATCTTTGACAGTTGTAAGGAGCTGTTTATTTCTTTCTAGCAGCTGTTGATAATCAGAACATAGTTATAACAAAAATCATAAAGTTATTTACCATTTAGGATGCCAACTCTGTGATTCACTATTTTCAGATCAGAATTGATTACATAGGACAGTTAAGACATAGGTACTTCTGAGTCCTGTCAGCTTAACTCATCACCTCTTGGGAGTCAAGTGATGGCTTCTACTACAGTTCTGTATTTGAAGTCGTGTTAATTGTCCATTCATGTGATAAAAACTAGAGCAGAGGTTCTGAGAGATTCTTCTTTAACAAGTGCTGCCACATCTTCATGAGGAATGAAAAATGTATGTCCTTCATTGCAATATAAAGTGGGACTAGCAATCAAAATTTCTGAGTAGACCTTGGAGTGTAGCTCAGTGATAGAGAGCTTGCCTAATGTGCATGAGAACCCTGAGTTCAATCCCCAGCACTGCAAAACACAAAAACCTTAAGCAATTGGGTTTTATCAAGTTGTAATTGCCTTCATTTTTTCCCTGCCCAAAGAATCAGCTTATTTTTAGTACTGTTACATTAGTCCTGTGTTGATATAAGAAACTAATCATGGTATCAGAAGTTTTTCTTTTGGCAGCAGCTAGTGGAAGTGTCTCATATTTGTATATTCATTTGTATTCCCTTTATACTTTAATGTTTCCCCAAGATCTCATGCATCATAAACTGAAAAATTTCTAAAGTGCTATCTTTGTGTTTGAATATTTATATCCTCCTTTGAAGGAGCTTTGGAACAGTATATATCAATTTCTGTAGAGTTGATTTTATTTGCCATTTAATAAGACTTTATATAAATGGACTTTGTGTGTGTGTGTGTGTGTGTGTGTATGTATATATAGAGAGAGAGGGAGAGAGGTTGGGGGGGAACATATGTATTTCTGTGTATAGATATCCCCTATAACTCTTAAGGTGATATGGCTTTCCATAATTAAGAAACAAATTCCTTCAAGATTAGTCAAGAATAGAAGATAAAGTGTGTGATATTATCACAAAGTTTTAAAAATATTCAAGCACAATAAACACCCCCTCCATGGAATATAGGCCATGATCTCTCACTGGAGGATGAATCTGAATTTGGGAGAACAGAGAAAATTCAGTAGCATATAATTGCAGCACAATTCCTGCAGAGCCCTGGCATCGCGTGTCTAGGTGTTCCTGAAGGAGCCCACATTAGTCAGTCTTGATGCTCCAGCAACTGAAGAATAATAATCACGAGCTCTCTGTTAAATGAAGGTACCAGTTTATAATGTATGTCATTGCGTGTTAATATTCTGTTTCCCTAACAATTAAATATGGTTCTCAGTGTATTTGATTTCCCTCTGAATCAAAAGGAGTCATTCAGTGCTAGAATTTGATGCAGGACTACCTCACATTTCAAGTGAGAATTATAACAGACATGAGAATTATGACAAGGACAATCTAATTTAAATTTGATAAATTTTAGGAAATGTATTTTTACTGGTTTCAGAGACGTTTTCAAATGTTTTAAACACAATTTTCAGATAACAATAATGAAAAGCTGAGCCCCAAACCAGGGACAGGTGAACCAGTTTTAAGTTTGCACTACAGCACAGAAGGAACAACTACAAGCACAATAAAACTGAACTTTACAGATGAATGGTAAGTTAATCTTTTTGTGGAGATGTTCTTAGCCATTTTGTAGGATTGTATTAGATGTGCATTTTTAGTTTTTTATCATCTTTATGTTTTGATTTGCTGTAATGTATTGGTTCTCAAACTATCAGTGTGCTTCAGAATTATTTGGAGAGCTTGTTAAAACGATTAATGGACCGCACTTGAACTATGTTTGGCATGTGATCTGAGAATTTACATTTCTAAAAAATTTTCCAGATAGTGTTGATGTTGCTTATCCTGGCATGTTTCTTCTGATAGAAAATATGAATAATATTAATTACCTTCAAATCATTAGTGTAAAAATGTGCAGTCTCGGTTCTCTGTACAAATGTGCATTTAGGTAGGACTTTTGTTGTTTCACAACATAATTTTAATTATACTGAATACATCTGTGGTCCCCTGCTTTTGTCTGACTTATAATAAATATTCCCATTTTACTAGTCTTCATAAATATTATTTTACTAGTCCCTCAGATGGGTATGGTATGAATTACTTACCCATTTCCCTTTCATTGGGCAGTAATTTTGTCATCCATCATTTCCCTCGCCCCTGCCAGTCCCCCACCGTGTACCAGGGATTGAACCCAGGAGTGCTTTGCCACTGAGCTATATCTACAACCCTTGTTATTTTTATTTTGAGGCAGGGCCTCTCTAAGTTGCTAGGGATGGCCTCTAACTCACCATCCTCATGCTTTAGCCTCCCAAGTTGCTGGTATTACAGGTTTGAGCCACCACATCTGACATAACTATCTTTGCTCACAAAGCTTTTCCTGCCTTCAGGTTTACTCATCAAGATATTTTTCCATAAGTGAACTATATCTAGACAAAAGGGATTGCCAAATTATTTTCAAAAGGGCCCTCTCTGCATTTTTTATTAGCATACGAATGAATGTGTTTTATTGTCTCTAGGCCAGTGTTCACAGTATTCATTCATCTTCAATTTTGTATTTGATTTTTAAATAATTTTAATTGTTATTTAATGTGTCACTAGTAAGATTGACTTTGTGTTTATTTAATGGTTGTATAGGTTCTCTTTAATGACATCTGATAATATTAATTGCTCTTATTCTTACATTTAAAAAAATCATATTAGCTTCTTATTCTGTCAGTGTCTACTGGCCTTTTGATGAGATATTTAAATATTTTATTTAAATTTATTAATAGGAATATGTTAATGATAATTGATATCAACAGTGTATTATTTCTTTACATGATTATGTGTTGATATAATTACATAATTATATCAATTTATGAACAATGTTATATGAAATTAACATTTAATTATATACAACTATATGTTGATACATGATGATATTGGTTTTATATCCCTTTCACTGTTTATATTTGTTTGTTTTTGTGTATTATATCAAAATCTTTCATTAAGTAGCATTTGAAGTATATTATTGAATACCTTCTGTATTCCAGGGATGATTCTAGACACTGGAAATGGATTAGTGAAGACATAGACAAAAACATCTTTGCCATGCCAGAGCTTACACTCTAGGTGAAGGAAACAGTGAACATGATGACATTTTCTGTACAGTGCATGAGGAGGTCCTGAGTACCATGCAAGAAAGTAGAGCAGGCAGAGATGATTAGGAGGCCTAGGGAAGAATAGGCGTCGCTGAGAATGTGACACTGGGCAGACACTTGAACAGTGGGCCATTCACGTGTGCAGGGCTTTCCCTACACGCATTCTAGACAGGAGACCAGTGAGACAGACAGAAGCAGGCCTGTGTGTTCATGGATGTTTAAGCAGACCTGTGTAGCTGAAGAGGAGTGACCAAAGGGGAGAGAGAGAGAGAGAGCAGGGAAGGTCAGCAAAGTGAGAAGGTATTTAAAAGAATTAAAGATGTTTTTGATTTCTGCATTGAAGGTGTGGCATAGGTAGAAGTCAGAAGAACCATTAAAAGGCTATGACAAGCTGGGTGCTGTGGCTCACGCCTGTAATCCCAGCAGCTCGGGAGGCCGAGGCAGGAGGATCATGAGTTCAAAGCCAGCCTTAGCAACAGTGAGGTGCTAAGCAACTCATTGAGACTCTGTCTCTAAATAAAATACAAAATAGGGCTGGGGAGGTAGTAAAAAGTGCCTGGGGTCTAATCGTGTGTTTAAAGGTACAGTCACAGGGTTTCTTCATGAGCCCTGGCATTTGATCTTAACATTTTAAAATCATATCTGTGGCCCTTTACTTTGTCTTGTCTTTTCTCATGTTTCTGTACAAAACAGACTGACTTCTTGTAAAGAATTTCATCACAACGTTGTCTTAGGAGAAGTCTTTAAAAGTCATTAGTTCCATTTTTTTTGTTTGTTTGTTTTGTTTTTTGAATGCTACTTTTCCCTGTCTAAAAAGTGACCATGAATTGTAATCTCTCATTCTTTCTTTTCTTTTCTTTTTTTTTTAAATTATTTTCTCAATCATGAAAATATTCAATATTTATTATTTAAAAAATAAAACAGCATTCGGAAAAGTATGCAATCTTTTTTTTTTTTTTTTTAAATCTATTCCAATATGGTGTCTTGCTTTTATTTTAGTTTCTTTGATGACAAATGAAGCAGTAGGACATACTACTTGGACTCGACTTAACAAGCTATGGAACCGCTCTAAATCAGTTTTCTTACCTAGAAATGAGCATGTTTTACTAGAAATGAGTAGGCTTACAAAATAATCCTACTTCAAAGCTTTATTTTGAAGATTTGTTATTGATTTATGATGTCTATCATAGAATTGAGGATAATACAATTTTTTTACATTTGTTGCAAATATTTTTCCCAGTTTGGCGTTCCTGGTGTAGTTTACTTATGGTGCTTTTGCTTTGTGATTTCTACCTGTGAATTTGTGCTTAGAAAGGCTTTGTCTTTCCTAAAATTAGGGAGAAAATTTCTTTTTTATTTTCCTCTTTTATTATGGTTTTATATTTATATTTTTATGGTTTTATATTAAAAAAAACTATATTTATTTTCCCATAAAGTACAATATAGAGCTATAGCATTAGTTGTTCTGTACAACTGTTCCTTTGTCCCAGTACCATTTATTAAACAGTCTTTTTCTCTGTGATCTAAAATGCCATGTTAACTATGCGAAATGTATTTATTTGGATAGTGTGTCTTTTCCATGAATAGCTCTATATTCCTACTCCAGTACCACTATATTTTAATTATCTTAACTTAGTAAGCATTTTATTCATACCTGTACCACAGCTTTCTCTGTGGGAAAAAGAAAGATATGTAGTGGCTTATCTTTACCAAAATGGCTTTGTATTTCCTACTGGTTAAAAAAAAATGCACATTCATTGCAAAAATGAATAGATTCAGCATAAAAAAATTCACCCGTTGTAATCTATTAAGATGACACTTGCAACACTGGTACGTAGCTCTTTTGACATTTTTCTCTGCATATGTATTCATGTAGACATATGTTTTTTAAAATAATACCAAGTTATACATGTATGCTTTTTAAAAATATCAAATTGACTTCTGCAATTAGTCTAAAAGGTTTGTTTTAAAATCTTGGCAAAAATCCATAATAATTTGTAGTGTTTCTTGAGTCACTGCTGTTTGCCTATAATTAACATTTTAAGTTACTATATCTCTTAAAGCTTTCTTCCTCATATTCTGAATTTAGAGAATTATTGCATTTTTATGAATTTAATTTTAATCTGTCATGTTATCATATGTTTTATTCTTTCCCACTCAATTCCTTCCTTACGCATTTCCCGCAACTTGTCACAGAATACTCATTGAAAATTGCTTGTTTAAATTAGTCTAGTACTCTATTGTGGCCAGAAATGCTAGTAGCACTACAGCTATAATCAGATGGGTTTTAAAACTAAAACAGAAACCATCACCTCTTTTGATAAAATTATAATGCTCAGTCTGCTGCTGTATTTGATTTTTGTTGTTTTTGTTGTGTTGTTCTGTTTTGTTTTTGTTTGGGATACTAGGGATTGAATCCAGAAGTGCTTAACCACTGAGCAACATCCCCAGCCCATTTTATATTTAGAGAAAGGGTCTTGCCAAGTTGTTTAGGGCCTTGCTAAGTTGATGGGGCTGGCTTTGAACTGGAGATCCTCCTGTTTCAGCCTTCTGAGATGCTGAGATTACAGGCACATGCCACCACACCTGGCTGCTGCCATATTTGAACAGCAAACCAGAACTTGGAAGTGATCCATGGGGGAGCAGTTCAGAGACCAAAGAAATGACCGGCTTTCCATTCAAGTATTAATTTAAAAATAGCCTGAACCACAGGCTTATGATCAAAATCTATAAAACCATTAAAAATTGAAGTCTGGTGACCCAGTGTAGACCAAAAGAGAGGCAAATATAATTCACTTAAAATTCCATAGAGACCAGGGCTAGAGGGGTGTAGATTAGATGCCTTTTATTCCCTGGTGTGCGCATGCACACAGATATGTAGAAATGCATACTAGATCATAGAAGCATCAAAACAGTGAAGAGGTGTTCCTCATTTTAAAATCTTTTTTATACTGAAAGTATGTTAGATTAAACTTTTTTTTTTTTTAAATTTCTATTCTGAATCTTCTGTACTTCTAGTTGTAAAATAAAAAGCATCCTTAAAGTTCACTTGTATTAACTTTGTGGTGGAACCATTTGTCTTCTTTTGGTGGTAGGAGCAGTACAGCCTCAAGTTCTAGAGGAAATGGGAGCCACTGCAAATCTGAGGGTCAGGAGGGATCCTTGGGTCCACAGAGCTCAATGCAGCCTCCAGAAGGAGACAGTGAAACAAGTAAGGAGTTGTTTTGCTTTGTCTTTATGAATCCCCAGTGTTGGATGTCCGCCTGTTTTTTCTGTTCCCTCTAATGCTGCACTTTTGCTTCTTATGTTTAACAAGTTACTGTTTACCCACCGTAGCCCAGCTATTACACTGATAAATAGCAAATACAAAAGGTAGGGACCTTAGACCATCAGGAGGGGAAGACATAGTGAAGCACGGTCCCACGTGTAGATAACACGACTAGGATGGGTGGTCATTGTGATGCGAGTGGTAATTTGAACTGTGCACTGAAATCCATAGTATGTCTTGATTGTTAAACAGTGTAGATGGTTTATAGAGGGAAGACAGAAGCAGTCAAGCCTAAATAAGGTGCAAATGATGCACATGAAATGCCATTTAGGAAATTTTTCAGAACCCTTTCCTACTAGAATATTGTTACATGACCATTAGTTAAGTTTTAGTGTCCAGCACAGAGACTAGAACACTGGAGATATTCAGTAAATGTTTGATAAATGAAGTTACAAATGAATTATGTTTTTTAGGTTAGAAAAAGCAAGATCAAGTAATGTCAGCAGTGAGGGGTAATCTAAAGCAGAGATTCTGCATATAGAATTCACAAAGCTCAAGGCCTGGACTTTGGGAAGAGGCAGTGGGCCCATCCATCCCTGATTGTGTTTGTACAATTCTATGTACAAATACATATTTGCATTGTACTGGGGTAAGGTTTTGTCTGAATGTCAGTGGTTTCTATGACCCAGAAAGAATTAAAAACCATTCATCTATAGGGAAGCTGGAGTATTTAGTTGGTATTTATTTTTCTAAAAAAATTAGATTTAATAATTTGGTTTATTTCCAGAAGCCTCTGAAGAATTATCAGAGAATGTGACAGAATATCAGGAAGGTACATCTGCAGAAAGCCCAGTTCAGAACCACGTAGACATAGGTGAGTTTTCTTGCTCGCTCTAGATAACTGCTTCTTATGGGGAAATGAACAAACGTAATCTGTGTTAGTCCTCCAGAGTTAGAGACCACCCCTAAATGGGTGTGTTGTACAGCTTTCCTCACTGAGGAATTAAATTTCATATTTGTGTCTGTCAGCAGCTAAGTTAGGTTACATGATGTTGCCCGCATCACTAACTGTGAAGTGCTGCTTTATTTTCTGACAGCACAATTAGATAACTTCACAGCTGAGCCATTGGATTCCAGCTCAGGAGAAAAGAATGATCTCAGTCTTGATAGCCCTTGTGGGGTTCCAGAAGAATCCACTTTGTCTGAAAAAGGCAAGGAACTGCAAACTGTAGATCAGACCAGCAGTGAGAGTGCTGCCATTGAAACTGATACCAACCCTGAGCCCCAGTCCCAAACAGAAGCCATCGGTCCTTTGGCTCATGAAGAAACATCAGCCAGGGACTCTGCACTCCAGGACACAGATGACAGTGATGATGACCCCGTGCTGATACCGGGTGCAAGGTATCGAACAGGACCTGGTGATAGGTGAGTAAAGTTTTAATTAGCTTAAGCTGTAAAAAGTACATACTACAGGGGTTGGTTGAAAGTCACATAAGAGAGTCTGGTTTTCGTCCCTTCCTTAAGGGTTTCTGATGGTATAACCCACAGAATTTTTTGAATAGTAAATAATTTCCATAGCATAGTCTTTGAACAGATTGCATTAAGAGGGAATAAAAAGTCAACTTTGCTCTGTGTCTCATAAACTGCAGCTAACTCCTCAGTTTACAGATGAGGAGAAAGGACTGTTGAGATCGCCCAACAGGTTGTTCTTAAAGCTAAGTTATATTTAGTTGTCAGATTGCCTTATAGGTACTTTGACCTTTATCATTTTGTTTTTGTTTTATGTTAATTTTTTCTGCTTTCCTGTTGGCCCTGACTTTTAATAAACTTAATGACTCAATTTAGAAAATGAAAAATTATGCCAAGTAACAAATAATGAAGCAATAAAAAATTGAATTGTTGACATGTTCATATTATTTTTCCATTTTTCAGTTTATGTGATCACAAGAATATATTTTATTTTTTAGGAGATAAAATAAATATTTCATACTGGTAGAAAATTTCCTATGATTAGTGATGTCATGTCATTGTAAGTTCTGTCTTATTACAGAAAATCCAGTTTTATTCTTAAAATCCTAGTTTACACAGGAGTAAGGTTCTGTTCAGACCATTTCACATATTTATATCTTGAAAATACTCCCATATACAAAATATTCAGCTGACATTTTAATTGGCATTTCTGATTAAAAATTTCAGTTGACATTGTCAACTGAAAAATAGTGAACGGAATTATTTACCATTAAAGAGTTGCAGTGTTGTGTAATAGCAAGAGCATAATGACTTGAGTTTGAATCCTGGTTTCACCACTCACTAGCAGTTTTTTCTCATTCACGGGACTTAATGACTTCCAAAGGCTCAGTACCCTTATCTATAAAATGAGATTGTGATTATCTGAAATTGTAAGCATTAAAAATCAACACTAAATGATAGCTGTGTTAAATAACCAAAATATTTATTCTCTGTGGCCATGTAGACTTAAAAATCAATTACAGTGAGCAATGCCTCTGAGAGAAAAAAACTGACAAATGACAGGTAAAAATCCTGAGCAGCATAGCCTTTTTGGTCAGTGGAAACCCCTTTCCCTAACGGGAAAGGATGTGTCCCTTCCTTGGTCACCCCTTTGGGAAGTATTTACTTTGCTGTGACACTGTTTTTAAATGCACAGCAAGTGCATTTGTGCTTTGGACCAAACATCTTCTCTTTTCCTATCACCCATTTAGTCCTTAGCTTTGTTAATATATATTTTAGACAAGTAAAAGTTGTTTATTTTTTCTTCCATACCCAGAGCAGAGTCCCTTAGAATGTCATTACCACATAATATATGCAGATAAAGTTGGCAAACACAGTACAACTTGAAAATCAAGATGATGGTTTCCAAACCCTGAGTGGAAAGCTGTATTCTATAATTAATTAAGCTTATTCACTTATGGCCTTCTATGTATATAGGTTTTTTTTTTTTTTTTCTAATTTAAAATTTTTTTTTCTGTATTGATCATAAAAACAAAATTTAAGTGCCTAATTTCTAATAACGTGTACCATATCACTTTCTGTGTTCATTCATTTAAGAATTAATGTATTTTTCCTGGATATTAGACCCTTGCAGAAAATTGTGATTATTTAGCATCTTCCGTTCAGGCTAAGTATAACACCTTTTTGTGCTAAGCTGAGGAAACTGAGGTGCTAAAAGGAGTTTTGTGTATCCTTGACCTAAGGAAATTTTTCTTTTAAAACCCAATAATATGACATCAATGAGAAAGGAGGGCTTGGGGGGGTGGTGTGGATAAAGGATCCTAGAGAATCCAGAAACTATAATATTTTTCTATAGAGCTTTATAATGTGCTTATCATTTTCATAATGCTTAGATGATTTGTATGTTTTAGGGATTTTCCTAGGGTTTGGATCTGCCACAGTTGGCACCTGATAGCTTCCTTAACCCAGAGAACCCAGGTTCTGAACTAGCCTAGCAGAATCTTCCAAGGTTGACAATTATGGACGACAGCCTAGAATTGACCCCATTTTATGTATAAACTCTCATGGTTAGATCCTGATTTAAAACCATACTAGGTTCACATTGGTTTCCCTGCCTTTTTAAAAATTAAGTGTTGTTTAATACTCTCTATACTCAGTTTGGATGTTAGCCTTCGTTTGCCCTGTATATTATTTTGTTTTGTTTTGCAGGTCACAGTTAGTAAACTTACTGAATAGTAAAAGAAGAATAATAAAATTCTTACCCCTCAAGGTACTTAATAATCACTGAAGAAAAGAGACAAATATGCAAGCAATTGAAAACATGGAAAACAAATTTAATAAATATATGAAATTAAGTAAAAGTAGTACTGATGTATATAAATACACACAAACACATACACTGAGGTGATACTAGCATGATTAGAGTACCCATTTCACAATTAGATAAGCTGTTCCTTTGAGATTTGCATTATTCTTTCTTCTTTCAAAAATTCACAAATGGTGAGGATTTTCCTTTTTTTTTTTTGTAGTTTCTAACCTCCTTAGCACCATCTTGACTTAATTTGAATTATCTATATGAAGTATGTCTTTAATATTTCTGCACTTTTAAAAGAGCTCTTCATCTTTGAGACTACTGCCGGTTTGTTACTTCTAAATTTAAAGGGATAGATCAGTTGACTTTTATTCTAAAGAAAGTTTTAAGGGATTTTTGCTTCTTAAGAACTTGAAAAGAATTTTTTACCAGCTTGTAATTTAAGCATATGATGTTGGTGAGTTTCTGTATCTGAAGAGGCTAAGGATCCTGAAGTCTGCTGTGAAAACTGGAACATTTGGCTCTTACCGTCACACACAGATGAAATGACCACCTAAAGGTGTGCATATCTTAGAGGTCCCTCATTGCTGCCATTTGAAAAGCCCAGTCCATATTAGTTTAGTTAGGGTAGAACACTGGTCCCAAAAGTATGTATGGTAAAAGTGTACAGTTAATTAAACCTGCACCTTAATTCATATGAACAATTCCATCATGGATCTCATAATTTATTGCCCCAAATTTAATTTTACTTCAGTTTTATTTTTCCAAATTTAATTTTTTAAATGAAACTTAAAACACATAGATAAGTCATTTTGGACATATGTTTAATTTAAAAATATCACAGCAGTTCCTTGCATTGCACAGTAATGATTTTTAAAACAATTTGCATTCTTAAAATTTGGTTAATTAGAAATGACCCAGGTTTTTACTTTTGGGCTGAGATCAAGCATGAGAAGAATATGTGTTAGAAAAAAAAAAGGTCTTAACAACTAACATAGATATTTTTAAATGGAATGCTCTTCTCATTAACTGTAGCAAGTCTATATGAATATAACTGGGACTCTGTATAGCAGAGGTCAGCAGAGTTTTTTCCTAAAGGGCTAGATAATAAATATTTTAGGCTTTGCTGGCCTAGAGGCAAAGTGAAGACTATTATGAGGTACTTATGTAACAATTTAAAATGTAACCATTTTAAGATGTAAAAACTGTTCTTAGTCTAAAGGTCATTGTAAAAACAGCTGGCCAACATTTAGCACAAGAGCCACAGTTTGCAGATCCCTGCCCTATAGTAAATCAGTCATGTAGAGAGAAGCAAGCCATAATCTGTGGTAAAATGCCTTTACTGGCAGAATTCCAAAGTTTAACACAATGGATTGGATGAATTGCCACATATTTTGGTCCCTTTAACTTTGTCTAGGGCAAGAATATAGAATATTAAATGGAAAATAAATCAAAAAATGAAATAAATACATATATGCTTTGTGATCCCAGTATTAAAAAGCAGCACATGAGATTAGCACGTGTGTCCCTTACTGTCTGTGGGATGCATTCAGAAGGTTGAGTGTGTGCCCTTGGGGTGGCAGGAGAGATGCGGTTTTCATTTGGGTGATCTTCATGATGCCAGATCCACTGTGGAGCAGTCATTGGAATGATGGCCTGGCTGGGAGCTCTTTTCTTGCTGAATTTAAGAGGAAAATGAAATTGAGGTGAAAAACTAGCAAATGAAACTTCCTGAAGCAGTCCTCACTTGATGTTGAATAGTTTTAGTTGTAGCCTCAGTTAATTAAGAAGCTTTAATAGTTTTCTCCCCTAAAGGTTAAAGATATTAATTCTGGGCTGGGGTTGTGGCTCAAGTGGTAGAGCGCTTGCCTAGCATGTGTGAGGCATGGGGTTCAATTCTCAGCACCACATATAAATTAATAAATAAATAAAGATCCATCAACAACTAAAAAATATTTTTTAAAAAAGATTAATCCCATGTTGTCTGTTAATCACTTTTTAAAAGTATATATTATTTGCATAAAATTGTGGGTTTATCCACCTACTCTGGTCTCTGTGGAAGGTGGCCAATGTTTTTAAAGCCAGAATTCTTTGTACTGTGAATTTGCCAACTGTGTTCAGTCATCATCATAACCACTCATTGCATATTTTTGGTGACTGCAGTTTACTCTTTATTAAAAAAATTGCAGAGGCAAAATTAAAGAAAAAGAACTAGGGAGTGAAGAGCCCTGTTACTCTTTGCTTGCTTCTTCTATATGCTCTTGTGCTTAGGCCACATGAGTCAGCCCCTGGCTTGATGATTGACCTCCCAACGCGCAGCTCAGCCCTGAGGAGCACAGTGTAGGCGCTCTAGGGGGTGGCATTCGCGAGTCAGCGCAGATCCCCACTTTTCGTGACAAGATTCACTTCTATTTATTTGAAAGATAAAAGGGATTGAGAGCAGTGTCTTCCTTCTAATCTTTCTTCAGTGAGTGTTTGCTTAATTTCTTTGTACACATTTAGTTGAATGACATATTCTTCTTTAATGCCCTAAGTCACAAAGGGAAGCAAATTTCTTTTTAGATTGAAATGTGTGATGGTAAAAGCGGTAACCTTAATGCTTTATATATTTGGTTCTTTGGAGTTTTTGTAAGTGACTTTAGTTATTGTGTTCCCTTCACTAGATTTAATATCAGAGGAACAACAATAGGTGATAGAATAATGAGGTAATTCAGAATGTTCCTTCATTATTTCTTCTTTATGATGGATTTGCCAGGTCCTCTTTTTCCACAACTAACCACCTTTCCTATTAACAGTTAATACTGCTTTGAACTTACTGAACTGTGCTAAGCCTTGTAAAGCAGGTTGCTTTTCACAAACTATATTTAGTTGCATGCACTGCATGGGAGTAAAATGAAAAGAAATTTGTGTGCAGATACATCTGGTGTTCTCTTCAAGTGAGTCATGACAAAATAGCTGTAATCCAAAATGGTATCCTTTGAATATTGGGTACTTTTTGAGGATTTTGTTGAAGAATGCAATTTAAATTTTTTAAAAACTTGATTGTTATTCAAATATACTTTTTTTCTTGAGATCAACAAAAAATGAACTTGCTACTGATTAGGTTTTAAGATTCTGATTTCTCAAAGAAAGCTTTTTTTTTATATAATTTAATAGTTAAGAATGTCACAGTTCAAGATGATATATAACCCTCAAACTCATCTCTAATTTGAAGTCTGATAGGAAAGTATGCTTTTAAGTAGAACTTTAAAGTGAACCTCAGTCCCATTAGTCATCTACCCAAAACCTGGTTTACTGACAGAAACAACTTACTCCTAATTATTAGAGGTATATATCTGTTACTTACCATCAGTTTCAAAAACAAAGTAGAATATAAAATATGTAGCAATAATCAGAAATGTAAAATTAATAGAGTTGTCCATAGGTACCACAGAAATAATAAAATAAGCCAAAAATTATAGATAAATAACAGTTCCTGTCTTCAGGATTCCCATGTAAAAGTCTCAGACTTACTTTTCCTTTTGTGCTAATGTTTCTAGACTGAATATTAAGGTATATTTGAGATAACTTTTTGCAAGTTAGCTTATTACTAGTTACCTACTGGTTTTTAATTTAATGACGGTAAAGGAGTTTGTTTCAAGACTGATTTTTCTTGATTCATATTTTTTCAGCCAAAGAACTCAAAGCTGGTTTCTTCTTTTACCATGAAAATTGTAGTTTAAAAGTGCTGTGTTCCTTTAAATGAATTTTAGAAAAGCTAAAACCTTGAAGAGGTGATTATTTTGAATTCATAGACAATGGTTAAACAGAAAATGTGACAATAACCTCCCTTTGAAGTTAATGATTTTACACTTATTCTTTCTCTACCTCACATAGAGCTTATCTGGTGAAACTTGTAATTGGAAGACCATCTTTTCCTACACAGTACACATTAATTCTACTTCCCCTTTTAGCAATTAGGGATGCTCAAGGAGTGTAAATTTCTGTTAAGATAAAATAAGAAAAATAAAATGATCACAGATTCTCTTTACAACGCATGTAACTGTTTTTCGCTAGGAACTGTCTTGTAGTATCTTGTGTGTCTTACTATAATGTTCTAGCAAAGTGATGGGTGCCGGATTGCCTGCTCCTCTTGATGATGGGTACAGTGGTATTCATCCTCTACCTTCATCCTGCTGTTTTCTGGTCACCTTGCACTTGGGCTCTTAAAGTAGTCCTCCTACCCGCTTCAGGCCTCCCCGCGGCCCTGCCTCCAGAGGCTCCCCGTGGCCTGTGCTGGGGCAGAGCAAGGACCTCTGCCTGGTGTGCAGCCTCTCCGATGTCTTACTGGTGCTGAGACCAAGTGAACTTGGGTGTTACTAAATGCGTGCATTATGCCACCTGTGCCCTCTAACTGAAATGACTTTCCCTCACCAGTGTCATCCTTTTGGCTGCCTCATCAGTATTCATCTTGGGCTGTTTTGGGAAACTTCGCCTGGCCCACGTATTTCATAATCCCGACTATGTGCCTATCATATTTTATTGCATGTATGTTTGTTTTCCTGTACAAGACTGTAAGCACCTTTAAGAACAGTGTAATACATACGAGCATGTAGAAATCAAGGTTGACAAACCCACTCACTAGGTTATTATTCATATCTCCTGAGACAATGTCACTTGCTGCTTTCTTCCTCTACTTTCTAAAACTTTAAATCAATAAGAGGCTTATGAATTGTTTTAGAGGCTCTATGACCTCTCACACATTAATGACTTGGTACAAGATTACAGAACTCAAAGGCACTTGGAACACGGAGATTTTTTATTATGCCAAGAACATAAGATATCAGAATGGAAGAATCCAGGCACAGCCTTCCAGCAGTCTTGCAGGAGGCCTCACACAGGATGCATACCTTCATGCAGTAGTGACGTGCAGTAACACTTGTGTAGTGTTCTACCCAGGGAAGTCTGCTACACTCAAAGTCCAGGTGTTCCCTGGGGGCTGGTCTCTGCCTCTGTACCCAACCACAGCAGTCTGAATTCCAGACCCCAATGAAAAGTGTTCATCACAAATCATTTCGTGTTTACACACAATGTAGGCACTGATGCAGCAGGGTTCAGTGTCCCAGGCAGGCAATCAAAGCAGGGAACAGTCCAGACGTCAGATGTCCAGCACCAGCAAGAGTCAGCTTGTAAGCAGACATTGCTGAAGATAGAGGCCACAGGCTGCTCTTCACTTGCTACTAATACAGTGTAAGGCAAAGATTCCAGCTCCTCCCCCAGCCCTCTCCAAGAGGAGCAGGAACAGCAAGGTTGCTGCAACAACCCACGCACCACACACTTCAAGTACTACAAAGATGCATGCCGAAATGGCGGAAATCCCTATGTAGAAAGACCTTTCTTGTTGGTAAGGTGAAAAGGCCACACTAAGTGACTTTTGCTATAAAACAAGTGTTTTAAAGCACTTAAAGAGTTGCTTTTAAAAAGGGAAATACCGCCCGGCGTGGTGGTGCACACCTGTGATCCCAGTGACCTGGGAGGCTGAGGCAGGAGGATCGTGAGTTCAAAGCCAGCCTCAGCAATGGCGAGGCACTTAGCAACTCAGCGAGACCCTGTCTCTAAATAAAATACAAAAAAGGGCTGGGGATGTGGCCCAGTGGTTGAGTGCCCCTGAGTTCAATCACTGGTAAAGAAAGAAAGAAAGGAAGGAAGAAAGAAAGAAAGGAAGGAAGGGAGGGAGGGAGGGAGGGGAGAGAGAGAGAGAGAAAGATCTCCTCTAAATTCATAAATTTATTTGTACTATAAACACTTTTTTAAAAATATTTTTTGTTGTAGATGACACAGTATCTTTTATTTATTTTTATGTGTTGGTGAGGATCTAACCCAGTGCTTCACGCGTGTGCTCTACCACTGAGCTACAACCCCAGCCCTATAAACACTTTTTAAATTTATAATTTCATGATAAATTTTAGCTAATTACCCTGTCTGAATAGTCAGATTCTAAATTAGGTTTTCTTCTCTGAAACTACTAAGTCAGTAAAAGGAAAATGTATACACAGTATAAATTAAGAGAACTTGTGGATTTTGAACCTGAATACTGCAAAACAGTGGTATTTATAATTATAATGAACACTTACAATGAGACATAAATAAATGGAATCTATCCTTTGCTTTTAGTATCTTTCTCTTTCTCACTCTTACCTGGGGGATTCTCCTTTGACACACATTCGTAATAGCTTTGGTTCTGCTACCAACAATTTATAGCTGTTATAAAACTATAAAGGCATATAAATGTGATAATTATTGTAGAGACTCTGCTGTTGAAATATTTGGTGGTGTGAGAATAGCTTAAGTTTGTAAGAACTTAATTATTTATTGAGTTGAAAAATCAAGCTCAAGTTTTGTAAAATAAACACTACTATAATTTTGGATAGAAGAACTCAACTATAAAATTAGGAAGATGGAGGTGACTGTTGTCTGAAGGTTCTGATCACATAAGTTTGGGACTATTAAACTGTGTATGCCTTTTTTTGAGAGTCACAGTGCCATGATAGCATAATAAAACATCTAAGACAACTTTTTAAGCAAAGAAACCTACTTTAATTTGTCATTGACTACACTTACTTGATCATAAACCTATTTTGTGGAACATGTATGAAAATCCCACAGTTTGAGAAATGCTGTCCTTCCAGACCATTCTCATTGATTTTAGGCATTAGAAACCTGGCAAAGGAGGCTCCACAACCTCACTTTTTAGAGTTTCATACTTTCATAGAAAAGAATGTCAACACATTAATTCGAAATCCACCTGCTATAATTCTAGTCATCTTCCTATCTTGTTTCCAGAACAGTGTCTTTTATTAACCTTGTTAGGCCAACTGAATTACATTTTAAGTCTTGAGAGGAGGGGGGGTACTGGGGATTAAACTTGGGAGCACTGGACTGTTGAGCCACATCCCAACCCTATTTTGTATTTTATTTAGAGACAGGGTCTCAGTGAGTTGCTTAGTGCCTCGCTTTTGCTAAGACTGGCTTTGAACTCTGGATCCTCCTTCCTCAGTCTCCCTAGCCAATGGGATTACAGGCATGAATAACTGCCCCCAGCAACCCTTTAAGTCATTTTATTCCAGTGTGAACAAATCAGTCCTCTCCCAATCTTTGATTTTTCTACGCTAAATATTCTTTGTTCTGGGGCTGGGGCTGTGTCTCAGTGGCGGAGTGCTTGCCTAGCATGTGTGAGGCACTGGGTTCCATCCTCGGCACCACATATAAATAAGAAATAAAGGTACATCAACAACTAAAAAATATTTAAAAAATAAAAAAGATTCTTCTCCAGCAAGTTATTTTAACAACACCTAAAATACCAATACTTTGTACCTCTCCATCTGTCTGTAGGATGTCCTATAAAATGGTTTACTGTGTTAAAAACAGCAGGCAAAGTAATCAATGATTTGTATTTTAAAAATGCTGCCTAATGGATTTATGCTTATAGTTAGCCTAGTTCTTTACTAAATGTGACAAATTAGTATTTTTTAAAATGGCGTTGGTAGACTATTTCTGGTTCATGTGACTTTTTAATTTAACCTTGGAGTTATAAAATATTGCTGAAACAGAATTTTCTGGATTGTGCAGTTTTAATATTAAAATGTAAGTAATCTAGGTTTCATTTCCTTTGGCCAGTTGTACATCCTTCAGATTCACTCAGTCTTTCTTAGTCTTTTAAATGTTTCTCCCAAATAGAATAATAACTGATATCTTGTGCTGTTTGTTGGCACTTTGAAATTCTTGGATGAATCCATTTTGATTTGTTTTTTTATCCACTCAAGAGCCTGATGTGCACTCACTGGTGGGTGCTGGTGGAGGTGATGATACATCTCTGTCCTCTGTGAGCTCTGGGCTCAGTGGGATTCACAGACAGCACAGCCCTGGGGAGGCAGTGACAGAGCTTTGCCTGGGCTTTGCAGCCTGATCTGACTGAGGAGGGAGCTGTTCAACCTCTACACGTCTTAGTTTGTATTGCTATTGTCCCTATGTGGCTTCTTCTCTTTATTTACTAATGTGATGAGTGTCCATGAGTCTGCCCAACCAAAGAACTAGAAAGCCAGCTATAACCTCAGTCCACCTGCATTCCTCCAGATTCTGTCTGCCTGCTCACCGTTGGTGGTGACCACTCCCTGAGTGTTCTGCTTATCATGCTTTTGCTTTAAAAACCAAAACTCTGTCTTATAAACATAAGTGCCAAACATTCTTTGTTTTGTTTTAGTCATTTTTGAACTTTTTACAAAAGATTGCTATCATACTGTATGGGAGAGTGGGACTTTCTGTCCGCCCCCACCCCCGCCCCCATGACATTATCTCACTGAGATTCATTCATGTTGTTCTTTGTAGCTATTGCTCATTTTCACTTCTATCTAATAATTCACGTGTGACTGTACCATGATTTATCTATTTTCCTTTTAATCTTTGTTTCCAGTTTTTGCTGTGGTTCGCAGTGCTGATCTGGATTCTTTTTTTTTTTTGTACCAGGGATTGAGCCAAGGGCACTCTACCATTGAGCGACATCCCTAGCCCTTTATAAAAATTGTTTTGATTTTTATTTTTAGGCAAGGTTTTGTTAAGTTGCTGAGGCTGGACTTGACTTTACAATCCTCTTACCTCCGCCTCCCAAGTGCAGGATTACAGGTGTGTGCCACCCCACCCAGCTACTAGCAGTATTTTTTTAAAATATGTATTTATTTGCTTTAGTTGTACACAATGCGTTTTTATTTTTACGTGGTGCTGAGGATTGAACCCGGGCCGCGCACGTGCTAGGTGAGCGCTCTACCACTGAGCCACAACCCCAGCCCAACTAGCAGTATTTTTTCTCCCTGTCTTCTTCCCACACACACAAAAAAGGTTTTCTGTTTCAAAATTACACACAGCAGTGGGGTTCACTGTGACATTCATAAATGCACACAGTGTAACAGTACAGTGTGGTTGATTTCATTCCCCAGTTCCTCCTCCTCCGGATCTCTAACACTTAAACTGTTGTCGCTTTTCTCAATTTTGCTCAATTATTGGGTGAACAGTCGTATCTCAGGGTCTTGATTTGCCTTTCCCTATTTACAAGTGAGATTTTGCAGTTCATGTTTTTTAGCAGTATCTGGTTTTCTATTAGGTTGCTTTGTGTAATTTTTATCTATTGATTTATAGGAATTCTTAATGTATTTGTATACTAATCTACTATGAAGTTCAGTGTGTACTAATTTTTTTTCCAGTTTGTGACTTTTGTTTTCTATGTTTTGTTTTCTCTCTGTTCTTGGGATCAACCCTATGACCCCATGCATGCCAGGGGGGCACTAGCCCCATTCTTACTCTTCTTCAAGCTGTCTTTTGATGATCCATTCTTAGTTTTAATGTAGTTAATCTTTTTTTTTTTTTTTTTTTTTTTTTTTTTGTACCAGGGATTGAACTCAGGGGCACTCGACCACTGGGCCACATCCCCAGCCCTTTTTTGTATTTTATTAGAGACAGGGTCTCACTGAGTTGCTAAGTGCCTCGCCCTTGCTGAGGCTGGCTTTGAACTCACGATCCTCCTGCCTCAGCCTCCCAAGTGCTGGGATTACAGGCATGCACCACCACGCCCGGCTAGTTTTAATGTAGTTAATCTTTTATGCGTATGATTTCCATCTGAAAAAATCCTGATCTACCCTGGAATTTTATACCTATATTTTCTTTTTAAGTTTTACTTGTGACATTTAAGTTACTAATCTAGTTGGAATTGATTTTTATGATGTATGTGTGTGGTGTGTACCCTCTCCCACCCTATTTATGTAGTCCTTTTTTCCCCTGTGCGTTTACCCAGTGACCTACTCTCCCACCTCTGTCCTGTTCACAGAGTTTCATGTGAACAAGCATCTGTTTCCAGGCTCTCCGTTATTCCATTGGACCAGTTCTCTATTGCTGTATTAGTGCCATACTACACACTCTTATAATTACTATAACTTTACAGTAAGTGTCACTGTCTGCTAAGGGGAAAAACCTTCTCTTTATTCTTCTTTAAAAGGGTCTTGGCTATTCCTTCTCACTGTGTTGCCAGGCTGGAGTGCAGTAGCTATTTGCACGGGTGCAGTCCCACTGAAGAGTGCTTGCAGCCTGGCGGTCCCCCACTCCTGGAGAGTCACCATTATTAATGCCAAATCTATCGCAGACACCTGATCAGTATAGTACACTTGATAGTCAGGAGCACATTCCCCAGATGAGGAAGAACCACAGTATTATCATGGCCAGTTCTGGGGGAAATGTTGTAATAGTCTCAAAAAAGGAGTAGGAAAATATTCTTTAAAAAAAAAAAATCTTTTGTATGTATTTTCTTTGCACATCTACTGTCTCTTTAGTAATAGCTATGTTTTCATTGAAAGTACTGTTTATTTGAAACCTCTTTATTTTTTCCTTTATGAATCATGGCAAAACTATGATGTTACTCTTTTCAAAGAAATAACTTTTGGTTTTGTTGATTATATCGTATATTAACCTCTTCATATTCTATTTCTGCTTTTCTTTCTTTCTTTTCTTTTTCTTTCTTTCTTTTTTTTTTTTTTTTTATTACCTGCCTCCTTCTTTTCTTTGAGATTATCTCTTAGGTTTGAGGTCATACCCTAGGTTGGGCATATTCAACTTTCTTGTCATGACCATCCAACTTGTGGTCAAACACAGTTGGTGTGAGGCCTGTTCTGTTCTGTTCTGGGTTTTTTGTTTGTTTGTTTGTTTGGTTGGTTTTTTTTTGTTTGTTTGTTTGTTTTTGTTTGTTTGTTTTTGGTACCAGGAATTGAATCCAGGGGTGCTCAACCACTGAGCCATATCCCCAGCCCTTTTTATTTATTTATTTTATTTTGGAACAGGGTCTTGATGGTTGCTGAGACTGACTTTTAACTTGCAAATCTCCAGCCTTGGCCTCCTGATCCTCTGAGATTACAGGTGTTTGCCACCGTGCTTAGCTGTGGCCTCTTCTTTCAAATTTGTAGAACTTTGGTTTATGGCCTTGTACATGATAAGTTTGTAAATGTTTCGTGTGTGCTTGAAAATAATATAACTTATTGTTGAATGTAGAATTTTATATGTGACAGCTTTTTAATTCTGATGTTCAAAATCATCACAATTTTGGTGATATTTTTCTAGCTTATCATGAGAGAGGTGGGTTAAAATCTTCACTATAATAGTGGATTTGTCTTATTCTCCTTGTTCTGTCATCTTCCTTCTTAATGCATTTTGAGACTTTTTTAAATATTTTTTTTAGTTGTAGATGGACACAATACCTTTATTTTATTTGTTTTTATTTTTATGTGGTGCCAGGGATTGAACCCAGTGCCTCATGCATACTAGGCAAGTGCTCCACCCCTGAGCCACAACCCTGGCCCCTTGAAGACTATTTTTATCGGATCATACATGGCAAATCATTCTCCTGTATCCTTTCATCCTATGTCATAAATTGAGCTTCTGTCCTTAATGCTCCTTTTGACCTTAGTCTGTTTTGTCTGATTAACATTCTGTGCCTCCTTTCCTTTTTTGTGTGTGTGGGGGGGGGCGGGGGCTGTGGTACTGGGGATTGAACTCAGGGGCACTTGGCCACTGAGCCACATCCCTAGCCCTATTTTGTATTTTATTTTGAGACAGGGTCTCACTTGTTACAAGTTGCTTAGCGCCTCACTTCTGCTGAGGCTGGTTTTGAACTTACGATCCTCCTGCTTCAGCCTCCCAAGCTGGGATTACAGGCGTGCACCACTGCACTCAGCCCATCTTTCCTTTGATAAGTATTTGCACAGTATCTTTTACATAAAACCCTTTCGCGTCCTCATGCTTTAGATGTGTTCTGCACTCTTTCTCCATAGGTCAGTTAATTGAAATTTATTATGATTATGGCTATTTTTGGATTAGCTTCAAACTTTTTACTTTTCATTGTCTTTTTGTTTTCTTTCTTTTGGGGGGGCTGGGGACGAGGGAGTAAACCCAAGGGCACTTTACCACTGAGGCACATCTCCAGCCCATTTTAGTTTTTATTTTGAGATAGGGTCTTGCTAAGTTGCTTAGGCCCTTACTAAGTTGCTGAGGCTGGCTTTGAACTTGTGATCCTCCTGCCTCAGCCTCCCAAGTGTGGGCCAGCGCATCCAGCTGTTTTGTTTTTCTTTTTCATTAATGTTTCTTCCTCCATTAGGTTGGAATATGTACTTTGTTACTTATTATTTTATTATTTATTTCTAAACTTTTCCTTTTTTATTTAGCCATGTAATGTCTTTTATGAATTTTAAGTTGTATGCCAAATGAACATAACATGTCATAAAAGTGATAACTGGAGCTGGGGATACATAGCTTCTTGGTGGAGCACTGGCCTAGCCTGCCCCAGGCCCTGGGTTCAATTTCTGGCACCATGTTTGTTTGTTTTTTAAATTGATTATAACTAAATATTCTCAGAACAATTTTGCAAATAATACATTTTAGTAAATATTTCCTAATTGGTGTTCTGTGTATGTATACATCATTTAATTTTTTTTTTATCAGTTTGTAAAGTAATAAGGTACCAATTTATTTTTTTCAATGACCTTTCAAATGTTGTTCAATGTTTCTTATGAAGTATCCTAGGAAAGTTGTTTGAGTGCATCTGAGTCGATCATTTCTTTACAACTATTAGCTGAGTAGGATATTTACACAACTGTGTGCATAGTTGTAATATCAGCTGTCACTTGTATCTTCTACGTTGAAATTTTTGCATCTCATGCTTTTTCTCCCGCTTTTATAGTTTTTATAATTTTCCTTCATGGTAGGTGACCTAATTTTAAAATTTACACTATGTAACAACTATGTAACTTGCAGGTTTTAAAAAATATTCTTTGATAGGACAGTTAAACCAAACAAATGTTAAGTAGCAAAGTAGACCAGTTTATATAGCAAAACTTTCACATGAATATTTATGATTTGGTACAGTTCTAATTCTTAATTATTATCACTTCATTAATAAACAGCCTTAATTTTGTCCATGTTTCTTCTTTTTTTAAATATCTATTTATTCGTTTTAGGTGTACATAATGGCTTTAATTTTTACGTGGTGCTGAGGATCAGACCTGGGTTGCATACGTGCTTAGGCGAATGCTAAGCCACTGAGCCACAACCCCAGCCCCTACGTTTCTTCTTTTAAATTATGTGAGATGCCATTCATAAATTCTTAACCTGTCCCACATAATTTCTTTTTCTCTTTACAGGTTCTAAAAGCTTTTGCTTATCAGCAAGTTTATTTCCTCTGCTGCCTACCCTATTTTCTTAGTGAAAGAGGTTTTCCTTTATTAATTTCTTGATAATCACCTTTTTAAAAAAATTTATTTATTTGCTTTAGTTGTACACATGCACTTATTTTTACTTGGTGCTGAGGATCGAACCTGGGCTGCGCATGTGCTAGGCAAGTGCTCTAATGCTGAGCCACACCCCCAGCCCTGATAATCACCTTTGTTTTGTGCTGGGAATCGAAACCAGGAACTTGTCATGAGCATGCTAAGCACATACTCTACCCTGGAGGTACATCCACAATCCCCTCTAATGTTTGTTTTTTAATCTCTTCCACTTCAGAAAAAAAAAAAAAAAAAAAGGATAGATCCAACCATTTTAAGAACATTTGATCTCTCAATCCTTCCCACTCTTCCCTCCCAATCAGAAAGAAATAGTTAGTAAACTAAAACAACTTAGCTGTCTGGGTATTTCTAACTATCTAACTTGAGCCTTCTGCATAGTCTTCCTTCTTTCTGGATATACTTTAACAGAGGAAAAAGTTTGGATTGTGTGTTTTGTTTTTTTTTTTCCCCTCCTCCTTCTTCTTCCCTGTCTCTAGCCTCAGTAACTTAGGGGGACCCTATATCAAAATAAAATAAAAGGGCTGGGGGTATGGCTCACTAATGAAGCATCCCTAGGTTCAATACCCAGTACCCCAAAAAAGGGGGTGTACATAATATATAATTACTTGGCAACTTACCATTCACTCCTCTCAAGCCCTTTCCTGTGCTGGTGTACATTTGCTTCCTATGAATTATTATTGAGCCTGTGTCTTGAATTCAGTATCTTTCATGTAGAAAGATCTTTATGGATATTTCTTACCCTTTTTATTGACAACAAATATTTATTATATGTCATAATTTAAACTGTCCTCTCTACCTGATTATTTTCAGTCTTTATCACTTCCAGTTCTATGATGAAAAAATATATTTATATATATGCATATTTGGTTTTCTACAGTATACACTTTTCAAAGTAAAATACAAAGTCAAAGCTTATACATGTTTTAAATATTAAATATAGGGCTGGGGTTGTGGCTCAGCAGTGGAGTGCTCGCCTCGCACGTGCGCGGCCCAGGTTTGATCCTCAGCACCACGTAAACATAAATACATTGCAATGTGTACAACTAAAGTAAAAAATAAATATTTTTTAAAAATATTAAATATATATTTGAGTTTTTTTCTCAAAAAAATGATTGTACTGAAACTCTAATACATGCTAATGGGAGTATAAATTTGTATTACCTCTTTGGAAACGGGGAATATCTATTAAAAGCTGAATAGTATGCACTTCCTGTCTCCAGTCCTTTACTCTTTGAGGTATATATCCAGCATAAAAATGTAAATATGTTCACCAAGAGATAAACAAATGTTGATAGTAATCAATGATAATCAAAAACTTGCAGCCAAATGTCCACCTGTCGTAGAATGGATTAATAAATTATATTTGCACAAAGTAATACTCTACAACAAGAAGATGAACTACAGCTAAATATAACAACATGGATGAAGCTTACAAACATGTTGAGCTGGGCGTGGTGGCACACGCCTGTAGTCCCAGCAACTTGGGAGGCTGAGACAGGAGGATTGTGAGTTCAAAACCAGCCTCAGCAACTTAGTGAGACCCTGTCTCAAAATAAAAAAATAAAGCTGTGGATGTAGCTCAGTGGTTAAGCACCCCCCAGGTTCAATACCCCGTACAAAAAAGAAAAAAGAAAAAAAAAAGCTGGATGTGAGAGAATATGTATTGTATGATTTCATTTAATTAAACATCACCAACAAGCAAAATCTACACATGGTTAAAAAAAAAATTCAGTAAATTGGTTTTCTTTAAGGGAAAGACAGTTTTTTTCTGTCAAAGGAATGGAGTACAGAGGACAGGTGGACTTCTGACATGCTCTGTCTGCCAGTGCTGGGTCTGGCAGATGGTCCTGTCCCATTTGGGTGGCTTCATTGGCCTCTGTGGTTTGGACCTTCCTGTACGTGTGTTGTCCTTCAGTGAAGTGTTTATGATAAGTCAGTACCTTTTTTTTTTTTTTTTTTTTTTATGGTAGAACCACTTTGAAACCCCTGCAGTGTGGCATGGTTTCCCACACTCTTGACTCTGATAGACAGGGAAATCTTCTCCATCAGATAAATTTAAAAAGGGAACAATTTGTTGCTAATTTTATTCTTAGTGAAACTGAGCATCTTTTTGTGTATTAATGTGATGTGTAGTTTATTTTTCTTTCTGATTTGTGGGCTTTTAAGATGAATAGACTTTTGGTCTGGTATGTCAAAAATATTTTAAGTGACAAATTCAAACTACAAAATTATTATGTAATAGCATAAGTTAGGAGAAGTTTCTTCTAATAAATCAGTTTTAAAGAGTTGAATCTTCAATTCTGTTATTACCTCATTTCCTAGAAGGGCAAATCTGTGTTAGTAGCTCCCGATTTCTGCTCCTGTGTGAAGTTCATGTAGAAAGATGTAATTGAAAGTCTTGTTTTGTTCCTTATGTATTAATATTTTTTCTCTTTCTTGACTAGTCTGCTCTTGAAACATCTTTAAACAATGTTTAAATATCAAACCATTAGTTTATCACTGCTATTATATCTGACTAGTGGTAGTTTCTTTTGTTTTTTCTTTATGCTAATATGAAGAGGATAGAGAATGTTGACTAGGAAGTATTTTATTTGTAGTAAAATTGCACATGAATTTTGTGTGTATTCTGATTTTTTTAAGATAGCTTTTTAAAAAACCAGTGTGTCGCATGCTATTTCCTTTACTTTTTCAACGAGTACCAAATTTCTAAGTGATCTCTTAACTAAAATATTTTGTTATAGTAACTCAACTAGTCTGATGTAATCTCACTGTTGTGTCTGCCTTTTTATGCTTTTGGTTGGGGGTGCATTCTTGAAGTAATATGTGTAAGTATGTCTTGGAGTTATTGTATTATGAAATTCCTCATCGTCGTTGTGAACTGCCCAGTGAATTTTTTTTTTTTTTTTCTGTTTTGTTCCAATGCTAATACATAGGCGCTCTGCTGTGGCCCGCATTCAGGAGTTCTTCAGGCGGAGAAAAGAAAGGAAAGAAATGGAAGAACTGGATACTTTGAACATTAGAAGGCCTCTAGTAAAGATGGTTTACAAGGGTCATCGCAACTCCAGGACAATGGTACCAAATGCTCCTGGCGTTCTGGGGTGAAATTGCAGTTTCATTATACAAATGTTTTCCCCAAAATGATGATCTTCCTATGTTGCCATCATGGTTTCAGTATGATACTGAACCTTTAGTTACCTCTTTTTTTCAAACATGGTTCTTTTAATCCTGTGATATATTATGAAAGAGCATTATTTTTTATAAGAAAATTCCACCCTTCAGGATAAATATTTATAGATCTTTTTTATTTTAACACATACAGGTTGCTGTGGCTTTCCCTTTCTTTTTGCTCTTTCATACTTGATGTCTGCCTGGAAACCTGCGATTGATTGATTGATTGATTGATAGCTCATGTTAGCACCTTTGTTAGATTTGGAAAGAAGAATTTAGATTTATGACATCCAGGTTGATTACAAAATAAAAACAAGACTAACAAGACTACTTTAATTATGACCCTTCTATGATTGACCGTCAAATAAAAAAAGATTGACAAGTTAAAATTGGTTTTAGTCTCTCTCTCTCGACTTTAATTCTTCATCTATGAAGTGAGAACAGATCAGATGATCTCTAAGATGTTTTAGTTTTTAAAATTCTAAAATCTATATACCTAATGCAATGTTAATTATTTAGTAATAGAATCTTTCAGGATTTTGAATATTAACAACTACTTGGAACCATTCGTGTATTATGACAGAATGTTGAAAGAATCTGTTTTAACCTGCTTTCTTTAGGTTGTAAGGTAGAAATTAACTTTGAGGTGAGAAAATAATAAGCTGGTTATCTCTATGGATATCATCAATACTAACAGTTGAATCACTTTTTTAAAGGATACTCCTTAATAGCAGTAACCAGTTTATGTTTTGTTCACTTTGCTGGTTAAAATTTTAGATGAAAATAATTAGGGAAAGGGATTTTAAAAAGAAGACAAGTAAATGCAGCAGTAGCTCCAAGTACCAGCAAAGCTGGCTCCCCTCTTCTGTGTGAGCACCAAAAATGGCACAGTAGCATCTGCAGAAAATATGTTAATTTTTAAAATCCTGATCTGAAGTTCAGAGATTTTTGTGATGGTTAATTCATGTGTCTGTTAAAAGATGTCATTGAATTCCTTCTAGTATGTGTTCCTATTCATTCTAATATCTCATATTGCTTTTTCTCATTGCTTCATTAATGTAATTAGGCTTATATTTTCCAAGATATTGATTGTATAAGCTTCTGATTGCTAATGAAAAAGATTGATATTTTTTGTTCCTCTGGCAAAGTACAATTTTTCCTTTTCCTTTTTTTTTTTTTTTTTTTTTTTTTGTACCAGAGATTAAATCCAGGGCTGTGTAACCACTGAGCCACATTCCCAGCCCTTTTTATATTTTATTTTGAAGTGGGGTCTCAGTAAGTTGCTTAGGGCCTTCCTTAATTGCTGAGGATGGCTTTGAACTCAGGATCCTTCTCTACCTCTGCCTCCCGAGCTGCTGGGATTACAGGCATGCACTACTGCACCTGCCTACAATTTCTTTTTTCTTTGAATTGTTTGATTGTCTTATAAAGCAAAAACTTGGACAGTCCATTTTGAAAGTTTGACACACATAAATAAATTTCTGTTATACTGCCAAAACCCAGAAATCTTATTAATTCATTTAGCAACCATTAAGAAAGTACGTGCTGCATGCCAGATAGTTTTTCAGGTGCTATAAATATAGTATCTGACAAAGCAAGTCTGTTGTCAGGGGCACTTTGCAGTCCTTGCCTCTGTCTTATCCCTGCTGATGACTTAAAATGCTGGAAGACAAAGGCATTCTTCGGGTTTTTAATATTTTTTTATTTTTCCACGCCAATTTATCTTTTTTTAAACATAAGAATAGAATAGATCTTGTTTTGGTATCTTTGATTTGAATTTTCTTATAATTCGCTTTTTTAAACCCTTAGATAAAAGAAGCCAACTTCTGGGGTGCTAACTTTGTGATGAGTGGCTCCGACTGTGGCCACATCTTCATCTGGGATCGGCACACAGCCGAGCACTTGATGCTTCTGGAAGCAGATAACCACGTGGTGAACTGCTTGCAGCCACATCCGTTTGACCCGAGTAAGGCGCCATTCCTCAGCACTGTGCTCTCCTGCTTTTGGACAGTATGAGCATAACCCAAAGTGTCCTACTGAGTGCCACTAGAGTTTGTGTGCTCTGCTTGAGTTTAAAACTGTGCTATAGGCAGACTGTCTAAGCAAGCAGGTGAAGAGTGTCTTCTTGTAGTTCTCCTACATTTGATTTCATCAGCCATTAGACGTTTGGAATGACTAAATTTGGCATTATCCAAACAAACCTGGGGAAGCTTGTTTAGTCTTCATGTGTCTGAATTAATTAACCAGAGCAAAAGAGCATTGACTTGCTCTTACATTTGAACTTGTCATGTGTCTCAAAATACAGCAGTGAATAAGCAGAAATTTAAGTGACTTCAAAATGGTCTTAAAGTTTTGTTCAAGGGTTACTTTTCAGAAATCTTCAAAATATATTATCTTATATTCTTAATTAACAGGCAAAGGAACACGTATGGTTTCCATTTAAGCTGGATTTTGCTATTTATGTATATGCTTCATATGTTCATGTCTTGAATTAATGGCATGTTTTAAGCTTTATATTAATATGTACATTTTATTTCTAGTTCTAGCCTCATCTGGCATAGATTATGACATAAAAAATCTGGTCACCACTAGAAGAGTCAAGGATTTTTAACCGAAAACTTGCTGATGAAGTAAGATTTTTTTAATACTTACGATAGGCCATATTTAATTTGTTCCTCGCATGCTGTTCTAAGTAAAAGCAGTTTATTAGTCAGCAGTGTAAAACAAGTTAATGTAGTTAATGAGGTTAACTCTTAAAAAGAAAAATTAAGATAAAGCATAAAACTAGAGAGTTAGAACCAAAATGGTATCTTGTAATTATTGAAATTTAGTACTATCAGATTATGTATGTTGTGGTTTAAGAAAAATAGATTTGGCTGTTGTGCTAATTATGATAAAAATTATTAAGAAATTCTGTCTTTTTAAAAAGAGTTGTGGGGCTGGGATTGTGGCTCAGCGGTAGAGCGCTTGCCTAGTGCGTGAGCGACCCGGGTTCTATCCTCAGCACCACGTACAAATAAAATGCATTGAATAAAACGCATTGTGTACAACTAAAGCAAATAAATAAAAATATTTAAAAAAAATACTTATTATTAAAAAGAGTTGTGCACTGTAAGCCACCCTCCCTAGTCACAGGCATTTTCTATTTTCTGTGTTTCTTCTTCTTTTTTTTTTTTTTTTTAATATTTATTTATTTGCTTTAGTTGTACACAATGTGTCTTTATTTGTATGTGGTGCTGAGGATCGAACCCAGGCCGTGCGCATGCTAGGCGAGCACTCTACCGCTGAGCCACAACCCCAGCCCTTTTCTGTGTTTCTTAAAAAGGAAATGGTCTCCTCCAGAATCAGTTGGTAGCAGAACAAATGATTAGAGAATCTTTTCCTTAATTACTATATTTTAAATTTTCCTTAGCTTCTTGTTAAAGCAGGAATTTCCAAACTACGTTCTGTAAAGCTCTCAGTTTTGGAATTGGGAGAAAAAGCAGGTGATAGAAAGACTGAACTCTTCCCGGACTTTTTTTTTTTTTTTTTTTTTTTGGTACCGGGGATTGAACTCAGCGGCACTAGACCGCTGGGCCACATCCCCAGCCCATTTTTTGTATTTTATTAGAGCCAGGGTCTCACTGAGTTGCTAAGTGCCTCGCCATTGCTGAGGCTGGCTTTGAACTCGCGATCCTCCTGACTCAGCCTCCCAAAGTGCTGGGATTACAGGCGTGCGCCACCGCGCCCGGCTTCTTCCCGGACTTTAATGAGGGTTTTTATTTGTGGGTTTCTGTATAAGATTTCTTAGGAAAATAAGAGTCTGTTCTCAAAAGTGTAAGTTGAAAATGCATACAAACAAATAATTAGACTACAGTGGGGTCAGTATCAGTCAGAGACGTATACTTGTGTTTTTGAAGCTGGAACCGCTATGCTGGTAAATGTGGTAGATGGAATGGGGAAGTCTCCCCAGAGGTGTTGGGAACTAGAAGGAGCAGAGGAGTTTGAGCATAAGGATCCGCATGTGTCAAGTGACTATAAGGTAGAACGAACCGAACCGTCAGTGTGCCTGAACCTCAGAGTATGTAAACAGAAGCATCTCAGCTAGGTGGGAATGGTAGGCAGGACAGGTCTGTAAAGGGCCCGCCCGGTGGGCTGTCCTGATGAGTTTGGGATCATTGTAACATCATAGGGGAACTTTTGAGATTAGCATCTTCTCTGACACTCTGTTTCTTCCTTTTCTTTAACTGCCACATACTCTACTATTCCTCTTCTTCCCTTTGCTCATGATTACACATTCAGTCCATAGCTGTTCGTGAATATTATGCATTTGGTACTATTCTTGCTACTCAGTTCATTGCCAAATCTTGCCCAAAAGTTTCTTTTTTTTACTTTGGCTCAGAGTAGCATCTTCTCAAGGTATCCGCATGACCAGGGATAACTGCTTAGCACGTTGTGTTAGGTAAGAAACCAGCACAAAGCACAGACTGATCTGGACGTGAGCCAGCACTATAGAGCTCATTTGAACTCTGAACATTTTAAGTAATCACAACATTTCCTCTTTGATTTTTTTGCCAGTTGAAAGAGTAACAGTGGGGGCTGGGGTTGTGGCTCAGTGCTCGCCTAGCGTGTGGGTGGCCTGGGTTTGATCCTCAGCACCACGTACAAATAAACACATTGTGTACAACTAAAGCAAATAAATAAATATTTAAAAAAAAAAAAGAAAGAAAGAGTAACAGTGTTCTCTGATCTTCCTCCTTTAAATACAAGGTAAACTAATTACTTGCCATTGAGTAGCAGAAAGGCAAATGAAGTCATTCCTGCTGGGATCTACTAATTTCTTAAGAGTTTTCTTCATCTTCTGGAAGCAGATAGCTACCCTGTCACCTTTGACGTGGTTGTTTACCTTCCTGTAGGTTATAACTCGCAATGAGCTGATGCTGGAAGAGACTAGAAACACCATCACAGTTCCAGCCTCTTTCATGTTGAGGATGTTGGCCTCGCTGAATCACATCCGAGCTGGTAAGAATTTCACTCTTCTATTAATATCGTTATATTTGCACAACATCTTATTAAAAGTTCTACTTTAAAGGGATTTATATAATTTCCTTAATATCACAAAATGAAAGCAACTTGACTAGGATTTCTGTGAACACTTGACCTTTTAGCAGTGACTTATTGAAAAGTGGTCAAAATGAAACTTTCGTCAGCTCCTTTTTTTTTTTTTTTTTTTTTTTTTCTCCCCAGAGTACAAACTGTACCATAAACCTTAAAATGTTACATATTTTTTCTTTTTGTACCAGGGATTGAACCCAGGGCCACTTAACCACTGAGCTACATTTCTAGTCCTTTTTTAAATTTTTTTATCTTGGGACAGGTTCTCTCTAAGTTGCTTAGGGCCTAAGTTGCTGAGACTGGCTTTGAAATTGAAATCCTCTTGCCTCAGCTTCCCAAACCACTGGAATTATAGGCATGCGCCATTGTGCCCAGCAGTATGTATACTTTAAGAGGTTTATTTAAAATCAGTAACAGCCCAGATAAAAGCATATGTAATATGCTAAGGTTTAATAGATACCTTAGTGTGTGGGTTTTTTTTTCAATATTTTTTTTTTGGTTTTAGATTACAAAGCTGAGGTTCAGTGCCACAGATACACAAAAAATCCATATATTACAGCTAATATTCAAGAGGAAATTGAATAATCTGTATTCACAACAACAGAAAAAGTCCAGCATCCATTATAAACAATGCTTATCAGATAAGAGTGCTCACCACTTTTCACTGGTTTCATGATTTCTTCATGTTAGATACGACTTACTGTTTAATAATAATAGCTGCCATTTGTAGAGTACATATGTTAAGTATTATGTAATCATTTCACACATTTATTCTCTTTCAGTCCAACCCTTTACAAAGTAAGCTTTTTTTTTTTTTTTTTTTTTTGGTACCAGGGATTGAACTCAGGGGCACTCGACCACTGGGCCACATCCCCAGCCCTTTCTTTTGTTGTTGTATTTTATTAGAGACAGGGTCTCACTGAGTTGCTAAGTGCCTTGCCATTGCTGAGGCTGGCTTTGAACTCTTGATCCTCCTGCCTCAGCCTCCTAAGTGCTGGGATTACAGGCGTGTGCCACCGTGCCCAGCAAAGTAAGCTATTTTTAATACTTGCCCCAGATCACACATCTAATAAATGTCAAAAACCTGAATTTGAAACTTGCCTCTAAGCCCTTACTTCCCTTTGACCCATTTGTTTCCTGCCTGTAGCATACTCAGGTCACTAGTAAGGCATGCAGTCCTCAGCTGATAGATCCCAGCCCACATTTCTTGCTTTGCTTACTGCAATCCTTCTGTCACTCCAGGAGGCTTCCTGGGGGGTCCGAGGAATTAAATAGTAGCTCCATCATGCTAGAGCTGTGATTTTTATTTATTTATTTTCCACATTTTTAAATTGGTGCATTATAGTTGTGCATACTGATGGGATTTGTTGTAACATATTCATGCATGTACACAATATGACAATATAATTTGGTCAATATCATTCCCCAGCACTCCCCCACAGCTGTGATTTTTTTAAAAAAAATATTTTATTTATTTGTTTTAGTCGTACACAATGCCTTTATTTTTACGTGGTGCAGAGGTTCGAACCCGGGCCACACACGTGCAAGGCGAGTGCTCCACCACTGAGCCACAACCCAGCCCCAGCAGCTGTGATTTTTAATGAAGGATCCTCATCAGATCACCTCTGGGCCTTTTTAAAACTACAAATAATGTGGTTGTATTGCCTAAAGATTCTGATTGATGTTATCTGAGTAGGGTTTGATCTTCTGTATTTTAAAAAGGCAAACAATTATTCTCATGAATAATGGTTGGCAAAGAATTTCTAGGCTTTTTTTTTTTTTTTTTTTTTTTTTTTGGTGCTGGGAATTGAAACCAGTGGCATTTTATCACTGGGTACATTCCCCCCCCCCTTTTTTTTTTAATGTGGTACCAGGGTTTGAACTCAAGGGCACTCTATCACTGAGCCACATCCCCCGCCCTATTTTGTATTTTATTTAGAGACAGGATCTCACTGAGTCGCTTAGTGCCTCACTTTTGCTGAGACTGGCTTTGAACTTGCAATCCTCCTGCCTCAGCCTTCCAAGCTGCTGGGATTACAGGAGTGCACCACTTTGCCTGGCTCATTTTTAATTTTTAGATGTGGTCTTGCTCATTTTCTGGGCTGGCCTTAAAATGAGACACTCCTGTTTCAGCCTCCCAAATTGCTGGGCTCATACATGTATGCCACCACATCTGGCTTCTAGGCCACTTCTTGAAATGTAAGGGCCGTTCCAACATCCTCTAAGAGTTTTGAGAAGCTTTGGAAAGACGTAATGGTGTGTATGGACCATTCTAGATTCAGAATGTTTTAGAATCTGGATTAAAATTGTACATTTCTCTTTTATACCTATAGACCTTGGGAATCTAGATAGCCATTGTTTCTGTGGTGGATTTTCAGCACCTGTCATCAAGTAGAACTCATAGTTACTTGACAAATCACACACACATTCACTCCATCAGCAAATGATGTCAGCTCTCCTCCAAAGATACCTGCTTTTGCAACCATTCAGCTACCTGTGGCCTCGTTTCTACTGGTGCCCTCATACAATAAGATTCTCACACAGCAATGAAGTAGGTCAGCGAACTCTTCTTTTTTCGTACTGGCAGTAATGTCAGAGGCAATCACATGCTGTCAGGCAGCACACGCCCATCTCAAAGTCTGTGGGCTGCTTCATCGAGTTTCTTCTGGTTGCCACACTACAGGTCCAGATGGGGAGACAGGGTAAAGAGGAAATGCCACTGCCTCAGTCAGGAGTCCGCAGTACAGGTTAGGCCAAAGCATGCCCTAAGGAGACAGGCGAGGGCCAAGAGCCTTACACCACTGTGGTGGTTTTAAAAAATGTCAAGATCTGTACAAGTTTTTTTGTTTTGTTTTGTTTTTGTTTTTTCCCAATACTTACATTTTGTGTGTGTGAAGCTGTGCCTTCTTGTGCACGTCCACGCTGGGTGCCATGGCGCATGCCTGTGATCCCAGCGACTTGAGAGGGTGAAGCAGGAGGATCCCAAGTTTGAGGCCAGCCTCAGCAACTTAGGGAGACCCTGTCTCACTATAAAAAGTAAAAAGGGATGGGATGTAGTTCAGGGTTAGAGCACTCCTGGGTTTAATCTCCAGTACCACAAAAAGAGGGGAGGGAGGCATGCAGGGAAGGGCCATATGCGTGTCCTAGCCTCGTGGTGCCATAGCTTTACTCTATTTACCTTCAGAGGCAAAATCAGAGACTTACAAACATACAGTTGTGAACTGACTTTACATGTATTTTCTGGATTATGTAGAAAAATATTTATAATTTTTAATATCAAGCATTTCTTTTTTTTTTTTTTTTTTTTTTTGGTACCAGGGATTGAACTCAGGGGCACTTGACCACTGGGCCACATCCCCAGCCCTTTTTTGTATTTTATTAGAGACAGGGTCTCACTGAGTTACTAAGTGCCTCGCCATTGCTGAGGCTGGCTTTGAACTTGCGATCCTCCTGCCTCAGCCTCCCAAAGTGCTGGGATTACAGGCGTGCGCCACCGCGCCCGGCTTCAAGCATTTCTTTATGTGATTATCTTGTCCATTTTTTCCAGACCGGTCAGAGGGTGACAGATCAGAAGGCTCTGGTCAGGAGAATGAAAATGAAGATGAGGAGTAACCGCCTCTACTTGGCAAGCACTTGGATGTTCTGAAATTTGTATAAGACATTCATTATATTTTTTTCTTTACAGAACTTTAGTGCAATTTTAAGGTTATGGTTTTTTGGAGTTTTTTCCCTTTTGGGGGAGATAACCTAACATTAGTTTGGAATGAGTGTGTGCATGAATTTGGGAGAGTACGTAAAAAAAAAACGCAAAATGTTTTTACAACTTTGTGCCGTGTGTGAGGAGTGCTGGGAGACACGAGGTGCAATACGCTCCTGCCCTGCTGTCGGGGAGTTGGGGTCGGCGCTGAGGGCCGTTTCATTGTAGGGAGAACGCGGGTCAAATAAATTTCTACACTTGCCCTTTGCATGTTGTCGCTTTGTAATTAAAGAAGTTGGTTGTTTTAAGACATCCTAAAATGCAGTTTTTATTGAATGCCTTGCTGTTACCTGCCTTTTTCAATCTTTTCTGTAATGGAAAAGGACTTTCTCTATTCTTTTTAAATTTAATAACATTTTCCTTTTTTACTTCTGTGGGATGACAGAATCACACTAAAGGACTTTTCGTCTCTCTTCTGGAAGCCCTTGGTCTTTGCCTGTGGTCGTCACCCCACGATCGGCGGTGCTGAGTGGACCTCAGGCACTAAGGCAGCATGGGTGGCCCACGTCCGTGCAAGCTGCTTCTGAAGGTGCCAGTTTCTGGTCCACCTCTCTCTCCAAGTTCTAGATTTCACCACAAGCTGTTGACCATCCAGAGTTTTTTGTTTTTTTGTTTTGTTTTGTTTTGTTTTGTTTTGTGGGGGAGGGTGGCACTGGGGTAAAACTCAGGAGAACTTTACCATTAAGCCATATCCCCAGCACTTTTTATTTTAAGATAGGGTTTTGCTAAGCCTGGCCTTGAACTTGCAATGCTCCTGCCTCAGCCTCCGAGTCATTGGGATTACAGGCGTGTGCCACGGCACCCAGTGTCCACTTCCCCTCTAGCAGGGCCAACATAGTTTACACTAGGCCTTTGTACCTTACAGGTTAGGCCCCGAAACAGTACCTGTAGGCTTAACCCTTCAGCACCTGCCCTCCCCGTTTCTAAATTTTCATTCTGCTGGACTATCCTTCAGTATAATTGTATGCTCACATCTCTTGGATCCATTTGCAAAATAAGTGAAATCTTTTCTTAATACCAAACTATTCTCTATTTATATACTTTTTAATTTCTCTCCTCCAGTTATTATCTAAATGAGCACAGTATATATCCATGACATTTTTGGGCTGCTTTGTGAAGTCTAAAGCCTTTCAAAAGCCAGACTTTCTAGGTGGGGAGAGCAGTTATCTATTGTCTCCTTGGGGCAGAAAATAAGGTATGGTAGAGTGGTGTGTCCACTATTCACTAGTTCAACAGGGCAATTTCAAAATCAGTGTATTGCAGGAGCCCTAATTAAGGAGATAGCTAAGATAGCGGCTAGCTGTGAGCCATAAGCATTACCACCTTCCATGGTCTCGTGAGACTTGGCCCAGGACATTGTGGATCGGGTTGGCGCCATTTGCATGGTCTCGCAAGACTTGGCGCGGGACATCGCGGACGGGGTCAACGATTGTGTGTGGTATGGCGGTGGTTGTAGGAGTGTGTGTGTTGCTGGAGCCGGAGAGAGAAAATAAAAGAACTTTTTCATTTCCATCCTGCCTCCGAATTTTCTCCCGCAGCATTGTTGCTCCAAGCGGCAATCGCTTCAGGCAGCAACAGTGTATCTCTCTCTGACACTTTCTCCCTCTTTCTCTCTCTCTCTCTCACACACACACACACACACACAGCATTGCTCTTACAGATTTCTGGGATAACATGTTGATTCTTCTTTTCTAAGAAGAAGATGGCTTTGAGTTTGCAGTCTGAGCTCTTGGAACTGTCTCCCTTGTAAAGAAGAGCAGCTAACCTTCACAGCCTCTCTCTGACTAGTCCCACTAGTAACTATCTTTACTGTACCTCCTTGCCAGCCAGCAGTTGGAGAAGAAATACAGTTACATGCTTGGACTGACTCTTGCTCATTTGGAAATGGCCATCCAGTGCTGCCGAAATCACAGCATTGGCATGGGCAAGAAAATATGGAGTTGTGAGAGTCAGAGCTGTAGATTCATGGACCTCATCCATCACTGTCAGCACCACCTTGACCTCTTGCTCTTGACTGTACTCTGGAGTGGAAACCAGACCCTCGATGGCTGCATGGTGGCCAAGAGGCCAGCGTCCACACAAATCTGATAGACTTCCAGGGTCATTTCAGACAGAGGCCCCTCCTGGTTAAGACTTTTATGTTTGCTGTAATGGCTGATCTTTTTTGTTGAAAGTAATACATCTCTTTCTGTTTAATTAGAGGCAGTTTAAATATTCCTTTTATTTTCAGAAATCTAAATATCCTTTCTGGGACTGAGCATCTCTCCTGCATGGAGTGTCGGGGACCTCTCCTCCCTGTGAAGTGACGCAAGGACAGAGCCACCTGCCGCCAAGAGGAGATGGTTAGCTTTGTGGAGCGCGGGAAATGGCTCTCCCCGTCTGGCACTTAGTGGGCGAAGCCACAGAGGGGTGTCTACGTTATTCAGCATGACAAAGGGTCAGAGCTTTATCCAACAGGTTAATAAGTGCACGATTCCTGGAAAGTACAGTGGTCTTGGTTTCTGGTTCTCAGCTATGTCTGTGCCCTGCTCAAGCCTTTTGATTTCTCTGGGTTTTTGCTTCCTCTTCTCTGAAGCAGAGGTGATAATACACCCCCACCCCATGTCACAGGGGATGTTAGGACCACGGCACATAGTAGGATGTCATTTCTTCCACTGATAAAGCAGTAACATGGATATGCTGTAGGAGGTACTGTAGGGAATCAAAGAGGACAGAGGCTACTCAGGAAGGACTCAGTAGGTGGTCAAGGTGGCCTCTCTCCCCCGCTCGGGTGCTAATGGGGAGGTTGTGGCTGGGGGAGGGCAGGAGGTATCGGATGGCCTCGCACAGTTCTCCTGTGAACTTAAAACTGCTCTGAAAAAAAATTTTTTTTTAACTTGTCCAAGGAATCAGGACCTCTGTGCACAAGGAAACGCCAGAGACTGACTCTGGGAGACGTGGGAGCAGAGCAAGGTGGGCAGGGAGGCAGCGGTGAGGAAGCCTCCTACAGAGGCAGAGTGACAAGTGCCGGCCACCTCCAGGTTCAGGGGCCGGGGAGCGGGGCTGGACCCTGGGCTCCCTGAGGAAAAGGAAGGTGGCTTTAGCAATGACAGGTAGGGCCAGGCAAAGGTGATGGGTTTTGTGTGCCACGTCTCAATGATGTGACCTGCCACTCGCCCTCTTTGACTTTGCTTATGGGACGGAGAATACATATCTGTTGGTCGATGGATAGATGATGAACCACTGATGTTCATTAAACCTCCTTTTAAAACTTTGGGCTTAAGAGTATTTTCCATGGCATGCTAAGAATCAGTCATTTAATGATATTCCATGAATATGACTGCCTTGGGGAGTCACGAAAAATGCCGGACTGGATATGCCCGGGTGACCGTGGGCACCCGTTGAGTAATAGTCTGCCCGAGTCTCGCTCAGGGGAGGCTAGAGATGAGAACAGGACTGCAGAAAACGGGGGGGAGGGGCACCCAGAATCGCCCACAGACCCAAGTCCCCAAAAAGATTCACAATTTCCACCACTATACACGTACCAGAAACACATTTAATCAGACAGACCTATTCTAAATAACATTTTTACTTATTTATAAATATTGATTATAATGCCCTAAACATTTTTCTTCAAAAAAAAAAAATCATCCCAAAAATTCAAGTTAAATATATTTCAGGATTAGTTGGGTTTTTTGTTTGCAGTACGGTTTTTAACACCTGGTGCATCCAGGTGTCCATTGTCAGAACCCAGCGCAGGACTGACCCTTAAGCACGTGCGCGACACTGACAGACAGACCTGCTGTCTGTGGGCCTTGTCTGCCAGGACTTGGAAGGATTCGGTGTGGTTCGTGGCACCTCAGGACAGCCGTGTTGGGGGAAGTGGGAGTGGCCAGCTGCCGGGACTGCTCAGGAACTGCCTCGGAGGGAGATGAGCCCAGCTGTGTGCATCACGCCCTTACAAAAGGACCGCTGACCAGAACTGTTCCTGGTGATCTGGTGCAGATTTGGGTTTGTGCTTTGAATTCTTCCCAACAAATCTAATTGCTTTCCTTGTGTCTTTCGTTTTTCTGAGGCCAGGCTGCAGACACTAATACCTCCCAAGCCCTTTGGTAGATGGTAGTTCTTTCTGCCTACCTTACAAAGCCTCTGGCCTGTTCTGATAACAGTGGCTTTTTTTTGTTTTGGTACCAGGGATTGAACCCAAGGGTGCTTAAGCACAGAGCCACATCCCTTTTTATATTTCAGAGACAGGGTCTTGCTGAGTTGCTCAGGCTGGCTTTGAACAGGCAGTCCTCCTGCCTCAGCCTCCCTAGCCACTGGGATTAAGGCGTGTGTCCCTGTACCCACTGTTAAGTATCCCTCATCCTCGGGGCTACAAGGAGAAGGCTCCTTCCTTCTTAGGCCCACAGGTGAGAGCTGGAGTTTGGCCCTGCTTCTGGCTTAACTCGCTTTGAGACCTCGGGCAGTTTCCTTGGGCCTTCTTGGATTGTTTGTCCCCTCTCTGACCACAAGGATGGGCCTGGTATGCCCCTTCTCGTCATTTATGGCTAGTCATGGCCATTTTTCCATGCATCTGGCTGAGACTGACCTCTCTTCCCCGGGGGTTCTGTGTATGCTGCAGTCAGCAGCGTGGACGCCTGTCCCTGCCCCTCCCTCAGAGGCTTGAAGGCTTCGGGTTCTGTGAACAAGAGCCACACCATCAAGTACTGTCACTGCTGGGGAGAGCTGTCCTTACCACCTGAGGAGCACTTCTCGAGGAGATTGTCCCTGCTGGGTATGAGGAAGGTCACGCTGATTGTGATTTAGGGCTCTACCCATCATCTCGTGGTCATTCAGGGCACACAGAAACATTTTGTCTTTGCAAACTGCCATTTTTGTGGGGGAAGGACATTTCTAGTAGAAACTCACTTCTCCCTCAGACTCCTAGCCCTTCCACCCTCCTCCCTGTTGCTGTCCCCTTCCTCCACACTCTTCCTCAAAGTCCTTTTGTGCTGCACAGCAAATGACAGCTGTCAGCACCTGCAATCTAGGATCAAGTTATCTTCTCCAACTTGTTGCCTTCTCACTTTTTGTCATTGAGACCCCTGTAAAAGGAATAACCAACCCCCTCAGACTCCCTAGGAGAAAAGCCACTGGCCCTGCTCTCCCACGGCCTGGTCCTGGCCCTGCCCTCCCACGGCCTGGTTCTGGCCCTGCTCTCCCACGGCCTGGTCCTGCTCTCCCACAGCCTGGTCCTGCTCTCCCACGGCCCGGGTCCTGCTCTCCCACGGCCTGGTCCTGCTCTCCCACGGCCTGGTCCTGCCCTCCCACGGCCCGGGTCCTGCCTCTCCCACGGCCTGGTCCTGCTCTCCCACGGCCCGGGTCCTGCTCTCCCACGGCCTGGTCCTGCCCTCCCACGGCCTGGTCCTGCTCTCCCACGGCCCGGGTCCTGCTCTCCCACGGCCTGGTCCTGCTCTCCCACGGCCTGGTCCTGCCCTCCCACGGCCCGGGTCCTGCTCTCCCACGGCCTGGTCCTGGCCCTGCTCTCCCACGGCCTGGTCCTGGCCCCGCTCTCCCACGGCCCGGGACCTGCTCTGGGTGCTCTGCCAGCGTTCCTGTCATCCCTCTGAGGGGCACCTCCTAAACTCTCCATGTCCCACACAGAAACAGATTCCACAACTTCATTTTGCAGATGAAACTGAGCAGCTTGCCCAAGAACACCCAGCTCAGAGGTGGCAGCCGTGGCAGCACCCGGCGCTTGACCCTGGGTATCCTGCTTCTCAGAGGCATGCTCAGCACAGTAGGATCCTCCAGTCCCATCTAGAGGCCAGCAGGTGTCTCTCTCTGCCAATGCACTTCTCCCTCTCCTGTCTGACCCAAACCACCTCTGCCTGCTGCAGATATGAGTTAGTGCCGTTGGTGGTTTGATTCTTTGCAGAAAGATTACAAGCAGCTCTGCAAATGACAGTCAAGGAACATGAGCATTAGGTGGCCCTCATCTTAATTCTCCACCACCCCTGCCCTGGGAGCTGTGGCGAGCTTAGGATCCGCCAGCAACAGAATGGGAAGAGTGGGCAGGCAGGATCCCAGCAGGCCCCGAGCTTCTCAGCCACGCTGCTGCCACCTAGTGTCTCAGGACCTGAGCTCATCTTCATGTGGCCAGGGAAAGGACCAGGTGCTGAGCTGGGTTCCTGCAGTGTGGGGCCTGTGCCTTCCGGCCACAGCAGCCCCCACCGCTGGCACCCAGGGCACATCACAGGGCTGGTCCAGGTGTAAGTCTCAGTGAAAGAGGCAGAGATGGCAAAAGCCCTACAAGTTTTCCCCTTTCGTCAAGGCCATAAGATGCAGGACTGGATTTTTATTTTTGTTGTTTTGTTATGCTTTTCCATGGTCCCGAGGATTGAACCCAGGGCCTCGTACATGGCAGGCAAGCACTCTACTCCTGGGCTACACCCCTGCCCAGGACCGAGCTTTTTAAGTAAACAAGTGGCTAAATGTCCCACCTGCCACTGTCCATGGGTTCCCTCAGGAAGGCCTCAGGCCTGCCACTGCATCGTGTTTACCACGTATGAGCCTGGGTTTAGCTGGGGGTTCTGAGCTGCAAAAGCAGGTGTCCTCCAAGATGCTTGGGAACCACAGAATGTTCTTACCCACTGCTGCCCACACACACACCAGCTTCTCCCTCTAGCTCAACTGCGCAGATCTGAATTCCTGAATACGCAGAATATGGTTCTAGCTACCAGACGTCCTTCAAGATAGCGGCACCGTCGCCACTTCTGGGGCTCTCCACAGCTCCCTGGTTGGAAAAACCCACCTCTTTCTGGAGCCACAGTTATTTCTAGAATCAGTACTTGGCTTGTAGTAGAATCACGTCTCCCAGGTATTTCTCCCCAAATAGGGTGAAATACTCTATTGCTCTTGCCCCAGCACCTAGTGTGGTGCTTCTTGCCCAGCAGTGTGCTGCGTCCAGGAGAGGAGGGAGTGGACCTCGCTCAGTAAGGACCGGTGCATCCTGTGTGAGTGCAGCTTTCGAGGTTAGTGTAGACTGAATCCTACTATATCCAGCTGGTCTGTGCTCACCAATGAGGGCGTGGAGTCTCTGGATCCTTTCCCTAGAGAGCCTAAGTGGGGGAGCTTTCTCCAGCCCGTGGGTCCCAAGCCAGGTTACTGCACTCAAAAATCCCTAAACCAGGAGCCCCTCCCAGAGGTAAGGCTCTGCCCTGCTCCACCTCTGTGCATGCTGATCAGGAATACGGTGCCTTCTGAAACAGGGCGCGTGCTAGGAGGAGACGCAGACAGACAGAACACGTATAGAAAACGTACGCCACCCAGCTGCAGGAGCTTGGTCTGCCTGTGGCCAGCAGCGGAAGCCAGTGCACCTGCCCTCATTGAGGTCAGGCCCTGGAGGGTGGCAGCCCAGGCCTCGGGGAAGGCCTTCTGTGAGCTGCAGGGCAGGGACCAGCAAGCCACTGGGATCTGCCACACGGCAAAGACGGCCTCTCCAGGGGCCGGTGAGACTCCAAGGGACACGCTTCGGAAGTGACCCACAGCAGGTTCTGCAAGTACCCGCTGCTGACCAGGGCAAGGGAGAGTCCTGAACTTGGCCTGTGTAATCACCAGGCGGAAGGGCAGCACGGGAGGGGTTCACCTCAGCAACTACAAGCCCACGCTCCAACGGCTGCTGCAACTCGACGGGGAGAGCGGCCTGGCCACGGGCACCCTCACCACCTGTGCCTCCACCTCTGGGCCACGCCCTCCTCCGTCAGGAAGGTGCTCCAAACAGCAAGCCACACAGGCCACGGCCAGGGCGGGCTGGCAGCAATGCACACCCTGCACCCAGGTGCGCCAGAGCTGGTCTAGTGCTCCACCTGCAGGCTTTTCCTGTACCTCATTTATAAATCTGAAGAAATCATAGAAGAGCAGAAGCTAGAAATGAGCGCGGAGACCGCCAGGTCAACTCGCCACTCCCCTTTCCCATTTTACAAAGCATGTTGAGGGTGACGGGGTGTCCCAGGTGACGTGGGGACCAAGGCAGAGCTGGGCCTAGCACTCAGGTTGCTAGTCCAGGTCCAGTGCTCTATCCTGTGCTACCCAAGGCCACGCTAATAGTGCCTTGCTCCCAGGAGTGTCCCCTGTAGCCCCGAGGCCAGCCCTCCTCACAGGACACTTAAGTAGGACTGGCACCATCTGTCCCGCCTAACAGTGTCTGTTTCTTGGCGTTGCTGGGTGCCGCAACCCTAGTCCGCGGTGGCGCGCTGACCTGTCCTCACCAGATGTGTCGTCTGCTTGTTGTTGACTTCTGGGAGCGACGTGCCTGGTCCCTGCCTTGTCCGTCTGTCATAGAGTGGTTTCTCCCTTCTTTGGAAGTACCCGAGAGCTCCCGGTGGGGAGGCGGAGGCTGTGCTGGCAGCCTGGGGCCAGCCCCTCGCCAGGCCCTGCTCCCGGCGCTCCCTGTGCACTCTCGGTGCCCGTGGCTGGCCCCGCGCTGCCCGCCTGGAGCCCACAGAGCCCCCACAGCTGCAGCTTAGGGAGTGTCCTGCTGCCTTCAGCCATGCTGGGCTGCTTCTGCCCAGGGGCCAGGGACAGTGTGCGCCAGACTCCTGCGACAGGTTGTGAAGAGGAGCAAAGGGTCCGTGTGGCGGTCTCCTTCCAAGTCCTGCTCCTCCTGTGGGCCACACCGCCACCTGCCCTGGCACTTCAGGTGCCTCTGGTCCTCTCAGGGGACCCGGAAGCAGCCGCCACGCGCCTCACAGCAGACACTGAAGTCACAGACTGGAGCCGTCATCTTCAGTCCCCCCGCGACTGCACTCCAGGTGCCCCTGCCCTGTGTGTGCTGATGTGTTCCAGGCCCGGCACCGATGGCGTGGCACTCCGCGAGGGCCAGCACCCCTGGCTCCGTCCAGCCCAGCCCTTCCTGGGCCTCATCTCTCTTCTGCAGCGAGGATGTTCCCCTCTTCGATGCTCTGCAGCTGCAGCCGCTGACTCGCAAGAGCCCGGCTGCCTCGCCGGCCCCCGGGGCCAGCCCCAGGGATGGCCCGTGCTGGGAACAAGACACCCGGCAAAGCCTCCTCCCCAAATAAGTTGATTTTGGCCTCAGCCTCAATGGCCCTGGCCAAGCTGGCTGCATAGCTGTCCAAGGACTTGTGTACTTCCGCTTTCACATGGAGAATGGAGTTCTTGGCAGCTTCTGGGGAGAAGGCAGAGAGAAGGTTAGCAGAGGAGCCACGACCCACGGCTGCCCTGCGCTGGGGAGGGAGGCACGCTGGGGTAGCCAAATTCCCCAGCTAAAATCCCGGACTCCCAACGTGCTACCCAGAGACTCTCAGGAGTTGCTTTGGTCCCTCATTTGTAGAGGGCAGCTCGGACTTCACAGGGTCCCTGTACTACGAGTGAGTTCCTTTTAAGATGCTCCGCCATCTTGGAAGAGTTCTCTGCTCTTCCAGATCCCCAGATCAGAGTGCCACCTGTGGCTGTGACCACCACAGACCCGAATGCCAGCTCTCCTCTCCACTCTGCCCAGAGCTTCACCAAGTCACGGGGACCTCAGGGGTGGGAGAGACATTAAGGCACCCGAGCCAGGATCAGGACCACCGGCGAATGGACTGGACAGGGAGGCAGGCCGCTCCCGCCTCCACACCTTGCCCATAGTGCGCACGCACTGCTCCGTTCTGGTCACATTTCCTCAAGAGCAGGCAGCCCACTCTTCCCCCTCCCTCTTTCGTCAATATGGGGGCCAGGCCCAGTGGGCTCCCACCGAGCGGCATCCTTTTAACTGTTGTTTTGAGACAAGGTCTCGAGGCTCATCAAGTTGCTGAGCTGGCCTTACACGCTGTCCTCTCCTGCCTCAGCCTGAGTCAGCCTCCTGAGTCCTGGCTCCCAGGCGCGGGCCACGGTGCCCAGCTCGCAACCCACTCGCCAGGAGGGAAGAGGGGAGTGGCAGGGGTGTCACCCTGCCCGTTCCCAGGCCTGCAAAAAGTGCCTTCCGAGTTGCGCTCCCAGGACGCAGGTGTGAAGGGGCAGGCGTGGCCCTGTGTGGGCCAGGGGCAGACTGGGGTTCAACTGATCAATTCTGGGGCTGGGGTTGTAGCTCAGTGGTATAGTGCTCGCCTCACCCGCTCGAGGTCCTGGGTTCAATCCTCAGCACCATATAAAAATAAGTAAATAAAAATCAAGACACTGTGTCCATCTACAACTAAAAAAATTTTTTTTAAATTGATCATTTCTGTAAAAGTAATAATTATAAAGCCTGTGGAGCTGCTGGTCCAAGCTCCCTCCATTCCTGAATCTGCCTTGTCTGGGAAGTGGTCGATTAGGTCTCTTCCTGTCTGGCCTGCGTCACCACCTCCGCGTTCACTCTGAATTCAGGAAGAGATTCATTATGTAGAGAAGAAGTAGAAGAAACCGATGATGCACCACAAACTCTGTTGGGCCCATACTTATTTTGCATTCAGCATTTCTGGAGACTTACATCTTAAAGCCCTGGCCCCTCTACCCCATCCACAGCCCAGCCATGCTGGTGCTGCCCTCCCTTGGGTTCAGAGCACAGGTTCTAAAATTTGTGGGCAGCTGGGTGGCTCCTTTTTTTTTTTTTTTTTTTCTCTTTTTTGGTACCGGGGATTGAACTCAGGGGCACTCGACCACTGGGTCACACCCCCAGCCCTTTTTTTGTATTTTATTAGAGACAGGGTCTCACTGAGTTGCTAAGTGCCTCGCCATTGCTGAGGCTGGCTTTGAACTCGCGATCCTCCTGCCTCAGCCTCCCAAGTGCTGGGATGACAGGGGTGCGCCGCCGCGCCCGGCTCGGGTGGCTCCTTTGTTGGGAAGCTCCTCCTGAGTTCCAGAGCAGCAGGGGTAGGTGTTCAGAACAGCTGGAGAGGGGACTGGAGGGAGGGGCTGCAGCCGGAGTCACCCCTCGAGGGACCCAGGGCCTGCCTCAGCTCTGGGCAGCTGTGGCTTCTGCTCGCTGGCCGACTGGAGGAGCTGTGGCTTCAAGGCCAGGTCCACATTTGTAGCCGCACGTCGCCCACAGGGCAGGAGGGGGACGCAGGGCCCGGCTGTGTGCGGCAGCTGCGCAGCTGCTTTCCCTGGCTCAGCCGCTGCTCGCTCTGAGCTGGGAGCCTCCAGACTCCAGTGAGACGGCAGGGTGGCGTCAGGTGGGCACAGGGGACAGGCCCTGGGTACGTGGAGCGGGGCAAGGCTCTGCCAAGCAACCTCCCTAAGGGCCTCCTTCCCGACGTTTTCCTGAAGCAGTTGTCACAGAACCCACCTTTGATCTGTTCCACTTCGTCCTCAAATGTCACCGAGCTCCTCCTCTTGGGCGGGCAGGTGCAGTGGGCAGGCGGGGGGTCCTCAGACACGCAGTCTTCCAGCAGCATCACGTCTGTCCCTGAGACGGAGGGCGTGACAGCGACCCCAGGTCCCCTCCCCTCAACAGCCTCGGCCTCCCCCACTCCTTCAGACCCTCGTCAGGTGCAGCCGACTGCCCTGCAGCACCCCCTCCCCCATGCCCCAGCGGTCACCGCACTCTGGGGGTCTGCTCACAGCCCGCGGGGTGCCCCCCCCACAGGGCCTGCACGGCGCTCTCCCGGGAGTGGGCAACAAGCCACCGCACAGGGGCTTCGTGTCTGCTGGACCCCGAGGGGCAGGCGGGCAGGGCTGGGTGGACGGGGTCTTCTGAGTGACTTGCTTCAGGTGAATGTGTCTCCACAGTTGAGACAAGTGCCCCCAAACGCGGGGACTTGAAGTTCAAAGTGCTTTGGGAACCAAAACAAAAGCCAAAGGAGGTTCTGGAGCTGCAAGTGGAACCCCCTGCCCAGGCCGCTGCTGCGGGCTTGGCACTGCCGCCTTCAGGTCCCCGGGGGACAGGCGGCAGTCGTGGCCAGTGCCCTGGCTTCTCCAGCAACGCGGAGCGTGCACTGCCCCGTGGGGACCCTGGCAGCTCTGTGGGTGGTGCTCACCCAGGCCCGGGGGGCTCAGAGGCGGGGCCCGGGGATGGGGGTGCTTCCCAGAGCGTGGGCGTCCCGAGGCAGCGGGCATGGTGGGCCACGGTGACAGGCTGCACAGATCGCCGGGCCTCCGTGCCAGGGACAGGTGCCCTCTGGTACGGGGCTGCTGCCCTGAGCCTAGCAGGCCCTCGGGTGCCTGAGGTGAGGCAGCTGCCCAGGGCCAGCAGGAGGTGAGGCCAGGCGGCTCCAGGCCCTGGGTCAGAGGTCGTCGTGATTACGACAGCCGGTCACCTTTTGAACCAGCTCCTCCTCGGGCACTTCCGGCCACAGTGACACCTTTGTGCGGGACAGCGGGACAGAGGGACAGAGCTGCCTTCACAGGGGCGCTGGCAGCGGCCCCCCCCCTGCCCGACAAGCTTACCCGAGTCCCGGGAGCAGCTGAAGCCCGTGTCCCCCGTGCTGCTGCTGTGCCCCAGCGGCTGTGCTCCCGCCATGAGGGCCGTGAGGTGCGGGGACAGGCCCAGGTCTGCAAAGCAACGAGGGCGTGTGACACAGCGACCAACGGCTCGCCCCACTGCCCCTGCCTGGCCTCCCTGGCAGAGCTGCTCCCAGCCCCTGAAGGAGGCCTCAGCTGCTCCCTTCTGCTGCCCCCGTCCCACCGGGCAGGCCGCAGGGTCTCCACGGGGGGACCCGGCAGTGAGACAGGTGGGGGCACCTGAGAGGAGCCGTCACCCCGAGGGCCACACCGGTCCCCCTGAGACCCTGCTTGAAGACAAAAGGGGACGCCAGAGGCTCAAGCCCCACAGGAGGGGAGGACGCTGGGAAGCTGGGAACACGGATGAGGGTGGACACGGCCCGGGAGGGACCTGAGCGGCAGGGCAGGGCAGGGCCAGGAGAGGGGCCTCCTCCCTTGGCCGGGCGTGGGCACCTGAGGCCAGGAGCCTGCAGCGGAGCCCTCGGCTGGCCGCCCTCGCCACCCCAACCGTCACTGCAGCCCCGGCCCCAGGGCGGGCAGGAGGTGGGACGGGCACCAGCGCTGGACCGGCACAGAGCGGGTGAGGAGTCACGCCCGCGGCCCGACCCTCTGCCACCCAAGCTGGGCTGGGGGCTGGGCCCGAGGACTCCTCCCGGGAGAAGGAGGGGAAGAGCCCGTGTCACCTGCGCCGAGAAGGACAGGATCAAGCTGAAGAGCGGCCCGGGCGGGTCGGCCACGGACCAGCACGGAGGACGGGGCGAGGATGAACCTGGGGAGCCACGCAGGGAGCTCAAGGAAGGACCCCACGGAGAGAAAGTCAAGAACCCGCGAGACAGAGCTGGACAGAGCTGGACAGAGCTGGACAGAGCTGGACAGAGCTGGACCACCAGAGAAGGCCACAGACACAGAGAGCGCTAAGAAATCAAGACGGAAGACAGACGTCGAACCCCGAGATCCCTCAGGGAGGCCCTCCTGTGCTGTGGGCACGTGTCCCCAGAGCTCGTGCTGGAAACGTCATGCCCAGGGCAGCCGTGTGGGGAGCTGGGGTCTGAGGAAGGATCGGCCTCGTCGCTGCAGAAGTGGGCGCGGGCGCGAGCGCGGGCGCGGGGTGAAGGCGCGGCTGCCCCCTTGCTCTCTGCTCTTGCTGTTCCACCCCACCGTGGCGTGACATGGCACAGGGGTCTTGCCAGAGGACGACACCATGCTCCTGGGCTTTCCAGACTCCACAATCATCTTTGTCCATTATAAATTCCCTGTCTGACCTCAGGCGTTTTGTTTCAGCAGCAGAAAACGGACTAAGACAATGATCTACCTTGAAGACGCTCGTGTGTCCCACCCCACCCCCAGCAGAAGACCTCACTCTTCAATTTCCTCCTAGTGCTTCTGAGGGACAAGGTGGTGGCAGGTGCCCTCTCCTTTCTTCCCTGGAGCCAGGAGGAAATGGTGTTGGTAAGGAATGGCAGTGCCAGCAAGCTCCCTCAGAACCTCTTTTGCGTGACCTCCCGGGACCCCACGAGAAGCTGCCCTTCGCCTTCCCTGGTGTTGGTGCTGTGACAGAGCTGGGGACGGAGGACACCCCAGCACCCCCGCTGCACCTGGCCACCCCTCCAGGGCCTGGGTGCAGGGCATGCTGCGCTCAGCAGGAGGCCGAGTGTGGACGCAGCCGCAGGACCCTGCCGGCCGGGACGGCGGAAGCCCAGTGGGTTCTGGACGCCCCTCTGAGGCCACGGCAAAGGCCTGGGACGTGTCTCAGGGCCACCAGTGGGAGGGCTCCTCTGTGCCCGACCACGTGGTTCAGCGGCGAGGTCTGGGATCAGGGCACCAGGTGGCATCGCTCGCCCGCTTATCCAGTGCTTCCCGCGGGAAGCCCGTCACCGCAACTTCTCCGTGGGCCAAGCCAACCCTGAATAAAAGCACATGGGACGGGCCCTGGGGCTTGCGGCTCCCCGGGAGGACACGGTGGGTAGAAGCCACTAACCCTTTTAGGAACTGAAGCAACGCAGGACTCCGGGCACCCCGCAGTAACCGGAGGCTGGAGGTGCCACCAGGAAGCTGCTCAGGAAAGCAAAGGAGGCCAGTTCACAGGCTCCAGGTGCCCCCCCAGCCCCGGCACCTCGACGGACCTGATGGGAGGCAGAGCCTCCTTCTCGGGAGGCCAGCGAGAGGTTCTGTTGGCAGCCACAGCAGCCTGGAGCACACCCCAGGTGAGGGCACCTGCGTCCCGCCATGCTCCCAAGGCCTGGCGCTGTGGGCGGAGGGGCTGCCAGCGCTCCCCCGAAGGCCCCCTCTGCCCTCTGCCTGCCAGTGGCCGCCTGGCAGCTTCGGATGTGTGGTCTAGCGGCCGAGTGTGAGCGTGGACGCAGCTCTCAGCACTGGAGGCCCAGGTCCACCCGGTGACGGCCCACCGTGAGGGGAACGCACTGCCGCACCTCCAGGAGGCCCAGACACCTCAACCGCCAGGCGAGGCCTCGGTGGGGACATGCCGGTGACCCCACAAGCAGAAGGTCCGGCGGCCAGCGGCAGCCGGTCCCCCTGGAAAGCGTCCGCTCGAGGCGACAGAGCGAGAGACTAGAGCCCGCGATGAGACCTGCCGTCAGCGGGGCCTTCCCGTCAGCGTGGCCTTCCCGTCAGCGTGGCCTTCCCGTCAGCGTGGCCTTCCCGTCAGCATGGCCTTCCCATCCGTCAGCGTGGCCTTCCCGTCAGCGTGGCCTTCCCATCCATCAGCGTGGCCTTCCCATCCGTCAGCGTGGCCTTCCCGTCAGCGTGGCCTTCCCATCCGTCAGCGGGGCCTTCCTGTCTGTCAGCGTGGCCTTCCCGTCAGCGTGGCCTTCCCGTCAGCGGGGCCTTCCCGTCAGCGTGGCCTTCCCGTCAGTGGGGCCTTCCCGTCAGCGGGGCCTTCCCGTCAGCGTGGCCTTCCCATCCGTCAGCGTGGCCTTCCCTTCAGCGTGGCCTTCCCGTCAGCGGGGCCTTCCCTTCAGCGGGGCCTTCCCGTCAGCGTGGCCTTCCCGTCCGTCAGCGGGGCCTTCCCGTCAGCGGGGCCTTCCCGTCCGTCAGCGTGGCCTTCCCATCCGTCAGCGGGGCCTTCCCGTCAGCGGGGCCTTCCCGTCAGCGTGGCCTTCCCATCTGTCAGCATGGCCTTCCCTTCAGCGTGGCCTTCCCGTCAGCGGGGCCTTCCCTTCAGCGGGGCCTTCCCTTCAGCGGGGCCTTCCTGTCAGCGGGGCCTTCCCTTCAGCGGGGCCTTCCCTTCAGCGGGGCCTTCCCGTCAGCGTGGCCTTCCCGTCCGTCAGCGGGGCCTTCCTGTCAGCGGGGCCTTCCCTTCAGCGGGGCCTTCCCTTCAGCGGGGCCTTCCCGTCCGTCAGCGGGGCCTTCCCTTCAGCGGGGCCTTCCCGTCAGCGTGGCCTTCCCGTCTGTCAGCGGGGCCTTCCTGTCAGCGGGGCCTTCCCTTCAGCGGGGCCTTCCCTTCAGCGGGGCCTTCCCGTCAGCGTGGCCTTCCCGTCCGTCAGCGGGGCCTTCCGGTCAGCGGGGCCTTCCCGTCAGCGGGGCCTTCCCTTCAGCGTGGCCTTCCCTTCAGCGGGGCCTTCCCTTCAGCGTGGCCTTCCCTTCAGCGGGGCCTTCCCATCCGTCAGCGTGGCCTTCCCGTCCGCCAGCGGGGCCTTCCCGTCAGCGGGGCCTTCCCATCCGTCAGCGTGGCCTTCCCGTCCGTCAGCGGGGCCTTCCCGTCAGCGGGGCCTTCCCGTCCGCCAGCGGGGCCTTCCCGTCAGCGTGGCCTTCCCTTCAGCGGGGCCTTCCCATCCGTCAGCGTGGCCTTCCCGTCCGTCAGCGGGGCCTTCCCGTCAGCGTGGCCTTCCCTTCAGCGGGGCCTTCCCGTCAGTGGGGCTCCGGGCACCACGGCATGAGCTTCGGCCTTTGCTCTGTTTTGGGGACCTGGTCACCCTGTGGGGGACAGCTGTCCAGGTGCCCTGCAAAGGCAGGCCCACAGGACCAGGCCGGACCCCGGGGCTCTCCTCACGGCTCTGGAATGGCCCTGCCCATCCTCCCCGTGGGAACTCGGGGCACTCCAGGGACGGGAGGGGGCCCGGAGGCAGGCTCGCGGCAGGGCCTAGGGGTCAGCCGCAGGCCACAGCCCTGCCACAGAGGGCTGGGACGAGGGAGCAGCGACCTGCCTGGGCAGCGCGGCGTGCGGCAGGGCTGCTGGTGCTGCTGCCCTTCCAGGAGGAACCAGGGGACTCCCGGGTCCTGTCCCTGGAGACGGCCACGGACTCGGGCCCCATCACCCACGAGCTCTTCGACCCCAAGGCACCCACAAGTGGGAGGAGAGCCCGGCCGCCGGCTCGCCAGTGCCGCCATCGCAGCCGCTGCCCGCCGGCTCGGGCCAGAGCTGCGCTGCGCCTGGGCACGGGGGCAGCTTGGCTGTCCACCCTGTCCTCCCCCTCCTCTGTCCTCGGTTCCCTGCCTCATTCTCACGTTTGCGGCGACAGAAAACATCTACTCGTTCCTGCTAGAAGACGAACTTGGCAAAATCTGAGCGCAAGAGGCAGCGGTGAAGGAAGCCGGGCAGGGCGTCCTGCTGGCCACCGGTCGCCCCGCACAGGCGGACGCGAGGGGCAGGCGGGCTCTCGCTGGCGGAACCAGGAGGACACGCCCGAGGCTTTCTGCCCATGACTAGAATAAGAACCTCAGACTTCCTTCTGTCTCCAGAACGACACTCCGAGGACGCCAAGAAAGCCATCAGTCTACCGGGTGTGGCACGGCCCCGTGTGGAGGTCCCCGTCACCTCTGCCACCAAGCGTCCATGTTAATAGGAGTCATCTCTTTCTCCCTCCCTCTTGAGGGGCGTGGGGACCCCATCTCATGAGGGGAAATCAGCTGGCTGGCTGATGGCTGCCCACAGCCGCCCGGCAGGAGGTCAGACCCACAGTCTGACTGGGCCCTCAAGCTCCTCTGGTGGCAGGCGGTGGTGGCCTCCCTCAGCCTCCCTCAGAACAGCAGAGTGACAGCTGCGGGGCAGCAGCCACCAGAGGGTGCCCAAGGCAGCTGGAGGAGAAAGGTGACCAGCAGAGACTGCCGCAGAGACCACACGGCTGAGGGCGCCCAGGAGGTCCAGGCTCAGCCAGCGCAAGACAGGCCCACAGCCCTGCGCCCCAGAGGGGCCGTGGCCAGCACGTTCCCGGCCATGTCCAGCCTCTCCCTGCACAAGATCACGCGCACGCGGCCTGGGCCTGATCCCAGCCACGGAAGCTCTCCGAGCTGTGCCTCCAACTCTCCTGCAAGTCTAGAATCGCTCCAAAGTTAAAAGTTAGAAAAGCCTGACCCCTGGCCAGCACCTCCTCCGGTCTCACTGAGTGTGGTGACTCTGACCGGGGTCAGCTGGCAGAGGGAGGGGCAGCCGTGGTCGCCATGCCCATGTCTCAGTGAAGGGCTGCATCTGGCACCGCCACCTCCCAGGGTGAGGAGACCCCTGGCCTGGGAGGGGAGGACTGGGTGAGCAGCCGGCCAGGGAGGGAGCAGGCAGGGAGGGCAAACCCGGGGGAGAGGGGGGGAGGGCGGCGGGAGGCCAGGCCCGCGCAGACCCCTTCTCTCTAGAGAGAGCAACTGCGCTGAGACCGGCGGTCCCGACGGGGCTTAGGAAAACAGCCCTCTGCATCATGGCGCCCGGGACTGCCTCTTGTGGAACTAGCTGACCTGCTGGGCCGCACGGGAAGGTGCCAGGACCCCAGCGGCACTGGTGTGCTCCTTACCCACAGGAAATCTGTGCTTTTTTTTTTTTTTTTTGTACTGGGGATTGAGCTCAGGGGCACTCGACCACTGGGCCACATCCCCAGCCCTTTTTTGTATTTTATTAGAGACAGGGTCTCACTGAGTTGCTAAGGGCCTCGCCATTGCTGAGGCTGGCTTTGAACTCACGATCCTCCTGCCTCAGCCTCCCAAGTGCTGGGATGACAGGCGCGCGCCACCGCGCCCGGCTGTAAATCTGCGCTTTGAGCCAGAGGCGAGGCCACAGTCCTGGGAGAACCCGCCCACCAACAGAGCAGCTGGCAGGAAGACCCCCGACTACAGCGGCCTGGTGGGGGGTCCCTTTCCCAAGCGGCTCCCAAGTTACCTGTGATTCTGTTGGAGATGCTGAAGAGCCGGGAGGTCCTCTGTCGCTGCGCGAACGGTTCCCGGTAGTACCGGTCCCCAAAGCACATGCCCAGGAGCTCCTTGCGCACAGTCTTGTTCCAGAGTCCGTAGATGAGCGGGTGGCAGACGGCGCTGGTGAAGGACAGCCACGTGGCCCAGGTCTCCAGGGCGGGGGAGACACAGTTCTTCCCCCAGAGGGCCTCGGAGGTGATGACGACCATGTAGGGGCCCCAGGTGACCATGAAGGCGCCGATGACCACCAGGATGGTGCCGAGGGCCTTGCACTGGTTGGCCGAGTAGACCACGCCCTGGAGCGCGTGCCTGCGGCTGCCCGAGGACGAGGTGGAGGCACTGGAGCTCTTGCGGCCGCCCCCGCGCGCGTCCTCCTCGGCCAGCACGGCCGCGCCGCAGTGCACCTTGCGCGCCTTGACCCTGGCCACGCGGAAGATGACGCCGTAGCACACCAGCATGGCCAGGAAGGGGAGCAGCGCGCACCACACCTGCCAGAAGGCCGTGTAGCCCGGCGCGCGGTGCCAGGCGGCCACGCACATCCACTTGAACTCGTCGAACTCCAGCGAGGACCACCCGAACAGCGGGGGCAGGCAGCCGACCAGGGAGTGCAGCCAGACGTAGGCCAGCGCCACCACGGCCCTGTTGCCCGTGATCTTCGTGGGGTAGGCCATCGGGTACAGCACGGCGTAGTAGCTAGGAGAGGAGCAGGGCGAGAGGGGTCAGGGGCGCCTGCGCCCGGCCGCGCCCTCCCCACGCATGGCCGCTGTCGTGCCGCTCTGCAGGCCCCGAGGGTCACGCATCTGCGCTTGCTGATGGTGATGCATTTAGGTCAGTTTCCAGAGGGATCTTAAAGAACCCACTCGCCTATAATCCCAGGGTTCGGAGGCCGAGGCAGGAGGATCGCGAGTTCAAAGCTAGCCTCAACAACGGCGAGGCTCTTGGCAACTCAGTGAGACCCTGTCTCTAATGAAATACAAAGAAGGGCCTGGGATGTGGCCCCTGGTCGAGTGCCCCTGAGTTCGATCCCTGGCACCGCCCCAGACAAACAACAGAGTGCGAAGGTCTCGGGCATGGCTCAGTGGGCATTTCCTGAAAGCTGCTGCGTGTCCTGGGCATGCAGGTGAGAAGCAGTGGTGGGAAGGCAGCCGGCGCAGGGGGCTGGGGTGGGGAAGGCCAGGCCCACCCTCACAGCTGTGCGCAGCGGGGTGTGGCTGCCCTTCAAGGCCACCGGAGAGAGCACAGAGCCCCGACAAGGAGAAGAAACACGAGGTAAACGGAGGCCACTGGCTCTATGGTCCCCACGCACGTGAGCTGTGCCTGGCATGCCACCGTGTCCCCAAGTCCAGGGACCAGGGCCGGGGCCCCAGCAGGCAGCTCTAGGATGGAGGAGGTCGCAGGCCCCGAGCCAGCCAGCCGGGAGGACAGGCCTCCTGGAGGAGGCAACGCTCAAGAGCCAGGTGGGGGACGCTGACCAGGACCAGCCAGGACAAAGCCGGCGCGGCAGGTGTGGAGGGGGCGCGCGGGTGCCGCTCAGTCAGGAAGGCACGGCGTGGGGGGCAGGCGTGGGGTCCAGTGGGCGGCAGGCCTCGCTCAGGACTGGGCCTTTCACTGGAACTGCGAGAACTCAGACGCGGGGCTGGAAGTGACCCCTGTCCAGACTGTCCCTCCAAGGCGCTGCTGCCTACGGGAGCAGGACTTTCCCACGAGGACGACGTGGGGGACAGCGTGGCCACACCCGTGCTGCCCTACGCGGCAGGATGCGAGAGGGACCGGGGGCTGGAGGGGCACCTCCAGATCACCCGTGAGGCGTCCCCCGGCAGCCCTGTCTGCGTCACCACGGGCACCGGAGCTGAAGTGCCACATGTCTCCAGAGAGGCCGCCTTCAGTGTCCCCACGGTTTACCGGGGCTGCTCTGATCTCAGGCTGAGACCCGGGCCAACGTCTGGCCTGGGGACAGGGCCCTGCCGCAGCCGCTGCGCCACGCGTGGTCTGCCTCGGCAGGCCCTGCTCCTGCCAGCTGTGCCCCCCGCGCTGGCTCAGCCCCCAGAGCTTCCCGCCTCCTTCGTGAGCGGGCACCAGCACCTCCGTGCCCACCAGGCCGGGCCCGCCCGCTCCTAGGAGTGGACGGCACAGAGCCCCGAGAGGCCGAGGCAGGGGCAGGGCCTGCTCTCACGTCCCCCTGGCCCCGCCCTCTCCCATGACCCTTGGGGACACTGGACCCACTGAGCCCTGGGTGACTCAAGCAGCTGTGTGTCCTCTTTCCTCTGCCGAGTGCCCAGCAGAGACACTGACCTGCGTGACGTCACCCAGGCGAGAGGAACGTGAGTGGAGTTTGCAGGGCAGGACAGGGACACTTCCAGGAAGATCCCTTCACTTCCCAGAAGACACCGCCAAGATTTCTGTTTTTCTCCACCTCTACGGAGGGGGACCTCGGAACCCGGGGTGTCACGGGGGTGAGGGGCCAGGCTGCTGCAGGCTAGCCGTCCTGGCTCCTTCCACCAACCCTGCCCCACAGTCACGGAAACAGCCACAGCCAACAAGCAGTCCCCGCCGTGCCGCCCTGCTGGCCTCCACACCGCCCTGACCACCACTCCGCGGCAAGGCTGTGACAGTCGCTCTGAGGTCACTGCTGAGGAGGTGCAGCACCGGCAGCTCCTGCGGAGCAGGACCGTTTCCTCCCTCCCGAGGGTGCCACTGAGGCAGATGCCGCAGGCCCCGGGGCCACCTTGCTTTTAGTCCTGATTTGGACGGGGGGGGGGGGGGGGGGGGGGGGGGGACCTAAGCCTTGGAGTGCGGGAATCGCACCCTATCACGGGGAGGGGCGGTCCCCCATCTTCCCACCCAAACCTGGGTTTGTGTGCTCGGAATCGTAGACCGGGAACTCCGTTTTAAACTGAAGCTCCTGTAAGCTCAAAGAAAATGGAACAAAGCAAGTCCCTGTCCCCCGTGGGTCGACACAGGCCCCCGGAGAGGGCTGTCTCTGTCTCCCGAGCTCTGAGCGTCCCTGCGGCTCCCGGCCTTGCTCAGACACGAGCCTGCTCACAGCCCGTCAGATCCCAAGGACACTTTCAGGATGTCCCGAGTGACGGAGAATCTGTGCGCAGCCAGCGCTCCGGCGTGGGCCCGCCACCCCCACACGGCACGGCAGCTGCTCCACCGGCCGACCCCTCCCAGCTGCAGTAGCACCCAGCCCACGCGGGGTCCCTGGGCGAGCCCATCGCCCCCCATGAACGAGGTCCTCACAGCACAAGCTACTGTCCTTGTCACCTACTGCTTCAGAACGGGAGTGTCATGGCCACAGTGTGGGGCAGAGGCCCTAGCACCCAGCAGCCCGGCGCACGGAGGCTCGTCTGGAGGTGACCACACGTCACGCCTGGCAGCCGCGTGTGCTCACGGTGAGCCCAGCTGGTGGAGCCACGCCCACAGTGACTGTCACTGCGGTCCCGTCCTCTCCACGGGCGGCCTGTGCTGCTGCGGCCATCTGTCCTACCAGCCTGACAGGTCCCTCCCTTCTCCCTGCCTCCCGCCCTTCCCTCCTCAGTGCCAGTGGGCACCTGGGTCCCCAGGCACGCAGGCAGGCTGCCACCACTGAGCCGCACCGTCCTGTGGACTGCGTTCCCGGGGGTTCTCGGCTGGGGTGGCCGGGGGCGTGCCTGGCGATGTCCCGAGGCCCTGCGCGGCCACACCGGGGGCGTCAAGGAAGGCACGGGCTCCCTCCCCAGGGCCACACCTCAGAAGGCCCAGCCCTGCAGCCTGGAGTCTCAGCGGCCGCGCACAGCACGGAGCGCCACACGCCCGGGAGGCTGAGGCCACGCGGGTGACAAAGCAGGCCACGGACACGTGTGCAGAGCCTGCTTCAGAGCCCACTGTGCACAGCCAGAACCGCTAGAGGGACCCACGGGCACGTGCAGCGGTCGTCCAGGTGGTCCGTGAGCTGCTGCTCCCTCCTCCACACACCATCGCTGGGAGAGCAGACGGGCAGGGGCCGGCTCCTGGGCTGGGTCCTCCCCGCCCCGAGGCCTCCCCCGGGGCCCAGGGGACGGTCCACCACCACGCCCACCAAACACCTGAGGGTCCGGAAAGAGCCTGGGGACTCGGCACCCAGTGACCATACCCGGGCCTGGCCCATTGCTGACCACATCGCAGGACGCTGACCTGCCCTCCCTCCCCACGTGGGGAGGGGAGGGACTGCTGGTGAATCCAAGCCGGAGGCTGGAGACTCCCGCCAGCGCCCGAGACCTGCGGCCACCTCTGCCAGCAGCGGGGGCCTGCAGCACCTGCGGGCCCAGGGGAACAGTGGTGACATCCCCACTGAACTGAGCCACGCGCAGAGCAGCCGGGCTCCAACACACTCAGCCTCTCCCGGTGCTGCTGCCTGTGTGCCCGGGCTGACCTGTCCCCTGCTGCCCCTCCTGCCCTGCATGGGAAGGAGTGAGGGACCCCATCAGGGTCCAGGGTCAGCTGGGGCCACGGGCGCATCGGGAGGAAAGGGCCCCGCTGACCCTCCTCGGCCCCGTCTTCACGTGGGAAAGGAGCAGTGGTCTGCAGGCTGCTTTTTGCTTTCTGTTTTTAAACAATGGAACTTGAAAAAACAAAAATTGCAATCATGCATCACTTAAAAAAAACAGGGCACCAGGGGCTGGGGTCATAGCTCAATGGCAGAGCACTTGCCTTGCACATATGAGGCACTGGGTTCGATCCTCAGCACCACATAAAAATAAATACAACATCAGGAGGCTGAGGCAGGAGGATCGCGAATTCAAAGCCAGCCTCAGCAATAGCGAGGCTCTTAGCAACTCCGTGAGACCCTGTCTCTAATAAAATACAAAATAGGGCGGGGGATGTGGCCCAGTGGTCGAGTGCCCCTGAGTTCAATCCCCAGTGCCAAACAAACAAATAAATAAAATAAAGATATTGTGTCCATCTTAAAAAAAAAAAAAAAAACCAGGGTACATTCCGAGAACCGGGCACCGGGCACTTTCATCACTGTGCAAACATAACGGAGAACGCTGCACAAACCCGAGGGCACGCTGCTGCCCCGCCCTGGACCACGTGACGCGCACCCTCACACGCGTGGCCCGCTGTCGGCCGAGGGACGAGGGTCACGGAACCCAGACAGGTGAAGCAGAGGCCCGGGCTGGGGCCACGAGGCCCACACACCTCCCAGCAGAGGCCCGGGCTGGGGCCACGAGGCCCACACACCTCCCGGCAGAGGCCCGGGCTGGGCCGGGGCGGAGCGTCTGGCCAGCAGCGGCCGGGGCGGGCTTACCGGTCGAGGGCGATGAGCCCGAGGGTCAGCATGCTGGCCGCGCTGATGAGCAGGTAGAGCAGGGCCGAGAAGTTGCACCAGACCACGCCGAAGACCCACTGCCTGCGGACGGCGCTGGCCACCACGAAGGGCAGCACCAGCACCGACAGCAGCAGGTTGGACAGCGTCAGGCTGAGGACGAACTTGTTGCTGAGGGTGAGGAGGTAGGACTTCTTGTACAAGGTGACCACGACGGCCAGGTTGCCCAGGCACACCGACACGGCGATGACCACGATGGCCACGAACTCGGGGACGCCGCTGCCGCTGGCCCCGCCCTCCTCCGCGGTGAGGTTGCTCAGCTCCTTCCTGTGGCCGAGGGAGGAGTTGAGGCTCATGGTCAGCGCGCCTCGGCCTGGGGTGGGCAGAGCATGCTGGACGACTGCAGAGACAGGACGGGACCGGGGACAGGAAGAGCCTCGTCACATCGCATCAGCCGCAGCTTGCAAGAGAGGCAGCAGAGGCTCGGCGGGGAAGCCCCAGGCTGTTCCCCACCAGCCTCCCCACCAGCCTCCCCACAGCCTCCCTGTGCGCTGCCCCTGTGTGTGGTGCTCACTCTGGGCTCTGGCGACTTCTCCAGCCCAAAGTTCGGGTCTGCGGAGCCCAAAGGCTCCAGGCGTGGCCTCCACTTGGTGCAGCCTTCGGGAGGCTTCAGGGCACTGGGGCATGCCCTGGAAGGGGGCTGTGGGACCCAGTCTCTTCCTCTTTCATTTCCCGACTGCCATGAGGTGAGCCTCTCTGCTCACCACCGTATGCTGCCTTGCCACGCGCCCAAAAGTAGCGGGGCCACGTAACCACAGACCGGAACCTCCAAAACTGAGAGCCAAGATAAACTCATCCCCTGCCCTTTTGGTACTGGGCATCTAACCCATGGACACCCGACCACTGAGCCACATCCCAAGCCCTATTTTGTATTTTATTTAGGGACAGGGTCTCACTGAGTTGCTTAGCACTTGGCTTTTTGCTGAGGCTGGCTTTGAACTCGAGATCCTCCTGTCTCAGCCTCCCAAGCTGCTGGGATTGCTGGCATGTGCCACTGCGCCCACCTCCCTGGCCCTTTTTATTTTTTATTTTAAGACAGGGTCTTGCTAAGTGACTGAGGCTGGGCTCAAACTTGCAATCCTCCTGCTTCAGCCTCCCAAGTTGCTAGGAGCTCATCACCATGAAGGGCAGCACCAACATGGACAGCAGGAAGTTGGATAGGGCGTGTACAACTGTGCCCAGCTTTTTAAATTTTTTAATTTTTGGCAGTGCTGGGGATCATAACCAGGGACTCAATGTATGCTAGGCAATTGCCCTACCACTGAACTACATCCTCAGTCCCAAACCTTTTTTCCTTATAAGTTGATTATCTCAGGTATTTCATCATAGTAATAGATGACTAACACAACAGGCCTATCCATTTCCCCAAAGCCAATGATTCAAGACCTTTAATGTGCTGAAGAGTCACCTCATGTGCCAATTCAAGTGAAATGCCAGTTCAAAAAGCCAGTTCTTAGGTGCCATCACCACAGACTCTGGTCCTGGAGAATCTGCATTGCCAGCAAGCGAGTGGGAGCAGTGACCCCATGACAAGTGCCCACAGGGGACACTGCCCAATGCTGCTTCAGACCCTGCTTCTCGGGGGTGGGGGCACTGAAGAACGGGCGTCACCCTGGAGCTGTCACAGGGCGGGCACTCAGAGCCACTCTGACCCCAGAGTCGGAGCCTGCGGGCGTCACCCTGGAGCTGTCACAGGGCGGGCACTCAGAGCCACTCTGACCCCAGAGTCGGAGCCTGTCCCCGGAGCTGTCACAGGGCGGGCCTCAGAGCCACTTGACCCCGGAGTCAGCCGTGAGCCATCCTCAGCTGACTCCTGCAGTGGAGGGGGGGACGGCCAGATCAGGGCGGGGAGCGACGCTGGCTGCCCAGCAGGATCAGGTGCAGCCCACGGGACCCTGCTCTCAGCAGCCGCGGAGGAGGACGAGGGCCCGGCACTGACCACGACGGGTCAGCAGAGGCCCACCTGAGGTCTCTGCCCACAGACCCCGGCAAGGCGCAGTCCCGGCACTGGGAGACGGGCGGGGGGCTCGGCTGGCGCTCGAGGCTCCCACGGTTTACCGTCCGACCCCAGGGACGACTGTCTCCCAGAACTCTCCGCGCACTTCAGCCAGCCAGACACCCCACCTGCCCTGTCCACCCGAACGCCGGGCCCCAGCAGGAAGCAAAGACAGAGTCCTGCGGCCAGATGGCGGCCCGGGCCAAACTGCCTCCCCCCGCCACCACAAGAGCCCCTTCCCAGCGGGCCTGTGGCTCAGTCGCAGGACCCAAGGCCACAGGAGCCGCGGGGGAAGAAGGCAGGCGTCCCTGGCAGGGGCCACGACGCCCGCCCGCCACACAGCTGCCCTGCAGAGGCCCCGCCCGTGCCCCCCAGGCTGCGCCAGGCAGTGGCCTCCCTGCTCACAGGGTGGACCAGTGCCCCGGGTCACCACCCGGCGGCCGGGGCCTGCTCACGGAGACCCGTGGCCCCAGGACTGCCCCCGACTGGCCCAGAGGCCTAGTCCTTCAGCCGTCGTCAGTGTAGGTCCAGAGCGCGCTTTCTCCACGGTCAGGGCGGGACGGTCTCCCCGGGTCACTCCGGAAGCACTTCTCGTGGCCACTGCATCACCCGCTGGGGCATGTGAGTGTGTGGACTAAAAGACCCAAATCGACCCCTCCGGGGTTTCTGTGACGCGACTCCCCGTTTGGAACAGGCCGGGCCTGCGCGGTGGCGGCCTCCTCCCCACCTGAGCAGTGCCTTTCCCCAGGCAGAGCTCCGCAGGCCGGCAGGAGCCGGGAGGAGGCGGCCGTGCAGGGCCTGCAGAAAGGTGGGCATGATCCGTCCACACGCCAGGTCTGCGGGGAGGAGGGCTGGGCGGGACCGCCCAGGAGGGCAGCGTCACCGCCTCTGGGCCACCTGTCGGTCCCTGGTTTCAGCCCCTCTGTGAACTAACTCCAGGCGGTGGGAGTCGGTGCTGTGAGAGGCCTCCCCGCCCAGCGCCCACACGCCCCAAGACCAGGAACTGAGGCGAGGCAGACCCGCAGGCTGGCGAGTCTGCAGACGCCCTGGAGAACGCGCCATCGAGGCCGACGCGGATCCACGGCCGCTTTCCACACCTAAGCAACTTCTCCAATTCGGAACACCAGAAAGGGCAAGAGAGGACCCCTGGCCCAGGGCAGCGCCATCACCCACCCACGCCACTCCTTTGTCACCTAGTCAAGTAACATCAGCCTCCAGGCCACCTGAGCGCGGACCTCTGAGGAAGGCTTTCTGGAACATTCTACCTGCAGCGGCCCTTACTGCCCCTCCTGGCTCCACGCGCCCTTTTACGGTGTGGCCATTCCTTCAGAGAAGCGCGACTTCCCACAGCGGAGCTGCTGCTTCAGGCGAGGACGCTGCTCCCCTTCCAGATGCCCCTCGGGCTCCCTGGGTCTCCCTCCTGGACCCCCACCTGCACGCTGCACGCTGAGGACATCATCTCTCTCGTCCCTACACGCTGCACGCTGAGGACATGGTCTCTCTCGTCCCTACACGCTGCACGCTGAGGACATCGTCTCTCTCGTCCCCTATACGCTGCACGCTGAGGACATGGTCTCTCTCGTCCCTGCACGCTGCATGCTGAGGACATGGTCTCTCTCGTCCCCTACACGCTGCACGCTGAGGACATGGTCTCTCTCGTCCCTACACGCTGCACGCTGTGGACATGGTCTCTCTCGTCCCTACACACTGCACGCTGAGGACATGGTCTCTCTCGTCCCCTACACGCTGCACGCTGAGGACATGGTCTCTCTCGTCCCCTACACGCTGCACGCTGAGGACATCATCTCTCTCGTCCCTACACGCTGCACGCTGAGGACATGGTCTCTCTCGTCCCTACACGCGCACGCTGAGGACATCGTCTCTCTCGTCCCTACACGCTGCACGCTGAGGACATCGTCTCTCTCGTCCCCTACACGCTGCACACTGAGGACATCTTCTCTCTCGTCCCCTACACGCTGCACACTGAGGACATGGTCTCTCTCGTCCCCACACGCTGCACGCTGAGGACATGGTCTCTCTCGTCCCTACACACTGCACGCTGAGGACATCGTCTCTCTCGTCCCCTACACGCTGCACGCTGAGGACATCGTCTCTCTCGTCCCTGCACGCTGCACGCTGAGGACATGGTCTCTCTCGTCCCTGCACGCTGCACGCTGAGGACATCGTCTCTCTCGTCCCTGCACGCTGCACGCTGAGGACATGGTCTCTCTCGTCCCTGCACGCTGCACGCTGAGGACATCGTCTCTCTCGTCCCTGCACGCTGCACGCTGAGGACATCGTCTCTCTCGTCCCTACACGCTGCACGCTGAGGACATGGTCTCTCTCGTCCCCTACACGCTGCACGCTGAGGACATGGTCTCTCTTGTCCCTACACGCTGCACGCTGAGGACATGGTCTCTCTCGTCCCCTACACGCTGCACGCTGAGGACATCTTCTCTCTCGTCCCCTACACGCTGCACACTGAGGACATGGTCTCTCTCGTCCCCACACGCTGCACGCTGAGGACATGGTCTCTCTCGTCCCTACACGCTGCACGCTGAGGACATCGTCTCTCTCGTCCCCTACACGCTGCACGCTGAGGACATCGTCTCTCTCGTCCCTGCACGCTGCACGCTGAGGACATCGTGCACTCTCTCTCGTCCCTGCACGCTGCACGCTGAGGACATGGTCTCTCTCGTCCCCTACACGCTGCACGCTGAGGACATCGTCTCTCTCGTCCCTACACGCTGCACGCTGAGGACATGGTCTCTCTCGTCCCTACACGCTGCACGCTGAGGACATCGTCTCTCTCGTCCCTGCACGCTGCACGCTGAGGACATCGTCTCTCTCGTCCCTACACGCTGCACGCTGAGGACATGGTCTCTCTCGTCCCTGCACGCTGCACGCTGAGGACATCGTCTCTCTCGTCCCTGCACGCTGCACGCTGAGGACATCGTCTCTCTCGTCCCTGCACGCTGCACGCCTGTCTCTCTCGTCCCTGCACGCTGCACGCTGAGGACATGGTCTCTCTCGTCCCTGCACGCTGCACGCTGAGGACATGGTCTCTCTCGTCCCTGCACGCTGCACGCTGAGGACATGGTCTCTCTCGTCCCTGCACGCTGCACGCTGAGGACATGGTCTCTCTCGTCCCTGCACGCTGCACGCTGAGGACATGGTCTCTCTCGTCCCTGCACGCTGCACGCTGAGGACATGGTCTCTCTCGTCCCCTACACGCTGCACGCTGAGGACATCGTCTCTCTCGTCCCCTACACGCTGCACGCTGAGGACATCGTCTCTCTCTCTCGTCCCCTACACGCTGCGTCCACTTAGGCCTGGCGGTCAAGAGAGAGGACGTGGGCTTTGCGATCCTCACCACGCAGGATCTGAACCCGCGTGCCCCCACGTGACCCCGGGAGAGGCTCTTAGCCGCTCTGAGCCCCAGAGGACAGCACTAGCGCAGGATGGGAGGCCAAGAGGAGCGTCTGAGCTACTGTGGATAAAAGCAGCGCAGCTGGCGGGAGATAAGCCGCAAAAATGCTTAAGTGAGTTATTGAAGACGTGAAAAGAGGACTCGACTCCTTTTTCCCCACTTCAAATTTTAATTTAAGCCAAAGAGGTTTCTCCTGATCACTTAACCCCACGAAGCGGAGAGCGAAGGGCACGGTGCTGGGAACGAGACGGAAGCTCCCTGCCGCCATTAGGGGCTCAGGGAGTGGCACCGGTGCCTGTGGGCTGGCGTCCCCTGCTGGCCCTGGCCCACAGCCCCTTCCCTGTGAGAGAAAATCTCTTTATTCAGCAGAAAAGCTCGAGGGACGTCAGTGAGGAAGATCAGGGTGTCTGGGGAGCGTCTAAAAACGTCCCTGCAGAAGACTCCAGAAACCATCCCCGGGGACCTGGAAATGACTGGGAACGCTCTGGCTCGTCACACGGCTGGGCGTGGGCTGCTAAACACCCTACCGTGCACGGGACAGCCCACGTGGCAAAGGAGAGCAGCCTCGGATGGAACCCCTGCTCTGCAGGAGAAATGCTCTCCTGGGAACCTGAGCGCACACCGGAGGGGGAGGAAACAGTCCCTTCCATAAACAAGGCACACGCGGCTCCTAGAGGGCGCGGACGGGGACGAGGAGAGCAGGGCTGCAGACTGCCTGCGTCACCAGGCAGACCACCGCTGCCGACTGGTTCTTCCTGGTGACAATGGTTCTGTTCATCATCTTCACACCGCTGGCAAATGCACCAGCCCACGTTTCTATGATTTAGAATATCATTTTTAATGGCTCGCAGGAAAATTTCCTCCGAGTACATTTTCTCTGATAGCCATTGTGAGACAGATGCAGGAGGAACACAGAATGTCCCCTCCCTCCCTCCCTCCCTCCTCCTGACAGCCACACTGCCACTGGTTTCTGGACCTTCCCATATTCTCATCTTCTAGTTAGCTTTCCCCTCCTCATTTCTCACTGAGCTTCCCCAAAAATATTTATTGAAACCTACTCTCTGCTCAGCTCTACTCTACAACTGGGGCGCGGCACGGAGCAAGACATGCCAAAGCTTACGTTTAGTGAGAGGGGACACAGGCGGGAAGTAAATGATGAAAATGCAAAAATAATCCCAGGTTAGTGGGTGCCACGAAGGAAAATAAAACAGGGTGCATTAGTTTGTTTTCTGTTGCTATAATGAAATACATGCGGCTGGGTACTTTATAAAGAAAAGAGGTTTCTAGCTTGCCATTTTGGAGTCTGGAAATTCCAAACAACACGGCACTGCGCTGACTTTGATTTGGGGCCCCCTGACTGTGTCTCGTCACGGTGGGTGGCATCCTGCTGGAAGCACATGCAAGAGGAAGAGATGACAGGATGAGACTAGAGGTGGAAGTGCGGGAGGGGTCAGGCTTGCTCTTTATCACCCTCATCTCCAGGGACCTCCCGGGGGTCCCACGAGAACTACACTACTGCCTTCCAGGGGCAGGCGCCAGCGCCCTCGCTCCTCCTGCTGGGCTCCACCTCGGAACATCAGCACACAGGGACCAGGGACCCAGCTTCGAATACCTGACCCCGTAGGATGGGGAAGAACGCGTCCAGCCTTCAGCACAGGGTGCAGGGAGAGGGAACGGGCGGGTGGGGGGACTGGCCATGGGGGGGCTCTCAGGAGGCGACATTTGAATGGGGACCAGAAAAAGCTGCAAGGGAACTTGGGGCTGAGCAAGAGCCCTTGCGCAGGCCCGAGGCCGGAGTGCACCTGGCCTCTCTAAAGAGCAAGACGGTGGGGGGAGCAGAGCCCTGGGGACAGTGCGGCCGGCCACAGGACGCGTGGCACCGGGCGGGGTGGGCCTCTCTGCTCCAGCACGGCGCACACTGCTGCTGGGAGAGGCGGCGCCCAGGAGGCCAGCTGGAGGCCACTGCACGGCCCTGGTGGAGACGGAGGCTGGGCCAGGCGGGAGGACTGGCGAGACGCGGGACCTCCCGGAGATGCCAGGGCTGGGGGCTGAGGCCTCTGGGTGGCTCCCGCCAGGACCACCTCGCGGCAGCCCGGAGAGGGAGGCGAGCTCCCCACGGTCACGGGCCTGAGTGCGACTGCACCGGCGCTTCTTGCCGGCCTCCCGACTCCCTGCCCTTGCCCAGCCGCCCCAGCCGGGAGCAGGGAGGACAGGCAGGGACGGAGCCCTCTGGACGGGGGTCCTAGCGCGCCTCCCTGGCTCTCTGCAGCGTCTGACACCCCGACTGCTGTGGCTTCCTTCTGAGGCCCCCCTTCCTGGGCTCCTGGCCCGGCTCCAGCCGGCCTCCCCCTCCTCAGCTCCTCCCCAGCCTCACTGACCTGCCGGTCATCCTGCCATCAGAGGAGAGCAAGTGCAGCCCCGCGACAGCTCGTCCCGCACTCTGCCATCGCCCCTGCGTTTGCTCCGGAGAGCCCCACCCCGTCCACCCACTGCGTGGTGGACATGGACACATGACCTCTCCTCATCCAGCTGCCTCTCACGGGGGCAGAGCCGAGGGGCCTAGTGGACCGCTGCTGGAGGGGCTGGGAGAAGACGTTTCCAGTGGGCTGAAACCTGCAGGTGTCCCTTGCTCTGGCGGAGGGGCCTGAGCTGCCGGGGCCACCTCAGGGAGCCTTAGGAAGGCCGACACAGAAGGTGAGAACACGGTCCCCCCCCCGAACCCACAGCAGGAGCCAGGCGTGCTGGAGCCCTTGTGCGAGCCAGTGACTTTCCTGTTTGCTCAAGTCCATCTGAATTGGCTGTTCTACCACTTGCAAGAGAAAGGGGCTCTGGCATGAAATTCCCTCACGTCTCCCCAGCTCCCTCGCTCAGCCCATTAGGCCCAGTGGCTCCAACCTCTCCATCCACATCCTGGGCAGCTCTGCAGTGCCCAGTCAAGTCCACCCACCTGGCGCCACCCCAGGCGCCTGGGATGAGACCTGTACAAGGGGGGATTTGGCATCTCTGCTTCTACCCTCTTCGTGTTCTTCTCTATCCTAGCAAAAGCATCACCAGACGGACACCCACGATGGCCTCCTCCACTCTTGCCAGGTGACCGGTGGGACTAAGGCCCTGACGGACACTTTCTGACTACGTGGCCTTGGGTAGATTAATGAACCTCTCTGAGCTGTGAATTTCCATGCAGACCCTCTAGTGTTGAATGAGAAAATGGGTACCACTGAATAAATGTTGGTGTGTCCCATTCCCTGTCACAGATGTCCAGCCATCACTCAATTCTAGCTCAGAACTTTATGCTCACCGCCGTGACCCGCTCAGAGCCTCACCCTCTTCCCTGCACCATCACTGGACGTTTCTATCTCATTAGCTTCACTCTCGCCCCCTCTCCAATCTGTCCTGCCTCTCCCCACACCTGCAGGATGGATTCCTGGGGGACGCCCTGCACCACTGCTGCCCCTCCACTCCCAGGCCTCCAAGCGCTCCCTGCTGCCTCTCTCCACTCGGACTTGCACTTGGCCTTGCAGCCCGCACCGCCCTCGCTTCTGCTCTCTGAGCTGGGCAGGGCGCATCTTGAGACTTGCTAAAAGCATCCCTGAGAAGCCAAAGAAAACAGACTGGCTAAAGAAGCCCATGGGCAGAGGCAAACCCAGACCTACCTGTGGTCACACAGAAGAGGGAAACTGACAAAGGAAAAGGGAAAGAGGCAGTGGGCTAGGGTGTTTTTAAGTGGAGAACAGCAAAGAGAGAATAGAGAGGAAGAGCAAATTAAGGAAATTTTAATATAGGGAAATTTAAAATAGGAGACTTCACTAAATAAGCAGAAAACTTGAAGCCACAAAGAAAAACGACATAGATTGAACATCATAAGAATTAAAGTTCTAGCTAAGTGAGGTGGTGCATGCCTGTAATCCCAGCACTTGGGAGGCTGAGGCAGGAGGATCAAGAGTTCACAGCCAGCCTCAGCAATGGCGAGGCCCTTAGCAACTCAGTGAGACCCTGCCTCTAATAAAATACAAAAAAGGGCTGGGGATGTGGCCCAGTGGTCGAGTGCCCCTGAGTTCAATCCCCAATACAAAAAAAAAAAAAAAAAAAAAAGAATTAATATTCTGCACCATCAAAGGTGCAAGAGGCAAATTGAAGACATAGAAAGCAAGATGCCTGACTTAGTAATAAGAGGAGGGCTAACAGTCAGAATGCAGAAAGAGCCTCACAAATTCAACAGAAAAATAGACAAATGATTTGACCAAGCAATTAGAGAAAGTATAAATTGATTTAAGATTTTTTTAAAAGAGTGAACTTGGAAGACTCTATCAGCCTTTAAAATGCACAGGACTGATATGGCATGGTCTCCAGGATCTAGATGAAGCTTCTAAAAGTCTATATCATTGAAAGAGGAAAAAAATGAAAGATCCTTTTTTCCCCCTGTAGGTACATGAATTCTCTCTGAAAGAATAAACAAAAACTGGCTAAATTAATTGTATCCCACATGGAAAACAGAGAGCTGGTGAACAGGAGTGGGAAGGAGATGTCACCTTCTGTAAGCTTTGAGTGTTGTACCTTTAAAATGTACTATCCCCAAACAAGTTAACTAAAATAAATAAGCTAATTAATTAAATTTCTTTTTCTGCACAATCTCTAAGACATCAATAAAAATAGAGAACTCTGCTTAAATAATAGCTTAAAGGTGCATTCTCTTCAACCCACCAATTCCACTGCTAGGAACAATTTCTACCTGGAAAGACTCTCTGCATGCTCACGATCAATATTGATACAAAGACAGAAGTTGAAACAATCTAAGAGCTCATCAACAGGGAATGTTTAAATAAATCATAGTGAATCCATGCTACGAAAAACTAGGTAGCCATTAAAAAGAATGAAAACATCTGTTATTGAAACTGAAAGACTTCCAAGTTATATTGTTAAATTGAAAGGCAAATCACAGGGCATTATTATATATGTCCCACATTAAAATATTTTTAAAAGTATATATTCAAAGTACATATTCAATATATTCTGGTTGGTCCCATAGTTAGAACTAAAGATAATATTATTTTATCATGTCCTATCTAGCCAGGCGTGGCGATGCACACCTGTAATCCCAGTGACTCAGGAGACAGAGGCAGGAGGAGCGCAAGTCCAAGGCCGGCCTGGGCAATTTAGTGAGACCCTATGTCAAAATAAAATTTAAAAATAGGGCTGGGGGTGTGGCTCAGTAGTACAGCATCCCTGGGTTCAATCCCCAGCACCAAAAAATAAAATAAAGTACAGAACTGAGTCACGAGGTCAACCCGCCCTCCACTGGCAGCAGAACTCATGGCTAGCTCTCCAGTTGTTGATTTTCTTTTTTGTTCTTAAAGAAAAACTGCGGTGAAGACACCATTCCTTCCCTCCAGTCAGCCTTTGCGGCAGTTCAGAAAGGCGGTGCTTCCAAAGGGTGGAACAGAGGCTGCCCAGCCTGCACACAAATTCAGTTACCCTGTATGTTCTTTAGAATGTTGAGTTAGCTGACATATATGACTACGGAACTTTTTTCCATAAAAAAAAATATACAGGTTCTCCAAAACTCAGAGCAGGCAACAATGTGCCCGGAGCCTAGAGGCAGGCCCCTGAGCAGCTTGGGTGGGAGGTCCCGCGGCAGCCTCCGCACCCACAGCCTCGCACTACCTCCACTACCGGCGAGGGGTACCGCACAGAACACTACCTCCTTTGGCTGCAGGTTAGGTCGGTTCCAGTTCAGCCCATTCTGTGTTCCACAGCCCAGACGGAGAACTCACGCCCCTCTGACCACTGGGCGTCCTGGTCCCGCAGAGCACTCCGGGTGCACGAGCCTGCAACACACAGAGATGGATTTGGGGGATCTTGAGGCCTTGGGTTTAATGTCAAAATGCCAAGCAGGCTTCCTTCTGTGGGGTCATTATTTCTGGAAGGCAGGGAGAAGTCCTGGGTTCAGGGACCCCCGTGTGGAACCAGGAGCCCAGTAACGCAGTGCCCAGTCAAAAGACCTGACCTCAAGGACAAGCTGGGCAGATGCCTTCACCTCTCCTGGGCCTCAGTCTCCTCACCCGCTGAAGGGCTAAAGGGCTAAGGGCACGTCAGAGGTCACAGGGCTGTCCTGCGATGGACTCAAGACGCTGTAGATGAAAGCGCCTTTCAGCACCTGACAGGTCTAGAGCAGGATGGACAGACTGGCACAGGCAGAGGCCTCTGGAAGGAGTGAGGGGGGCCATGCTGGCATCCCAGTTAGAGTTGGGACAAGAGCTCTGTGGGTGTGGCCGGCCTACACCTGCTCTCGCTGGCTGCAGGGGCACGCACTACAAGGGGACCCCTATCCGGAGGAGCGGCAGCTGCCCAGAGCTCCTCTGGAGGCCCAGTTCACTGGGTGGAGGAGGCCGGGCTGCTCTGCTGCCGGCTCCACCGGGAGGGGCGCAGGGACGCGGGTCCTCCAGCAGCCTCCTGCAGCTGAGGCTGGCTCGCCCAGGTCATCCATCGGCATCCTCCCTGGACAGATCCCTCCAAACTCACACCTCCTCCCTACCTCACAGCGGGGACAATCATGTGACCTGCTGTGGAAAGCACTTTGCAAAAGGGATGGAAGGTAGATAACAAAAATACAGCCCGAAATGTGCTGTGAGCGGTGCCAACGCCGGGCTGCGTGGCCACTGCTGAGCTGACCTCCTGAAGCGCTCTGCTCGCCCCGCACGCCTTAGGTGGTGCGGGCCAAGGGCTCCCCGACCCCCCAAACCAGCCCAGTCTTCCGCGGGCAGACCTGAGGGGCGGAGGCGTCCACCCTGGCTCCGGGCGACTCCAGAGCGCTCCCGCCGCCAAGGCTCGGGGACACAGCGCCCGGGGCCCCACTCGGAGAAGGGTGCTCACCTGTCCTCGAGGCTTCCTCCGAGGGCCGCGGCCGCCTCGCCCCACGCCCAGACCCCGGAGCGGGGCGTGGAGCCCCCCGGCCGCGGGGGGCGCGGCCCTCCTCCACCGAGTCCCGGGCGCGCACCGACGCTCCCCCTTCCCGGAGGGCAGGTCCGGGGGCCCGGGGGCCGGGAAACCGGGCGGCGGCCCCGGCAGAGCGGGGGGCGCGGGGGCAGCCCCGGCCGAGGAGGGGCGCGCCGGGCTCTCCCACCGCGAGCTGCAGCGGCCCGAGCCGGCGCGGCGCCGCCGGGGACCGCCTCCCGCCGCGGCCGGGCGGGGGGCGCGGGGACGCTGCCCACGGCCCCGCCGCCGCGTCCCCGGCCCTGGTCCGGCCCGCGCTCGCCCGCCGCTTCCTCCCGGGCCGCGCTCGGGACGCAGGCTCGGGTTTCAGCCTCGCCCCGCCCGCCGCCGGCACGCGGCCGCCCCGCGCAGGCCGGCAACTCGGGGCGCCGCCCGCGCTCCCCACGGCGCCCGCGCCCTTTGTCTCCGCCCGCCGGCCCCGCGCCCCCGCCGCGGCCCCCGAGACCCCGCGCCCCCGCGCCCCGGCCCCGCAGCCCCCGAGACCCCGCGCCCCCGGCCCGGCCCCGCGCCCCGCAGCCCCCGGCCCCGGCCCTGCGGCCCCCGAGACCCCGCGCCCCCGGCCCCGCGTCCCGCAGCCCCCGCGCCCCCGCAGCCCCGGCCCCCAGCCCCCGGCCCCCAGCCCCGGCCCCCAGCCCCCGGCCCCGCGGCCGCCCGACGCCCCTCCACCCTCCCGGCGGCGCTCGTCCACTCCCGGATCCCCCGGCCCGCGCTCGCCCGCCCACCCGCCACTCACCCGACCAACCCGCGCGAGCCGCCGCCGGGCGCGGCCGGACCCGGGCACACGCAGGGGCCCGCCGCGGGCCAGCGGGAGGAGGTGGGAGCGGGCGCGGACGCACTCCCGGCACGGCCCGCTGCTCCCGCGCGCCGGAGGCCTGCTCCGAGACCACAGGCCGCCGTCTCCCGCCGGCCCGTCCTCGCCCCTGTCCCGCATCTGCCCCCTCCTCCTGCGTTTCCGACGCACCAGTCTTAGGGGATGAAAAGTTGGAGCGAGCAGTACGGCCGCTATGGAAAAACCCAAACCCTGAAGACGAACAGGGCAGCAGAACAGTCAGCTCCGAAGTTACAAAGCCCAGTCCCAACTCCAGCAGAAACGGGTGCGAATTCCCCTGGAATCCATCTGCTTTAATAAACGCATTAATTATTCTCTTGTCTACAGAGGGATGCCATCCACGGGAGCGGCGCCCTATTGTTATTGGGCCACCGAGGCACCATTTAGAACAATAATTTACTCTCTAGCACCTGCCAAACACCCAGACTGCTTCAGGGACAAATGGGATAATGAGGAGGGAAAAAAAAAGTAAACGGATGCCTTACTATTCCCGTGGGATAGATGCTTTATTTGGTCAGAAGCTGGAGCTGAGCTCCTTTTAAAGTCTAGGTCACCCAGCAAGCCAGATGCTTGAAGCCGCTCAAAGCAGGCTGTTCTCAGGAGTACCTCAGACATTTATTCTGAAGTCCCTGGTTATTGACTTAATTTACATTGACTCAAGACATCAGCTCAGCACTGTGACCCTGGGGCAGTTTGCTAGGCTTCCTGAGTCTCACCTTAATCATTTATGAAATAGGGACACTCCACCTGCCTATCGGTGGAGTTGAAAAGGTTAAATGAGATAGCACAAGTAAATCTCCCTTTTGAAAGTTGGTATTGAAACGAGATCAGAAGATATATGCCACAGACCAGCCCGGAGGAAATGAGAACCCAAAGCAAACAAGTGTGGCTGTTCCAGCTCCGCATCTCCCTTGATGCAAAAGATGTCCTCCACACTTAGCAATCTTTCCAGGACTTACTCTATTTCATTTTGAACTCTTCAATGGAAAACATTTCTTTCCTCCTGCTCATTATCAAATACATTATTAATCACAAAGATTTTTTTTCCCCCTAGAGCTCATAGTCTCAGAACTTACCATGCATTTAGGGACAAAAATTGCTGCCAACTAATGGATTTTTCAATTGCTCTCTTAAGATTGTTTTTTTTTTTTCTTCTAGAGCTAATATCAAGCTATGAGCAGCATTTGGTTAGATGCAAAGAGAAAAACTGTTATTAAAGTGTTTCACTATATATTTAGGTGACAATATATATGTGACTTGTGTGAAAAACATAATACTGAATTTGTGTAAGAATATATATATATATTGGTACCCAGGGCACTTAACCACTGAGCATATCCCAGCCCTTTTTTATATTTTAGAGACAGGGTCTTGCTATAGGGCCTTGCTAAATTGCTGAGGCTGGCTTTGAACTTTCTATTCTCCTGCCTCAGCCTCCAGAGCTGCTGGGATTATACATGTGCACCACCACACCCAGCTCCCAAATTGGTTTTTTTTTGTTTTGTTTTGTTTTTTTTTTTTTTTTTTTTTTTTGGTACCAGGGATTGAACTCAGGGGCACTAAACCACTGGGCCACATCCCCAGCCCTTTTTTGTATTTCATTAGAGACAGGGTCTCATTGAGTTGCTAAGTGCCTCGCCATTGCTAAAGCTGGCTTTGAAGTCTTGATCCTCCTGCCTCAGCCTCCCAAGTGCTAGGATTACAGGCATGCGCCACTGCGCCCGGCCCAAATTGGTTTTATAAGCCATTCTTTTTAAGGATCCTCCAAAGACTTCTGCATTAGGATAATAACAGGCCTCGTCCAACTGAATCCCAAATATGTGTTGAAGAATCTACAGTTGATGAGACTTCTTTTATATAAAATGTCACTTCAGTCCAGCAGGCCACAAAAACTAGCACAAGTCCCCCCAACTCCACTCCCCAGGCCAAGACATCCTCCCCCACCCCATGGCAGCTCAAATGTCTCCTCCTCAGAGAAGTCTTCCCTGCGCAATCTGAAAGAGGCTCTTTAACACCTCTTCCTCCCTCTCCCTCTCAATTCTCTCTCTCTCTCTCCTTCTCTCTCTCTCTCTCAGCTTCCTGTGCTTTTCCTTTACAAAATGCCTCCCAGTTTATAATCTTGTCCTGACGTTTCTACGCGTGTTTGCCAGGGCCTGCTCACACAGTGCGGGACAGTCTGTGCCTCCCGGGAGCACACACAGCGCTGTTCCTCTAGCCAGTGTAGAACCCGGGCCCACTATCACAAAACTTCTAAAATAAATGATGACATAAATAAATAAATAAATGCTCTCTTCAGGAACCTCTGGTGCTCGAGCTTCGGGACACGCAGGAATCTCCTGACGACTTCTCAGGTCCCACACCACAGGCACGTGCGACAAAGAGACGTTTAATAAGTTGGACTCCAGAACTAAAAGCCTAGTGTTCCCAGGAACGCCATCAAGAAAGTGAACATAGAACTCCCTGCCCTGGGGGGTGCGGATTGTGGAAGGGGTCTCGGGCCTCATTCACAGAGCCTGCTGTTCTGCGTCCTTCCTTCTGCCGCAGGGAGCACACCCTCAGATTTCCTTTGGGAAACCACTGCTTCCTCCTGGGTCAGCCACGGAGTTCGCACAACATGGGCCTCTCCAGGGTTGGACTCTGCTGGTCAGCACCTCCCGTCTGTGTTCAGCTGCAGTGATGGTTCGGGTAAGGAGGCAGCCTCCAGACCCTCTGGGCAAAGGGAACCTCAGGGACATTTTGCTGAGGACGCTGGACAGCCGGACGCCTCGTCTCCACGGCTCTAAATAAAGTCTCGTGGCCCTAGCTTTGGGCAGCCGCTTTGGGACTACAAGGAGAAGCCATCCTGAGCAAAGCCAAGGCTTATAGAGCACAGAAAAAGAGGACGAGGAGCAGAGCCGTTCTGCCCAGGGTGTGTTCGATTGAGAACGATTTCTCTAACAGCCCTGGCAGCCCTGGCACGGGCCCAGAACGCTGCGTTACACCCCCGGTGCCCGTGGCTGGTGAAGGTACCTGGAGCCCCTAAGTTGGACAACAAGAGTTTTAATCCTCCAGCATGCCTCTTTCTTCTTTCATCGTATCCTTTATGTAGGCAGTTTTCTGTTCTGTCTTGCTTCCAGAAAATGCTGGAGGAGTCCTACAAAGAAAGACACCGACCAATGTGGCTGATGAAACAGCTCCATCGAACTGAGCCCCGGGCCCGAGGAAGAGCGGGTAGCTCCTCTCTGCTTTAGGGTTTGTGCCTGTAAACTGGACTCACAGCTGTACCTACGTCCCTGGATGCTGGTGGAGACAGAACAACCCAGTGCAGGGAAACAGCACACACAGCAGGCATCCAATAAATGCTGGTGTACGTGTGCATGTGTGGGCACACAGGAACACACGTATGAGAGGTAGACTGTGTACTAGCTCCTACAGGGACCAAATGCTTTCAGAACACTTAGAACAGGGACTGGCCCTTAGGGCCACATAAGTGTTGAATAACAAAGTAGGGGAAGCCGGGCGCGGTGGTGCACGCCTGTAATCCCAACACTTGGGAGGCTGAGGCAGGAGGATCGCGAGTTCAAAGCCAGCCTCAGCAATGGCGAGGCACTAAGCAACTCAGTAAGACCCTGTCTCTAATAAAATACAAAAAAGGGATAGGGATGTGGCCCAGTGATTGAGTGCCCCTGAGTTTAATCCCCGGTACCAAAAAAAAAAAAAAAAAAAAAAAAAAAGTTAGGGGAGGCAGGGCAGGGAGATGTGGTCCTGCTTAATTCGTGAGACGTAGATATCTGGCAAGAAATAGACTTGAATACTTCCAAGTCTAGTAGAGAAACTGAATAAAGCTGTTAAAAATCACCAACAACCTTCCTAATGGAGATCACTTTTGGAAGCGACTCAAGTTTCTGCGCTGCAGCCTCTTCAACTCCTCCTTCAATCAGACCTGTGTGTGCTGTGCACATTTCTGGGAGCTGCTAGGAGCATCTGGGGAGCAGGACTGGAATCACTGAAAGAGCTCTGAGCTTCCTGTCCAAAGCTGGTCCAGCCAATGGGAAAGGATGGCCTCTGGGGTATTTACCTAGTTATAAAACAAAATAAATGAGACTTCTCTTTACTATCTTTTTTAGATACTAATATGGAAGTACTTATTTTCTTGAATTGTATGTTCATTAGTAATATCATTTACAAATAGGGCTGGGCATATAGCTCCGTGGTAGAGTGCTTGTTTAGTACATATGAGACCCTACATTTGACCCCCGGAACTCTCGCCCCACACAATTTACAAATAACTTGCTTCACAATTCCTTTTTTTTTTTTTTTTAAATAAATAAAGGCACACTGGGTGAGTTCCTTTCCCAAATATCTCAAATTACAAATTGAGAAATTTTGCTAGAATAAAAAAAATCTAGGTAGTTAACATCTCTACAAACCAATGAAATAAGATCTATATTGACATGAAAAGTTGCCCATGATACAGTAAATGGAAAAGCTCCCCAAAATATAAAAGTACTAGGACTCCATTTTTATAAAGTGTGCACCTACCTGTGCATATTTTGTTGTTGTTTTGTTTTGTGTTGCTTTGTTTTTTTGTGGTGTTGAGGATGGAACCCTGGGACCTTGCACATCCGCTAGCAGAAAAAGTGGAGACAGACATTAATGATGGGGGGGCGGGGGTCAGAGATTTGGTTGGTCACGTTGTTTGCAACGAGGTCCTCCAGGGAGAGGTGTTGGCAAGAGGTTTGAGACAGATGTCAACGTGGGTCTGAGACAGATGTCAGCTTTCAGGTTGCCTCTCCAGCAGAGACTTGGTCACTGGACTTGGTAGAGGTTATTCATGACCTTGACAAGAGGGTTTTGCAGAGTATATGGGCCAAAGCCAGATTGGAGGGAGCTTAATAGTGATGGAAGGAGACAAGTTGGATGAGCACAGAAAATTTGTTTGAGGAGTTTCGCAGCCAAAGGAGCAAAGATAGTGGGTATTGCCTGGCATGGAAGGTGGCGCCAAGGGGAAGGTTTTCCTCTTTTCCTGCAACTGGAAATTGAAGCCAGGGCCTCATGCATGCTAGGAAGGCACTCCTCCACTGAACCACAGCCCTAGCCCTTCTTTTCTTCGTATAAAGAAGCAAAACAGCATGTTTTTACACAGATAGTGATAATCAGGTAGAAAGAACAAAGTTGTTGATGTAGGGGAGAGAGGGGAAATTTGGGGCAGGAGGCCACACTGTGCCTGGTGCAGGATGGGCCGAGGTAGGGCAGGGACAGCCATTTGGGTGCTGGCAGGAGGCGGGCCCTGTTTGCTGGGCTGTGAACACTCTCTTTGGAGGGCTTCCCTCGTCCTCAGGAAGCAGGAAGTCAGATAAAAAGTGTTGGTTCTAGGCAGAAGGCCGCGCCTCCCAGGCAGAAGGCCACACCTTTCCAGGTGCCTTGTGAAAAACTACGGCTCCCCAGCGTGACCAAAACCTGACCAGCAAGTCCCTTGTCCACTACCACTACCTCCCCCCATGACCTCTGCTGGCCTATAGGACAAGGACTCACTCCAAAGGGGTTTTATGGCCCCTACTCTATTTAAGCCAGCCCCTGGACTGAAATCGGCCCTTTTGTTCCTGCTCTCCCCTGGTTCCTGCCGCTCCCTGCTCTCCGCTCCCGCTCCCGCGTGCTCCAGCTCCCGTCCGTTCCCTGCGGTTTGTCCCCATCCCCTCCACGTGTTTCTTTGGTAATTCAATAAACCCCTTTCCTTTTCCTATACGACAGTTCGAGCCTCGGTCCCTTCCCGCAAATTCCGCTAACAAAAAGAAAGTTGGGAGTGCGAAAAGAAGCTGTGAGAACACGCTCCGGAGGGTGTGTGGATAGTGGTGCGGAGGGAGTGTGTCTGCAGGGGCCTCCCGGCCGCAGGAACGCAGGGCTGGGGATCAGCTCAGTGGTGGAACCGTGCCAGCACGTGTGAGGCCGTCCCCAGCACACACACACAAGAACGTACAGTGGGCCTGTCAGGTGGCTGTTTCTATCTAGAGAGACAGGGGCAGAATCCTTCATTAACTCATCAGTCACGAGATGCCACTGATAGGAAGATGCACATGATTTCAGAGATGAAAAACTATTTTGAACGCTGTGTCTTAGCACCGATGAATCAGATCCACTATTCCACTGCAAGTGTGTGTGTGTGTGTGTGTGTGTGTGAATAAACCAACGTACAGACGCATACCTACGCACGTGTACACCCGGCTGTGCGCAGCACGACCTCCTGGGCCCATTACTAGGAATACCTGTGCCCCTGTCAATGCCCCAGTTTAAGGCCTGACAAGGTTTTTCAGTTCACTTACAGGTTTTCACCATATGGCTAAGTGAACATGTTTTGTTGTGTTTTAATTTTAATGGGTGCACTATTATCACGCACAACCGTGGGATTCATCATGCCATATCTGTACCTGCACACGACTGGCCAGTCCCTCCCCCAGTCCCTTCCCTTTTCCTCCTGCCTCCCTGAATGTGTTGCTTGTGTCACATGTCTGTGTGTGTGCCTCTGTGTCTGTGTCTATATGTGTGTGTCTGCATCTCTGTGTGTGTGTTTGCGTCTATGTGTGTGTCTGTGTGTCTGCCTCTGTGTGTGTGTATCTGAATCCGTGTGAGTGTCCTGTGTGTCTGTGTCTGTGCATGTGTGTGTATGTCTCTGTCTGTGTCTCTGTGCCTCTCTGTGTGTGTCTGTGTGCGTCTGTGTGTCTGTGTCTATATGTGTGTGTCTGCATCTGTGTGTGTCTGTGTGTGTGTGTGTGTGTGTGTGTGTGTGTGTGTGTGGTGGTGCCTTAACCCTAACCTTAACCCTAACCCTAACCTTGCACGCGCTGGGCGAGAGCTCTGCCCTGAGCTCGGGTCTCCTGGGCCCTGCCCATGCTGTTAGCTTTCCCGGGGAAGTGCGGTCATCATCTAGGGCCTCACCCAGCGCCGCAGGCAGCCGAGCAGGGCCCTGCTTCCCTGGGCAGGGAGCGGCCGCTTGACCCCAGCTCTTAGACTTTGGTAGCTGCTCAACCAAGTCAAATCCTCTTCTTCTGGGCCTGTGCATCTGAGGGTTCTGCTGACCCACTCTGATGGTCCGGGAGGTGCGGGAGGCGGCGCCGTGGGTGGGTCTCTGCCTGGAGAAAGTCGCAGGCCCTTCGAGGGCAGGAGGTGCCCAGAGGGCCACGGCCTCACAGCCGCACTCACGGGGATGAGTCTCCAGAGCACAGTGATGAGTTTTAAGAAAAGGCCTGGGGACATTCCTGGCTGGTTCCATTTCTATAAAGTGCAAAAGGAGGTGACACTAACCTGGGCCAGGAGGAGCCGGTGAGGAGGGCCTGGGGGCCACGCGTCTTTGGGTGTCCCTCAGCGAGTGGCTCTTCAAGCTACGCTGACGCACCTATTTCACTAACTAGGAGGTGACACCCACAGTGTGGCTGTGCTCCCCGGGAAGGCTGACGGGAAACAGCGGCTTGGGAGCCCCACACCCCTCCCGCCCCTCCCCTCTGCCCTGCACGTCCTCTGTGAGACAGAGCCAAGGTAATGGCCGCCAAAGTGCCCTCCCAAGGGCGAGCTTACATCAGTGGACTGAACTTGAGGAGGGGTCCTGGGCACCCCCAATTTGAAGTCACATCGGCCAGGGGTCTGGGCCTTGGAACCACATCTGAGGGGGACCGTCTGTCTACACCAACTCAAGGAGTTAGAGTCAGAATTGAATCAAGTTGTGGGACACCCACTTGGTGTCAGAGCATGGGGGAAAGGGTTAGTGTTGGAAAAGACACCACGTGTTTGGTGTCGGGACGGAAAAGAACTCCAAATAAATATACATGCACCCTTTGATCTATGATGGTGGCACTCCCAGGAACAGATCCCAAATTAAAGTTGTCGCAGATAAAACTGGAATCAACTGGAATTTTTTGTGATTACAGGAGATCGAAAGGCCCAAGCATGCATCAACAGGAGGTTGGATGAATAAGTTGTGATCACACAAAAGAACAAAGACGATCCTATGGCCCAACGGCAGCGGCCTCCGAGGTGCCTGGTCCTGTCGGAAAAGCAAGTGCTCGCGCTGCCAGGCCGCCCTCCACGTGAGACGGAAGAGAAGACGAACGAGCAGGCACTTGCTTTCACTCAGAAGCAGAAGAGCAAACCCCAAACCAATAACAGGGTGACTTCCAGTCAGGGAAAAGGACAAGTGGGTGGCAGGAACCCAAAGGAAGCCCTTGCTTATGTGACTTTGACTTTGAAACTAGGTACATGCTTCACAAAATTGAAAAAAAAAGTTAACTCAAAAAAGAAGAGTCAACCGTGAAATGGGAGAAAAACTAGAATAAATAAGGTGGCATAAGGTCCTTATTATTTTTCTGTCACTGCTTAAAAATGATTACAAGTTGATCAGCTCAGCGCTCTGTGTTCCTCGTGGCTTGGAGAAGTCCCACGGGGCTCCAAGCGTTCCGAGCTCCTGGTGTCACAGTGCCAAAGCCACCGCCGGCTAAGCGGGGCTCCTACACGGAGGATCTGGTGGGCACTCTGCTTCCAGGAGCCTTCAGGCTGCTGTGGAACCCGGCTCCGTGCGTGGTGAGACTGTCTCCATTTCCCTGCGGCTGCGGGCCCCTCTGCTGCTAGGTGCTGCCCGCACCCCTCCCCGCACGGGCTCCCTAGCCGCAGGGCAGCGAAGCTGGGCCCAACCTGCCGGGCCCCCTCTCTCTGCATCTCCTAACTAACTCCCTGTTAAACCAGGGAGAGTCCTTGCTTTTAACTGCTCCCGCATCAGCTGAGACCTAGCGGGGTAATATTCCCGTTTAAAGGCCCACCGTGTCACCCAGTGCAACACAACCACCAGAGTGACAGCTCGTCATCGTCACGGTTTTGGGGATTAGAAAGGACATCTCTGGGAAGCTATCTTCGCATTCCGCCACAACAGCATAGAGAAAGTGTGTCTAGAGCACAGCGCCGTGACTGTCTTTCCCCGGTGGGGTGTGTTCTCAGGTCAGAGAGATCTTACAACAAGAACAAAAGCCCTCAAATCCCTGCAGCTGTCTTCCGTCAGTGGTACTTGGCTATCCTTGTTTGAAACAACTACAGATATTGTTTAGAAAAAGCAACAAGTAATTACGTTCACGTTGTGGGCCTGCGATTTTTAGTGAAGAAAATGAGATCAAATGAAACTGGAGCAGAAACATCAAAAGGCAAAAAAACCTACAGAGTGATTGGCATCTGAAGAGTCTGTGTGCACGTGTGGCTTCTCTTGAGATGATTTCCTAACCCTTCTGTTCAAAAGGCAAAAAGAAAAGACCACTCAGAAGCGAGGAGCACTCTCGTAGCCATGAACACCCCTAGCAGCCAGATGTGGCCCCAAAATATCATTTCTCATTAGGAGTGAGAAATGGACCCTGCGTTTCAGACCCTTGCAGAAATGGACCAGGAAGGGTAGGAAATGAGTCTGGAACATCTTCTTGTACCAGAAAAGAAAATAAACCTCAGAGACCAGTGGGGTCATTTCAAGAAAGATAAAAGAGCTGATCTGTAGGGACAGTTCCAGTATCACAAAGAATGATAATTATGATTGATTGGGCATATCCAGTGCAGAAAAATCTTTGAGCTTATGTTTGATTTTTTTTAGACTATTTGTCACCATTGGTGATTGCTAGGCAACCAGTCTATTCCTCTGAGAAATTAGTAGATAAGGAATCAAACATTTATTCTACTTTTCCTATAGGAAGTGCATTTCACTCTAATCAAAGAGTAGTGAGAGAAAGTTCTCCTCAATAAAAAAAATCCCAGGGCTGGGATTGTGGCTCAGCGGTAGAGCGCTCACCTAGCACGTGGGCAACCCGGGTTCGATCCTCAGCACCACGTACAAATAAAACGCATTGAATAAAATGCATTGTGTACAACTAAAGCAAATAAATAAAAATATTTTAAAATTTTTAAAAATCCCAGCAAATAAATGCAGAAGGAAGAATGGAATTTTAGGATCACCATTTTTTATTTTTTGGTACGAGAAATTGAACCCACAGGTACTTAATCACCGAGCCACATCTCCAGCCCTTTTTCATTTTTTAATTTGAGACAGGGTCTCACTGTGTTGCTTAGGGCCTTGCTAAGTTGCTGTGGCTGGCTTTGAACTCACAATCCTCCTGCCTCAGCCTCCTGAGCCACTGGGATTATAGACATGTGCCACTGTGCCCGGCTAGAATCATCATTTTGCAACCCTTGGTGAGGTAAGGTCACATGCAAGGCAGGAAAGAGAGTTGTCCTCTCTTCCCCACCAAGTTCTTGTGTGGGCTTTTTGGCTGGATCTAGGAACCCGATTAATGTAAGAGCTGATTCCCGAGAGAAAGTATAGAAGTTTTATTACTTTTATATGTACAAGGGGATCTTCATAAGAGAGTATAGTCTAAAGAAATGATCAGGGGCTGGGGTTGTGGCTCAGCGGTTGAGTGCTCGCCTGGCACGTGCGTGGCCCGGGTTCGATCCTCAGCACCACATAAACATTAATGCATTGCATTGTGTACAACTAAAGCAAATAAATAAATATTTTTTAAAAAATAAAAAAAAGAAAGAAATGATCAAAGCGTGCTTTTATGCCTTTTAGACAAAGAACAATAACTCTGTGAATGAATGACAGGTGGAATGGCCACTGGACCAGGGAGGTAAGTTATAGGAGATAGGCAGGGAGGCAGGGCGAAGCTCGTGGAGATAAGGGTCACTCCAAGAGCTTGTGTGTCCAGGTCCGTTGCCACCCTGATGTCCCGTCTCTGGGGATCGAGGTGATTTTCCAGCACTGGTACGCGAGGCTCGCCCCTCCCAGAGACTCTGTGGCCTGCTGCAGATGGACGTGGCCCCCCCTGCAGCTGGGGTTCCTCAGGTGAGGAGGGCTTGGCACAGTCACTGCACCACTTTGGCTCCTTGGGCCACAGTCATCTGTGTCCCCTGCAGTCACTGGGGAATGGCTGATGGAAACCCACCAACCTTTGTGTCGCCCACACGCTGGGATGTGACAGGGAAACATTCCACAGCTCCCAGAAAGCATCCGCATGCATCTTGGCCTGGGGGACAGATTCTGAGCAGAAGAGGAAGTCAGAGCAGGTCTATGCTCAGCTTCCCTCAAGTTCAGACCTGGACTGTCCCCCAAAGGTGCTGAGTCCAAGCCCCCAGCTTGGTGCCGTCCGGAGGAGGCAGAAACTTTAACAAATGGACCTTTGGGCAGGTGGTGCCCACCTGCGGTCCCAGCTACGTGGGAGGCTGAAGAGGGAGGATCACTTGAACCCGGGAGGTGGAGGCCAGCCTCAGCAACATAGTGAGACCCCATTTCAAAAACAAAGAACAAAGAAGTGGGGACTAGTGGGAGGTTTTAGGTCTCTGGGGGCATGCCTTCAAAGGGAGTTGTGGGTTCTGATCTCTCCCTCTTTATCTTCACTGCCTGGCCCCCTGGAGGTAAATGACCCCTCCATCACGCTCCCACCATGACATGCTGTGCTGCCACGGGTGCAAGGCAGCAGCGATGATCAGTCATGGACTGACCCTCTAAAACACTGAGTCCAAATAAACTTTCCTTCTCTATACGTTGATTTATCTCAGGTATCTGTTGTGGTAACAGAAGACATAAACACAAGCTTCAAGCAACCGTTGCTGACAGCTGACCACTGAGACCCCACGGAAGTCAGGATTATTGCCAGAACTTTCCCACTCCTCCCAATTCTTACCTACAGCGGGCTTTCTTACCAGTGCTTACTGCCACGATTCAATGCTAGCTCCAAGTTGCCTCTCTGCACTGGACTGGGCCAGTCATGGAAGTGAAATGCAGAAGGATCCTTCCAGGTGACCAGTGTGGGTCCTTGAGAACTAGTACCCGCAGGCTGGGGAGGAAGAAATTCCACTGAAAACCTGAACCACGGGAGCAGGCACGGATGTGTTTATTTCCATGCGTTTTCTTTGTTCAGCCTTAGAACGCAACATCACTTGTTGTCATTCACATATTAAAGTCACAACTTTCCATTCTTATTTCCAGTGCTTCAAAAAAAAAAAAAAAAAAAAAAAAAAAAATCGCCTCCCGCGTGGCCCCTGGAGGAAGGGATCATGGTATAAACGACAGCCTCTGGGTCTGGAGTCGGAAGACCTGGATTCCGGTCCTAACGTGGGAGCTGCGGGTGTGAGTGGAGGCAGGACTGCCGAGGGAAGGCCTCGAGAGGACAAAAAGCTCCAGGACTGAGGGCTTCAAATGGCCAGACTGGAGCAGACAGCCCAGATGTTCCCTGCGGGCCAGTGGACAGCCAGAGGTCACCTGGCTGAGAGGAAGCCCCCCCTGGGCAGGGCCACGGGCTGGAGAGAGTGCCCAGGCCACGCAGGGAGGCGCTGCCTGAGCCCCGAGTGCTCCTGTCACGGCAGGTTTCATTTCACCCCTGGCTGTGCTTCCTCCGACCGGGGAGGTGGACCGAGGCTGTGCCTGTGTGGGCTTCTGTCACCTTGAACTTGAAAACCACTTTGCTCTTTGGAGCATCTTTTGTCCTTTCTTCTTTCCCTGGGTGTCGGGACCTTACCCTGTCTGCCAAGGGGATGGACAAGCTCTGGCTTTCTGGCTGCTGGCCACATGACCACGCCCTGTTACAGGACCTAGGCGAAGCAGGGGGCGTGGCCGTGAGCACTGAAACCACCCAAGGATAGGCCAATGGCTCCGCCAATGGCATCCACCCATGCTCCTGATGTGTCCCTATGATCTTTCTGCTGATTGGCCCGTGTCCTCTATAAGACCGTCCAACTTCCTCAATAAACCGAGTTCCAGCATTGACTGACTGGACTCCCCGGTATGTTCCTGTGTCCTTTGAGGGCGGGGGAGGGAATATCGGCGGCCTTCGCTTTCCCAATCTAGTCTCTTTGTTGGGGTAGGCCTCTCTGGCCTCTTTTGCTGGACAAAAGAGGTCCATCCTGGGTTCGGGGGGCTAAAAACCCCAACCCCTTATAACTTTGCGACACCTGGGGGTGTTTGTTTGTTTGTTTTGGGGGTTTTGTTTGTGGGGGGAGTGTGCAGTGGGATTTTCTTTGAAACAAGCCCTGAGACTGACTCCACAGAGAACGCACTGTCCCTCTCCTCAGGGCGGGGACGAGGCCCCGGTGGCCAGTGTGGGAGCTGAGAAGCCGCAGCCCAGGACCTGCAGGCCCAGGCTGCCGGTTGGTGAGGAAGAGCCGCCCTGGGAATCCCCGCTGCCAGCCCTCTGGGCCTCACAAGTGAGGGGAGGCGGAAGGCGGGGAGCAGGAAGGAGGAGGAGAGAACAGTCCAGGAAAGGAAAGAAAATGCCAGTCCCGGCATACACAACATCTGGCAGAGTCCACGTTCACATTTACCAAGTAAGTACTTTTAATGATCTTCTCCAACACAAGGGAATAATTTGTCTCTCTACTCAGAAATATCAGACTCACTGAAGTTTTTTTGATCTATATAGTTTTTCTTTTTTACAAAAAGATAATATTGCTGAACGAGTTCTTCCCACTTCAGCTTGAATGATGACCATATGTCACACAGAAGGTGTAGACTTCACTGAATCTAAAATGCTCCACACAGATGGCGATGTTCTACCATATAACTGTGCTAAGAGCACAGATGTATGAAAAGACAAATATTAATAGGGGGGCGGGTGGGCTGATAAGACATATGTTTCAGGTTGAGTGATTATTTTCTTTTTTAAGTCCTGACTGTTACTTATGATGTTGTTGGGTTATTAGGTGAAGCATTTAAATTTAAAGTCCTTTGGCAATAAGGGTCCCCATAAATGGCTCTCCTGACCCCTGCCCCTTATTCCTGCCTCTTCATAAACCCCGCAGGAAAGTGGATCTCTCATTCCAAAGCCTATTTTCTATTGAAATTTCCTGTAGAACTCTGAAGATTCTCATTGGTCTGGGTAACTCCTAACACTCACTGAACGGAGCTTCTGGAGGTGAGCCTGGGCCCTGCACCCTCATGCAGTGCAGGGAGTTTATTTGTGTAGCCATTTAAAAAGCAACTGGCAGTACCTATTAAGTTAAAATAAACACATACCCTTCAACCCAGAAGTTCTATTCCTGCAAGTCTATCCCACAGAGACAGAAGCACCAGAATAGAAGACATAGGTAGGCAAAAAAGCTTATTGCAACATTTTTGGGAAAAATATAAACAAAGCAATGCTCAAACATAGAGGAGAGGTTGAATAAAGTGTAGAATAACCATACAATGGATTATATCATTAAGCCGGAGAGAGTTAAAGTGGTATCAATCTGAAAGCATCTTCACCATGTATATTGTTAAGAAAATAAAGCAATATCAAAAAAATTTCATGGACATGTAAGTATATTAAACTGTATATTTAAGAAAGATATAAAACAGCATACTACAGGGACACAGCCACATCAGTGTTTATAGCCGCACAGTTCACAATAGCTAAACTGTGGAACCAACCTAGATGCCCTTCAGTTGATGAATGGATAAAGAAAATGTGGTATATATACACAATGGAATATTACTCAGCAATAAAAGAGAATAAAATCATGGCATTCGCAGGTAAATGGATGAAGTTGGAGAATATAATGCTAAGTGAAGTTAGCCAATCCCAAAAATCCAAATGCCGAATATTTTCTCTGATATAAGGAGGCTCATTCACAGTGGGGTTGGGATGGGGAGCATAGGAGGATTGGAGGAACACTAGAAAAGTCAATGGGGAGAGAGAGGAAGGGAGGGGGCAAGGGGGTAAAAAGAAAAAAAAAGATGGTGGAATGAGATGGCTATCATTACCCTAAGTGCATGTATGAAGACACGAATGATGTGAATATACTTTGCATACAACCAGAGATATGTAAAAACGTGCTCTGTAAGTGTAATATGAATTGTAATGCATTCTGCTGTCATATAACAACTTAGAATAAAAGAAAAAGAAAGATATAAAATAAATAATGGCCCATCCCTCAATTCTTGTCTTATTATGTGATTGTATGAGTAGGGAGAAAGCAATGAGAAAACACACACCCGGCTGCGTTTCTGATTGGGGGCAAGGAGAAGGCAAGGATGTTGTGAGAGAAGAAAACGTCCAGACCTTGACAAGGCACCCCGTGTACGAAGTGAGACAGACAGACGGGATGCGTTCACATGTGGGGTGTAAAATAGGTAGAATGCACAAAAATGATGAGATTGTAATACTATACTGGCCATTTAAATGTAGACTACAAATTCTACTTGTGGCATTGTGTTAAATATGTAAGATTTAAGTATGCAAATGGAACATTCTAGAAGATGACAAAGACAAGTAAAAATATTTGATTTTTATGAGACCAAGAGTAAATTTCTTCCTGGATTTTAAAATTTAATACACGATCTATAATTATGTACTTTTTTGTTTGTTTGTTTGTTTTAAGAGGAAGGAAAAAAGAAACTACTGTTTCAGACTCTAGTGAGAAGGATTACTTCCGGCATGTGGTGCAGTGGGAAGAGCCGGGTCTCTGAGCTTGATTCTGATTCCAGCGCTGGCCATTGCAAGCTCTGGGGTCTTCAACTGCAGAACGTGATAGCAGCTGCATCTCCCTTGCGGGTCGAGGGCTTTGGGTCGCCCCTCCAAGCTGCGGACTCTAAGACACGCTGAACACTGGAGGGAGATTAATTTATTTGTATTTTATTTTTACTCCTATGGAATTCTCCAGAAGAAAAAGAGCCATGTGCACTGTGCTATCGGTATTGTCCTCCTCCTCTCCCAAGGGGGGCTGAAGTTTTGTGTTCCCAGCTCCGAGGCAGGTCTGCGTTGTTTGGAGGGAGAGGGCAAAACCAGAGACACCGGGGGCGCGGCCGAAGGAGACGGGTGCTGGGAAATGGGGGAACGGAGTGGCGGAGACTTTGAGTTCTCCTACCTCCTGCTGGGGAGGGAGCAGGAGCTCAGAAGAGTGATGAGACTCCCGGGAGGCTGGGCGCAGGCTGGAGAGCCTCCCCTGGGCCTGCAGGGGTGAACGCTGGGCCCAGACCTAGTATTTGTCTCTCCGCCTAAGGTCTAGACCCCAGGACCTTTGTGCTTTCCTAAGGAAGGGTGTGTGCGGGATGGGGTGGGGTCTACTCTATTTGTCTAGGGGTTTGAGCTGGAGTAAATTCAACTTACAGAAAGCATGTAGGATATATTGTCTGCAGTTGAAAATATCTGTCATATTCTGTTTCGTCTTGTAGCGACAGGGATGGAACCCAGGGCCGCCCTCCTGCCAGCAAGCGCTGCACCACGGAGCTGCACCCCGGCCCCTGTCGTGATCCGGCTTGGTCACTTTATTGCTCTGTGGTTCTGGGAAGCAGATCATTAACTCTCAGCCTCAGCTTCCCCATCTGGGAAACGGGCAATGATAAAACAGCTCAGAGCTGTTGCCTGTGAAGACTGAGTAAGAGCGGGTCTATGCCAGCGTCTATGCCTGTCCCCACTGATGCTGTTGCGGTCCCTTTTCCCATTCTCCTGCATGTCCCTAGCGCTGGGCCTCTGAAGGAGGAGCTGTAGCACTTGGAGTCATCTGAATCCTTTGTTCTGGTACAAGTGCCCTTGGTTCCCTTTCTCCCGACTGCAGTCACGGTCCTTGCTCTAACCCCAAGGAGGGGGCTCCCTCCCTCCCTCCAGCATTTTCTAAGCAGCCTCTAAGTGACAGGCGCTGAGCTCCAGGAAGCACACTTTCCCTGGCAGAGTCAGGGAAGCATCTGTTCCCCACCTCTCCTTTCCCGGTCCCACCTACCTGCTTGGTGAGCTCGGGAGTGATGTCTTTGGCCTCAGTACCCCCCGCAGCAGTGCCCCCAACACGGAGGGTGAGGGCGCCTCTCGGGTGAGTGGACACTCAAGATACCTCTTCATTCCCCCTTGTCCATCTCCAAATCCCCCTGTGCACTCAGCTCCAATGCGGCTGCTCCTGGGTGCTGGGACCCCCCTCTCCCGTCTCTGCCCTTCACCCAGCACAAGCCGGCCCAGTCTGTCCAGAACAGTCAGAATAACGTGACAGTGACGTTCGGATTGGGGCACAATCGAGATCCCATCCGGGCCCTGTTTTTCACCTGCTCTGTCCCCTGAGCTGACTCCAGAGTCTCTTAGATTTCTGGCAGAGCACAAAGTGAAAATCAGGGGTGTTTTCCAGAGCACTGTCAGGGTCAAGTAACGGCACCCTTCATAACTGCATTCTCCACTCAGAAACCATGGGTTGTGAAGGGACTTCACGGTCACAGCCAGCTAAGGTCGGTGATGCTATTTTAGTGTCATATTATGTCTATTAATTTTACTATTATGTTACAGAAACAGAGATTTTAAGACATCATCTGAAGTGGAACAGCCAGGATGTAGCAGGCTTACCGACTTCACATCCGTGCTTTTTACATTATAGCGTGAAGTTTTGTCTTTATTGTATAACTGTCTCCAAAGCCAACCTCGACTAGCCCTCGAAGATTTTACTAGTTAGTGCTCAGGGAGGGAAGAGGCTCACACACTCAGCTGCTTCTCAACAGACGTGGTTTGTGGCCATTTATTTAGGGAGGGAACCTCTGTGACTCCCACATGGCTTAACACCAGATGTGCTTTCCAGGAGGAAAAAGAAGAGAAAAGAAAAAGGAAGATATTTCTTAGGGATAGCTAATTGGAAAGAGATTAGGAAACTTAATGTGATATTGTAATTGAGTTGATTTGCTAATTGTGCCTTTTAGGAAATACTTATTAACTGAATTATGGTTATGCAGAAATCAATTAGCTCCAGTTCTGTTAGGAAAAGATAATTTATTGTTTTCACATTGATGAAATAACGAAGTCCACTGTCACCTGGGCCTGTTTATGTCTTCTGCAACTCACGATGAGGAATCTGTCTCTCTGTCTCTGAGCATTTCACGTGGCTGCTTCTCCTTGACTGGTGAGTTAGTCTCCTTTTCAGGTGGTGTCACCAAATGAAAGTAGGCAATGTGTCTTTGTTTTTAAAAGTAAATTTGCCTGGCTGAGCATGTCACTCACAGCTGTAATTCCAGGGACTTGGGAGGCTGAGATAGGAGGATGGCAAGTCCAAGGCCAGCCTCAGCAATTCAGCAAGGCCCTGAGCAACTTAGTAAGACCCAGTCTCAAAAAAAAAAAAAAAAAAAAAAAAAAAAAAAAATTGCTGGGGCTGTGGCTCAGTGGTAAAGTGCCCCTGGGTTCAATCTCCTGTACTAAATAAGTAGATAAATTTGCCTGTAATCAGCGTCTGCTCTGCTCTTGGCTCCTCAAATCCTAGGAGTGCTTGTGTGTGTGTGTGTGATACTGGAAAGGCCTGGGGTGTGCCAGGCCCGCCCTCTACCACTGAGCGACAGCCCCGCCTTCCCCAGTCTTCTCCTCCCTGAACTGGTCAGGTGCTCATTCCCATCACATTCCCCAAGTTCAGTTCTCCCCAATTTGAATTTTCTCACCCCAGCCAACTTTTCCCAGGCCCTGGGGCGTGGCATCAGGGAGCCCACGGGATGGGAGAAGAGCAAGCCCAGCTTTCCTGTCCCCGTGGCTGTGTCCCTGCCTTCAGCGGTGGCTCCCTCTCCTTCCCTCTGTCCGCTGCTGGGCTGCAGGGGCCATTCCCGCGGGGACACCGTCTTCTGTGATGGTTCCCGTCCACCTCTCCTCACTCTGGGCCTGGGGCCCTCCTCTTGGTCCTCAGTCCTGTGGCTGGCTCCTTCCTGCTGCTGGACCTCTGGCCGGAGTCACTCCTTCTCTTTGCCTCTGGAGCACCTGCCTGACTTCTCCTGGGGGCACCCCACCCGTCTCCCTGTGCTTCCTCCCACCCCCTGCCTTGATCCCGTGGGGCCCTTCAGTCTCCAGCCTCACCCTCTCCACTGCTGACCAAGCCCTGGACGGTCTGTCCACCCCCTTGAATTTTGTTGAGTGACCATTGTGTCATTCATGGCCCCAGACAAGTCTGGGGACACAAATATGAATAAGAAAAATGTTCTTGGCCTGAAAGAGAAATTTGGGGAGACTTTGAGGAGAGTTATTTTATTTGTTTGTTTGGTACCAGGAATTGAACCCAGGGGCACTTAATTACTGAGCCACATTCCCAGCCCCTTTTTGTATTTTATCAGAGACAGGTTCTCAAGGAGTTGCTTAGGGCCTAGCTAAGTTGCTGAGGCTGGCTTTGAACTCTTGATCCTCCTGCCTCAGGCTCCTGAGCCGCTGGGATTACAGGCGAGCACCACCTGGCCTGGCTAAGGAGGAGTTTGAACAATAGCTTCAACTTAATGGAGAAATCGGTGGGGAATTGGACCAGGCGGGGGATAAATGGACTTCAGGAAGGAGCGAGTTTGTGACATCAGGGTGACAGTTGGGTGGAAACAGCACAGCAGAGCTGAAGTGTGGTTCAGTGTGGTGCCTTTGGAGGGTGGGATCACACTGTCAAGACGGGGAAGCAGGCGCGTGCAACCCTGGGGCTGGAGTCCCAGCCTCTGGAGGCGGAAGGGGAGGAAGCCGGCCTGCGCCGCGTGGGAGACCCTGCCTCAAAGAGGAAAAACGATGCAGATGCAGTGATTTCATCGCTCGTCCTCTGGACAGAGCGGGTTTTAGGCTGTGGGGCTTTTTACCTGCTCCCCCTCCTCAGGAGGACTCCAGAGGAGAAGGAGAGCTCTAGGCTGGCTTTCCCTGACCCCAGGAAATTCTTGGGCCCCATCCTGCCCATCAGAATTTGTGCAGGGAAGGTGAAACCAAATGGAAAGTCCCTTCTAAAGTGTTTTATTTAGAAAATACATTTTAAAGATCCTCATTAGAAATACGGTTTCATTATTGAGATTTCAGAATAATAGAGTTTTCAGAAGTCTGTCGAAAGGGCATTAAGTCATTTATTCTAATGGTATCAAACTTTTATTAACTGCTCATCTGTTGCACAATCAACATGCGCGTGTGTGTGCGCCCCCTCCAACAGGAGAAAAGTGCTGTCTGCCAACTTGCAGGACCATCGGTTTCACCCACGCACCTTGGTCTGCTCCCTTTCTGGTGAATGCACAAGTTTCTAAGTAGCCTCGCGGTCGCCTCAGTCCCGAGGTTCTCCAAGCTTAGCGTCAGCAGGGTTAGTCCGGAGAGGCTGTTAAAAAGGGAGCGCTGCCTCTGATCAGACCCTGTTCTTAGAGATTCAGCATCAGCGGCTATGGGTGGAACAACAGGAATCTGACTTATATCAAGTGCTCCAGCTTACGCTGCTGTGTGGGTGGCCTCAGGACCACACTGAGAGACCACCCTGGTGCACCGCCAGCACGCACTGGGCCTCTGCTGCTCTCCAGTGCTGTGAAGGGACAGCAGACGGAGTACCTTTAGGAGGCTCTGTGCTAGGCACTCACGCAGATCATCCACTTGATTCAGCCCAACAACTCCACAGTTGCTGTTATTGTGGAAAATATGGGCAAGTGAGGCTTGGCAGAGTGACGGCCCAGCTAGCAGGTGGGGAGCAGACTCGGGGCTCCTCTCCAAGAGCCTGTTCAGACTTCTTCCCTTTCAAGGTCAGTGTTCAAGAGCCTCGTTCTTCCTTCCTCTCTGCTCACCTGGCCGGGTGGATCTCACCCACGACAGTAATGACCCCTGCGATCTTTCCTTCTCGTCTCAACCCGAGTCATGGAACTCAGGTGGCCGTGATGCCGGCGTGCGTCCAGGCCTGCAGCCCACCTCCTTGTGTGGCCTCCGTCTTCTGCTCACCGCGAGAGGGGCTGGTTCCCACTGAGGATCCACTTAGATCCTACCCCTTGGCCTCCACCAGCTCATTCCTGGCTCCAAATCGTGAACTTCAGCTCATGATTTCAGAAAGGCTGCCTTTGCCGTCCCCTGCCTGTCCATCGCCCCTTTCCTTCATCCGTCTTCCTCACCAACCACATGTGGGGAAAAGAAAGAAAAATGCTTTGACCATGGAGCCTCTCCGGACCAAAAGAGCACACATCCCAGCATTGTTCAGTTTGGTTTGTTTTAACCTGCTTCTCTGGCAGCTGTTGTTTTGATCCCGCGTTCATCTGTTTCATCTCCGCCTTCAGAAGTTAGCGTCTGAAAGTTCCCTCAGTCATATTTTGCTCACCTCCTGGAGTCATAGAGCTTGGTATTGTGACGACCAGAATTAAAGTTCACAGAGAAGTCTGGCCTTCACTAGAGGCTATTGCTCTTAAAGACATTTTTAATAGTATCACATGTCCTTCCAGGAATTATGCCGTGTTCTCACAACCTGAAAGCAACACTTGAGTCAAAGTCTTTTATGTGTTTAAATTTTCCCAAGTCCCCACCCCTGCCCCACGTCGTTCTCAAGTCCTCATGTGGATGCCCAGTTTTTACTAACACCACAGAAATGCTCTAAGAAGTGGGCACGGCTGCTCCCTTAGATGACGTTACCTCTGGCCAGGATGGAGCAGGGCCGAGGCCTTTGCCTGCACAGGGCTGCCTCCCAGGGCCACCAGCCCCTCTGTAGTTCCTTGCCCTGCACTGAAACCCGTCCTCACAACAGGTGCACGTGTTATAGATAGACAACGGCACCTCACCACGTTCGCGTGATCACAACTTCAATGCTGTTGCTGCCTGAAGCGATTGCCGCTTGGAGCAACGAACGCTGCGGGAGAAAATTCGGAGGCAGGTTGAAAATGAAAAAGGGTCTTTTATTCTTCTTCTCTCTCCGGCTTCAGCAACCTCTCCAACTCCAACCACAAACTCCAACAAACTTCTTCCACACTCCAACCAGCTCCAACTACTTCCAACCATCCACCATCTACTTCCCACTTCCAACAACCTCTAACCAACCTCACCCGGTTATATACATTTTGCTTTAACAAGGACACGTGCTTACAGCTCGAGCTTACAGGTGTGTCACACAGTGTTCACGGGCATACCAAGATTCCTTGAATAACGTATGAATATCAGGTGGAACTTGAACATCTTTTATGGCTCTCAGCTAACCGCAATCTTAGCTATCTCCTTGATCAGGGCTCCTTCACAATGCCCCAAATGTAACATCAAAGGTAAGAAAATCAACACCAGTAATGGGGTGAGTCCAGAGATGGCCTCCACCACGAGGCACCAGGCGCGGGACACTGCCCAGAGCATGAGGTGGGAGCCTCTGTGAGGGGGGCCACGCGTGGCCCATGCCTCTTGCTCAGCAGCTCTCCAGGCAGGTGACCATTTTAAGGAATGACTTAGAAGCCAGAGTAGGAGGGTTGATTCCTAAGTCAGCTCCTCCACATGGGCGAACACTGGGCTGTGACCACAGATACGAAAGAATGAGACACGATTCACAGTGGACAGTCCCCTGCTCTGCGTGTTTGGTGAGCCCACGGATACTAGCATGCACTTTGGACTGCGGTTCCCCTTTTCCATCCTTCGGGAGTCCCCACCCTTGCCAGGTGCTGCTCAGGTGTTACGTCTGCTTTTGGCCGGAGAAACTGAAAAGTGGGTGGAGGTTGAGTTTCCCGGCTTCTCTTCCAGTGTCTCTTTTCGCCTTCCGTACCCTGCTCTACGACTCTCCTGCCCTGCTCCAACCCCCAGGGTCCCTGTGCTAGCAGTACCATAATACAACCCTCCATTCCTCCTCTCAGCAGCACAAAGCCTGCTGTTATAGCCCCCGGAGGCGGGGCGTGCGTCCATTTCGGAGAACCACTGTCCCCAGAGTCCATGGACTTGGACCAACAAGGCCAATCGCTCGCAGACCCCCAGAGCCAGTGTGATTGTCTCCGCTGGGAGTGAGCCAGGAGCTAAGCCAGCCTGCACCCCTGGTGTCCCAGCCCCGAGGCCTTCCTTCCTGAAGACTGGATGTCACTTTCTCCTCACATGCCATGAGGTGACTCCAAATCCTTAAATGCAATCTCTCTCTCTCTCTCCTTTTAAAAATATGCTCCTTTATATATAAAGGCTATGCTTTATATATAAAGAATACACTCCTTTGCTAAAGCTAGTTTGAAGAGGCTTTTATTCTCAACCCAAAGTAACTCAAGCCATTCCCTTAGGGGATGTGCGTTGTGCTTCATATTCTCATCATTACTTCAGGAGGGGCACTGAGGCCCCCTTCAGACACTCAGTTCCCAGAGACCCTTCTAGACCTCCCTGTGCGCTGCGCCTTGCTCCCACGCTCCCCTGGGGACCTCACACAACTGCTGCCTCTGTCCCCTACCACAGGACATTTTCTCCTCTGCTGTCTCCATTGTCTCCTTTAGAAATAAGCACAATTCCTTCTGAGGAATTATTTATTTATTGGTACCAGGGATTGAACTCAGGGGCACTCGACCCCTGGGCCACATCCCCAGCCCTTTTTTGTATTTTATGAGAGACAGGGTCTCACTGAGTTGCTAAGTGCCTCGCCATTGCTGAGGCTGGCTTTGAACTCGCGATCCTCCTGCCTCAGTCTCCCAAGTGCTGGGATTACAGGCGTGCGCCACTGTGCCCAGCTGAGGAATTTAAAAACAATTTTTCAGTTCAGACAGTTAGTGGAAACAACAAGTCAGAGAGAGATTTTTTTTAAGACATGGAAGAAAAATAACAGTAAGAGATGATGATCAGAGATAAAGCACTCTACTGTCCTTAATGCCATTTGAGAAGAAAGTAGTAACAGACAATGACTTTGTTAGGTGTGCAAGTGAACATCTTCATGGGGCCCCTAAGCAAATGGAAGCCTAGTACCCTGTGATACAGAAAACCGGGGACTTTGTATGACCACCTATGCGAGTATTTCTGGTCTTGTATAGGTGTAAGGTTGACAGAGCAGATGTGAGTTGCTGAATTTCAACATAGGTTAGATTTTCAAGATTGTAAACTCTTCTGTGAATTTACGGCATTTAAAAAATGTTTTTAGTTGTGGATAGACCTTTCTTTTGTTTTATTTACATGGGCTGCTGAGAATCGAAGCCAGTGCCTCACACATACCAGGCAGGTGCGCTACCACCGAGCCCCAGCCCCAGCCCCAGAATTTAGGACGTTTTTAGTGCAACAGTAGGAAACAGGGTTGTAGTGAAATCTGGGAGGACCAAGTTGCCTGATCCCACCATCCCCAACCCTGCCTCCCCTCTCTGATGAGGTTGGTTCTGACTTGCTTGGAGATTCTGGGATGGCTTCAGCTGAGGTAGCTAATTTGCAAAAGGATGCCGGTTCTCCTTGTGCCCCAGACCTAGCACTTCTCATTATCTGGGTCCTTAACTGTACTTGCTCTCAGAGGACAGGTTGCAGGGTGGAACACTAGTAAACAGCAAACGAATCTCAATGTTTTGCTAATTTAGACTGGCAAAATTCTGAAAAACAGGTGTGGGAATAAAATAAAAAAATATGAAAGTGAGGAATGTAATTTTAGAGTGAGCCAAATGTGTTAGTATGCTGTACTTAGAGATTCTGGATTCAATGCACTGGAGGAACAGCTGGGACTTGTCTGCTCAGCAGGCTAATTGAAACCTGAGTTCAGCCATGACTTATGCTGAAAGAAACAGAGATATAGATTTGCTTCGGTCTAATGCAGAAGTAATGCAAAGACATAGATTGATAAGAATGTAGTTTGTCATCTGCTCACCAGCCTTCTAATCATGTTCCTTGGGAAATATAGAGGACATGACCTTGACAATGAAATGTATTAGTGAAAGGGGGAGCAACATCCTTGGGAAATGCTTTGTTGGCTGGCCTTGGTAGACCAGGGATGCAGGTGAATGATGCTCCATTGGAATGATGCCTTGATCCCCGTGGGGACATTGGGATGCCCATCATGATAAAAGCCAAAGAAGAGCACTGAATTGCCAAAGTCAATGTGAGTACGATAATATACTCAGCAAGGGCAGAATGATAACTAGAAAGGGCTGATCCACAAAGACCGTGGGTAGAGGTGCTTGATGATGGGTACCTAGGTCAGAGACGATGGGCCGCATGCTAAGCCCTTCTTGATTTATATTACTAACACAGCCCTCAGTGGAGAAAATAAATACTTGGGTTGACACCTCCCTGGATGGAAACAGCCCTTCTCCTCATTCCCAGAACTGATTCAGTTCACAAAACTCACCCTTTTGAGTGAAGGGGAGGTTGGGAAGATTTGTGGAAGGGCAATTTGGTGAAATTATTTGCATTTTCCAAACTAGCTTGTCTGAATGCTATACTATTATACAGAAAAGAGTCATTCTGGGGTGGAAGAGACAGTTAAATCCAATCACAGCTGATGCAGTACAGGATCTTGAATGTCGTTGGTGGGGACCGCAGCCGTGCGTTCCCCTGCAGAAGTCGGGAGTTTAGGTAACTTCCTCGTTCAGGTGTTCTGTGTGTGAAACTTCACATTTGGGGGAAGAAAGGCGCTCAAGCAAATCTGCTTTTTTTTTTTTTTTTTTTTTCCCTCACAAGGCTTTTACTCAGGGAATCCATGTTTCTTCTCTCCCTTTACATGCCCCTGTCACTTCTTTTGGTAGTTCCTGTCCTTTGTCATCACATGACCATCACCCTGATTATGGCCTTGTGATCACCAGGCCACACTGGACACCTCTTGCCCATGCTTAGTCATCTAGCGTTCCCCCTTATCTGTCTTCTCTTTGACTGTCTTCAGTTACAAGGATGATCCACAGTATTGATCATGTCATTAACATCTGTAAAATATTAAGCATGGATCCCAATATTGCTTATAATAAAATGCATGTGGGGGGTGGGAATGTGACTTACTGGGAGAATGTTTGCCTAGTGTGCATGAGGCCCTGGGTTTGATCCCCGGCACCACTGAGAAAAAAAAAAGGCATGCAAATATATGGTATATTGTGTACATTATGAAGCATACAGAGCGACTGACCTGAAAGGATGAGATAAATACAAGCATTAACATTTTCTTCCTCCACCCTGGCTCAGTTTGTCCATACCTTGGGGTACATGCATCTCACTGTGAAGATGTAAGTTTGGGCCCTCATGATCTCTCATCTGGACAGTGGCAGATGAAAAATGGAAAAAATTCCAAGTTCTTTAGCTCAGCACCTGCTCCTTCATGACTGGGCTCTTGCTGACCTTTCTAGACTCTCGCCCTACCACCTTCTCGGGGTGTTTGTCTCAGCAGCCCCCCCTGCTGCTCCTTACCCACCCGGCGCTGGTCCCCCTGTTCAGATGCTGCTTCTCATTCTTTGTGTGGACTGTATCCTCCCACTGTGGGATCCGCTCCCTGTGACCCATTCCTAGCCTCTACCTGTCCCCTCTGCAACATTCCCTGTGCAAGCATCGTTTCATTGCCCAGGTGTTACGTGGCATTGTTTGCATTTCCTCGATGTTTCTTATACTTGAGTGCATGCTCCTTGAGATTACAGGCAATGTGCCCAGTTCCTCTGCATCCTTGGCACTTGGCACAGATGACCTGAACCAAGGTGCCTGAGGCTGGGGAGTATCTTATTTTAACCATATCATCCACTGTGATGCTGCTACATACTGCTCTTCTAGCTGAGAAACATATGCATTCATTGAATGAATAAGCTGATGGGTGGTGGGGTGGGTGGATGAATAGATGCACAGGTGACTGGAAGAATGAAGAGACCAGGGAGTTGTGGTAAAAGAAGTCATGTGGAAAGAGGAATATGCTTTTTCCATGATTTTAACACTTTTAATCTCAAAGTCCTCTAACAAATTGTTGGATCAGAGGTCATGGAGCTAACAGGTTTAATTGTTAGATTTGAAATTTGAATAAAGATATGATAAAATCTTTATCATATCTTAGTTTTGGGTAGGTCACCTTTGCACTTCTCTATCAAGGTCTGAAGGAGCCCCAATTAGGGAGATGGCTATTGCGGTCAGCTGGAAGCCATAAGTTCCACCTGATAATAAGTATGTATGTGACACACCTGTAAATGCACGTGAGGCACCTGCAAAGCTAAAGGTATATAACCGGGTGAAAGTGGTCGGAGTCAGGAGGAGAAGAATGAATTCATTCAGTCAGTCATGCAGTCGCTCGGTCGGAAGAAGAGTTCGGGTCGGAGAAGAAGAAAAGAATCAGAGTGGCCAGAACATAGGCAGAGCGGTTACAGAAGAGAAACCAGATAGAAGAAGTAATTCCTGGTCAGAGTCAGGCCGAGGCTCCCGAGGAAGAAAGAAGAAAGAACAAAGAAGAAAGAAGCTCTAAAAGCTAAGCTCTCTCTCTCTCTAAAGAAGAAATCTCTCTCTTTCAAGCTCTCTCTCTTTCTCTCTAAGCTCTAAGAAGATGAAGAAGAAAAAGCTCTATCTTTCTCTCTAAGTTCTAAGAAGAAGAAGAAGAAAAAGCTATCTCTAATCTTTCTCTCTAAGCTCTTTCTAAGAAGAAGAAAAATCTTTCTTTCTTTCTCTAAGCTCTCTCTAAGAAAGTAGAAGTAAAAGTAGTAATAGCTTTACTCTACCTCCGAGAGTTTTCCTCCCGCGGCGTTTGTGGCTGGCCATGACAGGCAGCTTACAAAGGTCAACTTGGATGGAATTGTATGATAAAATGCATTAGACTAAGATATACATAACTCATTAAGCAAATCAGTGGCCTGTTACCCTATGTAGAAGCAGTTGAGGGTAGGAAATACCATAGTTTATGCATATGTTTATTACCTAAGATAATGTTGGACAGATGGAAAACATACAATTTTAAGGGGTAGGGAGTCCAGCCTTATATCACTGAAATCATGGAATTCCACTGTCAATCTGACAAAAGAAAGGATGTGGGGCTGTAGCTCAGTGGCAGAGCACTTGCCTAATATGTGTGAGCCACTGGGTTCAATCCTTAGCACCACATGAAAATAAACAAACAAAATATAGAAATTCTGTCCATCTACAACTATAAAAAATTAAAAAAAAAAGAAAGGATGTGAGTGCTATTTCGTAATAAGACAAACACTTGGCAAATAGCAGATACTCAATTTTGGATGTTTATTTGGATGGACAGTGATAACTGGAATAATTGAAGTTGACTTGTATCAACAAATTGGTCACAGGAGGAAGGATTAAATCCAATTCTGGGGTTTAGGAAAAACATTTTGAAGATTTATCAGTGCAGGGTAGATTATTCCAGGCAGGTAGAAGGCTCAGGATGTGGAGAATCTGTATTTTTAAAAAGATTTCCAGGTTTCAGGAAGTGCTGAATGCAAGTGGGAAGCCTTAAAAGGGAGTTGTTGTAATTGGGGCCAGAAAGGCATATTTGGGAGATACCCTAAAAATCAAACGATTCATTTTAAGGCTAAAATAATTAGTTGTGTTTTGCCCAAAGATGCACACAATTGTGTTGCAAAGTGTACCTAACAAGAGGTGTCTGGCATTGTTTTCACTCTAGCTGGGGCCCAGGTAGCACTTAGATCATGAAAGTCTTGAAATATCTCAAGAATGACTTTTTTTTTTTTTTTTTTTTTTTGTACCAGGGATTGAACTCAGGGGCACTCAACCACTGGGCCACATCCCCAGCCCTTTTTTGTATTTTATTAAAGACAGGGTCTCACTGAGTTGCTAAGTGCCTCGCCATTGCTGAGGCTGGCTTTGAACTCGTGATCCTCCTGCCTCAGCCTCCCAAGTGCTGGCGTGCGCCACCATGCCCCGCAAGAATGACAATTTTTAAAAAATGTTTTTATCACTGCATTATAGTTCTACAAAACCGTGGGGTTCATTTTCACATAATCATACACGCACGGAATATAATTTGCTCCATTTCAGTCTCCAGGGCTTCCTCCTTCCCTCCCTCTCAAGGGTGACTTTTTGTCAACAGTAGCCGCACGGTCGCCTGACGCTGGCCCTGCTAAGCGCTACGGGGTTAGTTCTGGTCGCAAAGTTGCGCACTTCTTCCCCACTACCGTTCACCCATTCTGGAAGCAACACGCTGCTTTGAGAGGTCTAACCCGGGCTGGCACAGCTTTCCCCGCGCCTAGGTCGCAGTCGGACAGGGTCTCTGGATGACGTCACCCAAAGCTCTCGGGAGGGCGGTGCGCCCTGGCCTGGCCCCGCCTCCTGCGCAGAAGCCCCGCCCCAGCGCTCGCGCCTTTCCCTTCTTCCGGTACGTAGTAGCGTAAGACGTGGGTCACGCGGTGTTTGCCACTGGCCCGGAAGCAGAAGGCGAAGGGGCGGAGCGGAAGGCGGGAAGGCGGCTGCGTCCGGGTCGCGACGAGGGGCGGGGCGGCGGGCATGGTAACGGGTCGGGAGCCGAGCGCGAAGGGTCGCGGGCAGCGCCGCCGCGGGTGATCGCTGCCGCAGCCGCCTTCTCGCGCGTCCGGTGCGGCCTGCGGACTCGCCTCGCCATGATGATCCACGGCTTCCAGAGCAGCCACCAGGACTTCTCCTTCGGGCCCTGGAAGCTGACGGCCTCCAAGACCCACATCATGAAGTCGGCGGACGTGGAGAGGTGCGGCGCGGGCGCGGGCACCGTGGGGCAGGGCCTCCGCCTGCCGCCTGGGTCGCGCTCCCGGGCGCGGCCGCTGGGGCTGTCACTCCGCCGGCGCCCGGCCGCGGCCCCCGGGCGCTGTCTCCCCGCCCCGCGGGCGCTGCGACCTGTGGCCGGCCGGCGTTGGGCAGGCAGGCGCTCGCCGGGCGCGGGTGCGCGCGGTTCCGGGGACCCGCGCCGTGCTCCAGCGTGGGCGGCTGCTGGGGGTGCGGTGCGCCCCGGGCCGGAGGTCTCCCCGGGACAGGCGTCCGGGAGGTTGGGACGCCCGGTGGGTGGCGCGGGCGCGGGGCCCGCGGGCTGGCGACGGCGAGCCCGAGGCGTCGGGGCGCCGAACGGGATCTTGACCAGGTTGTGGGCGCGCGGGGCGCCGGGGACCGTTCCCGCGTGGCGGAGGCGGGAGAAGCGGGAGTCGGCACGCAGGGGACCCGTGCGGGCCTGGAAGTGGCGACCGGTACCTGGCGGCCACCTGGCGTGGGTTTCGTGCGAGGAGCTGCCTGATCCTTGTCCCCGGAAGATGTCCCGGGACGACGTGCAGGATGGAGTGGAGGGCTGCGGGCCCGAGAGAGCAGGTATAGGGGACGGGGCAGGGCGGTGTCAGAGGTCCAGCGGGGTTTGGGTAGGTGGGGAGGTTGCCGGCCGGGCTGTGGGTGCGCAGCGTCGCCGGGAGCAGGGGAGGAGCTCGGGTGGGGGCCGCAGCCCGGGGCCAGGCGTTAGTGTGCAACGTGAGGCGTGCGTGGATCATGAAGTGGAGGTGATCAGTAGGGATTTGACCTATTTCTCTTGTAGCTCGAGGAAAATGACGTTTGTCATTTTAGGTTTAGGTTGGAGAGTCACCAGCTTATAGTTGGTACCTGGGGCCTTGGAAGCAAATTAAGATCATTGAGAAGTTACCCAGAGGAAAGGGCAGATAGGAGTCCTAACCCTAGGGAGCACTAGCATTTTAAGAGTCAGGCGGAGGAATGACTGGGGAAGAGATGAGCGATATAAAACCCATGTTTTGTTTCCTTATTTAAATAAAATAGCGACGAATCGTAACATTTTTGGAGACTCACTGAAAGAAATTAGATATAGCAAAATTTCTTTAATCACACCACAGGTTGAATTACTCTTTGAATTTTTTCCTCTTAATATAACTTTCTATTACGTATTGCACCATATGTAATTATGCCACAAACTAGCTAGCTTTAAATGGGGATACCTATATAACTTACTTGAAGACTCTAAGAGATGCTGTGTGTTTGGAGCATTTTTTTTTTTTTTTTCTTTTTGTGGTACCGGGATTGAACTCGGGGGCACTCGACCACTGGGTCACATCCCCAGCCCTTTTTTGTATTTTATTTAGAGACAGGGTCTCACTGAGTTGCTAAGTGCCTCGCCATTGCTGAGGCTGGCTTTGAACTCGCGATCCTCCTGCCTCAGCCTCCCAAAGTGCTGGGATTACAGGCGGCTGTTTGGAGCATTTTATTCCAGATCAGTAATCTCTTTATCTTTTATTTCTGATTGAGTGTACTAGTCCTTTTTCCATATGAAAAGGAGGTCATGCCCCCCCCCCCCAATCCTGAGTTTTTTCATGATGCATCTCTCTAGGGTGTAAAAACCTATAGAGTATTAAGACATTGATTAGGTAAACTATTGGATTAAAGGGGTTTCTCTTTATAAAATTTTTTTTTTTTTTTTTTTTTTGGGTACTGGGATTGAACTCAGGGGCACTCAACCACTGGGCCACATCCCCAGCCCTTTTTTGTATTTTATTAGAGACAGGGTCTCACTGAGTTGCTAAGTGCCTCACCATTGCTGAGGCTGGCTTTGAACTCGAGATTCTTCTGCCTCAGCCTCCCAAGTGCTGGGATTACGGGCATGCTCCACTGCACCTGGCCTCTTTATAAATATTAAAGGGATCTTAAAACCTTAGGAACATCCTATCTTTCTGTCCTTTATCTGGTTTTTCCTAATGTCAAAGTGAAGTTTGACATTAGATATGGGGTATTTGGGCCTGTGTTTAAGGTACTTTGAATTTAAAACATTTGAAGCAATATAGGTTAGTAACGGTGATTCTTTATGTATATATCTGGAATATTTTATTGGACCACCATAGTTAATCCAGATAAAAGTTGGGTGAACCCAGGGAATCACATTTTATTTTAATTTTACATTTGGTATGAATACAGTATGAATTCAGTAAAGTAGTTAAAATATATTTCATGGAATCTCCTAATAAGAAAGAATAAATTTTACTTAAAATTTTTTTATGATGAAAATTTACCATTATTAGTTATGTTCTTAATAATGTGCAACTCAAAAAACATTATCTCACTTGTACTTATACACATACATACACAGATGCAATAAATATACAGTACATGTCCAGTTTTTTCCTTACTATTACATCATAAACAAGTTTTCAACATTATTATATTTTAAAAATGGTTCTGTAGTATTTCATCATTCAGATATACTCAAGTTTACATAATCATTCATTTCTTTATGGTTGGGACATTCAGAGTATTTCTTTTTCACTATTATAAATAAGGTTGTTACAAGTCTTAGTGTGTATGCCCTTTTTCTGTATTTGGGATTATTTATTTTGTACAGATGTCCAACACTGATTTTTTTTTGCTTTGTTTTGTTTTGTTTTGGTATTGGGGATTGAACCCAGGGGTGCTTAACCGCTGAGCCACATCCCCAGCCCTTTTATGTTTTATTTAGAGACAGGGTCTTGCTAAGTTGCTTAGGGCCCTGCTAAATTGCTGAGGCTGGTTTTGAATTCACAATCCTCCTGCCTCAGCCTCCCAAGCTGCCAGGATTACAGGTGTGCGCCACTTCTCCCAGCCCAAAGCTGATATTTTAAGTCACAGAGTATAAATTTGGTAAAATTCTTGTAATGTTTTGTTGATGGTTGCCTTGGGTGGCAGTGGGCCCAGTCCTGGAGAGCCATTTGAGCAAGTCCTGGTTCCCTTACAGCGTCAGGTGCTTTTGCTTCTTTTCATCACCACTTTTTGAAACTTACAAGTTGATTTTACTGGAAAAGGTTTTTTTTGTTTTTTTTTTTTTCCCCCTACAAGTGATGGAATCTTTAACTGCTGTCTTTTCTTTACTACTGTTAATATAGTTGCTGTCTTTTCTTTACTATTGTTAATATAGTTGTCATGTAAGAATAAAAAGTTAACAAACATGGAGCTGTCTCCTATGCAGCCATAGCGGAATTAAAACTAAAATGTTTAGTTTTTAAAGTTATGGGCCTTTGATGATCCAGGAATGAGATAGATGTTTCCAATAAGGACCAGTATTTTTTCCATCTGGAACTTGAATTTTACAACTTGATCATGCAGTGGTTTTTGCTTTTTTCCTCCTACCTAATGTATATATCAAAGACCTGTTTGGTGTATTTAATTAGAAATAGACTTAAAGTGATTGGAAAAAAAGAGGGCATTTGTGGACTTGGGATATGTGTGGATCCCTTGTTGATTTTATGTAGGAATGTATTCTTTAATATGGTGTTTTTTACCTTACTGAGTTATTATAGCTAATTAGCTGTTCAAAAATTCAGACGTTTTAAAAAGGAGGAAAGGCAAAGGAAGGTTTTAGTGTGCTGGAGCAGCTGTCCCAGTGCACCGGCATGAAGATCCTGTGCTGTGTTCAGCCTCCTGGCGTTGGCACTCAGCGCCTGGAAGAGAAGGGTGCCGTGGGCTCTTTTCCCTAATCAGGGCTTATTTTTTATGTTCTCTTTTTATTCATTATGCAGTTTTAGGAAGTGTGTTTGTTTGATTTTCCTGTTATGTAGATTAGAAATCAAATGAAAAGGAGTGGGGGTGCTTCAGGGACCATACCTGCCTTCTGGAGGGGCACACGCTCCTTTGAACATGAACTCATTGTCCTATATGGTAGATATATGTGGTGATCACTGATCATCAAGAAATGGTAAAGGGGCTGGGATTGTGGCTCAGCGCTTGCCTAGCATGTGTGAGACACTGGGTTTGATTCTCAGCACTGCATATAAATAAATAAAATGAAGGTCCATTGACAACTGAAAAATACTAAAAAAAAGGAAATGGTAGAATAACATTTTATGTTTTCTGTTTAAGGACAGCAGAAAACTCAGCAGTTTACACTGGTTAATTTAAAAGAATCCATATCTCTATCTATAGTATGTAAATGCAACATTTTTTTTTCTTTTTTTTTTTTGGTACCGGGGATTGAACTCAGAGGCACTAGACCACTGGGCCACATCCCCAGCCCTTTTTTGTATTTTATTAGAGACAGGGTCTCACTGAGTTGCTAAGTGCCTCGCCATTGCTGAGGCTGGCTTTGAACTCGCCATCCTCCTGACTCAGCCTCCCGAAGTGCTGGGATTACAGGCGTGCGCCACCGCGCCCGGCTATGCAACATTTTTTTCCAAAAAAATTCCTGAAAGGAAAAGTTTTATCCCCGCCCAGATGAGCAAAATAGACAAATTCTGATGTGTTTTAATTAATTAGTGAGCAAGACTTAATTAAACAGACATTTAGAGATTTCTATTATGAGCCATTCCTTTACAGAAAATTGAAATCCCTGTGCTCTGTGTACAAAAAGGTCATTATTGTTAATGGACTGTCTAAGCCTTGCTCATGAAGATAATCAGCTGGCTAAGGGTGTTGGTCAGTTTAAGACCCGCCGCCGTAAAGGAGTGAATATACTTTTGTAATTTAAGCCATTGACCTGCATGTATTTTATTTATCCCAGCTTGTTCCTTTCAAGTATGCTCAATATATATATATTTTTTCAGTGTTTGTGGTACTGGTTCAGCACAACTAGGAAAACCAATAATAATGTTATCCAACTATATATGGTTTACTTTATTGTAAATAGTGTTGAACAGTGGTCAATAAATGGTTTTATAGTCCTTAAAAAAAAAACCATAGGAAAGCCTATAAACCATTTTGAAAAGTTTCCAAAAATCAATAAATTTGATACATAAAATAACTGGAAAATATACTTGCATGGAACCTCTGTGTTTTTATGCTTTCGTACTGCAAGAAATGGAGACCTAGGTTGCAGAAGTAGTGAGAATTTAATACTGCGTGAAGAAATGATTAAGTACAGGAATAACCTCTGAAACTGGGTCAGTTTTTGTGCCCCACAACTGCAGACACTCCACTGTCTTGTTACTGTTATTTCTGTCTTTGCTTCGCCCTCCCTGCTTCCCTTCCTGTTGCTTAACAGCTTCTCTCTTCCCTCTCTCCGCCTTGTGGCTTTTGCCATCTCACTTGGCATGGGCTTCATTTGACTGTCCTTCAGATTTCTAAAGAGAATTAGAGTGAGTTAATTGGTCATTATTTTATTCAGAGTAAACACTGGGCAGAGTTGTCGGGCTAAGAGTCAGGAGTTTTGGCCAACCCATTGGTAATTGCCTTTGGTAAAGGTGTGTTGAACTTTCATCCCTGAATTGAAAGTCCAGGTTGTAATCAAGGTGATGGGATCATCAAACATGGTGACCTATGTGTGTAGCTAGCTACCTTTTCTGAAGTAACTAGCTGCCACTTAAAGACTGCAGGGGCTGAGGACAGCCCAAAGCCCTGGGTTTAATTACCAGCACCAACAAAGAAAACAAAATAAAATATCCCCTTTGCAACAAGGATAAAAGCTCAGCTTTCTAAGGGGCCACAGGGATTGGTGACCTAGAAAGGCCATGCCCCACTTAAAGGGGGGCCACTTCTCCAGCCTGTTGGTGCCATGTAATGATGTAGAGCCAATGTTAGGCCTGGGTTGTTTTTTGTTTGTTTGTTTGTTTTAACCAAAAATCCAGATTTAAAATTACTTTGTTTTTGTTGGCAACTATCCCAAATATTAAAACAAATAAACAGAGACAAAAACCTCCAACAGTGTTCAGACCAGCAAAAAACACCTGTGGATTAATGATTTGTGATCAGCTTTTTAGAATGTCTGATGTGACTTTCTTTTCTAATGAGATTGCCCAAATGAGGCCCCAGCACATAGAAAGCAGTCTAGTATGTTGGAAAGAGGCCTTGTGTTCCCATATACTCGTTCTCTAATCTTGAGTTAGCCACTTAAACTCTTGCATTTGAGTCTCAGATCTCACTACTCAGAATCAAGTTTGACCCTGCTACTGAAATAATGTCTCCTACCCAATTACTTTGCTTTGTTTTTTTGTATCACTTGTCACTAGCTGACATCATGCTACATATTCTTGTATTTGTAGATGTATTACCTACTGCCATAAAGATTTGACAATGAAAGTATTTATAGATTTTTACAAATATATCATGTTTATTAATCATACGTTATTTAATTCAGTTATGTAGGAAGAATTATGTTGGGTTGAAAAGGAAACACAGTGCCACCAGTGACATAAAATCCTTTCACCTGACTTTTGGTTCTTTGTAGGTTAGCAGATGAATTGCACATGCCATCTCTCCCTGAAATGATGTTTGGAAACAATGTCTTAAGAATCCAACACGGCTCTGGCTTTGGGATCGAGTTCAATGCTACAGATGCCTTAAGATGTGTAAACAACTACCAAGGAATGCTTAAAGTGGCCTGTGCTGAAGAGTGGCAGGAAAGCAGGTGAGAATCCAGGCATTTCTAGGTTAAAAAACAAAGATATTCTTTTTATTTATGTTTGTGTTTTATTAGACTGAAGGGCTAGTGTTATTATTAAGGTTTATAGTTGGATTATTCTAGAATTCATTTTTCTCAGCCATAAAATGGAGGTTCATTATCTACTGCTTAAATATTTGTTGAGTTAAATTGAAATATAATTGAGCTGATCTATATAGGATTTACTTTTTCAGACTTTTGAGTGTTCCTTAGTCAAGAGGGCAGTACATTTTTTTTAATATCCCTGTTTTTAAAGACACATGTTTACTTGTAATTGGCATTGATTATTTGTGCAGTGTTAAGACTAAAGAAAAATGTATTTTCTTGATAATCAAATTAGCAATTATTTACTTTGTGCCAATATGTACTAGGTACCTTGGAGGATTCAAAGAAATATAAGCCTTTATATCATGTTCTCAGGCAGTGTGCAGACCACTTGGAAAGACGACATCAGCACATGACAAGTTAAATAACAGTAAATGTACAGGAATACTGTAAGAAACATCTTATACTAGTGAATTATGACAAGTATATATATTTAGTAGGATTTTTTGTATTCATAGAGTGTAATTGGGTGTGATGTATAAATACAAATAGTCTATATTCTGCATCACTAAATCTGATTCTTTTCATTTTGGTATATGAGGACGGAGGGTGAACACTCCAAAGAGGTTATTAAGCCCTATGATTGGACCTATACGACAGATTATAAAGGAACGTTACTTGGAGAATCTCTTAAATTAAAGGTAAATCTTACTTTTATAAGTCATTAATTCTCTTGGACAGTCTCAGCATGAGAACTTTCCACTAATGGTTTTTGTTTTTTGTTTTTGTTTTTGGCACTACTTTCATCCTTGTTTTTGGTTGTAACAGGATTTAGAACCTGATGTGAGAGGATTTTACTTATTGAAAAGAAAAGAAGGCCATAATAGAACATTACTTACCCCCCCCCCTTTTTTTTTTTTTTTTTGATATGAGGTCTCAGTATGTTATGCAGGCTGGCCTTGAACTTGGGCTCTAGTGATCCTCCTGCCAGTGTGCCTGGCCTGGAGTAGTGAGACAGTGCCTGAGTAGTGGAACAGTATTTATTCTTGAAAGTGTGGTTGGTAGAATGGTAACTGCCTTAGTGTTAATGCTATCAAGACCAAGATGATGATTTAGACAGAACTTGCGAACTCGTAGCTTAGAATTTTACACACGAACAGATATGTAGACAAATGGAACACTCATCAGACAACTTCATTTTGTGTCCTGCCTGCACTGTATATGAAGCTGTTATAAAGCTGGGCATTCTTCTTAATCTGTCCAAGTCTTTGTTTCATCAGCAAATTGGGTAAACAAATACCAAACCACACAGCAGAGTTTTGATATAAAATAACTCATGGGAAAATTGTCAATACATTCTGAAGCTTAATATCAGTGTTAACTTGCATGTCTGTAAGCCCTGCTGAAGAGGAGACTCACTTTGTGGTAAATGAAGGTGAAACTAGTAGATCTTATTGGGACTTCAGCTATATTTTAAAATCTTACAATATGACTGAAATGAAACAAATTTGACTTAGATCGTGTGTTTTTAAATGTTAGATCATTTTGAAAGCACAAAAATATTTCATTTTAAACTATTTTCATTAGAAATTATTGGAGACTATATCCCATGTTGGTGCTTATGCAGAAATGTTAAGAAGGTAGGGTTGAATATGGACTCTGTCTCTGCAGAGATTTTTAGTCTCAAGAAGAAAGAACTTCATAGCAGAAACTTAATTTTTGTCATTAGTTTCTGCCTCTGTAACATTCCAAGCTTTAACTATTTTTCGGTACTTCCAGGACCAAAACATAACTCGAGATGAGATACTTCATTCATTCATTCAGCAGCTATTTCTTGAGCTTTCTGTGCCAGGCACTGATCCTAGGAGTTGGGTACAGCACAGCAGAGAGAAATGGCTCCTTTATATCTGATGAGAGAGCAAGCTGATTCTAGTCCCGGACAGAACTGCATAGATTAGTATTTCCCCTCCTCTCTTCTGATTAAAAAGTTTGCAGAAAGCTTAGGTCATTTGATATTTCATTGCCAGTAGTGAATGGGAACTTCTTTTAACCTCATGAAATAATGTTGAAGATTAACTTTGTGGGCTGACTTAGGAAAAGCCTCCTGGATGCTATGAAGAGGCGATAGTCATCAGAGCAAGAACCATGGCAACAGAAAGGAAGACAGAAAGTAATAGGACATGAAAAGTGTTCACTATTCTCTTATTGACACTTCAGCTTATAATGTGATTTTTTCCTAGGGTGTTGCTAATGAATGTCAATGTGATCGCTTACTGTGACAGTAATGAACTCAAGCTTTGGCAGAATACAGACCAGAGTTCAAATCAGCACTATTTACCATCTTGGAAAAACAATTTGTGTGTGTGTGTGTGTGCATGCTGGGGATTGAACTCAGGACCTCACATGGGCAAACCAGGTACCAACTGAACTATACCCAAGCCAACTGGAAAAGCAACTTAATCTTGTAAAACCTTGTCTCTCACTTTGGTTAACTGAGGACAATTCCAATTGTGAGGTCGTAAATAAGGTTATATATGTGAAAAGTTGAGTGCAGGTCTGTTCCACAGTAAGAAGGCAGCATGTGGCAGCTGTTGTCACTGTGATAACATCATGTCTCAAATATCAGAGGAACCTAAGTTAATATTATTGAAATACCAAGAGTAAAAGACGTATTGTCTAAATATTTACTCTTGCTTTATGATCTAGAGTTGATGAATGTGTTCCCTTTATTGCCTTTAAAAACAATACAGGGTCTGGGGTTGTGGCTCACAGGTAGAGCGCTTGCCTAGCATGTGTGAGGCACTGGGTTTGATCCTCAGCACCACATAAAAATAAATAAAGGTATTGTGTCCACCTACAACTAAAAATAAATGTTAAAATAAAAAATAATATAAAACAAAACAACACACAAAAACAAAGTAACTATTTTCCAGGCAAAATTATTAAGGTTTTGTTGTTTAATCCTCACAGTAGCCTTGCAGGGTAGGTATTGTTATCCTTATTTTGTAGGTGAAGAAATGGGTTCAGGATTGTGAAGCATGTCTCTCCATGATGTACTGCCAGTAACGCCCGTTGGTGATATAACACCAGCATTGTAGCTTGTGTGGCACAGCTGTCATGTGCAAGATCACTTCCAGAGGGCTGTTTTTTTTTTTTTAACCTCCAATATTGGTTGGGATTTTTAATTCTTGAATTCTTCAGTCCTTCCTCAAAGGCCCTACTATATGCAGGAAGTATACGTCTGTATAGGCAATTGTATACTTCACATGGACAGTAGGAGTATCAAAAAATGAGGAATTAGAATGGAGCCTTTCTTTTGCTGTAAAATCCTTGCCGCTTAGTTGCTGGAGGCTGTGTGTGTGTATTTTAGTGTTTTCTCACTCTTGGGTCACGGTATAAGAAAAGAGAGCCCCTCACAGAGTTCAACTGACCTGTGTGGATGCAGTTCTAGTCCTGCCATTTTTTAGCCAGGTCACTTTGGGCATCTGAGATTATGAGAATGTGATGAGAACACGGGTCAGACGTGCAGAACTGTACCTGGCATGTGGTAACCTAACTATAAGTGGCCATCTTCTTTTCTGTTAATGCCATTCCTAGTTGTACTGCCTTTTTGTGATAAAACATATACTTAGTGTCCATGCATTAAAAATTTTTTTAAAGCACATTGAAACACTCGTCCAGTTTGTTCACTGTGATTTAATATTTTAACCATACATTTTATCATCTTTTCTAAGTAAATAGTTCAGAAGTATTAAGCATATTAATGTTGTTGTGTGACCAAGCTCCAGAGTGTTCTCATCTGTGAGACCAAAATGCTGCATCTATTGGAAAACAGTTCCCTAACTCCCACCCCAGATCCTAGCCACCTCCACTTTGCTTTTGTTTCTGTGAGTTTGCTTACTTTACATAAGTGGGTCATACATTGTCTTTTTGTGACAGGCTCATTTCACTTCACGTGATGCCCTCAAGGTGCGTTCGTGTTATAACATGAAGTAGTGTTGCCACCTTTTCTAAGACTCTTGCATGTAGACAGCACGTTTTGTTCCTTCATTCATCTGGTTGCTGTTGTGACTAGTGCTGCTGTGAACATGAATGTGCAAATATCTCGTTGAGATTCTGCTATCAGTATTTTTAGATAAATAGCCAGAAGTTGCATTGCTGGGTCATGTGGTAATTTTGTTTTTAAGTTTTTGAGGAAACCACCATACTGTACTCCGTAGTGGCTGTACCATTTTACATTTCCACTGACAGTGCTCAAGTGCACAAATCCAATTTTTCCACATCTTTGCCAATACTTTTCTTTTCTTTCTTTCTTTCTTTTTCTTGATAACAGACATTCTAATGTGTTTGAGATGATCTCTGGTTTTGACTTTTATTTCTCTAATGTTTACTGATATTTATCATCTTTTCACATACTTTTAGCCATTTTATATTATCTTTAATATCTTGAGCCTTTTTTTTTTTTTTTTTGTGGTACTGAGGATTGAACTTGGGGGCACTCGACCACTGGTCTACATCCTTAGCCCTTTTTTTCTTTGTATTTTATTTAGGGACAGGGTCTCACTGAGTTGCTAAGTGCCCAGCCATCGCTGAGGCTGGCTTTGAACTCGTGATCCTCCTGCCTCAGCCTCCCAAGTGCTGGGATTACAGGCGTGCGCCACCACGCCTGGCAATATCTTGAGCTTTTAAAAATAATTTTATGGGGGAAATATGCTGATATAAACATTGGAAAGGAATGAAGTTTGTAAGAGTAAAGGCAAAAGGAACTGCATGCGATTCTGAAGCTCGCTGATAGCACTGCTAACGCTCTGTGGACAAGAACTACAGAGGTGCCGGGTTAGCGGTGCTGGCGCTGTTCCGCCTGTGCACTGTTAAGTAAGTGGATGGTGAATGAGGGAAGCCGGGTTCTAACTGTTGGAGCAGGAATGTATAGTCCAGCAAGGGGGAGAAGCTGTGGTGATCCTGTGTAACGGATTAGAGTTGGAAAGGTCAATAAGAACTCATGTTTGACAAATGTAGCTACAGATGGTTACATATAGACATATTTATAGATGTGTGTATATATATACTTTATGCACAGATTAGTATACACATGTATTTCTTAGCTATCAATTTCAGTAAGTGAAATTATTTAAAAATTATTTAAGATTGTCACCGTGTCATGAAAGCAAGTTAAACCGAGAGGAACAGTTGAAAAACTGCAGATGGGTAAAGGGTCTTCTGTAGGTGAACACGGAAGAACTGTGGACATTTTTTCCTCTCTTGGGAATCATGTTACTTATTGAAACTTTTTTTTCTTACACCTTTTAATACTCCCTTAGATTTCCCCCTCCCCTAAATATATGTAGTCTCTTGAATATCCTTTATAATTTTCTTCAAATTCCTATACCGTTATTGTCAAATTACTCTTTTCTGATTCTATTCATATTTAAGGAAGTGACCTAAGTATGACTGTGTAATAGAGCAAAATAATAGCTGCCATTTACCGAATACCTATAGTTTGACAATCATTTTTATATTTATGATAAACCATGTCAATAATAGAAAAACTGAACATTTTATGGTGGAAGTGGGTGTAGTAGACGCTGTGTGCCTGTGATCCCATCAACTTGGGAGGCTGAGACAGGAGAATTTCCAAGTTCCAGGCCAGCCTAGGCAACCTGGTGAGACCTTGTCTCAAAATAAAGGGCTAGGGATGTAGTTCAGTGGTCAGGTACCCTGGGTTCAATCCCTAGTATCACTGTCACCCCCCACCCCCCAGTTTTCTCCAAAAAAGAAAGAGAGGGAATGACAAATGCCAAATAATTTTGGTGCTACTATTATGAGATACTGGGTTTAGTGAGCTCCTGATAACAGAATGCTCTGGGATTATTAATGCTTTTGTTGGGCAGAGAGAGAATGTGTGTGTGTGTGTGTGTGTGTGTGTGTGTGTGTATGAATTACAGAATAATACATTGAAAAGATTGTCAGTATTGTCCAAAGTCTTGTGTGGTACCAGGAGTTACCCTCAGGATTTCTCTAAAGTTCTTGTTTATCTCATTATGCAGAGCACTTTTCTTTGTAGGTCTTGAGAAATTAGGCTGAGAATCAAAGATAGAACATTCTAATGGGAAAATATTTTAAAATTCCAAATGAATATATTTATAAGTGTGCTTTCATAGCACAAAACTTCTATGATAGTTAATAGTTTAAATTTCTATGATAGTTGTAGTTCATCACATTTACCAGTTTTCATTTGGTTAATATTCTCTTAGTCGTATTACAACACTTGATTTTCATATGACTTGTATGAGAAGGGTGGGCACTCTGGACTCTTGTTTTTCTCTGAAGCTAGAACACTGAGTGTCTGTAGCGTCTTCGGTTTTTCCAAGTCAAGGCCCACCTGTTTTTTGAGGTGCATTGATGACATCCACATCAGAACTGTACACTCTGGGGCCTAGGGTTGTGGCTCAGCGGTAGAGCGCTTGCCTAGCGCGTGCGCTGCCCGGGTTTGATCCTTAGTACCACATAAGAATAAAGGCATTGTGTACAACTAAAACAAATAAATAAATATTAAAAAAAAAAAAAAAAAAAGAACTGTACACTCTGGCCATGCAGGAGAAGCTGAGAGGAATAACTACTTTCTTGTGACTGTAGCTCTTTAAAATTTTTTAATGTGTTTAATTTTTTTCTTCCAGGTTGTACCTACAACAGATCATATAGATACAGAGAAATTGAAAGCCAGAGAACAGATTAAATTTTTTGAAGAGGTTCTCCTGTTTGAGGATGAACTTCATGATCATGGTGTTTCAAGCCTGAGTGTGAAAATTGTGAGTATTGTGATTTTTGTTAAGTTGTCCTTTTTACTCCATTCTTGCTATTGGCATCACACTGGGTCTTAACATGATGCCGTGTACAATTTCACTTGGGTCTTGAATATATTGTATTGAATATCTGTTATACAGTTTATTTTAAAAAATCTCAGTATATTGTTAAGACTTTACTTGAGCAAAGCTTTTTTTTTTTTTTTTTTTTTTTTAATACTTGCCTGGCTACTTTATATTTCATTTGCCTATTACTTAACCTTAATGAAAACAATAGCTTAATTTTCACATTTTGCAGACAGCAAGGTGGATGACCCATGCGTTAGGATACCAGTGCATCTTTAAAACTCCCATCTCATTTTTTAGCATAGAAGTAGAAAAGAAAAGTGATTGGTAAATTCTATCACTGGAGCACATACGACTTCCATTAATAATGTTATTGGTGGAACATGCTTTAAAGAAGTAATAAATAGGGCTGGGATTGTGGCTTAGCAGTAAAGCGCTCGCCTAGCACGTGCGCGGCCCGGGTTCGATTCTCAGCACCACGTAAAACTAAAAACACATTGTATACAACTAAACCAAATAAATAAATATTAAAAAAAAAAAAAGAAGTAATAAATAGGCCACTGGCAGTTATTTATATTTATTTACTTCTGGGTTATAATTGGGTTTCTAATACCCCCCCCCCCCAAAAAAAAAAAAACCTTCAACTGAAACTTTTTTACTTTTTTTTTTTTTTTTTTTGGTACTGGGGATTGAACTCAGGGGCAGTCGACCACTGGGCCACATCCCCAGCCCTTTTTTTGTGTTTTTTTTTTTTTTTTTTGTGGTACTGGGGATTGAACTCAGGGGCACTTGACCACTGGGTCACATCCCCAGACCTTTTTTGTATTTTATTTAGAGACAGGGTCTCACTGAGTTGCTAAGTGCCTCGCCATTGCTGAGGCTGGCTTTGAACTCGTGATCCTCCTGCCTCAGCCTCCCAAAGTGCTGGGATTACAGGCGTGCGCCACCACGCCCGGCTCTTTTTTTGTGTTTTATTAGAGACAGGGTCTCACTGAGTTGCTAAGTGCCTCGCCATTGCTGAGACTGGCTTTGAACTCGCGATCCTCCTGCCTCAGTACAGGTGTGCGCCACTGCGCCCGGCTCAACTGAAACCTTTTACTAAATGTCTTAGCCTTTAAGTCCCAGCTATAATACTGCTGCATCTGTATGGACTTTCACAATTCCCTTAGGCAGAGTTCAGTATGCCTTTTCCATATTCCTGTAATAAGTACTTTTATTTCAAACCTCATGGGTATAGCACTTATCATGGGGTCTGTCAGAGACAGACACCTCAGCCTCAGGCATTGTTCTGGAGCATGATGATATGGTTACTGGGATTTAAACAATAATAAAGAATGAAAGCAGTACTGTAAAAGGAACAACATATTTGTTAAGTCAGATTTTTTTTCCGTGGAATCAGTGGATTTTGCAATTAAAATGAATTTTTAGAGGCTTATTAAGTTCAGCCTGCATATTTCATAAACTAGGCCCCTAAAAAGATTTGTTTAATCTAGACCGTGAGACTAATTAGCTGCAAAATTTTCTTTGTACCATCTAATATATATTATTATTCTACTATTAGGTAGTTGCTTTGTAACACCTTACTCTCTAGCTCACTTATAACTCCAAATTTCCTTTTTTATTTGTTTTTATTGATACATATTATTTATACAGAAAGGTGAGTGTGCTTGTTCCATGTTTGTTTATATAGGTGATGTGATTGGTTTGTTCTTTTTCATTTAGATTTATTCACCACCAACTCATCTAGTCATGTCCCCTTCCTTCCACTTGTCTGCCCACCCATTGAATTAGCAGTGTTGACTGTGAGTTTGCATATTTGCATGTGTATTTGTGTCCAAGTGGGTGGGCATATCTATGTGTGTTGGGGGAGCACGTGTATTTTGAGGATGAAAGTGTGTACCAGAGTGAATAGTAAGTCTCAAATTGAGGAGTAACGTCATCTTCAAGTGTTCTTTCTTCTTTCTGAGTGTAACTTGTGTTAAGTTAGGTGACAGGATTGTATTTTTGAGAACGTGTGGAAGGATTTTATTATACTAGTGCTCTTTCTGGTTTGGTTTTTTCTAACAATGTAACCCATCTGTTCTAAATAAAATAAATGCCATAGTATCTCACTTAGGGGCAATGAAGTGTGAACGGTGAAGTTTCCTTCTATAGAAGCAGACTAGACTGATAAATACAGATGGAGGCAGGACGTTGGGATGTCATGCTTGGGAAGCTGAGAAAGTAGACCATTTCAAGAAGGAGAGCATTGAGGTCAGCGTCATGCTATAGAGAGGGCTTTGTAAGCTTAGATTAGGATAGTGTCCATTAGACTAAAAGGTTTGTATATTGGTTTTAGCAATTAAGATATTGTTCACTTTGGCAATAACAATTTAAGTTGCATTACTAGGCAGTAAGTGAAAAATGTAGCAGTGGCGATAAAGTATAAATGTAGAGTAAATATTGAAAAAACAGAATTACAGGAGAAGAAACAAAGGCATTGGAAACAGAGAATATGAATTTTGCAGCAGTGTGTGTATGAATGAGTGATTTTTTTTTTTTTAAATATGGGGAAGATTTTAGCATGTGTGGGTGTCCACAGGAAGATACTATGTGGCTCAGAGCCTTCTCTCCACATATCGTCCATCCTCTTTCATTTGGCAAATTTAGTGAGCACCTACTATGTGCTGATTACTTTTCTAAGTGATGAGATGCAGTGATAAAGGAAGCAAATTCCCGCTGTAGTGGAGCTTCCAGTCAAGTGGCAAGAGGTGGACATTCAGAAGTAAACCATCAATGAACATAGGCACAACCCTGTTGATTTCTAGTGCTGTCTGTAGAAGAGGATAGCAGGGGGAACCTAGATGTGCCTGTCTGTGGGAAGACACATTTATTTATACAAGAACTAAAGGCAGGCAAACCTCAGCCAGAATAAGGGACTAGGGTGTGTAAAGGTCCGAAGGCAGGAAGGAGCTTGACCTGTGGCTGGTGACTCTAGGTAGTTGTGCCACTGTTATCATTGGGGCATCCTGTTATCTTCTGATTAAGGTAGCTCTGTGTCTGTATGGAATTATAGGTGGTTCTTGAGTGTCTCTGTTTCATGCCTCAGAACTCTCTGTACACGCTTTTTCCTGTCTGGAATTCTTTCCACCCGTTCTTTCCATGGGCAGCTCAAGCGTTACCTTCTCTGACTTTCTTGAGCAGACTTAGATTCTTCTTTCTCTGTTTGTCGAATCTCGTGCTTCCCTTCACCATAGCAGTGCCTGCGTCATTTTACCTTCTTGACCATCTCCCTGCTTGGTAGACTTTCTGAGCCTTGGGATTTTTATCTTTTCATTTATGTAAATCTAAAACCACCTGTAGTAAGAAACTTGGCACTTAGTAGACAGTGAATATTTACTTAGCAAATGGTCAAGCATATTCTTTTTAAATAATGAAACACCTTTCACCCCTTCCACTCCCCCTCCCTGCCACCAGGATACATCTTCTTACTCTCAACTGATCATGGCCTTCTTTCTTTGGGAGTTAGATTTGGCAAGCATAGGAGTTTGTAGGTGTGCCACAAATGAAAACTGTTAAGAATATGTTATATCATTCTGATAAACCAGTCTTTGGCAATATTAAATTGTGCCTAATTGATTTCATTGAGCTAGAACATGCCGTTCAAGGTCTCTTTATTGTGTGTAAAGTGAATACAAGTGAGTAGCAGCAAGAATCTATATGTTGTTTTTTCATTTATATTTTACTGGTGTTTGATATTTACTATCAGTGTTACCATTTTTTTAAAATGAACATTGTAATTTTCATATTACTTGCAAATAAATCTTTTGTATCTCAGTTTCTTTTGACCTAGAAAAACAATTTTCTACTGTAGGAAACTGAAAGCATGACATTAAGTAGTTTGCACAAGGTTTTGAGGCTAGTTGCAACCAGGACAAAGGGCCTCTCCAGTTTAGAGATTTTTTTTATATACAGATAGTTCCAGTTCCTGACTTAACAGTGGTTCTACTTGTGATTTTTTTTTTTTTTTTTTTTTTTTTTTTTTTTTTTTGGTGAGGGGGGGGGCTTCATGGTGGTATAAAAGTGAGATGCATTCAGTAAAAACTGTACTTGGAATTGTGAATTTTGATCTTTTCCCAGGCTAGCAGTATGTGGTAGGACACTCCTGATGCTGGGCACGGAGCCCCAGCTACCACTCAGCTGTGTGGTCACCAGGGTAAACAGCTGAGACTGCTGTGTGCTGCATGTTGCTAAGCTACCATGTTGGCAGGCTGGGTGTGTTCAGTGCTTTTTTTTTTTTTTTTTTTTTTTTTTTTTAAGTTGTAGATGAACACAATACTTTTATTTTATTTGTTTATTTTTATGTGGTGTCTGGGATCAAACCCAGTGCCTCACACGTTCTAGGCAAGTGCCCTACCACTGAGCCACAGCCCTGGCCCTGTTTAATGCATTTTTGACTTAGGTATTTTCAACTGAAATGGTTTATTGGGACATAACCCCATTGTAAGTTAAGGAGTATTCTTATTGCTAATTTAGCTTTCTCTTTCTTCCAAAGCTTTTTATTTTTTTTTTTAGCAAAGTAATAAAATATTATTTTCATTCAAATATTAATGTACCTTTTTCCCCCCAGAGAGTGATGCCTTCTAGCTTTTTTCTGCTGTTGCGGTTTTTCCTGAGGATTGATGGGGTGCTTATCAGAATGAACGACACGAGGCTTTACCATGAGGTACCTGCTCTCACTTAATGTGCCAGTTGATCTTGGGCCTGTTAATGTTTTGTTTTCACTCTGAGAATTGGAAATTAAATAATTCTTTGTTAGATGGCATCTTTCTGACCTTTGGGTCTGTCTCAGATTCACTGTTGGCTACACATTGTTATCAAAACATCACATCTTCTTTTCCAGAAGTTTTGATGACTGAAAATGTTTTCTAAAGAGTGGGTTGGGGGTGATGTTTAAGAACTGTTTGTATGCACTTAATCTATGTTTAAGAAAACTGTCCTTCAGCTCTTTCCTTTGTTTATAGTACATATTGTTCATATAATGTCCTGATGTTAGAAATGCCAATCAGTTGGCCTCTTGGAATCTGTATTACTTAATTACATTGATAGCTAAAGTTTGAAAACTTCATGTTCCATCTAAAGTAACTGTTAACATGCAGTTTAAAAAAAAAAGTGTTGGGAGGACTTAAACTGTCACAAAAACTCTTTCAGTGGCTTCATCTCAGCCTTTTCTTTCTGAATGAACTTTTTAACGTTGGATTTACGATTATGAAGAGTGAGGAGTTAGAGAATAGACCACTGGTATTAGTCACGGCAGTCCTAGTACTGTACCTTTACGTCTCATCACAGCACTGCGAGTCAGTGCTGTTAAGACCTTGTTATAGGCCAGTTGCCCAAGGCAAAGGAGAGTGAAGCAGTGTGCCCAGGTTCCACAGTTAGGAGGCCCAGAACTGGAATTTGAACCCAGAGGTGTTTTTCCTAAACCATTTACGTAGGATTTTCTTTTCTTTTTTTAAAGCAGAGATATACTGCATTTTTCTCTCCCAGAGAGAGTGATATCTAAATCTTTGGAATATTGTTTTAACTTAATTAAAATCTCTTGCATATCTTATTTATACACATGCCTGTATTATTTCAAAGGAAATCTCTGCTTGTGTTTCTTTCACCTGGTAATATTAAATTTGTTTACATATATGTATCTAGCATTGCTGTGATTTATAGGGATTGGAAATATGTAAATCAATGCAAACAAATTTATTGCAACTTTAAACATTTTAAACATAGGCAGGCAAGACCTACATGTTACGAGAATACACATCACGAGAGAGCAAAATTGCTAACTTAATGGTAAGTATTTAAATTTCAGTTTTTAGAAATTTTTAATGTTTTAGGTACGGTATCTCTGTAACCATGCCCATTCATTAAATTTACACTGTGGATCATCCATTCATTCATAGAGCTCTATAGGATAAATTCTACTTACGGGGGCATAGCATTTTTTCCCCCACATTTTTTATTGGTGCATAATAGTTGTACATAATGATGGGATTTGTTGTTACATATTTGTATTTGCACACAAGATAATGATATAATATGGCCAGTATCACTCCCCAGCACTTCCCTCCTCCATCCCTGGAGCATATCATTTCTGAGCTTGCCTCAAATACAAGAACATTTGGAGTTATTAGATATAGGCCATCATTCAGTCTAATTTTCACATTTTATTCTGGAGGAACTGAGGTCCAGGGGTGACTTCACCTGAGCCATGTAGCTGGTGGTGGAGCTCCACCTGGCACCAGTGAGGTGTGCTTGTCATCTGCACCTGCCACTTGAGAATTCCTTTCCATAGTCTCCTTTTTTCTTCTTCCTCAGATGTGGTAATTCTTTACTGTGACATACTTTGGTATAATTTTCTTATAGTTTTTGCTCTTTGGAGACTTGGGAAGAGCTTCCTCAGTACTTAGGATTTTATAATGAATTGCTTAAAAAGTAATACCTTTCTACAAACTTGGCATTCTTTTTTGCTGTGAGTACTTATTTCTGTCTAGGTATTTCAAATACTGGGTTAGAAAAGTTGCTCAGATTGTGTTCTAGACAACATAATGGGCTCTAACTCAACACTAATGCTTTCAAGTTACCAAAGTAACCAGAATAGGGGATTGAATTAAGATGTGTTAAATTCTTTTGACATTTATGGGAGATTTATAAATTATGTAACCCCATCGTCTTTGCATTCAGTAAGAGAGTTGAATGATTATTTTTAGGAGTACTTAATAATATTCCTTATATGCATATGTTGCACCTGATTTTGAAATTGATAGACTTTGAGAATACTTGAACAAAAACATTTTCAAAAAATGACAATGTACTGAGTATATACTAATGTGATTTATGTATTTCCTAGCATGTCCCACCTTCCCTGTTCACGGAACCCAATGAAATATCACAGTATTTACCAATAAAGGAGGCAGTTTGTGAGAAGTTGATATTTCCAGAAAGGATCGATCCTAACCCTGCAGACTCACCAGAATGTACACCTGTGGAATAGAATGGACTCACCATGGAATCTGACTGAACACTTTGGCTATTTGTAAGGGGGTATTTTTATTATGAGAATTAATTGCCTTGTATATGTGCAGATCTTCTGTAGCCTTAAAGGAAAAAAATAAAAAATAAAAGATTGTTGCAGGCAGGTCCACTCAACTGCTATTTGTACTGTCTCTCCAAATTCACACTTCAGATTTACACGTTCTGGAGTTAAGTTTGGATTTATGAATTATCACAGAGTGGGACTTCAGCAAGTGATATGTGTGTCTCGTGAGTGGTGGGCATAATCTGTAGCCATCATGAAACATTGTCTTCTGCCATGAAGAGGTTACTTTGGGTCCCTGAATCCTGGATTGTGCATGTTCATGTACTGGCTCTGGCTTTGGGCTTTCCAGTGTTTATTTGCACTTATGGAGAGTTGTGACTTGCCACAGTTTAATGATCTTCACCCACAAAACTTTTCAAATGTATCTACCCTCTAATTTTAAATTACCTTTGAGTTTAAAGAAAGTTTTAGACATGGAACTGGAATCCCCCTAGTGTTTTGGAGAACTGAAGCTGTTATGTACATGGAAACTTGAACCGAGGGTGTCAGAGCTGTCTCTCCTTCACCTCTAGGTGCTTTTCAGCTTGGGACCTAGCTAGTTCAGAAGCTATACAATAGTAAACTTCAAATCCGTTTGTTTATTTTGATGATGACCCTTAAAAATGTTTTATATTATTTTCTGCCTTTCTAGATTGTTTTCATAAAGTGGAAAATTATGTAAGCATCAAGTAAGAGATTACTTGAAATGGATTTTTAAAAATGGTTTTTTAAAAGGACAGGGTAAAATCACCCCCTTTGTTCTTGAAATAACTGTTGTTCACATTTCCACTTGACGGAAAACCTGTTAAATAAGAATATTTAATTGAAAGTATTAGCAAAGCTCAACTCTTCAGGTATTGGCCTGAAGATAAATTTTAGTGAAAAAATACACTTGGATATTAATCATTGCTCAAATTTTGTACATTATTGTGAGCCAAACAGTCAGGGTAAATTTGGTCACATGTAGTTTTGGTATGTGTCTGCCTTCTGCATTACCTCCAAGGTATAGGAAATCAGAATTTTGTGTTCTGTGTATACTAAATATACCTGTATTTAATGCTTTCTTTTAGGATGGGAAAGTATGTACATATACAGACATTGCACTCAGCTTTGTTTTATTCACTGTGCAGATCTGAACACAAAAAACTCTACTCATACAAGAAATGGAAAACTTTTAAGACTATTCATTAGTTGTAGTTTCTGGGCAGCATCATATTACACACTGTGTGAGTGTGTACACGTGTATTTTTTTTTAAACTTGTTGATTTAGATGTCTTGGTCCCTGAGTAGACTTAGAGTTCTTATTTTGAGAATCCATTGTTAAAAATATGGAGAATTAAAAGAAATGACTTTTTTTTTTTTCCTTAAAGAAGGTGGGAGGGGCGGGTGAATGTGCTTTTGAAAATTTAATTAGTTTATTCCTGTGGGGGATAACAAGAAAATGTGTATTTGGCCATTGATAAATATGATACATACCATTTTATATTTATTTGTTCCAAGTGTCTTTTTGTAAGAGGAGAATAAACAATAAGGAATTACTGATCTGTGTTTTGCTGTTTAATTTCTTTCAGCTTTTCTTAGAGCTTAATGGAAGAAGAGTGGTTTGGGGTATCTCTTTCTCATTTGTTCTGTATGTCTTGTACTTGGCAACGTGGCAGGCAGATTCTTCATGCAGATGATAAATGAAAACCAAACAGGTAGTTCAGAACGTAAACCAGTAGTTTACCTGGAAGCTTTTGTCCCTCCTTGCCTCTTCGCCAGTATTTCTGTGGATATTTTGATTAGCTAGTATTTTCTGTGCATTGGTTTAATGTTTTCTGTTTTTGAAAAGATGAATAGCTGTCATATATGTCATTCCATTTTAGTTTTGAGTACTGTGTGCCCATGTGATGCAAGATATAAAGGATTACAATAATGAAAAGATGCACTGCTGTCAGCCCTCCCTGGGTTCCACATATGTGGCTTCAAGCAATCATGAGCCATAGATCAGAAATATTTGAAAAAATATTAGATCTGTATTGAACATGTACAGACTTTTTTTGGTGCTGGACATTAACTCCCTGCTTTACCACTGAGCCACATCCCCAACATTTTTCATTTTTTATTTTGAGACAGGGTCTCACTAAGTTGCTTGAGGCCTTGCTGAGTTGCTGAGGCTAACTTTGAACTCGCACTCTTCTTGTCTCAGCCTGCTGGGTTGCTGCGATTACGGGTGTGCACCTCCATGCCTGGCACCTGTTCAGACCTTTTTCTTGTTGTTATTCCCTGGGCAGTACAGCTTGACAATTGTAGGCATTATGAATACTAGAGTATTATAGATAATTTAGATGTGATTTAAAGTATATAGGAGGATTCTTGTATGCCAAATGCTAATACTAAGTCATCTTAAAAGGTACTTGAGCATCTGCCGATATTGGTATGCATGGGAATCCTGGACCCAGTCCCAACGAATACTGAGGGCCAGCTGCATTTGTTTTCATGGGAGTAAAGTCTAATGGTGGAAACTGAAATAATCACAGATTTTAGATAGAAAGTAAGTATTGACTGACTTAAGAGAATAACAGCAAATCAACTTCGGCATAGGTGATCGGAATTCTGCTTCTGAAAAAGTATCAGAGAGCCTCAAGAGACTGCCATTACTGACCTAAGGTGACAAAGCTGGGTGATCTGCACAACCACAGCTTTCCTGGAGCAGATCAGAGGACAGGATCAAGCCAAGTTTCAAAGAGTGCTGAGTCCTCTAAGGGGAGAGGACTCAAACTGCAGGGAGAACAACCAGAGAAAGAGTGGCCATTATAGATGCAGGTAGAACACAGCCAGAACCTCAACACATTTTAAAGACTGTGTGGACTAGCGTATCAGTTGGGAGGAGCTGAAAGGCTCAGTTGAAGATACGACTTCTTACACCCTCACAAGTTCTTTCCCAAGGACCTTGGCCTGGTGCTCATAGGAACGATTGGAGCAGGGCAGAGGACCAGAAAGCCCTGGACAGTAGTTCAGGCATGCAACAGGTAACTGAGGCAGTTGGGAAACCTGGCCCACTGCCCCAGGCCTTGTCTTAAAGGATACAAATGCCTAAGTGTGCTTTGGGGAGGAACAACAAACCATATCACCCCCAAATGAAACTCCGTTGCTTCTGGTGGAAGAGTATTGGCCAAACCTGTCTGCACCTGTGGAGGGTGGCAAGTGCTCTGCCTTCAGGACAGGCAAGAGTCATCACTGCTAGAGAAGGAACAGGAACTAATTTGGCCTGACCTTGGAGGAGGGCCCAGGGTCCTACATGTAAAACAGTTTTGCCACCAGAAGATGGGCATGGAATTTTCTCACGCAAGACCAATAAGTTTAAGGTAGAGTTTGGTTCCTGTTGGGAAATGGAACAGGAATGTTGACCCCTGAAGGCCAGACATAAAGCCTACCTAAGACTGAGGCTCACCAAAGTCAACAAGAAACCTTCTGTCCCCGTATGAGTCTAACCCTCGAGGAGCACCAAGAGTGTGACCACAATCCTCTGGAATGCAGGGATCCTTGAAAGTCTTGGTGGGCATCCAAATCCTCCTGTACGCCAGGTGTGCTGTCAACACAAGGTGAAGCTGTCAGCCTCTAAAGCATCCAGAGCCGGCGGTGCAATGTAAGAGCCGTAATGAGGAGGTAGCTAAGATGGCGGCTGGCTGAGAGCCAAAGAGGAGGCCTTTAATTATCTTCTCCTGACCTTAATGTAATCGACTCAGAATCTTTCTGTGCCCGTGAACACTGTGTGACGCACCTGTAAGTTGAGTTTGTGATATGTGTATACTTGTTAAGGTGAAGAGTATTTAACCAGGTAGGGTCGGAGTTGTGTGGGGGTTGTTGTTGGAGTTGGAGAGAGAAGTCAGAAGAAAAAGCAGAATAAAGAACCTACTCATTCCCAGTCTGCCTCCGAATTCTTTCCTGCGGTATCGCTGCAGGCGGCAACAAGTGGTGGCCCGGACGGGGAATTCAGAATCGGCAGGTAAGAACTGAGGAGTCTCTAGTCAGAGCAATTAAGATGGGCTCAAAAATGACAAAAATCGAGCTGCTAAAGCTATTCAAGATTTATTAGAGATAGCTGAAGGATACGTGCTCGCAATTGAACCTGGGACTCAGGATGGTACTAAGTCAGTTAGGACCAGCAAGAGTAGTAGTAGTTAGGAGGAATTAAGTAAAAGTGATCCTGAGAAAATGAGCAAAAGGAAATTAAGGAGGACCAAGATAAAGGACTGTCAAGTGGAGGTACCCCTTGTGCTCTCTGCTCCCCCATGGGTTGAATCAATTACAGAGACTATGGAGGGCCTTTCTAAACACTTGCGTGCCCTTGAAGCAGAGATTAACGGTCTTAGCGCTTGCGTGCCCTTGAGTGTCAAAACTCGCAGGGACATTGGGATCTGCCAGTACTTGAAAATCAAAACGAGCAAAGGTACCACCAATCTTTAGATTTCAAAACTAAAAAAAAATCTTAAAGAAGCAACAATGACATGGACCCCAAGCTCCTTTTACCATAAGTATGCTTCAAGCCCTTAATACTTTGAATTTAACTCCTTCAGAATGGAAAGGCTTATGTAAGGCAGTATTGAGCGGGGGACAATACTTGCTTTGGAGGTCTCAATTCCAAGAGTTCTGTGTTGAAACAGCTAGAAGAAATGCGACTGCAGGATTTCCAGACCGTAACGTAGACATGTTAACCGGAGAAGGGCAATATGCTGATTTACAGGTTCAGATTCAGTACGATCCTGGAGTTTACGCTCAAATATATGCCGCAGCTGTTAGGGCATGGAAAACTTTACAAGGAACTGGTGACTTACAGGGTAGCTTGTCTAAAGTAATTCAGGGACCTAATGAGCCATATGCTGACTTTGCTGATCGACTTTTGCGAACTGCAGGTAGAGTGTTTGGAGATGTTGATCAAGCCATGCCATTAGTCGTTCAGCTGGCATATGAAAATGCCAACAAATATTGTCAAGACGCTATCAGACCTTGGAAATCTAAAAGGGACCTTTCTGTATATATAAGGCTATGCAAAGACATAAATAATGCCTTTGTTACAGGAAATGTAATCGCAGCAGCCATGAGAGGTGCTTCTCAAAATTTTACAAGAAGGGCTCAACCTATTATTATAGTCAATCAGGTTATTTTAGAAAACAATATCCTCAAAGAAGGCAAGAGACAATAGAAATAAGACCAAGCTCATATTGTGCCCCAGGCCACTGCCCCAGGTGTAAAAAAGGAAACCATTGGGCTAATAAGTGCAGATCTAAAACTGATATTTATGGTTACATTTTTGTCTGGCAATTCAAAAAACGGGGCACGGGGCCCAATGCCCTGGGGCCCACAAATGTACGAGGCATTAGAGGAGGAGTATCCTCAAATATCCATCCAGATGATTCCTCCACACAATCCCTCTTACCCATTGACTCCCTTGTCAGAGGAACAAGAGGAAGTGCAGGACTAGACCTCTGTTCCACCGCCTGAATAGTGCTAACACCTGAAATGGGGGTTCAACTGATTCCCACGGGAGTCAGGGGACCTCTTCCCTTAGGGACTGTAGGACTTATCCTCGGACGAAGTTCTAAAAGCTTATCAGGTTTTCAAGTGACTCCAGGTGTAATAGACTCAGATTACCAAGGAGAAATTAAGATTATGCTTAGTTCACCTTGAGGCATTAGCTCTGTTAACCAAGGTGATAGAATTGCTCAGCTGCTTCTCCTTCCCAGTTTACATGACTCATTTAAGAGTATGCCTCAAAATAGGAACAATAGGGGATTTGGTTCCACTGGCTCGGGACCTATGGCTTGCTGGGTTCAGGATTGTTCACAGAGGCCTATGTGCAAAATAAAAATTCAAGGAATAGACATGGAGGGGTTGATTGACACTGGGGCTGACTCTTCCACTATCAACGTATGACAATGGCCCAAACACTGGCCTTTACAAAAAGCTTCAACTAGTTTGAGAGGCTTGGGATATTCTAATAGCCCAGAACAAAGTGCAACAGTTTTAAAATGGGAGGATGATGAAGGGCATCAAGGAACATTTCAGCCTTATGTTTTGTCCAGTTTGCCAGTTACCTTATAGGGAAGAGATATATTTTACAACAAATGGTAGTACACCTCGCAACCAAGCCCACAGGTGTTAAAAATCTACAGGGTAATCCTAACCCTATTGAGCTTAAAGAAAATCATCATCAAAAAGGTAAAGGATATATTTTTTTAGGGGCCACTGAGAAAACAATTTTGAAAATACCATGGCTTTCTGATAAGTCAGTTTGGGTCCCTCAGTGGCCCCTATCTAGTGAGAAATTACAAGCGGCCCACTTACTAGTCCAAGAACAACTAGAAGCAGGACATATAGAACCTTCTACCTCTCCCTGGAATTCCCCCATATTCGTGATTAGGAAAAAATCAGGAAAATGGTGATTGTTACATGATCTTAGAGAAATCAATAAAACCATGCAAATTATGGGCCCTACCCAACCTGGACTTCCTAATCCTGTAGCTATTCCTAAAAATTTCCATCTTATAACCCTTGATATAAAGGATTGTTTTTTTTCTATTCCTTTACATTCTCTGTATGCCCCCAGGTTTGCTTTTTCAGTTCCTTCTGTTAATAATAATGGACCTGATCAAAGATTTCAGTGGAAAGTTTTACCCCAGGGTATGGCTAATAGCCCCACTATGTGTAAAATCTATGGAGATAAAGTTATTCAGCCTATCAAGAACAAATACCCAGAGCTTATGTGCCTCCATTATATGGATGATGTTTTGCTTGCTCATCCTAATCAAGAAGTCTTATTCACCATATTTAGTGATATATCAGAAAACTTGAAACAATATGGACTAAACATTGCTGAAGAAATGTTCAAACTAGATCTCCAATATTATATCTAGGATTCCAAATTATGGATACTTTTATTAGGCCTCAAAAAATCTTAATAAATAAGAAACATCTAGCTACTCTTAATGATTTTCAAAAATTGCTGGGAGACATTAATTGGCTTCGCCCTACATTAAGCCTCACTACTGGACAATTAAAACCCTTATTTGATATTCTTCGCGGGAACCCTGATCCATCTTCACCGCGAACATTGACTCCAGATGCTAGGGAAGCTTTAAAGTTGGTAGAAAAGGCCATTGAAGGATCACATTGTGATAGAATTGATTTTGCTAGACCGCTGATTTTGGCAACAGGGGCCTTTATTATGGATACATTTGCCAGTGTCTCCTAAAAGTACAATTGAGTCTTACACCTCCATGGTGGCTAAACTTATTCTTCAAGGACTCAAGACTTCTACTAAAATATTTGGCATTCACCCTGCTACTATTATTACTCCCTATTCATCGTCACAGGTTGAATATTTATGCTTCAATGATAATGATTGGGCTATAGCTAGATGCTCTACTTCTGCAAATTTTGATAACCATCTTCCTAAGTCTCCTATACTATCTTTTTGTATCAATCATCCCATTATATTTCTACAGGTAATAAAAAATCAACCTATTCCTAAGGCATTAAATGTAAGCTGCCTGGTACCGTAAACCAGGATAAAAACTCTCGGAGGCAGAGTTAAGCTTTTACTACTTTTACTTCTACTTTCTTAGAGCTTAGAGAGGGAAAGAAAGATTTTTAGAGAGAAAGATTAAAGCGAGCTTTTCTTCTTGTAGAGAAAGATTAGAGTTCTTTCTTCTCTCTTCTTTCTTTCTTCTGTCTTCTGTCTTCCTCAGGAGTCTCGGCCTAACTCTGACCAGTCATTACTTCTTCTATCTAGTTTCTCTTCTGTCTTCCTCTATTTTTATGGCTTTTTTGCCAAAGCTCAATGGCTTTCTATTTTCTTTTAAGCTCATGGCTTTTTTCTTTATGGCTTTTTGCTAAAGCTCAAGGCTTTTTCTCTGTATAGCTTTTCTGGCTTCTTTATTTTTTATGGCTTTTGGCCGGCTACTCTGCTTCGGCTTTCTTTTGGCCGGCTCGCTTCGGCTTTTCGCTGGCTACTCTGCTTCGGCCTCACTCTGCTTCAGCTTTTGGCCAGCTACTCGGCTTCAGCTTAATTCTTAACTGGCTTCAACTGAGTCAGAGGCTATGCTACTTGTTTCTACTCTTTTTGCTGGTCTCAACTGAGTCTGAGGCTATGCTTTTTCTTAGCTTTTCTTCTCTGCCTGCCGAGCCCCGGACGGACCACCATTTGTAAGCTGCCTGGTACCGAAAACCGGGAGGAAAAACTCTCGGGGGCAGAGTTAAGCTTTTACTACTTTTCTGTCTTCTGTCTTCTGTCTTCCTCAGGAGCCTCGGCCTAACTCTGACCAGTCATTACTTCTTCTATCTGGTTTCTCTTCTGTCTTCTATCTGGTTTCTCTTCTGTAACCGCTCTGCCTACGTTCTGGTCGCTCTGATTCTTCTGACTGACCGAGTGACTGCCCGGCTGACTGAATGAATTCGTTCTCCTAACTCGGACCGCTTTCACCCGGTTATATACCTTCAGCTTTTCGGGTGCCTACAGGTGCGTCACATACATATCAGGTGGAACTTATGGCTTCCAGCTAGCTGCAACAGCCCTTCCTAATTAGGGCTCCTTCAATTAAATGTATTTACAGATGGGTCCTCTAACGGCACTGCTGCAGTAGTCACTCAAAAAGAAAATATGATTCATATTACTGCCCATAAATCAGCCCAATTGGTTGAGCTAGAAGCTATTATTATAGCTCTTGAGAATTTTAAAGAACAGCCCATAAATATTTTTTCAGATAGCCACTATATTGTACATGCTGTCCCTAAATTGGAGCTAGCAGGTCCAATAGCACCTCATACTCCAGCCTTTAAATTGTTTTTTCAAATTCAAAACCTTCTATGGGAACGTAAAGAACCTTTGTTTATTGGACATATCAGAGCTCATACTAATTTGCCTGGTCCTCTCCATGAAGGTAATCAAAAGGCCAATGCCCTTACTCAAACAATCTTTATATTTTCAGCTGTTCAACAAGCTACCTCGTTCCATTCTCAATTTCATGTTAATAGTACTACTTTACAACAAAGTTTCAAAATAACTAAAGATCAAGCTCGAACAATTGTGAAGGCTTGTCAATCTTGTGTGACACATTTGCCCAATCCACATTATGGGGTTAACCCAAGAGGATTAATGCCCAATCATTTGTGGCAGATGGATGTCACTCGTGAGCCAAGTTTTGGAAAATTGCAATTTATTCATGTTACCATAGATACATGCTCAGGCATGATTTTTGCTTCTTTACATGCTGGAGAAAAAGTTAAAGATGTTACATCTCATTGTTTACAAGCTTTTGCTGCACTGGGCATTCCCAAAATGCTTAAAACAGACAATGGCCCTGCATATACGTCCTCATCTTTCAAACAGTTTTGCACAAAATTCAGTATACTTCATAAGACTGGTATTCTATATAATCCTCAAGGCCAAGGCATAATTGAATGAGCTAATTGCACACTCAAACTTATGCTTTTGAAACAAAAAGAAGGAAATTGGACAAATCCTAATGATAGATTAGCTGTTGCCCTTTTTACTTTTAATTTTTTAACTTTGGATTCCAAAGGATATTCGGCTGGAGACAGACACTGGAATCCACACCAACAACATAAACCTTTGGTTTACTGGAAGGATGTTCTTTCAGGCACATGGAAGGGCCCATACACAGTATTAATTTGGGGGAGAGGATCTGTTTGTGTTTTTCAACAGCATGAATCCTCGCTGGTATGGATACCATCAAGATTAATAAAACAGGTACCAAATCAAAGGGCCAAGATGAAGTAGTTGTGGAATGACTCCCTTAAAAGAGGTATCAATCTGCGCACCTGTGCGAGTTTTGTCTCTTTTCCGACAAAGGAACCTCATCTTTGCCTATTCAGCTAAGAAATTTTTAAGCTGCGCGCTTTTTTCTTCAATAAATTCACAACTTAAGTCTCATTCCTCCCGGCCGGGAGAAGAGGATCTCTCTTTAGTGTGCACACAATTATGTTTTTCTTTTTTATATATGTCTTTATGTCTTTAATCTTGTCTAGATTTCATGTAAATGTGACGTCACAAATAACAAAAACTGAGCGCTCATGAAAATCATTTCTCAAAAAAAAAGAGGATCCAAATAACTTTAATTCATTTAAGTTAAATATATTCAAATTGGGTAAACAATTAAAAAATGAAGGTACCTTCAAACTTAATTTATAAGTATCTCTAGGACTTCTCTTCAGCAAGGAATATGACTAATACTGTATAGCCTGATATTTTGGTATTTGATTTGGGATTGTTTATTTGTAATTAACTTTATTTGTTAAACAGCTGATTAATTTAAATTGTTTCAACAGGTATTATTTGTAATTGACTTTATTTGTTAAACAGCTGATTAATTTAAATTGTTTCAACAGGTATATTCATGGAAGGTTGCTGTGTATGCAGAGGCTCCAAAGTTCCAGCTAACAAATTATTTTTCTAAAATACTCTTAGCTTTTCTTTAATCTATCTTCTTTCTTTAATCCGTTCTGAATGTGATATTTTGCCAGCTAATGTTCGTGGGAGCTCAAGCAGCAATGTGTATGAACAGAGATCAACTTCAGGTACCTGAAGATCTAATAATTCTATTTTTTAGTTTGAATTGCACTCCTACAACTCGCTTCTTGACTCAGTGCTGGAATGGCACTGCCTTTCCTCTAATGATTGTTGCTTGAGTTTCTAGGTACATCCCTATGCCAGTCTTAGCGGGCCCTGAAGATTTGCCGGTGGCATTGTCTAGACATAAAAGAGACGGCTGCTGCTGCTACAGCTGCAGGGATCGCAATCACTACAAGCATCTCTGCTGCTCAAGCATTAAACAACCTCACCAGCAGTGTGGCCTCTGCTCTGCATGCACAAGGCCTCCTATATCAACGTGTTAGCAAGTGGACATTTTGAGAGACCTTTCTACTATAGGATGTTTGGGACATTGTACCGGACAATGCCTTGCGGGTACCCCTTTTCTTAACCCTAGTAGGGCAGATGACTTTTCTAGAGAACTCAGTGCGTTACTTTATGGAACTTAGGGCAACTGATTTGTTTAAAGAACTTGTTACACTATTTAATGGAACTTGGCTCATCAGCACAAAGCTTACCGCCTTAGAACCGGAGCATCTCCTCATGATTGGACGGCTGGTAGTCAATAATGGGAAAGTCTCATGTAACCGACATATCAACCTAAGACAGGAGTCAAGGGCACAGCCTTGATTATCCGATGACAGGTAAGAATGTTGGTTGCACATGAGGACGCCTAAAACAGACACAGTCGATCCTGATGTGGTAAGGGCTTGATTGGACGGCTGGTAGTCAATGACGGGAAAGTCTCACGTGGCCGACATATCAACCTAAGACAGGAGTCAAGGGCACGGCCTTGATTATCCGATGATGGGTAAGAATGTTGGTTGCACATGTGGATGCCTAAGACAGGCACAGTCGATCCTGATGTGGTGAGGGTTTACCCATCTATTTATCCCTCTTTTAACACAAAAGGGGGATATGTAAGAGCCTTAATGAGGAGGTAGCTAAGATGGCGGCTGGCTGAGAGCCAAAGAGGAGGCGTTTAATTGTTTTCCCCTGACCTTAATGTCATCAACTAAGAATCTTTCTGTGCCCGTGAACACTGTGTGGCGCACCTGTAAGTTGAGCTTGTGACACGTGTATACTTGTTAAGGTGAAGAGTATTTAACCAGGTAGGGTTGGAGTTGTGGGGGGGTTGTTGTTGGAGTTGGAGAGAGAAGTCAGAAGAGAAAGCAGAATAAAGAACCTACTCATGGGCTGGGTTTGTGGCTCAGCGGTAGAGTCCTCGCCTAGCACGTGCACAGCCCGGGTTCGATCCTCAGCACCACATAAAAATAAACGCATTGTGTACAACTAAAGCAAATAAATAAATATTTAAAAAAAAAAACCTACTCATTCCCAGTCTGCCTCTGAATTCTTTCCCGCGGTATTGTTGCTGCAGGCGGCCACAGTGCAACAGTCCAGTCCCAACCCATTGAACTCCTGTCTGCATCAGTGGTCTGGCAGAAGGGGACACACCACCAGTTGTAAACACAGTTGGCTTCATTCCTTCTGTCATGCACGTGATGGCTGGCATTTAATATAAAAACCCAATTCAGAGGTCAAACAGATGTTGAGACTATTAGAATTTAAGACGAGCTAGTATATTAATATATCTAGTGAGAAATCAGAAACTAGAAATGTCAGCAGAGAAATGGATAAGAAAAGAGCCAAATGGAAATAACTAGAAAGATAAACCAAGCAACCCTACTACATCAGAGGAAATTCCTTCACAAAACTTGTTACAGCTGAAGAAACAATTGGCAAACTTAAAGAGAGGTTCCTAGCAATTATCTAAAGTGAGGGAGTAAGAGCAGAGGCAGAGAGACGGCACAGAGCACCAGAGAACTGTGGGACAAAGTGGATAGTCCAGAGGAAGCTGACAGGCCAGGGGCAGGAAACACCAAAGGAGATAATGGCCAGGAATTTTCCAAGGTAAAGGAAGTTGTCAGTTGTAGGTGCTAGGATTTCACATAAGTCCCACATCTTAAGTCAAGCAGTTGAAACCAAAGGTAGGGGTAAATGTCTTGATGACAGAAGAAAAAGAATCATAACAGGCAGAAAAAGAAACAGTTACAGCAGACTTCTTGGGGGAACTATCTGAGCAGGAACACAAAGGATAAAGGTCCCACCCCGAGTAGCCTTTGGCAGTCACCACTCCGTGCTGACAAGTGAAAGCCAAACCAGATGAAGAATCAACCACTCTTGGATTTGAAGTGACGTCACAGGGCAAACTGCTACCCCCAGAACTGAAGAGACCTCCAGGTGAGTAGAGAATCACAACGGAAAACAAACTACTACGTGGTTGAGAAAAGACTCCCTGACCACGTCAACAGGAACTTCCAACGCAGAAAAAGAATAAAAGAGACAGGGAAATGTCCACAGACCATCCCAGGCTGGCAGGCAGCCATTGACAGTAAAAGGTGTCCTGTGAGCACAACAGGAATACCAGAAGAAGACAGAAAGGCGGAAACAGGAAATAATCAAGGCAACAATGATTGGGACCTTCAAACTAATGCCAGAGCTCAAAGCTCGGCTCCAGGAAGCTCAGAGAATACCACACAGGATAAATGCCAAAAGACTACAACCAGGCATGCCACATTTTAAAAGGCTTGAAAGAGGAAAAAGATACCTACTGCGAAGATAAAATTTGTAATCTTTTCAGAAACCACGCAAGCAAGGAGTGGAGTAAAATATTTATGGTTGAGAGAAAAAAATAATAAAAGACGACAACGTAGGATTCTATGTCCTTCCAAATTAGCCTTCAAAATTATAGCAGAAATATGGTCTTTCTTAGGAAAACAAAAGTTGGAGGAATTTGTTGTCAAGTGACTTGCCTCGTAAGAAATATTAAAAGTTTTTGGAGTAAACAATAAATAAAAATGATATACCAGAATTTGGAGCTACTTAAAGAAAGGAAAAGTTTCTATCGATAGATCGATCGATCTATCATCTGTCTGAGATTTGTTATAAGAAATTGGCTTGTGTGTTATGGAGGCTGAGAGTCTGCAGTCAGCAAACTAGAGACCCAGGGAGCCTGTGACATAGCGCCAGTTGTCCGGAGGCCTGAGAGCCGGGAGAGGTGGTGGTGTGAGTCCACAGTCCAGCAGGCTTGAGACCCAAGAGCAGCCAAAGGCGGACAGGACTGGTACACAGTGCAAGTACCCCAGCTTCCTCCCACACCTCTTCTACCATGTGAGTTCAAGTAGGTTTCACAAATGTTGCCAGGGGGTTCTCCGCGCCATGCCAGAGAAGGACCTTTGAAAACCTAAGTGTGACCAGGTCATTGCTCTGCTTTCATTCTCTCGAGGTGTGGTAAGCTTGCTGCAAAACACCCCCAAAGGTATCCACTGTGGGATGGCAGCATACATGGGCCAGGCTCCTGTCCTGCCATGAGGCCTACAGGCAAGTACAGGCCTCGGTGACAAATGTCTTGTCCTGGGGACAACTAGGCTTGTGTTCCCAGGAAAGACTGGGGAAAGATTGGTATTTCATTCATCACTGGGGGAAGCTGCGTGGTTAAGCATGTGTGAAAAGACACTCGCGTCGTTTCTTCACGCCCACTGCCAGACCCTGGCTCCAACAGCATCGCCACTAGCTGGCCTTCTACAACAGCCTCCTGGAGGATGCCAGGTTAGGAGAGGGCCTCGGAGGCCCGGAGGAAGCGCTCTAACTGGCCAAGACCCAGTTCATCATTCACGGAAGCTCCATTACAACAGCCTTTGCTTTAACAGCTGCGGAGAGGAGCAACCTCAGCACGAGCCCTGAAAGGACAAGCAGGAGAGACATGCGTGACACGTGTGGCCCCAGGATGGGATGGTGGGGCTCTGCCTAGTCCAAGCAGGAGCCTGAACCACCAGGCAGAGCCTTGCACCCACTGCCTCTTGACAGCTCTTGGCCGAGATGGTCTGCATACAGCACCAAAAGGATTCTTGGTTCCTAGTGGGATGTGTTAGCCAAGTTCAATGCTGAAATCACGCAACTCACGTTCTCTCAGACTCCCAGAGCACACCCATGACTTGAGATCCTAAACTTAATATTTGCAGGAATAACACATTTGAAATTTTAACGTGTTTGAATTCAACTAGTGTTGGTTGAGCAATTATGAGCAGAAGACAATGCCTAAGTCATGGGGTGGGGCATTCGAAGGGGCCTGGGTTCCAGGGCAGCCTTCAGTGACAGCTAAGGCTTAGAGTGAGGAGTGGGACTGGCTGAAGATGGCCCTGAATGAAGCTGTGGTGGAGGCTGGGTGAAAGCCGGAGGCCACTCAGGAAGGACCGCGGTCTTCCTTCATGGAGGCGAGTGGCGTGGGGCTGGGACGGAGCTGAGTGTGGAGAGGACAGTGGCAGGAATCTCCATTGCACGTGGCGGGAATCTCCACTGCACGTGGTGGGAATCTCCACTGCACGTGGTGGGAATCTCCACTGCACCGTGGCGGGAATCTCCACTGCACGTGGCGGGAATCTCCACTGCATGTGGTGGGAATCTCCACTGCACGTGGCGGGAATCTCCACTGCACGTGGTGGAATCTCCACTGCACGTGGTGGGAATCTCCATTGCACGTGGCGGGAATCTCCACTGCACATGGTGGGAATCTCCATTGCACGTGGTGGAATCTCCACTGCATGTGGCGGGAATCTCCACTGCACCGTGGCGGGAATCTCCATTGCACGCAGGGTTTGATGTGGGTGGCCATGACGGGCAGAGCCCAGGCAGGCAGGCAGGTGTGCAGGCAGTGCAGTGGGGGCCGCTGGAGAGCGTTTGCTTGCCCTGGCGAGGGAGGTGTCCCTGTGACTCCACTGGCCTTTGGGAGAGAGGATCACCACCAAGGAACTACAGAGCGGGCTCCAGGGAGTGGCGGGTCTGCCCGGCTCCCACTTCCTGGAAGGACGATCAGCTTTTGTGTTCATTTAAAAGGAGAGAAGCCCCCTGGCCATCACGGGGGTCACAGAGCCTCCGAGACAGGTGGGTGCGGGTGGACCAGGTGCAGGACTGGGTCTGAGTGCAGGGTGGTCCAGGCCTTCCAGGGGTGGGTGAGGAGGGCAGGGTGGCAGTGCGGTGACTGCCCCGGGTCCCAGCAGGGGTGGTGGTGGGGGCTGGAGCTTGCTCCCATCAGGGTGCCCGTGTTAAGGGCACATCGGGACCATCGTGGAAGAAGCCCAGGAGCCAGAGGAAGCGTGACTGCCCTGCACGGTTCCCTCTCCCAGGACCTCTCCGGCCTCCACCCTTCCTTGGCACAGGCTGGTCCATGCGAAGTGTTTTCTTACCTGGACTGCTGCAGTGGCCCCTTTCTTCTCTCCCTTTCTTCCCTTCTTCCTCTCCTCCCCATCTCTCTTCTTTAAAAATTTATGGAGGTGAAATTTGCATAACTATTTCACAGCGAACAATTCAGTGGCATTTAGGTCATTCACAAGGTTGTGTGATCCCCACTTCTATCTAGTTCAACACATTTCCACCACTCCAAAGTGAAACCTTGCCCAGTGCTGTGGACTGGATGTTGTAATTCCCACTGTGATATTATTTGGAGGTGGGGCTTGTGGGGGTGATTAAGCCATGAAGAATTAGTGCCCTTGTAAAAAGAGACTCCAGAGAGATTCTTTCACCACTCTACCCTGTGAGGACCCAATGAGAAGACGGCCACCTATGACCCAGACACCAACTGTGCTGGAAACTTGAGCTTAGACTTCCAGCCTCTAGAACCATGAGAAAGAAATCTCTGTTGTTTATAAGCCCACCCGTTTGTGGTGTTTTGTTATAACACTGAACAGAGTAAGACGCATTAACTATTTTCTCTTCTTCCCTCTTGTTACCCCTGGCAATTGTCAATCTGCTTTCTGTCTGTATGAATTTATCCATTCTGGATATTTCACATAGTTAGAATCATACATGTGATGTTTTATGGTCTTTTTTTTTTTGGTGGTACCGGGGATTGAACTCAGGGGCACTCGACCACTGGGTCACATCCCTAGCCCTTTTTTGTATTTTATTAGAGACAGGGTCTCACTGAGTTGCTAAGTGCCTCGCCATTGCTGAGGCTGGCTTTGAACTCGTGATCCTCCTGTCTCAGCCTCCCAAAGTGCTGGGATTACAGGCGTGCGCCACCGCGCCTGGCTGTTTTATGGTCTTTTATTGAATATTCTTTCTCTTCAGCCAAGTTCTAATCCACCGGTTCCCCAATTTTAACCAAATCAAACCTCTTAATGCATTTGTAGCTAGAAATATAGTAGTGTTGCTTTTCAAAATCATCTTTTTTTTACATTTCCACAAAGCTTGTAACATGAAATTTGTTAGTCTCCAGTGAGTCAAAAAAAAAATTTCCCCTGAGTACATAAAAATCACAAAGTGGATTAACCTATTAAGTCCCAAGTTTTCAATTCTGTGATTATTTCAACAAAATTGACAGGTGCATTAATATAGGTTGGAAATTGGAGCTTGCAAATACTCTACATATCATAATCATATTACATTATATATACATTATATTACATACCACATATTAATCTAATTTAAATTTTTATAAGTGTTCACAAGTCTGCGTGAAGCTTGACCTTTTTGTTTCTCCAGAGTTCTGCAGGGCCCGGGAGGGCGGCTAGCTTAGGTTTGGAACGGGCGCTGGACAGACTTGGCTCTTGGCCAAGCTGGTTCAACTTTAACCTCTGCGCTTCTGCTGCCTCCCTCCCTCCAAACGCGACGGGGTGGGCGGGGCGGCCACAGGGCACACGCAGATGGGCGCCTGGGTTGGTGGGCAAGTACCTGGCCAAGCTGGAGGCAGGTGGGCACGTCACTGGGCGGGGCTGGAGGAGGTAGGTGGACAGGCTCCTGGGCGGGGCTTAAGGCAGGTGGGCCGGTCCCTGGGCGGGGCCGAGGGCAGGTGGGCAGGTCCCAGGGCGGGGCTTAAGGCAGGTGGACAGGCTCCTGGGCGGGGCTGGAGGTAGGTGGACAGGCTCCTGGGCGGGGCCGAGGGCAGGTGGGCAGGTCCCAGGGCGGGGCTTAAGGCAGGTGGACAGGCTCCTGGGCGGGGCTGGAGGTAGGTGGACAGGCTCCTGGGCAGGGCCTGCGGCCGGTGGAGGACGTCTGGCTGAGGCTGAAGGAAGGTAGGCAGGCTCCTGGGTGGAGCGACCGGCAGGTGGGCAGGTCCCGGGCGCGGCGGCCAGGCCGGGGCAGGTGGGCGCCGGCGGCACCCGGAAGACGGCTGGCGGAGCGAGCGCAACAGGCGGCCTCCGGGGCTGGCGCGGCGCGGCCCGGGCTCGGGATGGACAAGCTGAAGAAGGTGCTGAGCGGGCAGGACGCGGAGGACCGCGGCGGCCTGTCCGAGGTGAGTGCTCCCGCGCGCTCGCCCGCGTCCCCGTGCCCGCGGCCCTGCGCCCCCGCGGCCCTGAAGACGCGAGCGCGGCGAGCGCGGCGGCCATCGGGCGAGGTCCTCTCGGGGCAGGGGCCCGCCGGGGACAGGGCCCGCCGGGGACAGGGCCCGCTGCGGGGCTGGGGGCGCCGGGCCGCGCCACGCCCACCGACCGGGTGCGGCTGCCGCGGTGGGCGCCAGAACTCCGGGCACCGGGACCGGCCCCGCGCGCTCCCCGGTCCCGCCCCGCGCCGGGCCCCGGTGGACGCGCGGCCCTCGGAGACCCCGTGTGCTTGTTTTCTTGGACAGGGTTCGGTGGGGCCGAGGCCGGGCCACCGAGGCCCGGCGTTCCGGAGGCTCGCAGAGTCGCGGTTCTCTTGTGGGTGCCCTTCACGTTTCTGTCTTCTCGCGGGGACACTGACACTTGGCTTTCGGGTGCATCCCCGTGCCGGTGTCCCCCTCTGTAAACCGCGGCGGCGACAGGTGACAGGCCTCTTTGGCTGAACCCGCGTTCCCGCTAACTGGAACCAGGGCTTCCCCAGGTCCCCTCGGCTGTTCTTCCAACACTCGCCGTCGGTTTTATTCTGAGCTTTGCTATTGGTACCTGCGTCCTCTCCAGGAAACCCCAGAATGGGAAACGTGCTCCTTGAATCTTCACCTTGGATGCCAGGAATCCTGTGTTAGAGGAATTGTGGATCCATTTTTTTTTTTTTTTTTTGACACTTAACAGCTGCGTGGGTCCTTCTTCATGTGTTGCCTTTGTACTGGCCAAGGCTCAGGATGCCTTCGTGTGTCCTTTTTTCTTGATTTTTGTCCTCTGTTAGGACCATCAAGGGGAACCTCACAGGGCCCAAGAAAGGTCTGCCCTGGTGCTTGACCTCACGCTCACTGCGGATCTATGCCATCTATGCCGGTGGGCTGTCCACTAGCTGTGTGGAGCGGCTGGGGCTGAAGAGGGACAGCGTTCTGGAGACCCCAGAGGGTGCAGCGTGGACAGGGAGGCCGTGCTCATGGAGCAGGGGGAGACCTCAGGCTGAGTGAGGCCTGCATCTGAGAAACACTAGTGCCTGGTTTTCAGCCTGAGTGCTGTCTGTCCAGTGAGGGGCTTGGGCCCTCTTACAAGCACAGGCACATGTTGCATTTATTTTTAAAAGATCAGTTGCTCTTGTTTTGTTCTGAAATACTCAGTTTCCTCTTTTCTTTCTTCTTCTTCTTTTTTTAAAATATTTATTTATTTTAGTTGTACACATGCCTCTATTTATTTTTACGTGGTGCTGAGGATCGAACCCGGGCCGCATACATGCTAGGCGTGCACTCTGCCACTGAGCCACAATCCCTGCCCCTCAGTTTCCTCTTTCTGAGGGAGATTCCTGTTTGTGTGCACCATAGCGTGGCGCTTCCGGAGTCCCGAAGCCCTGGAAACAGTTTTTTTTGAGACTTTGTTTTGAGAGCTGTTTTGGCTTAGTTTTCACTTGTTAGGGCAGGGCTTCTTTTAAAATCTTGGCAAAAATGTGATCATCTCACATTTTCCATGATTTTGAGGCTGGCAATGATGGAGATTTTTGTGGTGAAATTTCCGTTTTGTGTCGTGCAGTGGACTAGGTGGCCTTAACGATCTTTTCAAATCCAATTATATAACTTGTCAGAAGTCAACAGAGGTGTTTTGATTTTTTAAAATTGTTGAAATGCAACACATAAAAGAGAGCATGAGTACCCTGCTCCCCGCTTCTCCCCAGGTAGCTGTAGAGGTTGTGTGGGTGTCTCATCATGAGCCTCCTGGCCAGTTCTCTAATTGATGCCTCGCCTTCAAAAAACACACCTGAAGTCCTGGCTTCAGTGGACTTCTTTCTGCAAGTGTAGGTTTTGTGTTTTCTACAAAAGATTCCAGGGCAAGGAAGGAATGAATGCCCCTGACCTTAAAACCGGGTAAAGCCACGCTCCCTCTGCTGGACGGCCTGTCTCCCTGAGCGATTCTTAGCTGTACTTCTTGGCCAGAGCCCCTCTTCTCTCCACAGCCTGGAGTCAAAGGGACCTTTGTGCCCGACTGCCTGTCAGTGTGTGAGCAGGTGCCTGCAGCTTCTATCCAGGTACTGTGTAGGATACTCTAACTTCCAGAAAAGCACAGCTTCCAGCCGCTGTGGGTCAGAGACAGGGACGTCCCCCGAGGTTGCCTTCATACACAGCGGACCGGAAGTGAGTTTGCAGTCACTGAGTCCAGGTGGGAGCCGGGGGGCAGCAGCTTCCGCCGTCCCTGACCGAGTGTGCAGGGGAGAGAACTTGCAGCCAAGGCATGGAAAACAGTGGTGAAATTCACCCCCACTCCACCCGTTTTGGCAAAAAGGGTAGCATTTGGATAGAGTCCCCTGAGGGACCTGGAGACCAGGTGTCACTCTCCGTCCTGAAGGGAGGAACCAGAAACAGATTTTTGGCAGAACTACTTTCTCTTGCCAGTGTTTTGGATTTTACAAGGGCTGGAATCTCACTGTCCTCTTGAGTTTCTTCAGTTCTGTCTAAATGCCAAGGCCAGTTCAAATCTTATATTGAACCTTGTGCTTTACCCTCTTAACAAAACACGTTGGATCCTTTTGAATATCCCTGTTGACGCCAAGTGGTGCTGGGGGGGTGGGGGGGGGTGGGGTGGGGGGGCAGATCCCAGCTAGCCTCCTGCCGCCCTTCCTTGCTCCTGCTTCCCCCTGGCGAGGGAGTGCTGTGGTTTTCTTGCACTGGTAGGAGGAGCGTAGAGCTTCATTTTATTCTCACCGTGGAGGGCGGTGTCGTGGGTTAGTTAGAAGTTGTCTAACTCGATTGTCTGGGTCCCGTGAAGCCTGATGGCAGAGCCCCAGATCCCTTATTTTGGAGCCAGAGGGAGTTGAAGACGTGGACTCCTGGAGAAGGAGGGGTATCCCCAGCATGGGCACTGCTAGCTCCTCGTCAGATCCTAGCCTGGGCTTCCTGCGTGTGTCCTGGGCCAGCTGTGCCTCTGCAGGTCATATGTTGCCGCGGGTTTCTTTTCTTTTTTTGGTACTGGGGATTGAACTCGGGGGCACTTGACCACTGGGCCACATCCCCAGCCCTTTTTTGTATTTTACTTAGAGACAGGGTCTCACTGAGTTGCTAAGCGCCTCGCCATTGCTGAGGCTGGCTTTGAACTCGCGATTCTCCTGCCTCAGCCTCCCAAGTGCTGGGATTACAGGCGTGCGCCACCCGCGCCCGGCTTTGCTGCAGGTTTCTGTGAGTCCTCTGTGTGGTGTGGTCACCAGCTCAGTTTCAGTCATGAGACTACGTGGGAGTGGGAAGAGGACCCTCTGATGACCTAACTATCTTTCTCCTGAGTGGCGATTAAGCCACCTGTGGTAGTACCTGCCAAACCGGGGCCTTTGCTCTTTCTCTTCAAGCTTCTGGTTTGACAGGTTGAAAGCAGGTCCCTGAGCTGAGGGAGTCAAGACTGAGGGCCTGGCCAGTCTAGGGACCTCTGCGGCCTCTGCCACCACCTCCTGCCTACATTAGGGGTAGAAATGTGGTAGGCACCTTCACCACTTTATTGGGTGGGGTCTCTGGCCACACAAGGAGCGCTGTGTGAATACACTCAGCTCCTGCTGCCCTGCCATGGCTTTGGTGTCTGGTGGTAGCTGCCCACGTCCACCTGTGAGGGGCATGCCCTTTTGCATCAGGTGGACGGCCTAGGAGGGGCTGCGGTGCGGAGACTTGATTGCCTTCGTTGGCCTGGGAAGAGAATGGTTGGGAGCTGCTCGAAGGTCCTGACTCAGCTGAGTTTTCCTGGAATCTTGGCTTCCCCTGAAGTTTGCTCTGGAAGGGGCCTAATCATGATGGCCTGGCGTCAGGATGACCAGGACAGTGATGAACTGGCATCTGTCCCGCCCCCTGTGAATGCAACACGTGCAGGGAGAGTGGACGGTGCAGATGAGCCCTGGTGAGGATGGCGGCCTCTGCACTCCGCGGTCCCAGGGCCTCAGGAGCAGCACCTGCTGCAGCTAGGCTGGTGGACCCGGGGAGGGTGACCCATGGCCCTGCTGCCTGCGTGCTGGGGCCCTGTCTGGTGGATCTCCTGCCTTTCCAGCTCTGGTCCGCTGCTGGGACCTGGGCGGCTTTGGCTGCACTTGGCTCTGCGGGCTTGCCTCCCAGTGGGTGCTGGCGACAGGGTCTCTGTCCCTGAAGAGGCTCCTCTGAGGCACTGGACGCTCCTGGCAGCTGCCGCAGAGGAGACTGGTTTAGTGAGAGTGTGCCGCCCCGAGGAGAGCGGGCCGAGGCCCTCCTGGAGCTGTGGGCCCTGGGCCCTGTCTCCCTGCCTTCCTGAATCAACGCCACTTCCAGTTTTTGTGCTTGCTGTGACTTTGCCGGGTCCGCGTGTGCATCCGTGTAATTGTGTTTGAATTCCAGGTTGTGGAGGCCTCCTCGTTGAGCTGGGGCACCAGGGTGAAAGGCTTCGTGGCGTGTTTTGCTATCGGAATTCTCTGCTCCCTGCTGGTAAGATGCCCCCAAACTCCCTTTGCCGTGGCCTCCCTGTCCACCCGCCTCCGTTTCTCTTTCACTCTTCTCTCCATTTGTGGCTAAGAGGAGCAGGGTTGGGGCATGAAGGGCGCCCAGGGCTGCGGTGGGAGAGGCCAGCCTCACCCCAGTGCTCTGCTTTTCCTTCCAGGGAACTCTGCTGCTGTGGGTGCCCAGGAAGGGACTCACCCTCTTCGCGGTCTTTTACACCTTTGGTAACATCGCATCAATCGGGAGGTAACAACTGTTCAATCTAACCTTAATCCATTGTTAGGTGGGGAAATGCATGTGGAGGGTGCTCAGGGGGGTGCGGGGTGCTCCAGGGTGGTGGCAGGGTGCTCCAGGAGTTCTAAGGGTCTGAAGAGGTAGTCGGGGCGCATAGCGTCCAGAGCCTGTTGTTCCAGAACGTCTGTCTCTGAACGTGCGTCTCTGAAGCGCCCGGGGAAGCAGGGGCACATCAGCACCGTGCTGGCGTGCACCCGGGAACTGGCCAGCACAGCCCCCAGTGCTGCCAGAGACCGAGCCCCTGGCCGCAGGTGAAGCTGGTCATTCTGTGGCGCCAGGCCGCCCCAGGCTGGTGCCAGCTCCCGCGGCAGGGCGGCTGGCGGGAGCCGGGCTCTACGCAGCATGCACCCAGCCCGAGCTCCCCATGCTGAGGGCTCCACCCCCTGGGCTGACAACGCCAGGCCTGCCTCCCCAGCTGCAGTGTGGCCTGGCCTCTGCCCGAACGGCCCACAGGAGCCTGAACTGGCCACCTTTCCTGCCCTTCCTTCATGTCTCTGTCAATGGCTTTCGAGTCCTGGGGCCCAAGTTCCTGGCCCCAGGCTAGATGCTGACCTCTCTTACCTGTCTCCTTCCTCTGCCCCCATGGCCACTTGTCCCCGGTGGTTGACGTCTGTGCTCCTGGGTTAGCTTTGGTCACTGCTGGGCTCTGAGGCTGCAGTGACGGGTGCAGTTTCATCCTGGCCCAGTGGGGCCCATGGCTCAGCCAGTCAGGCGCACCCAGGAGCCTGATGACACAGCAGGGTAGGGAAAGGGGCACTCGGGGTGGGTCCCACCCTCCAGGGTGGGGGGGCTCTGGGAGCGGGTGGTGTCTGAGCTGGCCTGAGCCCTGGCTGTGCCACTGCCCACTTCTTGGCCTCTGTGACGCCTGTGGAGCCGTTCATTTGTACCCCTCAAGGGGCTCCCTGTCCCCTCCACGCAAGGGACCCAAACTCCTCAGCCGGCATCCAGGCAAGGCCCTTCAAGACTCAACGTCCCCTGACCCCAGCTAGGCTCGCTTCCTCAGTTTCTCGGTCGTCCTCGTGCCCTGTGGGGGCTGCTGCCCATCCCTGCCGCCCGGTCTGGGGGATCTTGCCCACTTGTCGCGCCTGGCCAACATCGCTCTCCTGCCCGGCCTTCCTGCTTCCCTCTGGCCCAGGGTGGACGACTCCTCCTCCGGGCCCCGGCTGTGCTGTCCGTACCTGCAGCTTCCCATCACCCCGACTGGTCGTGCTGGCCACTTGACAGGGCTGTGCCTGGGCCCCCGCCCCGCCGTGCACAGACCCAGCCCCGTGCAGCAGGAAAAGGGGGAGTGACGGTCGAATCGTGGCTCTGGGCACCTTCCTGAAGCGTGGCTTGTTGTTGCTCTGACAGTCCGTCTGGCCCTGAGGGGCGTCCACGGTGCGGCTCAAGCTTCTCACACATGGGCTGCGCTCTGGGCGGACGCGGTCTGCGCTGAGCGTGGGCACGGGCGTGCGCTTAGTCCAGAGGAGCTCTGCGGCAGATCTGGGCGGGTTGGACCTCCGTGGCGCTGTATAGGGAGACAATCAGGGAGCGACTGGTTACTTCTTGGCTGTCTCCAATCTGTTCTGTTCTCTGTGTCTGCTGCTGTGGTGTCTAGCACCAGCCCTGGCCGTGGCTTCTTCCTCCGCGTTGGCTGGGGAGGCGCGCTGTGGGCCTGCGCCGTGAGCCCAGTGCACAGTCTGCCAGCCAGGGTGCGGCTGAAGGCACTCCAGAGACAGGCAGACTGGCTTCCAGGAGTTTGTTTTTATGGAAGGCTCAGTAGCTGACGTCCTCTGCTGGTTAGCTTGTGTCAAGGACCAGCTGTCCTGGGCTCCCGCTGCAGTGACACCATGTGGGACTCAGGAGATGGCACTTGGTGTGTCAGGTGGGAGGGTCTGCTTCGTTTGCGGTCACCCTCCCTCGCCAGCTCTCAGGTTCTGGTCACCTGGAAAGCATGCCTGGTGTCCCCAGCATGCCTGGGGGTGAACGCCAGCTCCTTTGGTTCCAAGCTGTGTGATCTTGGATAAGCAAATTAACCTTTCTGAGCTTCTTTTTTCACATATCTAAAACAAGTGTAATAATATGAACTCAAGGGTTTTGAGGGGATGAAAGGAATGGTGTATGTTATATCTGATATTTAGCAGATTTTCAACAAGAACATTGAAATGATTCCCTGGAGGTCATGAAAGAAAATGCTCTCCTTTTGAATATGACCACCCTAAGGAAGGCACGGCTCTGAGCCTTTCGGCCTGTCTGTTTCAAGGGTAGGTTGTCAAGGGGCATCTAGGAGAGCACTTGTCTAACCTAGGGCTGTGAGTGTGGCTGCAGGGTCAGACCCGCGCCCACCGCCCGGCTCTCTCCTCCACTGGTCGAGTGGCCTGGTGTGGAAGCCCCGGGCTCCGGTGTGCCCCTCTGTGGGATTGGTGAGAGTGATGCCCAGCGACTGCTGCGGGGAGCAGGGAGCAAGGGCTCTCCCGCGCCCGCTGCCCTTCCTGCTCTCGGGCCCCCGGAGTCTCGGAGGCGAGTCCGCGTGCCTGCCGTGGTTCTGTTCTGCTCTGAACGGCCCGTGTGTGTCTCTGCCTCTTAGTACCATCTTCCTCATGGGACCCCTGAAACAGCTGAAGCGCATGTTCGAGCCAACGCGTCTCATCGCGACCATCCTGGTGCTGGTAAGCGCTGCGATTTTGCGGGACTTCTCACGTGGGCATTTTTATTTTGGCTGCGTGGAATAGTTTTCCTCTTACACCCGAGGGCCCCCTCCACTGCCCCCTGCCCTCCTGCATCTCGACACTACCCAGTTCCTGTAACCACACTGCAGGAGGGTGGTTAGTGAGTGCCAGGCCCGCCTCTCCAACCGTGGTCCAGTTGGTGTCCAGGCACTGCAGTCCCACAAAGCACCTGTAGAGGGCGCTGCCCGCCACACTGGTCCACCCCTTGGGCAGCTAGCGCCCCCAGGCAGAGCCGTAGGGAAGGGCTCCACAGCACAGGGTTCATGCTCTAGGCGGTGGTGACGCCTTCTAGGATGGGTCTGACTTTGGCGTCACACTGTCCCATCAGGCTTCCTGAGGTGAGGCGGGCTGTCTCTCTGCCCTTGCTCTGGCACAGCTGCCTGCAGTTTGGCCGTTCCTTCCTGTCCCCCCCACCTAGAATTCCTCTCCCCTTGATCTAGTTTTCTGTGTGGCTGTCAGAAACCACCCCAGACCTGCTCTCTGGACTCCTGCCACATTAGGACCGTGATCAGCATGCTTTTGTTTTTAGTTTCACGTGTATACATTTACTTATTCAAATAGGTGAGTTCTCAGAGGCTGGGGTGCATTTGCTGTTTTGTCCCTTCAGGGCACCAGGCACAATGCTGGACACAGAATGTGGTTAGGACACCCTGACAGTAGTTGCTGTCCTGGAGTGAGAGGAAAGGTGTGGCTGGTGGCTCAGGTGCCATTTGCTCTTGGCCAGTCGCAGGTGTAGCTGGCGGGGACAGCCTCTTATGGAAAGAGCTCTAAGGTACTAGGGAAGGTGTCGGGTGACGTGTACACAGGTAGCTGGCTTGCTGGCCGAGGCTGACATCTCCTGATGACCTCTGTTATCTCGTGCCCTTTCTACTCCAGGGACGAGTTAGGGAAGAGTTAGAATAGAGTTTTTCTGTGATGTGCACTCTAGGTTGCTCGAGTGAAGACGGGGGCATCATGGGCCAGATGTGACTTTCGAGTGCTGGGGCAGATCCTGGGAAGACCTCAGCGCGTTGGGGCGCCTTTCCCTTTGCGATCTGTGCGAATCTTGCCAGGGTATTTGGTTTCCTGGGATTTCAGCTGTTGCCAGGTGTGGCTGCTCAGACAGGTTGAATGCTGTGAAGTGAGGGTCGTGTGTGGTGGCCGTGGTGACGGCTGCTGACCCCTGCTGGGGTTGGCGGGAGCCGCGTCTTTGCGGGGTCTCTTGCCGCGTGTCCTGGGCTAATCAGCGATGTCGCTCTCTCCTGCAGCTCTGCTTCGCCCTCACCCTGTGTTCTGCCTTCTGGGTAAGTGTGGCCTGGAGTTCCCGCAGCCCCGTGGCTCCCACCCTGCCACGTGCGTTCCCGTGACCTTCTTGCTCTCCTTTCAGTGGCACAACAAGGGACTGGCGCTCATCTTCTGCATTCTGCAGTCCCTGTCCTTGACCTGGTGAGTGACCCGTGAGACAGCGCTCTCCCACGCAGAGCCCTGACTGACGCTGCTGAGGGAGGCGAGGCCACGTGCCGGGGAGGCTGGGGAGCGCAGGAGCCCTTCCCTGGCCCACCGCCAGCAGATGGCGGCAGTGGTCCTGAGTGGCCCAGAGGCTGCCTTGGGCTCGTGGTGGATCCCGAGGTGGACAAATGTTATTAAGCCACTCATGTCCGGTAAGTACAAGGACAATGAGAGTATCTGAGGGCTGGCCAGAAGAGGCTGTGAGTCAAGAGGAAAGTGGTGAGTTAATGAGTGTCACACTTGTGATGGAATGAGTCACGCACAGAAGGACAAAGAGGGACTTGTCAGCGGGAGACAGGAGCAGTGGCTGACGAAATGGAAAACTGGCTGGCTGTGGGCGGCAGGATCCGCGTAGGCCTGGGCCTGCCGCTTTTGGAAGTCCAGTTGAAGAGTGGGAGACGTAGCCCAAGGGCTGAGCGTAGTAGAAGGGCGACTGGAGGCGTGGCTTTTCAAAACCGTGGGCGCTGTCGGTTCCCCGCTCCTCCAACCCCGCACACTGTCAGAGCGAGGGGAGGCGGCTCGGGTGGGTCTGTAGCTCCCGAGATGCTCCTGTGTTACAGCCAGGGATGGAATCTGCTAGAACAGTTTCAGTGTAGGTATGACTGATCTCATCTGGGAAAAATGTGCACGGTAGTGAACGGTATATAGGGGACCGTGGGTATCCCACGGTTCCCCAGGATCAGTGAACCCCTTGGTAGAAATGGGCCTGGAGACTGAGCCTAGCCCCGTCCCCTCTGTGACGTGGACTTCTGAATAACTGTGCCTCCCACTGCCTTTGGAAGCGCCACGTTCATGAGTGACTGTGCTTGTGTGCACGGGAGGGCGAGGTACGGGGGAGAGTGTCCTCTGATTTCAGTGTGACACGTTTTGCTAGTGGGTGCCGAAGGGCCTGGTTTGGTGGCTCCTGTTTATATTTTGGTTTTATTCTGGGTACAGAAATCGGTAGCCATGTACACACATTCCTTTTTCCTTGGACTTTTGCTTGTGAAGTCACTTTCCAAGGGCAGCAGTCACGTGGGCTCAGTGAATGGCGAGTTCTGACTGCTTTGCTTAGGGCTGGCCAACCTGCGTGCTGCCTGGCGCGCGCCTGGTCGTGGACGGACGCCTGGCCTTCGGCGTAGTTCCCTTCCATGGGGTGGCTGGGCTAACTGGCTTCGCCAGGGTAACTGGGGACTTGAACAATCACAGCCTGACGCAGTCTCATCCAGGGAGTCGTGGGAGCTCTTTTCTTTGTTCTTTCCTGTTTCTTTGTAATTATAGGAGCAGAGAAGACAGTTTATCTCATTTAGGTCGAAGTTAAATTCTTTTGAAGGATTAATACAGTTTTAGAGGAGGGTTTGGGGTCTTGGCTCAGTGGTGGAGCGCTTGCCTAGTACATGTGAGGCACTGGGTTCGATTCTTAGCACCACATATAAACAAACAAATAAAGGTCCATCAATGACTAATGAAAATATTTTTTAAAAAGTTTGGAGGGTAGCTGTTGTGGATTTTATTTGTAATTCTTCTAGAACAGGGCTTCTGTGCCACCTGGGCATCTGGAATCTGCGTCCTTCAGGTGCCCACGCTGGCTCCTTCCATTAACGTAGCACCCCAGGGAGGCTGAGGGCGAGGGCTTGTCTCCTCGTGGTCTCCCGCCCCTTCGGTGGCCAGCTGGCTCTGGCTCCGTGTGTGCACACGTGTGTGTGTGTGTGTGTGTGTGTGTGCGTGCTCACGCCCGGGACGGGGCAGTTGGGGGAGGGCCTGTGGTGCTCTTGGCACTCAGGAGCACTGGGTCGTCTCCCAGCCCCGTCATTCACGGTGACCTTTTGCTTTCTGTTGCAGGTACAGCCTTTCCTTCATACCATTTGCAAGGTAAGACTAACGGTGTATTTGGAAATGTCATTTCTGTCATTTGTAAACAATGATGTGTTTGTAGAGCGCCTTAAAAGATCAGTTCCAGAGAGTATGCACGATTTTATTTATCTTTATTAAAATTCTTTGAGCCAAACAGGCAAAGGCTGTGTATCTGTTTGGTAGATTAGTAGGTCAGGGCCACCCCTCCACCACCCCAGTCACACACCCGGGGAGGTGTCCCTGCCCTCCAGCTCCTGGCTGGGTGGCCACCCGCTGTAATATGAAGTGTGTGCATATACGTCACCACCCGTTAGCCTGTAGCTTCGAGTGGGCTCTTTGGCTTTTCAAAGGTGAGCACTGATCTAAGTCCCTGGGCAGGAGATGGTGGGTCTGGAACTGTGCTCTTTTCTTACGGTGTCCCCCTCAGGAGAGGTTCCAAGGAGCTGGTGAAGGAAGGCGGGAGCAGGAGCAGGGCCAAGGGACAGGGCTGCCTAATTAGTAGGGCCTTGATAGAGGGTTGGGCCCGTCGTCTCCAGAGCTTGGAGGCGCCCCTGAGCCCAGCTGCCTTAAACAAGCCCTTTCTGTGGGGCCTCACGAGAAAGGCCTTTGGGACCTCTGCCTGCGGTTGTCCTAGTGCAGCCATTTCCATTCTCCATCGTCACCTGTTAGCCACAGGCCACCTCTTCCCTGCTCGGGTCGTGGGGGCCCGGGAAGGAGGCAGGGCGGCCTGGCGCCTCTCCGGTCCCAGGCCTTTTGCAGACAGTGGTGTGAAGGAGCGGGGCGTGACCGTTAGGCAAGGAGCTGGCAAGCCCACCGGCTGGAGCAGCTGGGGCCTGGCACGCAGGAGCGCAAGGGTTGTGGGGTGCTCCAGGAGACTTCGCCAGGTTTGGGGGCCGTGGCCTGTCTGAGAAGAGTGTGGGCAGGGATGTCGTGGGGTGCTAGGTCTGGAGTGGAGACAGCCAGGCCACCCCGTCTGAGCATCCGGCGCGGTGTCGGTCAGCCTGGGCCCGGGCAGCTCTCTGGCCGGCAGGCCCAGGCAGAAGGGATGCCTGGGCTCCTGGCTCAGACACCGTTAAGGACGTCACCGTGCTGGTGAGAGGGCACGCACGGCACTGGGCTCTTCGTGCAGGGCCTGGTCGCGCAGGCCTCACCATGAAGCTGCCTGGCTTGGCATCTCTCTCGGGCCTTCCCGCTTGGCCTGGATTGGCACCTGCGGCCTTCTGTGTGGGGGTGGGCAGCACGAGGGCTTTCCGTTGGCAGTGCGCGTCTCCCGTGTGGAGCAGGAGAGGCCCCCGTCGGGGAGAGAGCCACGAGGTGCGTCTCGCCCTCCTGTGTGTAGCCTCTTCCCAGGGCTCCTCAGAAAGTGCTGTTTATCTGGAAGGAAAGCGTCCACGACCCCGTAATCAGGAAATAGGTCAAGCAAAGCCAGGTTGCTTGTGCTGCCCGTCTTCCAGAGCCTGTGTTTGTCTGTGAGCTGCGTGAGGGCCATGTTGGGACGACCTTCTGGGACTTCAGTGGAGTGTGTCTTAGGAAGTGCCACCCACCGTCCCCTCCATGTTGACACGCAGTGCCCGCCTTGCCTCTGCCTCATGTGACTGTGTGCCCGTGTGTGGGGTGCAGGTGGGGACAAGGACCCTGGTGCCACGCTTGCAGTGAGGGGTGGTGGGTGCGGAGAGCTTGCTGGGGCAGACAGTCACCTGAGCTCTTTCCTCCTGTTCTCTGCATCAAGTCCCTAGGAGTGACGCAGCCTGTTGGCAGGTGCTCGGTCCCTGTGGGAAATGCCCTGTGCGAGACTGCTCCTCAGAGGTGGCCCTTGAATGGTCGCTGCTGTTTGCTTGGAAGGAAGAGGGGCCCTAGCGACGGACTTGTTGATTTTGGTGCATCCTGTGATTGCGGCTGGTTAAAACTGCTTCGATTCCGACAGTCCGCATTCTGCCTGCCTGTCTCTGATTACAGTGACAGCTGTCCTTTCCCAAGTGCCCGTTCTGTGCAGTGCACTGATGCCCACAGACAGAACGCAGGGTAAGAGGGCTTACCCCTCTGACAGAGGAGGGACCTGAAACTCAGCAGGACAAGTGACTGGCCCAGCAGAATGCTGCTGGGGAGCGTGGAGCTGCGGGGCGGCGCCAGCAGGCCTGCCCCGCGGTCCGGCAGGTCTGCCCCGTGGTCCAGCAGGCCTGCCCCGTGGTCCAGCAGGCCTGCCCCGCGGTCCAGCAGGCCTCTCTGAGACTGCGCAGGAGACTATGAAGTGGGTCTCTGCCCTGGGCAGGACCCTAGGGGCAGTGATGACCCGTTCATCTTTGTGTTCTTTCCTTCCTAGGGACGCCGTGAAGAAGTGTTTTGCTGCGTGTCTTGCGTAATGCACTGCCAGCCCTGCAGAGCTCTGGAAGCCCCGGGACCGGAGCTGGTGGACATCTTTGTAAATACCCTCCAAGCCTGTGTCTGTGAGACACGTGCCTTTTACCTCGCAGCCTCGACACTTGTGGGTCTTGCCTTTGGAAGCAGTGACAGTCCCCACACCAGCGCCTGTCGCCCCGCGTTGGAGGTGGGCAGAGCCCGGGGGCAGCATCGCCCTCTCACCTGCTTCCTCTTCGGATGCTGACCCACTGAATCCCCGCGAATAAAACCTCGTTGGACATCCGCAGATGTGCCTTGGGAGCCAGGGGGGCCCCGGGGGCAGGAGGCTGGGACGCCTTTGCAGACTTGTCCCTCCCCCCGGGGACTGGTGCTGCTGCCTCTCCCAGCATGGACCGAGAACGGTGTCCTGTGCTACCCGGGCCCTGGAGAGCCTGGCCGCGGAGGGCAGTGAGCACCCGCTGGTGACACCCGCTGGTGACCGCTGCCCAGCCCGACCTGGGCGTCCTGCTGTTCCGAGGGCGCCTGGCTGCGCAATGTCTTCTCCTGTGTCTGGAGCAGACTCCTCCTCTCCTGGGCCCCCTGTCCCCCAGCCCATCTCTGTCCTCGTGACCTCCTAGCACAGGTGGAGGGAGGTCAGCAGCAACAGTAGCAAACACTGCTGGCCCCTTGGACCTGCTGACGGGAGGTGGACGTCGCGCTGCTTCCTGCTGTAGGTGGTCTTGATTATTCACAGGTGTTTGCTGGGCCCAGTCACAGGCCAGCGTCGTCTTGGCCGAGGTGTCAATGTTGCTCTCCTGCTCTGTGCGCACAGTGGGGACGATGCCTCCTGCTGTCCACTGCAGGATGCCAGGGGGAGATGGCCAGGGCCCAGCTGGGTTTAGCACCCTCTGTGAAGGGCAGGCGTCACTGTTTAATCTGAGGAAGGAACACTGGTGACCCGGCAGAGGCAGGGTGAACATGTGGCCATTCACTTATCTGACACTCTTTTGGTACTGTGTGTCCTGCACTGTGACCACTGCCAGGCGTCCTCTCACTGAATGTGCACAGTGACTGCCAGCAACAGCTATTGTCCCCATCCTTATAAAGAAGCAGCCGCTCCAGGGAGGGTCAGGCCCTCCCACCTCCCACTGGCAAAGGGCACCAGGGAAAGTCCGGGCAGAGGGTCTTGCAGGAGGCCGGGCTTCTCCCTAACTGTCATGGCCTGTGGCTGGTTTGCCCAGACGGCTCCCGTGAGAGCACTGAGCAGCTTTTGGGCATCCTGCCTCCTGGGTCCTGCACACTCACCCCTGGCCTTTCCTGTTGTTGCTTCCTTACTTGTTTCTGTGCAGAGCGAGAGGGAGAAATGCACTCCCCTCTGCTGCCATCCAGTACCGAGCCCCACATGGGTTAAAAACAACCCCGCGGGTGAGGTGGAAGTTCAGAGTTGGGGTTGTAGACCCGAGGCTGGTGCTGGACGGATTTGCTTCCTGCTCTGGTCGCTGCCCCCTTCGCTGCCCCCTTCGCTGCTGGGCAGAGGAGGCATCGCTGCCTTTGAGGGGGGGACCATCCGGTGGTTCTCGTGTGGCGGGGAGCTGCTCACTCAGGGCTGTGCTTCCCGCCGTGTGACCCTGCCCCTGGCTCCCTTGGCTGGGCTGCGGGCTCTGTGAGCGCTGCACTGGGAGGGGCTCTGCCCTCCCGACCAAGTCCCCGAGGCCCGTCTCCTGCTCCAGGCTCTGAGGCTGCTTGTTCGGTTCCAGGCAGGTGGGACACCACGTCCCTGCGAGACAGCAGGAGGGGCTCGGGAGCCTGGGTCCTCCTCCTCTGAGGGGCTGCTGTGTGGACCCCGCTCCTGCCCTGGGTGAGCGCTCAGCGCTGGAGATTGCCCGGCACACTCTTACGGTGACCTGGTGGCTCACCTGCCCGTGTGCCACTTCCCCCTGCCAATCACTGTCTGCTGAGGAGCCGGAAACAATGGAATTACCTTTTGATTCTTCCACAGAAAGAATGATTAGCAAGAAAGAATGATTACCTTAAGAAAGGTGTGGGTCGGCCCGCGTGGCTTCCGGCAGCCCTGAGCACGGCAGGGGCTGCAGCGTCAGTGAGGAGGCCTGGCCGAGGCCTCGGGACCCCAGCAAGGCCCTGAGGCCACAGGCTCCCTTTCCCGAGAGACGGCCTGCGCCAGGCCTCCCTCGTCTCTCAGATGACATCTGACCAGAATCACCTGTGGGATTATAACAAATACTTGATTTACAGCCTAGCCTAAAACCTCATTTTGAGCACATTAAAAAAAAAAAAAGTCAAACTCTTCAAAGGTACATGAAATGTTTTGCTAGAGCTTTTGGCATAGTTTTAAAAATTTACACATCCAAGATATTATTTTTTGTAATTTTGACACATGCAAGAGTTTATAGATTTTTTTTTTTAAAAAAAAGCAAATTGTCCCTCAGCTCAAATTAAATGCAGATCTGTCTGACCCCTGAAGCCTCCTGCCACCCAAACCCCAGACAACCTAGAGGTCTGTTTGTTGAAGAGCTTGGTTGGGAGGGTCCATCCAGGCGCTTTCTAACCCAGAACTCTGTGCATCCGGGACCCCGGTGTGCTCTTGGTCTGGTGAAGAGGAGAGTGCAGGGACTCGTGTGGCCTGGGTCCGCTCAGGACTTCAGTTGCACTTGGGTATTTCCGGATGCAGGGGTGACGCCCCGCAGCCCTCCCAGCCGGACCCTGGAGCGGGGCCTGGGTTCGTCGGGTTCTGCTGCAGTGGGTGAGGGCGGCCGGCTGCCCTGGTCAGTGTGACTGGACAGAGTCGCAGCCATTCCAGCAGGGGCTGGAAGCGACCCCGGCTTCAGAGCTGCTTTCTGTCCATAAGCTGATGGGCAGCCAGGGAAGAAGCCCGGTGCCCGGGGCAGCTGTGCCGCGGGAATGGGGTCGGTCCACGGCAGCACGACAGTGAGGGTGTGTCCCCCAGACAGCGGCACTGTGCTTGTCGCGCAGCCACAGAACCAAAGCAGCCGCTGCAGCAAAAGCACCAACGCCCTGTATCAACAGCCGAATGTCGGGCAGAGCGTCCTCGCCGGGTCCTCAAAGGGCAAATGGAGGCTGGCACCGGGCCAGGTGGCTCTGCCTGTCGAAGGTCCCACTACAACAGGAAATGCGTTTACCTTTGGCTTTGTGATCTTTCTGCTATGAAACGAACGCCTTTTGCCTTTGTCAATGCATTTGCTTGACTTAGCAACCTTGAATAAGGAAAGGAGGAAGAAAGAACCCTCTGAACTCTGACCTTCCGTTGCTTCTGTGGATCCTGGATGTGAAGTTGGGCCTGTGGTGTGCAGAAGCCTATGGTGAGGCGCGGGTGTGACGCGGTGGGTGGCAGAGCCCTTGCCTAGCACGCGCCACGCTGGGTTCAACTCCTGGCACCACCAACAAAACAAAACAAAACAAAACAAAACAAAAAAACCTTTGGTGAATCTGTATGCCTCAGAACACTGCAACATGCTGTCTTAAAACACTTTGTTACAAAATGAATCAACTTTTTGTAATTGTATAGATAGAACTGATTTTGAATGCTACTCACTGATAACTGAATTTTTGTATCCAAAAATATATTCTTGAGAATCTATTTGATATGATATTGTTTTCTTTGGACTAACCTATTTCAGAGAGAAAGTGTTGCTGGTAGCTAAGTTCTTTGCTTCTTCTTCCTGTCACAATTATCATCCCCCCAATAAATGGTAGTGTTATGATCTTAAGAAATTGAGCATTGTCTCTTATTTGTGTCTGTTTTTCCAGGAATCACTAGACCCAGTGAAGATTGCACAACTGTCAGAAAAGACCACACCTTTAACCTGAATTCTGAGTATGTAGCACTCATTGTAGGCACTTAAAAGGACCCCCTCACCCCAAATTGATATGTAGTCCTCTTTTTCAAGTGATTTGAGTTTTAACTTGGGTCTAAGGACAGTTTTGAAGGTTTTTGAAGGGTAAGAAAACTTAAGTGTTTATTTTGGATTATTTCTGCATATGTAATGGGTTTAGTTATTTTATATAAACTAGTTTATCAAATTAGTCAGCAGAAAGATGTATGGAATACCCTGCCCCCTGCCCCCCACCAAGTGTGGAGTTATATTTATGGTCAGAGAAGAGGAAGTGATAACACAAAATCAGATTGGTTGCAGTTGGCGTTTGCCTGATGTGGGTATGGTCTGATCAGTCTGCAGCCTGTGATTGGCGAGACGCAGTCGCTTTGTTATTTTGATTCGGTTCAATATTTTCTTATTTTCCTGTGATGTCTTTTTTGATCCATTGGTTACTTAGAAGTATACTTTTTCTTTTAAACTTTTCTTTTTAATATTTATTTCTTTGCTTTTAGTTGTACACAATGCATTTATTTTTACGTGGTGCTGAGGATCGAACCCGGGCCGCGCACGTGCTAGGCGAGCGCTCTGCCGCTGAGCCACATCCCCAGCCCTTTAGAAGTATACTTAATTTCTGAACATTTCCAAAGATCCATCATAGATCTCCAGGAGTCAGTAGGTCAAGGGAAGACTGCACAGTCACCAGACAAGTGGCCTAGTCTCACTGTCATCAGAAGCCCTATGTGTGAGAGCTGGTCTTGACAGTCAGTGTGGGCCCAGAGCTGCCTGGGGGTCGAGGGAAGCACACTTCTGGGTGTGTCTGAGAGGGCTGACAGAGACGATGGACGCGGGGGACAGCCGACGGGGAGGGCGACCCGTGCTGTGCAGTAGACTGGGGCCTGCCGAACAGAGTGGAGCACGCCCAGCGTGGCGGGCTCGGCTCTTCTCCGGACTCGTGGGCGGCTCTCCCGGGTGCCTCCAGGCCTTCAGCCGCCTCTGGGGCTGCAGCCCTGGTCGGTCTTGCTCTGAGGCTGCTGGTTCTTGGACGCAGCAGCTGCTGGTTCCGCTGCTCTCCAGGGTGCAGGGAGCCACTGGGGGGCTGCCCAGCCTCTGCGCGTGTGAGCGCACCTGATAACCAGGACGTGTCACGTAGATGGACACAGATAGATAGAAATCTAGTCTGATGGCTGTGTTCATTTCAAATGCGACCGATATACGGATCCCAGCCTTTTGTAGTCACCGGGCCTTGTTTTATGACCAGCACCGTGGTCTGTCCTGATGACCGTCCACGCATCCCACCGTTGGGGGGTGCTTGGTGAGTATCAGCTCGGTCAGGCTGGTTGATGGGGTGTTCCTGCTCGAACCCCACTGCCCTGGGCTCCTGAGCAGATGGCGGTCATGTGTGTCAGCTGTTTTCTCTTCGCGTGTTTTGTTTTGCTTGCTCCTTCTGCAGTGCTGGGGTGGAACCAGGTTTCCTACCGCTGAGCCGCCCCACCGCCCCGTCTTCGTGTATGGGAAGCTCTGCTGGTGGGTCGTGGGGTGGGCAGAAGTGGGATGGGTCGCGCTCAGAATTTGGTTTGGTGCCAAGACTGGTGATACCCTGCACGCCAGCAGGATGTGAGGCATTGTTACTTCTGGGGAAGGAGGGACAGCGCCCCGGGCAGGCTCCCCACTGGCTTGAGAGCAGGGCAAGGGTGAGAGCGACGTGTTCGGGTCTCCTGCTGGCCCTAGTGGAGGGGACCCTGGCTTTCTTATCACCCGTCCAATATGGGGCAGGGGGCAAATGGGAGAGGGAGGCTTGAAGATGTTACTAGTGGCGTGGTCAGCTTTCTGTCACTATGACGAAGTACCTGAGGTCAGCAGCTTATAATGAGCCGAGTATTTGGCTCACAGTTTTGCAGGTTACAGTCCATGAGCAACTGGCTCCATTGCCTTGGCTCTGTGGTGAGGCTTCATTAGTGCTTGCTCTAGGGTCTGTCTACAACACGCACCGTTAACATACCAGTCTCCTAAGAGGCTCCCCACGGGACCCTCCATGCCCACGCTTGGTGTTCTGTGAGGTCATCACCACACACTGTACTTCTACGTGTTGTGAGTTCCACAATACATCATTGTTTTGGCTTCAAACACTTATCTTTTGAAAAGATTAAGAAATAAGAAAAAAGTATGATATTTTCCCACATATTTACCATTTTCTGTGCTTTGCTTTGAATAGATCCAGAGACACCACTATATTTTGCCTTTAATAATTTTTGAATTTAGTTCTGATAGTGTTGGATTATCTCAGCTTTTGTTTGACAAAACTACTTGCCTTTACTTTGAAAGATAATTTTTGGTTGGGCTTAAAATTTTAGGTGATAGTTTAAAGTTGTTTTCCTAAAGGCAATGCTGTAGCTTTCAAATTTAACTTTATTTTTTAAAAAAATATTTATTTATTTGCTTTAGTTGTGCACAATGCAATGCATTTATGTTTACGTGGTGCTGAGGATCGAGCCCGGGCCGCGCACGTGCGAGGCGAGCGCTCTACCGCTGAGCCACGACCCCAGCCCAACTTTATTTTCTTCAGAGCAGTCCTAGGTTTCCAGCAAAACCCAGCAGAAGTTGGAGACTTCCCGTCCACCCTCTGCACCCTCCCTGCGTGACACCACCAGTTGCCACCGTCCCCTCCACCGTGCTGGTGATACACTGATGAGCTGCTTCGACACCGCACGTCACCGAGTCTGCCGTCTCCATCAGAACTGTCCCTGGTGTGTGGCATCCTGGGGACAGACTCACAGGGACGTGCGTCTGCGTGACGGCACATCATGCAGGTCATTTGCTGCCCCAGCCCCGGTGCTGTGCCTCTTCACCCCTCCCAACCCTGGCCCATGGTTCCGCTGTTCCGGAACGTCCCGTGGCCGCTGACCACCGCCGCGGCCTTCTCAGACTGGCGCCTTCCACGTGGCGCCTCCTCATCTCCTCGTGGTTCCAGACCCCGTGCACCGCTGAGGCGCCTTCCAGGTGGGGACGTGCCACCGCGGCTCACGCGTCAGCTGGAGGACGCCTCTGTCATGGCGCGGTTATGAGCAAAGGTGCCGAGACACCTGTGGGGTCTCTGGGTGGGGGTGAACTTTCAGCTCCTTCAGCGGGTTCCGAGGGGTGCCGTGTGCCTTCACGGTGAGCATTTGCTAGTCCTGTGGGAATCTGCCCAGCTTCCCTCCCCGGGCGCCGAGCCATCCTGCGCCCCTACCAGCAAGGGACGGGAGCCAGCGTTGCCCTGCGTCCTCGCCGGCCTTGGTGGTGTCAGAGTCCTGGACTTTGGCCGCCTTAACAGGTGTTGAAGTGCCATCTCATGTTAGGCTGCGCTTCCCCGATGACCTGTGACGTGTGGCATCTCTTCCTGTACTTATCTGCCATCTGCATGTCTTCCTTGGGGAGGTGACAGAGGCATTACAAGAAAACAATAGACCAGTATCTCTCGTGAACATAAATGCAAAAATCCTCTAGAAAATATTAGCATATTGAATCTATGGAATCTGAAGAAAAAGGAATCATACACGACAACTAAGTGGGATTCATTCCAGGTGTGCAAGGACGGCTCGACATCTGGAGACCCATTCACATGACCCATCACATTAGTAGGCTAAAGGAGAACAACACGTGACCGTGATGGTGTAGGCAGGTGCGGGAAAAGCATCTGACAAAATCCAACACTCATGACCAAACTGTCAGTAAACCAGGAGTACAGGGGAACTTGTTAAACTCAGTAAAGATTATTAAAAAAAAAAAAAAGCTAACATCATACTTATTAGTGAGAATGTTTATTTTTGGGTAGAAAATGAAACTAGCTAAGGGGCTCTTGCTATGGAAAGGACGGAAATCACACAAAGAAGCAAACCCGGGTTGGTGGGCCAAATCCTTGGGTCTGAGAATGGAACCAGCCCTCGAAGATTAGAGGAGGCCATTTTATTATTTATTTCTTATTAAGAAAAAAAAGGTTTTTTTGGTACAGGAGATTGAACCAAGGGGTGCTTACCCACTGAGCCACACCCTCAGCCTATTTTATTTTTTATTTTGAGACAGGGCCTTGCTAAGTTGCTGAGGCTGGTCTTGACCTTGCCATCCTCTGCTTCAGCCTCCTGGGATTACAGGGGTACGCCTGGCTACAGGAGGCCGTTTTAGACTCTGTTTAGCAGGAAGTAGATGTGACATTTGTGACTCTGAGAGGTAACACAGACGGTGCAGGTCACCGCCATCGCCGGCTGGGAGTGCCGAAGCCGTCTGCGGATGGGCTTGTCCACATGTGTCCCGACACTCGCTGGTCCTTCCCCATGGCCAGCCAGGGTGATCTTTTGATGCGGCAGAGTTCCGTCCACCACTGCGTGGTCTTGGTGGTCTGGCCTCTACCTCCGTCCGTCTCCGTGCTGCCTACAAAGCCCCCTCCTGTGGCACTTCCCCTTGCCCTGAGGTCTCTGCACGGATGGCTCCAGCTGCCCTATTCCTCCCGCCCACCAGCTTCCGCCTGCTGAGGCCCCGGTTTCAGAGTGACCTCGCATGCTCAGGAGGCCTCCCTGACCACCAGCCTGGGGTTTCCTGCCATCCTGAGTTCCCTGGGGACATGGGCTGTCTGCCTCTGCTGGCTACGGTGTCCCCAGTACTGCGTGTGCCAACTAATGGAGAGGAGAGACTTCGGCTCTCTGGTCTCTCGGGGGCTTTGGGTGGACATGCACTTTTCCTTTCTCCTGTTGCGATGCCCTGTCTTCACTCGAGGTCAGCATGTCTTTGTCCCCTGGTTAGTACACCAGGGCTCGGTGGCAGTATGAAGGGCACCTGTCAGCGTGGGGGATTAGCCTCGTGTCCTCATCACAGAGACTACACTGGGGACTTAGACACTCTCACGATGCCCGGAAGTTTGGAGCAGAAGTCACTTCTGCGTGGTGTTTCTGGTAACAAATATTAGCTATCTGGGTTCTGATGGTTCGGTTACCGGGGACTCTCAAAATCCGACCTTTCAGACCTGGGAGGGGATTTTAAAAGGCTCTTATGATGTGTTGGAACTGACCCCAGGCACTAATGAAAGAATAATCCTCCCCAAATCACCCCAAAGCTAGTAATCCCCAGGCTGCGTGTTGGTGATTAAAAGAGAAAGGTAAGAGCAGCTGTCTTTTTGTTCGGTTTAATTATGCCCAAGGACCTGGGCGAGTGCTAATTTCCTGGTGGCACTGGCTGCGGGTGGAGAGCGGTGTTGGGTTTCCGCAGTCTGCAGGGACTGAGTGTGCAGACGCCTCAAGGCCTGGGCCCAGTTCAGGGGAGCTCAAGCAGGTGAGCTCAGGTTGCGTGGCTTTTAATTTCTGTCCTCTGAGCTGGAGACCTGGGTCTCTGTGTGCCAGAGGACACGCAGTGCTCTCAGGTGTCAGCTAGGACACACAGCTTAATTAATAGCTCATCCCCCCCCGCCGCCCCCGCCTCCAACCCCCAGAAGCAGCGCAACCGCGGGGCCTGGGAGATAGATAGAAGTCAGGGTGTCAGGTGGAGGGGAGCGCCGAGTCCCTCGCCCCTCCAGCAGGGCTCACGGTCACAGAACCCGGCACCTCCCAGTTCGCACACTCGGTGTCCCGGGTGTGTTCCGAGGCAGCCGTGGGTCTGTGAGCCAGACCGGTCCTCTGCATTCATCCGTGCCCACCATGGGGAGCGCTCGCCTGCTCCTGCTGTGGAGAGCGGTCCCGCCGTGGCCCGGTCACCCAGCGGGATGTCTGAGCAGTCCTCCTGGGGGCCTTCTCCTTTCAAAAGCCACGTTCAGGGGTGACCGCCTCCTGTGGCCTCTGCGCCGGGACAGCGCTCACGTCTGCCGGGCCCCTTCCTCCATCGTGCCCGTGGGCTCTCAGCCCTCTCCAGGCTCCTGCAGCGGCCTCCCTGCCTCCCTGCCATGCCCCGCTTTCCCACGCAGGTCCCCCGCTGCCCGCGAGGCCCTTTGATCATGCAGGTCAGGCCAGGCCGGCCGCTTGGGCAGACTGCCCAGTGGCTCCTGTCACCCCCCGGCCGGCGTCCATCACCTGACCCTCAGTCCCACACCCCGTCGCTCCATTAGCATCTGAGACCACTTCCGCTCTCCGCTCTCCTTGGTCTGTCTTCTACTCGTCTGTGGTGGCACTGTCCTTGGCACACCTTTAACACGCTAGTTGCATTTCTCTGCCGCAGCTGTCGCAGTGGCGATGTCTCAGCCCTGTGCCATGTCCTCGTCCCTCGTGCTGGCGTCCGGAGCCCAGTCGTGTGGCCCAGCGTCGCTGCTTTCCGGCCTCCGACCTCTCCTGTGCCCTGGAGCGGGGCTCCGCACTGGGCCGGCGGGTGCCTGCTGCTTCCTCTCCCGGCGGGGGTCTCCAGCTCTGGCGGGCCCTGGCTCCTGCTGGGAAGGCAGGCCTTCTGGTTTCTTGTCCCTCCTCAGACAGGACGTGTGTCAGTCTCCACCCATTGTGACTCGCCTGGGGTCAAAGGTGGTGCCGCACACAGAGTGCGCCCTCCAGAGGTTGGGTGCAGGGTGTGTGGAGTGACCCCCAGGAGGGCCCCGCCCCGTGCCAGGAGTCCCCTGTGTGGGGTCCCCTGTGTGGAGTCTGTGACTACTTTCCCACTCCTCCTAGTGTGAAAAAGGAACTCTGGTGACCGTCACGGCCCGTGGACGCGGGCTCATCTGTGGCGGAGCACAGCCTGCGTTGTGTTCCTCTTCTCCGTGGGTCTCCATAGTTCAGGTCCCTCCTGACGCGGCAGCTCACGTGGCAGATGTGGGCACACAAGCCCCAACCTGGGAAGCAGTGTCTCCCGTGACAGTGTCCCCTGGCCCTGCTAGAACCCTGCCCCTCACTGGCAAGAGCTCTTGGTGTACAGAGTAGGAAGGAACTCCTCCATAAACCCGCGTGGCTGGACTTTTGTAGGAATGAACACAGATGTCAGTGTGAGGACTAGACAGCAGCGTTGGGGGAGGCAGGGGAGCGGCCCGGCTCCTGGCTGGACGGCACTCGCCCGTCCGTCACTCCCGGCCTCCCCAGGTGAAGACCTCCTCTGACTCTCCTTCCTGGAATGTGTTGCCCAAGACCTCTTGAATTCGGCCTGCAAGTGCGATCAGAGGCGCACAGGATTCTCAGGGCAGCCTTCCGTGGGAGTCTTTGCTTTACCACAGGTGGAGGGCCTGGGTAGCAGGCGTCCTTGGTAGGCTTAAAGGACGGGCAAAGAGGGTTTTGCAGGCGGGTCTGCAGCGTAGCTGTGGCCTGCGTCCTGATGAGGTGTGTGGAGGTCTGTGGGCTGCTGGTGTCTGCTGGGACCTGCTGGGGAGCGTCTGGAGCGGCAGCAGAGGGTGGGAGTTCTCACGAGGTGTGACAGAGCAGAGAGGAGGTGTTCCTCAACTCGGAAGGGTCAGCGGGGGCCAGGGTTTTAGGGGCTCCCGTCCTCCCACTGCTGCCAAGGGTCGAATCGGAGGCACAGCTTCCTCACAGTCACGCAGACGAGGAGCTGCGTGTGTGTTTGCTTCCAGTTGCACGGCTTCTCGTGGGTGTGTGTTGTGGGCATTGTTCTATTTGACTTGACACTGTGTTCAGAGTGCAGTCTCCCCACCGTCTTGAGGAGGCACCTCGCATCTTTGTTGTTGCTGGTTCGTTTGCTTTTGAGACAGGGTCTCCCCGTCTTGCTGGTCTGGAACTCCTGGGCTCAAGCACAGCTCACCTCCCGCTCCGGGCTTGCTGGGACTCCAGGCTGCACCACTGCCCCTGGCCTCATGTAATACTTGGCAAAATATACTAGTTTTATTATTTGCTATTGTATTTTTGTTTTTAATTTTTTGAAATTTCATAATGGAAATAAATCTCATTTTAAAATATTTTTAATAAAGAATTCCTTTGGGCTATTTCAAAGGTAGGCTTTTTTTTGGTGTGTGTGTGTGGTTCTGATGATTGAACCCCAATCTTATTTGTTCTAGGCAAGCGATCTACACTGAGCTGTATCCCCAGCCCTAGCAAAATGTTTTAAAACAATATGTTCTTGAAAAAATTCTTATGAAATACATACTAATTGTCTCTTAAAAGTGCCTCAACAAATATTGTGATACATAATTAACTAGGCAGATTGATTTTTCTTAATAGTATCAGTTATCACCTCATTACATCTTAATGTATTAAGCAATAACAATAGAGGGCCTACTGTGTGCCAGCTATGAGGTTGTTGTTGTTTTTTTTTTTTTTTGGTCAATGGTCGTGTGGACTTATGGTATTGGAGGCAGAACCATTTCCTGATATAACCCTAAGATGCGGGCGTGAGGTACCCTCCGATGTCCACGCCACGCCACTGTGCCACAGGCTGCGAGGTGTAGCTGTCTCAGGAAGCTCTGTGGAGGGTGAGGGGGGGCGGGGAGGAGAGAGAATGGAAATGATGTCTTCTAGGACGCGTGCCCTGCTGACAAAGTAGGCCGGGGACACAGCTCTAAACTCTGACAAAACAATTCAGAAAGTGGTAAGCTGCTGTCACACAAAGCCATAGCGTCGTCATCTCACACCTGGGCAAGACAGGCGTCCATGAAGTCGTGCGCTGAGGACTCACACACACCAGAACGGGTCAGGTTCCCGGCCCGCCCCCTCCTCCCTCTCCTCTACCCTACCAATCTCCCGCTGACTTTATGAGATCCCTTCTTCATTTCCTTCTTTTCTTTTCTGTATCATTGTTATGTGAAAGAAAAATAGGACCCTTGCCTTTCTGTGTCTGGCCGATTTTGCTTACACGACGCTCTCCAGGTCACGGTGAGGGAGTGGCGTAAGGTCGTGGGTAAGAGAAGCAGCAGCTCCTTGGGCTCAAGCACGGCCCCGCTGCTCAGGGGCCGGGTCCTGTGGGAAGCCCCTTCACCAGCCTGAGCTTCCACCCCACTGGATTGTTATATAAGGAAGGGCTAAAGGAGACGAAAATACACTTAGCACTTTTTATTCGTTTTTTAAAATTTTGTTTTACTTGTAGATGGACCTTTATTTCATTTATTTACTTATATGTGGTGCTGAGAATCAAACCCAGTGCCTCACACAGGCTAGGCAAGCGCTCCACCACTGAGCCCCAGCCCCAGCACAGCACATTTCATTCTTGACCATTAGCTCTACTTAAAAAAATTAAGTGTAAAGAAATAATTGTAAGTGTTCCTAAATATTTATTGTCCAGAATTTTTATCTGAGTGTTTAAAATTATAAAGATGAAGAAACAATGGATGTAAAAGAATAGAAGGTTGAACATGACCTACTTCTAAGATGAAATAATTTGCAAGGGTCAAAATAATAGTGGAGAAAATCATTCAATGACATGGGAAAATATTATTTATACATTGAGTTAAATTTTAAAAATTGCAAAATAGTAAATCTTATTAGTTTTTCATTTATTCACATGCTGGAAAGAACTTACTAGAAGGAGAAATAGTATTCACCTCTCCCTTTCCCCATAGGCAGTCTCTTCCTCTCTCTCTGTTGTGACTTCTGCCATTTGCCTCCATATTTCTTTTTTTCTGTTTCCTTCCTTTTTTTTCTTTCTATCTCCTTCTTTTGTACTGGAGATTGCACCCAGGGCCTTCTTCATGCTAGGCAAGCACTCTACCACTGAGCTACATCCCCAGGATTTCTTTCTTCCTCTTTTTTGAATTTGTGAATACAGAGATAACAGTGCCTAATATTGTGTGGCCCAGTTTGTTCCACGTGTTTTACGGTGCCTTATAGCTGGTGGCGCTGTGATGGCAGGGTGTGTTGTCGCATGTTCCTCCGGCACACAATGTAGCAGCATAACTTGGCCAATATCCCTTCCCAGCACTTCCTTATTTTATTTTGAGACAGGGTCTCCCTAAGTTGCCCAGGCTGGCTTTGGACTTGTGATCCCCCTGCCTCAGCCTCCGATAGCTGCAAGTACAGGCATGTGCCACACGCCCAGCGTATCTCTAGACTTCTGAACATTGTGTTCACACTGCTATTTGCTGATTTTTGATATTACTGTCTTCCTAGTGAGGAAGATGATCATTTATCACTCTTCCTCCCTGGAATACAGACTTCCCCTTCCTACATTACCCCAATTTCATAATTTTTATTAAATAAATATACAATGTTTATGCTCTTACAACTGTTTCTGTGATTACATTTTCTTTCTTAGACAAGTCTTTTTTTCTTTCCTTGTAGTTCATAATGGCTTCAGTTGTTTTCATTGATTTCTTTCTTGCTTGATGTTAATATCCTTTGGTAGGAGAGTTCTAAGATGGTGCCTAAGATTTCTGTGTCCTGTGATTGTGCCTATATATTCCCTTCCCCTCAATTGTTGGCAGGAACCCCAAATAGGATAGATGTCACTGCTGTGATTTTGTTACATCCATTATGTGGCAAAAGGGGCTTTGCAGACATAATCACGATTCCAAATCAGTTCACTTTGAGTTAAGGAAAAAGGATGAGATTTGGTGGGTCTGACCTAATCTGGTGAACTCTTCAGCAGGACAAGAGGCAGCAGATGTCCTAGCATGGAGGAAGAAAGCCTGCAGCCAGGTTCTGCTCTGTTGGTGGAGATGGGCAGCCTCTAGGAACACAGGGTTGCAGTCCCACAACCGAAAGGAGTGGAGCAGCCTCAATGAGCCTGGCAAAGGACCCAAGCCTCAGAGGACAGCTTGACTACATGCAGCCTTGTGAGGTCCAGAGCAGGGACCAGCTGCACTGTGCTGGATTCCCAGCCCCTATCAACTGACAGAATGAAGAGGCGCTGTTTTAAGCTGCTACGTTTGCAGTAATTTGTTAAATAATAGTAGAAAACTAATGCATGTCAATCACTAACTCAACTGCTAATTGTCCATCAAAGCTGTAAATGCATGGTGATAACGTCAGACACATCAGGCACTGCCCGATCAGACATTTTAGAGACACCCCTCTTTCAGCCTCCAGGTTCCTCCTCCAGCCTCCGCTGCTGCTGTGCAGGTGAGCTACTCCGTGGTGACAGGCTGGCCCTGTGGCTGCTCTTGGGCCCGTTTAGCACTGGCATTGCTGTGACCCTCTGAGACATCCAGGGAGCTGAGCCTGGTTCTAGCTCGCTGCAAAACTCAGGCTGTCGTCGGCCTGGAGACGCCGAGGTGCTGCGGGGCTCTGGCCCAAGGCGGCTCCTCACGCTCCTCCAGGCGTGCGTGAGTAGCACTGCTCCAGCTGTGCACGGGCACGGGGGAGACAGGGCTGCAGAGTCCCGCTCACCCGGGTCACTGTCTACACCGACCTCTGTGCGGTGGAGACAGACTAGACTGTGTGCTTGGGGAAGCTTCCGCGCTCTCCACGCGCTCACCTCCTCCTGCCTCTCCCGGGTAAACCAGCTTCTCTGCAGTCCCCTCGTTGTGGGGACACAGTGCCAGCCCAGGGGACAAAGCCGTGCTGGGCAGGCTGAGCCCTGGTGCTGGCTTTGCTCCAGCTCTCACTTGGTCTAGCTGAGTCTCTGCAGGCCAGCCGGGTCTCTAAGACACAGAGAAAACCAGGCTGCTTTCCCGCTGCCCACTCCCCAGCGGTCTCCTGTTACGGTGAGGACGTCCCACCCCTCGTGTGGTGCCTCGCCTCGCCTCGCCTTGCCAAGCACTTCCTGCCCCTCTCTCGAGACACCCTGGGCTCCTGCTGGTCCTCCCTGGCACAAGCGAGGCCTCTCACGTGTGGGTCCTCTCCTGGCTCACTTCCCCACTCTTCCTCGATGAGCTCCCAGCTCCTGCTCCTTGTCCCTTAGCACTGTGTGTGCCTTAGTACTGTTGTCCACTAGTACTGTGTGTGCTTAGTTACTGTGTGTGCCTTAGTACTGTGTATGCTTTAGTACTGTGTGTCCACTATTACACTAGTACTGTGTGTGCCTTAGTACTGTCCACTAGTACTGTGTGCCTTAGTACTGTGTGTGCTTTAGTACTGTGTGTCCACTGTGTGTACTTAGTACTGTGTGTACTGTGTGCCACTAGTACTGTGTGTGCTTAGTACTGTGTGTGCCTTAGTACTGTATGTCCACTAGTACTGTGTGTGCCTTAGTTCTGTGTGTGCCTTAGTACTGTGTATGCTTTAGTACTGTGTGTCCACTACACTGTGTGTGCCTACTGTGTGTGCTTAGTACTGTGTGTGCCTTGTACTGTGTGTCTTAGTACTTAGTTCTGTGTGTGCCTTAGTACTGTGTGTCCCACTAGTACTGTGTGTGCCTTAGTACTGTGTGTCCTGTAGTACTGTGTATGCCTTAGTACTGTGTATGCTGTGTGTCCACTACTACTGTGTGTGCCTTAGTACTGTGTGTGCCTTAGTACTGTGTGTCCACTAGTACTGTGTATGCCTTCCACTAGTACTGTGTACTGTGTGCCTTAGTACTGTGTGTGCCTTAGTACTGTGTGTATGCCACTAGTACTGTGTGTCCACTACTACTGTGTGTGCCTTAGTACTGTGTGTGCCTTAGTACTGTGTTCCACTAGTACTGTGTGTGCCTGTACTGTGTGTGCTTAGTAGTATGCTTTAGTACTGTGTGTCCACTACTACTATGTGTGCCTTAGTACTGTGTGTGCCTTAGTACTGTGTGTCCACTAGTACTGTGTGTGCCTTAGTACTGTGTGTGCCTTAGTACTGTGTATGCTTTAGTACTGTGCATGCATTAGTACAGTGTGTCCACTAGCACTGTGCATGCCTTAGTACTGTGTGTGAACTAGTACTGTGTGTGCCTTAGTACTGTGTGTCCATTAGTGTTGTAGGGACAGGTGAGGCAAGGCTCCAAAGATAACAGGAAACAGTTTTATTATGGCTGCAGCCGGTTCAGAGGCACAGCTCCGCTGTCATCCATTAATCCCCTGAACCCCGAGTTCAGGTAGTTTCAGATTTTTACACACAGCACGTAAGGGGAGGGGCTCAGAAGTACAGTTTACAGAAGTTCACATAAAAGCAGTTTTCTTTTTTCTCTTTCACTGTTCTGGGCAAGTTAACCCTCCAAGGACAGCACCTCAGAAGGGGAGAGCTTCTTCTCCCCTGCCAGCTGTTACCATGGAGCCCAAAGTAACTTCTCTTATCTTAGAAATGTAGACATCTCTGTGAGCTCCAACTCAAGGCCAGAGGCCTTGTTAAAGAATTTGTCCTTCTTGGGGCTGGGGTTGTGGCTCAGCGGTAGAGCGCTCGCCTAGCACGTGCGCGGCCAGGGTTCGCTCCTCAGCACCACGTACAAATAAACGCATTGTGTACAACTACAGCAAATAAATAAATAAACATTTTTTTTAAAAAAGAATTTGTCCTTCTTATTATCCCACTTTGTATTTGCAGACACACTTATACTACTAAGTAAAGGGGCATTCAGACCTGGAGTGCAGATTTCTCCCAGGCCAGTGGCCAAGTAATAGAGCAACAGGAAAATTGGAAGTTTATCTGCACTGAACCTTTTTTTTGTAGAGACTCTTTTTTTGCTGACAGTCTTAAAATCAGCCATGGTGAAGATTTCTGGAGAAGCCCAGTTAAAATTTTCTGTAAAGAAAGGGGTGCGCTATATTAGTACTGTGTGTGCCTTAATACTGTGTGTCCACTAGTACTGTGTGTCCACTAGTACTGTGTGTCCACTAGTACTGTGTGTCCACTAGTACTGTGCGTGCACCATACTCTGTGTCATGGGTAAAAACACATTTGTGTCTCCAAGGAACGGGGGATACCCCCCCCCCCCCCCCCCCACCTCTGGAAGGCCAGACTAGGCCACAGGCTGTGTGAAAGAAAGACCAGAGTGCCTTTTTGGGACCAATGATTAAAACCACTCTGCGTACAACAATGTGAAAAGTCTCCCTCGCTGGAGGCCGAGGGCTTTGCAGAGGGAATAATATGGTACATCTATATTTTTAATCTCTCTCTGGCCGTGGGGAGACACAAGAAAAATCAAGGCTCTGGAGTCTAGGGAGCGAGGACATGGTTCAAAGCTCTTCTGCTTGTTGGAGGCAGATGGGGCCCCGGAGATGAGTAGGGCAGAGAGAGGTGACCAGCAGGGACATCCAGTAGGGTCATCCTGCAGGCAGAGGCCTCACTCTTGCCCTGCCGGGCTCGGCGCACGCAGGTCTTCCCTTGGCCCCGGGGCGGTGGGGCCTCTGGGCACGGTGCCCCCCACCCTCCAAGACACGGTTCTCCTCGGGGGGCCTCAGGTCTGTGCAGGGCTCTGGGCGCTGCTGGGCGGACAGCGCGGGCGGCACCAAGTTGGTCGACTCTCCCGAGAGCCTCCTCCCTGTAGGTGCCGCATGCCATGATTTACACACAAACATGATTTGCCTGATTGTCGCAGTCTGGGCCTGGAATAATTTTAATTAACGGGAAAATGGTCCTCAATACACCGATTAGACCTCTTCAGGTACAACAAGATAAAAGCCTGATAATTTGGATGGAGTACTCTTCTTAAACGGCTAGCCAGGCAGGCGGCCAATGGGAGAGCTGGGCTCCCCCACCTGACCCAGGGAGTAATTAAGAGAGGGCTTTTTCTCCTACCTCTCCCCTCCCTCCACCCCGCTCCCCAACTGAAGCTTAACAGGTTGGTGGTATAATTTGGGGACTTCACAGGGTGTCACACTAGGAGCTGAGGCAGGAGCCTGGGCACCCTCCTCCCACTCCCCGGGTGCTGGCCAGCTGGGTTTGAAAAGCAGGCCGGGAGGCGAGGAAGGAGGGGGTTAGGAGCGGGCAAGGTGCTAACAGCTCTCGGAAAAGTTTGAGAGGGGCCGATGCCATGAGTGAGCTGGGCACGCCGAGGACCAGCGAGGGCACTGTCTCCCGCCTGCTCAACGTGGTGGAGAGCGAGCTTCAGGCAGGGAGAGAGAAAGGCGACCCCACGGAGAAGCAACTTCGGATCATCCTGGAGGACGCTGCCCTCTGGCAGAGGTTTAAGGAAGTCACTAACGAAATGATCGTGACCAAAAATGGCAGGTGAGTTTACCCTCTGCCCTGCCTGGGTGCACCCCGCTAGCCAGGGCGGCGAGGGCCTTGTATATAGAAGAGGCTGCCACCCTTGGTTCAGAGGCGTGGGTCTGATCAGACACACTCAGCTGTCCCCGGCCAACTTAATTAATTCTCAGATCGTCGGAGCAGTGGAAGAGGACGCCTCGGGTCTTACGTGCGGTAAAGTGGAGAAGTTCCAGGAGATTACTGCAGAGGGGGACGTGCCCCGTGGGATGGGGCCGTGCACTCCAGTATCAGAAAATAGTGCTGAGTTCTGACTGCGGGCTCTGGAGCAGACCCGAGCTCCACCCCTGTTCAGAAAATCCGAAGTCCATTTTATGTGGAGGCTGAGTGGCTTCCTCTTAAGTACAGCACATTTTTGAACAGTTGGAGAGTGGGAGCAAAAGGGTTGATGTAGTCTCCTGCCTGCCCCTCCATCTGCTTCCCCCAAGTGTGACGGGATGGGTGGAGTGTCCATTTGTGATGGTGTCTGTGCTATGAGACAGCCGTCACGGGCAGAGAGGGTGACGCCACAGGACACTGCTGTGAGAGGAGTTGCCTTCGGTTCTCTCGCTGCAACAAATTAGGAATTCATGGAAACTGATCTCTGCTGGCAGTTCTTGGATTCTATTAAATCTAGTCTGTCGCAAAGCTGTCAAGGTAAGAGAAGCAGCTTACGGGTAGGAGAGGAGAAGCAAATCTTTTGCAATGAAATCACATGGCTGCACGGGCTCCCAGCAGCAGTGACGCTCGTCCGTCTGGTCTGCGAGGCACTGAAAGTCCTCTTTGGCAGGGTCCCTCCGGACAGCACTGTCCCTGTGCAAAATGCTGCCATTCCTGAGGTCTTGGCTTCTGATTTCTTAATGAAACACAGTGGAGAAAATTAACAATTCCTTGTCCAGAATTATGGACTTGAAAGCTGGTGCATGAAGTTAAAGTGCTTCACGAATGAAGGTCATACCACAAACAAGGGCGTTCCTGTGAACCGTGTTTACATGGGGGAGGACCGTCAGCCTCGCTCTGTGCTTACATTTTTTCTTTTTAAACGGGTCACATACTTAAGGCACATGGAAGATTTATAAATAAATTGATTAATTAAAGTTGCTTTTAATATTTGTAAGTACCCTATTCCTTCTCTTGATCCGTATTTATACATTTTTTTGTCTCTTCGGTAGAAAAAAAAAAATAAAACACATTTTTTAACTTCAAGGAATCATCCCCAATTTTTAATTAGATTCAGTTTCTTTCTTCCAAAGATGAGTGATGGTGCAATTGTAAGACCTTGACTGTGTCTGACCACAGGGAGAATTGGTTTACTAGTCTTTGTGTTTGTTGGGTCACACAGAAACTTAGCTGCATTGTTTGGCTGTTCAAATGGCCCTATATTACAATAAAAATAAGTATAATCACTGATTAGGGTATAGTTCATTTATTTCAATAATGAATAAGTAATATATTTCTGAAGCATTATAAAATGCAATGAAGTAATATTATATCAGAATGTACTTCTACCACTTAAGAAGAGGGTTTCTAGCTGGGTGTGGTGGCGCACGCCTGTGATCCCAGCATTTTGGGAGGCTGAGGCAGGAGGATCGCAAGTTCAAAGCCAGCCTCAGCAATGGCGAGGCACTTAGCAACTCAGTGAGACCCTGTCTCTAATAAAAAAAAAAAAAAAAAAAAAAGGCTGGGGATGTGGCCCAGTGGTCGAGGGCCCCTGAGTTCAATCCCTGGTCCCCCCACCCCCCCAAAAAAAGAAGAGGGTTTCTCACTTTTTAAATAAAAATTCTTCCATGTCTAAACTTTGCAGTTCTCATGAGTGAAGTCACTTCATGCTAACCCCAGGAAAGGGACTCTCTGCAGGAGAAGCCCGTGGAGGTCTAACGGCTGTCTCTTCCCTCCAGCAAATGAAATGCTTTTCTGAGATTCTCTTAGGGTCTCTGGACCCCTGAGGGTCAAGATTTTTCCAGGAGATAGAAAGTTCTCTTCATGCTTTAGGTAACGCGGGGAGACGAATCTGGAAGAAATCCACGCGTTTCGTGACAAGCGGGCGTGGTCTGGAGACGCTCCCCTCTGTGGTCCTCTAAGCCGTGTCATTTGGGAGGCCCCGTCCTCCACGGAGACACGTCCGTTTGGTCTCATCTTCTTTTTTCCCTTTTCCTTCTTTCTCTGGGTCATTTCTCCCATGTCTCCTCTTACCCATTCTTCTCTGGCAGAAGCCCAGCGGCTTCTCCTCCAAACCCCGGCCGGCCGGCCCGGCAGGACCTCCCGAGCCAGGCACACACCTGGGCGGTGGTCCTGCTCTGTGGAGAAGAACGTTGTCCCCAGCCCAGACAGTGCCCGCGCTCATTACCTGCCTGGCTCGTGGGCCCCTGACCTCAGGGGCTCGGTCACAGCTTCAGTTGGGGTGATCAGGTAACTGCTGTCCACCGCGGTCTCGCTGCTCTGCGTGGGGGAACTGGCCCACGCTGGGCCCGTGGAAGAGCTGAGACCCACCCAAGGCAGACTGCTCCGCAGACCCAGGGAGGAGCCGCGTCTGTGACACTGACGGGAGCAGTGAAGGAGGGGTCCTCCCTAGGAAGTCCCAGTTGTCCCCAGACATGGGGATCCTGGTGGAACCCCACCTCCCCACCCCTCTACCCGCTTCTTCCCTCCCTCCCCTGCTTCCTCCTCCTTCCTTTCCCTTTCCTCTTTCTCCCCTTTCTTAGACTTAAGGCTTCTGCTGTCCATTTCAGCCCCTTTCTGATACAACAGTGGCCCTTCGGTGCCCCACGGGGCTCAGGCTCCCACGTCACCGGCCACGCATCCGGCCTGCTTTCTTTCCTGTCCAGCCTTCCAGCTCCAAGTGCACGCGTCAGGTCTCCGAAAAAATCCATTTCTGATAACAGGCAAATAAATGGAACCACTTGCACCTGTTTTCTTCCTCGTTAACCTCTTCACAGGAGAGGAAAGCGCTGTCTTTTATGTATAGTTCCATGCAGCTAAGAACGTAGACCTAACTGAATTGGGCTTGAGCAGGTTTTAAGGGACTGGAATCGAAGGCCCTGGCGTGTCCGCGCACTGTCTTGGGTAAGTGTGGGAGTCGCTGAGTTCGAAGCTGCTGAGTACAGGGGCGTGGTCGCGTGGACGCAGAGCCCGTGTCTGTGGCTCCCAGCGAGGGCGGTGCGAGAGAGGAGGGAAGCAGCAGGCGCGTCCTGCAGACCCAGGCCCCCGTCTGGGGGCGGCCCGTGGACATGAGTCTGCATAGTTTCTTCTGAACTTTGTAGCCACAGCTCGAGGGGTCCCAGGCGCTTGTGTGACCTGTCCTGCTTCCCCAGGGCCCTCTCTGCTCCTCTGGTTTGTCTTTGGCACCTGCTGCTCTCTTTCACGGAAGTGTCAACATCTGTGTGCCAGGAGCGCCACACACAACAGGCACACACCTGCGCACTCTACTCGGGAGGCCTCAGGGGTGACCGTTCTCATCCCGTGGGGAGATGGAGGACGGTGTCGTGAGGGGAACCTCCTGGACTTTGCTTGAGGCCGTCTCCATGGCTCCCTCTACAGCCTGCCCGGCTCTGCCCCTCCACCTGCAGCCCTCACTCTGCCCCCAGGAGATGGACCGGCTGGCCAGCCTCCTGGCAGCAGCGGCCAAGGGTGCGCCATGGACTCCCTGTGGTTCCCCAGCTGGTGGTCTCCTGCCACCACGCCCCCCACCTCCTGGCCACCCGCTGCTGTGAGCTGGGGACTGATTCACATGCTTCTAAACCTCCCAAAGACTCTGGGAATTCTCTGTGTTTGGGAAAGAAAATGGAAAACCCAGCTTGCTTAGAAGTGCAGTTTGACCCCGAAGACAAAGACTGGCCCTGAGAGGTGACACAGGTAGCTAGAGTCCCTGGAGGATGCGCCAAGGTCACTGTGAGCCGGGGGGGGGGGGGGGGGGGGGGGGGGGGGGGGGGGGCAAAGACTGGCCCTGAGAGGTGACACAGGTAGCTAGAGTCCCTGGAGGATGCGCCAAGGTCACTGTGAGCCAAGGGGGGGGGGGGCAAAGACTGGCCCTGAGAGGTGACACAGGTAGCTAGAGTCCCTGGAGGATGCGCCAAGGTCACCGTGAGCCAAGGGGGGGGGCAAAGACTGGCCCTGAGAGGTGACACAGGTAGCTAGAGTCCCTGGAGGATGCGCCAAGGTCACTGTGAGCCAAGGGGGGGGGGCAGTGAGGAGGAGATGACCCTGGCTCGGAGGCAGGCCTCAGCCCTGCTCTCGCGTCCTTGCAAAGGGAGATAAAGGTCCACACAGGGTCCTAGCATCCATGGAGGGACAAGGAAGCAGGAATAGTTATGAAGTTCTTGGCAAACGGGTACTGAAGAGCACACAGCAACTGCCACTCGACCCTCTTCCAGGTGTCCTCCTACCAAGAGGAGGGACACTCGGCTTTGGTTTTATTACAGCGTTGCTGTGATATAATTCACAGAACGTGAATCATCTACTTGAAGTGAGCAGCCCAGTGCAGTTTAGTGGAGTCAGAGTTGTGCGTCCGTCTCCACGATTGACTTTAGGACACGCTCACCACCCCAGAGAAACCTGCACCCCTGCCAGCGCTCCCCAGCCCCAGGGACCGCAGGTCCCCCCTCTGTCTCGGTGGCCTTGCCTGCTCTGGACACGCTGTGTCAGTGCCGCCCCAGTCTGGATGCTTCATGGGTGCTGGTGTCAGGTGGCGTGACGTCTCCCAGGCTCGTCCCTGGGGAAATGTCACGTGTAGGTGCTTCATTCCTTTTGTGGCCGCGTAGCGTTTCGCCGTGTGGGCAGCCTCCTGCGCCTGTGCCCAGCCTGCGGGGTTTCCCGTCTCTGCCTTTCGCAGCTGTGATGCTGTGCATGGATTTTTGCAAAGGCCTTTTGCATTTTTTTTGGGCATCTGCAGGCATGCATGCAGGGGGACAGCCACTCTTTAGCTGGACAGGTCTGCCCACTGTTTTCCAGGGCGATGGCTCCACATTGCGTGCCACCAGCAAGGCACGACGGTGGGGTTCCGATTTCTTGACATCCTCACCGACTTGTTCATCCTGGTTTTCTCACGGCCAGCCCAGGGTGCGAAGCGCTGCCCTCTGCGGTCCTGGCTTGTGTTTCTGGTGGCTGGTGACGTGGGGCATCTTCCTGGTGGCTGGTGACCTGGGGCATCTTCCTGGCAGCTGGTGACGTGGGGCATCTTCCTGGAGCGTCAGAGCGGGGAGGGCCTGGTGCCTCTCACCTGCACTGCCGAGGCCCGCCACGGTCTCTGGCTCTGGAGCCGAGTGACAGCAGGGCCCTGCCACCCTGGGAGGTGGCTGGGGTCTGTAGGCCCCTTCCTGTGCGTCAGCCATGCTGGCTTCCTCTTTACCTTCCCTGCGGGCCAGGCGCGGACCCTCGGGGCTGTGGACTCGGCTCCTGTGGCCTCGGGACACCTCCGTGGGTTCTGTCCTCGTGTGGGGCTTGGCTCCGGCCTCGCTCCTGAGCCGACAGAAGTCCTTCCACACCTGCTAACGTGCCCTCGGCCCTCAGTCCCCCTCGGTGTCCCCACTCATTCTGGTTCCTGACTGCAGAGCTCATGCACTCTCGTAATCTAGATTTAGACACTAAAGCAACGAGAACTCGCTCACTTTTTAAATATGTAAATGCTGATGGAGGCATTATCCATAATCAGCCCAAACTAAAATCCACTCAGCGTCCTTCACGGGACAAGAGGGTAGGTGACCTCCGCTCACCCGGCTACGTCTGGCAATAAAGATGAGAACCCGCTGGGCACACTGACTGTGCCTCAGTGGGCGTCCTGCGTGTAGGTGGTGAAGGTCAAGTTCACCAAAGGATCAACAGGCTCTTCTGCATCTGTTCTTGAAGTGATTTTGGTTAGTGCATCAGGGCTCTGCGGGCTTCTGGGGTCTGTTCTGACGTGCTCATGAGTGCGTTTGACGCGGTTTGCTCCATTCCAGTCCCGGGGCTCCCCTCCTCCCGCCCCTCCCCTGGCCCCTCCTCTGCCCTGGTCTCCCTCCCCGTGGTCTCCCTCTGCGGTGGTCTCCCTCTGCCCGTGGTCTCCCTCTGCGTGGTCTCCCTCTGCCGTGGTCTCCCTCTGCTGCCGTGGTCTCCCTCCTCTGTCTCCCTCTGCCGGTGGTCTCCCTCTGCCGGTGGTCTCCTCTGCCGGTGTCTTCCTCTGCCCGTGGTCTCCCTCTGCCCGTGGTCTCCCTCTGCCCGTGGTCTCCCTCTGCTCCATGGTCTCCCTCTGCCCGTGGTCTCCCTCTGCTCCATGGTCTCCCTCTGCCCGTGGTCTCCCTCTGCCCGTGGTCTCCCTCTGCTCCATGGTCTCCCTCTGCCCGTGGTCTCCCTCTGCCCGTGGTCTTGCTCCTGTGGACTCATTTCCCTGGTGCCTCACAGCTGTGCGTGGATCTGGGCTTGTCCTGGTATACTCGTGCGTGCAGGTATTGACGTTTGGTCAATTCTTTCCCACTTTGAAGTGACTTCTTTGTTAGGAGGTAAGCTTTGTGAGCAGGACACTGGGTCTGTGATTGTCCCTGAATCCCCACTGGAACAGCTCCTGGCCTGGAGCAGGCGCTCGAAACTCATTCATTAAATGAGGAGATAGATCTCTACTTAGGTACTGAGATTTGGGGAGACGTTGAGGGGACTCTTCCTTTTTCTGTGGCCCAAACTATTAGCTTTCTAGAAGTCTCAAAAAAGCATGGAAATAAGGTGTGGTTAACACAATAAAGAGAAGACAGTGGGGCACAGCAAACACCCTGCGCCCCGATCCCTGGGGGCCTCAGCTGTAAAACCGGCCAACTACAAACACCTGCCCCTTGGGGTGGGACTGAGACTTGGATCAGAACACACTGAAGTCCCGGGTGTAGCGTAAGCTTAGCACATAACTACTGGCATCAGAAGAGTCATCCTGGTCACACCGTCCCTAAGTCCTAAGCTGGACCTTCCGGAACTCTCCAGCTTGGCGTGTGTGGAAGCACCAGCGTGCTGTGAGCGTGAGCAGCTAGCTGCACAGCCCTCTGGCTCCTCAGGGCCCGGGACCATCTATTTCAAAGCTCACTTCTTTTTCTTTTTTCTTTCTTTTCTTTTTTTTTTTTTTTTTTTTTGTGGTACCGGGGATTGAACTCTGGGGCACTCGACACTGGGCCACATCCCCAGCCCTTTTTTTGGATTTTATTTAGAGACAGGGTCTCACTGAGTGCTAAGTGCCTCGCCATTGCTGAGGCTGGCTTTGAACTCGCGATCCTCCTGCCTCAGCCTCCCAAGTGCCTCAGCCTCCCAAGTGCTCCCAGGTGTGCGCCACCGCGCCGGGCTCAGAGCTCACCTTTTTAAAAGCATGTGTGCTGTGCATTCTATGGAGAAAACCTTTAGCATTTTTGCAACTCAGTGTGTGAAATGACAATCATACCCATGTCATCCTTGCGTTTTTTTTTTTTATGATAAAGTAAAATACCTTGGTACTTTATAAAAAGCACAGGACCTAAAAGACAGGCCATTTCTCTGAGTACCTCCTGCAAACCAGCCAGAGCCCTGGCTGTCAGCAACGACCCTGTGTGGTCCCTACAATGATTTCTGATGCCCACTTTTATGATTTTTTTCAAATGGTGTTTGTGTGTTCACAGACCTTCTGTTGCCTACCCTTGGTCAATACTATTAAGATAATTGAAAACTTTATATAGCACAGGGAATAATCTAATCTGATATCAAGAGAAAGCAATAAAGAAAAATTTTTCTGTTGACCGAAAAACAACAGAAAATACACCAGGGAAGATTCAACGCCGCACACGCAGCCCAGCCAAGCTGGATAGCAGGAAGCACAGCTGTCTCATGGGGGGAGAGAAGAGGGGGGAGCCAGATCCTCTAGCTTGGATTGGAAGTGCATGCTCTGTTGCATTTCCCCTAAATTCCATCTAGCTTCTGTAGCTGGCAGGACAGTTCATGCACAGGTGCCTGTTTAGGTTGTTTTTTTTTTTTTTTTTCTTCTTGAACACACCAAGACAGCCTCATGAACTCGTTGCAAGAACTTGTTAATTCTCCAAGTGCTGGCTCCGGCACCTGGTACCTAACAAGTGCTCTGCAGGGTTGGCACACAGCTGTCACACCCTGGCCTGAGGTGGCAGCCCTGCTTCTGCTCTAGGATCTTACCTTAGGTAGTGACTTTGGCAGCTGGAAGGGCAAAGGACCTCGACTCTGCCTCCCTCCTGCCTGGCTGGCAGCAGCTTCTGCCTCCGCCTTTCTTTCTGGTGACAAGAGGTCTGGGGAGAATTGGGGGCCACTGCTAATGGCCACGGGGTTCCTTTTAGGGGTGAAAATGCTCTGGAATCAGAAGCCAGCTACCTGGGTAGTTTCTCCAAATGCTTGTGAAAGGAAACCTGTCAGTGTCGTTCTCGAGAGTGGAAAAGGATCAAGGAATCTTGGCCTGCACGTAGGGATTGTGCCCATGGAGATGCTCAAAAGATGGTTTCCCCTCCTCAGGGGCTCGGGGTGTGCGAAGCCCGCAGCTTCCCCATGCCCAGGGAGAAGTCTGTGAGAGGCTCCGAGGAGTCCTGGAGGACGGGGCCTCCACCTGCCACAGGAGCCTCTCCCTCACCTGCTACTGGGCGTTGCCCTAGGGGCCACTGCCAACCACTTCTCAGGGACGAGGCTGTGGGCAAGCTGGGAAGGGCTGTGTGCGCATGGGCATGCAGGGGCAGGGGTCCTGGAGGAGAGCCCTCTGCGGGGCGTGGCACCGGGAGCACACCCCCCTCCAGGCTCCTCTGAGACAGCTTTTGAAAGTCGAACCCCGATATCAAAAGGGGTTGGGGAAGGAGGCTCTGGTGGAACTGGAGCTGAGGGCGTGGCCCGCTCCGGCCTCCCTTCCAGTCCTCCCCACACGCGGAGACCCCGGGCAGGACCGGGAGGGCCTCTGACATGCCCCCTGTGGCTGAGCCCCTTGTCCTTTTCCTTTTAGACGGATGTTCCCTGTCCTCAAGATCAGTGTCACGGGCCTGGACCCCAATGCCATGTACTCCCTGCTGCTGGACTTTGTCCCCACGGACAGCCACCGCTGGAAGTATGTCAACGGGGAGTGGGTGCCCGCGGGCAAGCCCGAGGTCTCCAGCCACAGCTGCGTCTACATCCACCCCGACTCCCGAACTTCGGGGCCCACTGGATGAAAGCTCCCATCTCCTTCAGCAAAGTGAAGCTGACCAACAAGCTCAACGGAGGCGGGCAGGTACGCCGCCGCCCCCGGCGCCAGTCCAGAAATATCAAGGGTGCATTTAGGCAATTAGAGGGGTCTTCACCAGCCTCTTCTCCCACAGAAGCCAATTATTCCCTGGAGTCCAAATGTAAACAGGAATAAACAGCTCTTAATTGGTGCTTTCAGTTTTTAATGGACTTCCTGATGTGGAGAGGGAGGAGAGAGCCTGGTTTACTTAATCATCAGGCCTCTTTTCATAGTTCCTTCTTGTACGCGGCTTTCACCCAGCCCCGGGAGGGAGATGCTTGTGGGTACCAGGGTTTTGTTATTCTCTCTCCCCTTTTTTGGTGTAAGTGGCATGTTGGCAATAGACAAATACCTTAATAAAAAGCTGCTCCTAAATGAAATAATTACTTCCTCGGCTTGGGCATTACGATAATTATCAATAGAATATTGAATCAGCTTTGGTTTTTCAGAAAAAAAGTAATCAAAACAGACCCTAAATAAGGAAGGCTTTATTTAAGGTCGCTCCAATTAGAGTAAACACGGGTTGGGGGCTTGTTCCTCTGGACTTCCGTGGTGGGATTGTGCTGCCTAGTCTGGGGGAGGCAGCTAGGGGCCTGGAGGGGCTGGGAGGAAGAGGCCCGGCCTCCCCCGCCTGTAGCTGGCTGTGTCCAGCCTGTGCCCTGAGCTGCTGCTCTCTTCTCTGTGCTTAGCACAGTCCCGTTGAAGGAGGAGCTGCAAGGCCACCCAAGTCTTGGTGACACCCAGAAGGTGCCCGTGCTTGATCAAAGCAGGACACGGAAAAGTTAAGTGTCGCTGCCAACCAGATTTCACAGTGTGGGGCTTTTAATAGCCCTTCCCTGGAATCATAAGAAGGGGTCATATGTAACCATCGGACGCCAGATCTCCCCATCTGTCAGTCACTTACAAAACACGGCCATTGTCAACATTGTGAGTTATTAGGCCTCTTCATATGAAAAGAAAACTACGCTTTAGTGGATTGAAATCCACATTGTTCTGAAAACAGGGGAAGGAGGGAAGAATGGGGACAGAATGCCAGGCACGCGGGGGCCACTCCCCTCCGGCCCCTCCCCTGACCCCTGTAGGAGGGTCTCTGTCATGTTCCCCAGGAGCCTCTGGGAAAACTCCCAGGGGGTGCAGCTTTGGTGACTGGGACTTTGCCCGTGTGTCCCTGACCTGGGTGGGTCCTGACCCTGGGACTAACCAAAAGTGCCGGCTGGTCGGTCACCAGGACACGGGGCGTCTCTTACCTTCTCCCCCCACCCCACAGATCATGCTGAGCTCCCTGCACAAGTACGAGCCCCAGGTTCACATCGTGCGTGTGGGCGGCGCCCACCGCATGGTCACCAACTGCTCCTTCCCGGAGACCCAGTTCATAGCAGTGACTGCCTATCAGAACGAGGAGGTGAGTGTGTGTGCGCCATCGTCACTGGGGAGCGTGGCAGAGGGCGAGGGGCGTCCTTCAGTGCCACGAGCCAGCTTGGCGGAGGCTGGGTCTTCCCGGGTTCAGAACTCTGCAGCGGAGGTGAAGCCAAGCGATGGCAGCTGCCCCTCTCCCTCTGTGGGCCGAAGGCCAGCGTGTCAGTCACCTTTCTGTCACTACGGCAGATACCCAGGGGAAAAGCCCGTGGGAAGTGAAGGGGAGAGGTTCGTTTCGGCTGGCGGTGGATGCCAGCCCGCGAGCGGGTGCCCCCTTTGCTGTGGGACTGGCAGCACGTGGCAGGGGCCGGTGGCAGCACGAAACCACTCGTGGAGCAAGAATGAGTGAGGGGCAGGTCCCAGTGGCTGAAGCCCTCCCACCAGGCCCACCTCCCAACAGGCCACGCGGGGGCCAGGCCTCGCCACGTGGGCCTTTGGGGACACTCGAATCCCAGCTACAGCGCCACCAGCACCCCCTCTCCTGGTGCTAAGAAGACAGTTGTGTGCCACCAACCCCACGCCTGGGGAACTCAGCGGCCTTTGTCTTGGGGTCCCGAGGTGCCCTTGGCCTGCACAGAGCTGGTGTCAGAGGTGCGGTGCGCGGGCGGCCGGGACTGCTGGCCCTGCCCCAGCAGCAGGTCTGCGGGACCACCCTGACACGCTCTCCCTGGGGTTCTACGCGCCCGCCGTCCGCCCATCAGTCCGCACCCTCCGTCACGCGGGTGTTCCCAGCCCCCTTAGCTGAGTAGGCAGAAGTCAGAGGCCACGGACGCTCCCTGGGGCTCCCAGACCTGCCGAGCACCCGAAGCACCCCGAGCACCCAATTCTTTCTGATTAAACTCTAGAAAATGAAAGGTAATAAGCATCCATTTAAGAAGCATATAATAACACAGTGTAGAAATACATAAAGTAGACACGAGAACATACGAGGTAAAAAGGCAGTTTTTCTTTGGAAACCTACTCCCCACAGGCACTACAAATAATAGCTTAAAGTGTGTTTTTTGCACACATTTATTATGCATATATAAAGATATATGCAAATATAGGTTTCTTATGTAAATTGGCTCATATATATTAGTTTGAAGAATTCTTTTTTAAAATTTAGCAGTGTATTGTGGGTATCTTTCTGCATCTGGGCACGTCTTCCCTGAGCAATGTCAGCAATGTTCGATTGAAAGGTGAACCGTATTTCATTAATCAGCCCCCACCAATGGATGTTTAAGTTGTTTTCAGTTGTTTTATTTTTTTCTTTAAATAGTGCTGCAATGAATATCCTCGGGTATCTACTGTTGCTTACTTGCATGGGATGGCCTCTCAGGAAGGGCATTTTTCTGTCGAGGGGAGTGTATGTTACAATTTTAAGGAGGGTGCCAAATTGCTTCTCTCAAAAGGGCATCTCCATTGTTAGTCCCGCCCCCCCCCCCCCCACACCATTATCAACAGATGGGCGGTTATCTTCTTCTTCTTCTTGTTTTTTATCTGCATTTGGAAGCTTAAAATAAAAATTCTGGGCTTCCATCCAGCCAACTAAGAGTCTACAAAGGCGATGCTCAGAATGGATAGTTTTTAAAGTTTCCCTAGAAGAGTCTGGCGACCAGCAGATCTGGAAACCAGAGTCTAAGTGCCCAGAGGTGAAGTGGAGTTGCAGGTTGAGCTCACAGTCCAGATACGCAGAGAAAATGCAGCTGTTCTTCTAGGCGGTGTCTGGCCTCTCAGCAGAACCCGTGCAGAGGTCAGCGGGAGCACAAGTGAGCAGTCCTCCGCAGGCGTGCCCGGAGAACGCCCCCCAGTTTCTCAGACAGGCCTCCCTCCTGGGGGGGCAGTCTGGGTCCATGCAGGAGGGCGTGGCCTTTGAAGCCTCCTGGCCTTATGTGGTGTCCAGGCAGGGTCCTGCCCGAGCGCGTCCCTGGCCCTCTTAGTCACAGGTCCTTGCCATTTGACTGCTGACTTGAGAATCGCTCCGAAGTTGTCCTGGCTGCAGCTACAGGACGGTTCTCTCTGAACCACCTGCCGGCCCTGGTGAGCCTGTCAGCCACTCCCCAGCCTGCTTGGCCATTCAGGGGCTTGAACACGCCCAGGGGCGTCCATGCTGGGCAAATCCTAGCCCAGGAAACCCCTGTGCCCAGAGTTCCCCTGGAGGTAGAGGCTGCCGCAGTGGGTGAGAGGCCAGAGCGCCCAGGGCTCGGTTGCCTTTCCCCTGACCTCTCCAGGTTTAGTCATGAGCAAGGCCAGGGCTTACGTACCTCACCCACACCCCTTTCCCCGCTTGCCTGATGTCGTTCCACAAGTTCTGGGCCTGAGAGAGAACTGTGCCTTTATTTTGCTTTACTTCCTTCCACCAGAACATCTTAGGTTCTTGCTGACATAAATAGTCTCTTCAATAGTTGGGGTGTGGGGTGTTTCTACATGGTGGGCATTGGTCTCCATGCTGGGACTCTGCGTGAGTCACACAGGTGTGAACTCCCTCCTCAAGGCCACTGTATGCCCGCGGTGGTAGATTAAAAAGCAGATATCCTCTCTCTCTCTCTCTCTCTCTCTGTGTCTCTCCCCCTCTCTCTCCTTCTCCCTCCCTCTCCCCCCTCCCCACCCCCTAAGCCTGGATCAGGGGCTCTGAGAGGGGCAGCAGCTAAGGCCAGCACAGTGGCCGTGGCTGGGGCCACGGCGTTTCTCCCATCCACGTGGCTCCGTGGGCAATGACTAGGTAAGAGGGAGGAACTGGCGCATGCTCTCCAGGAGAGGAGGTCGCAGCTGTACCCCTCCTCACTATATTCCAAGTGACAAGAAAAGGAACTCACGTGGTTGGTGCTCAGTGAGGACTGAAATAAAAAGTGAGTAGCAGAAGGGATTCTGGGCTTGGCGCTTCTGCTCGCCGCTCATTTCTAAAGTTCGCCCTTCCTTTGCTCACTTGGCACGGCCGGTCGTTCTCACCTCCTGTCGTATGAAGAGTCCTTTGCACCTCCTGTCGTATGAAGAGTCCTTTGCCAGGGACAGGGCCATGGAGACCTAGTGCAGGAGCAAGCAGAGAAGCCTGGGAGGGAGGAAAGGAAAGAGGAGCTCTCCTGGTCCCCAGGCTCACAGCTGAAGACGAGGTTCTTCTACCTGCTCACGTTCCATTTTCACTAACACTTCTTGTCTTTGCAAACGCAAGATAACAGCTCTCAAGATCAAGTACAACCCGTTTGCCAAGGCTTTCTTGGATGCCAAGGAGAGGTGAGTAGAGGAATCTCAGTGAAATTTCATGACTTCTGCAAATGTGGAACTCACAACTGTCCTGAAAGGAACGTGCCTTGCCCTTGATAGAAAGAAGTATGTTTCCAATATTCGTTTAAATAAAATGAGCAAAAATCAACTGGATGCCAGTTGTCTGCTCCTTACCCCAGTGGTCCCAGAGGACCGCGGCTGGCACTGTTCTGTTGGCTTTATTTGCCACAGATTCTTGTAAGTAACACAACCACATTAAAAAAGTGATTCAGATTTTTAAAAATCCACTGTGACCTTTTCCCAATTGTCTCTGAGTAATATGGTTTTAACGAATTGTATTTTTTAAAAACCACACTTAGCCTAGGAAGGGCAAGTGATGGTGGGCGGCTTGTATTTCTCAGGTGGGAGAAGAGTGATCAGAGACGTAGGGCTGTGTCAGTCAGCCTTTCCTCACTGTGACCAAGATGCCTGGCAAGAACAGCTTAGAGGAGGAAGAGTTTATTTTGGGCTCACAGTTTCAGAGGCTCAGTCCATGGGGCTGACTCTGTCATTCTGGGCCTGAGGTGAGCAGGGAGAAGGGCAGTGGCAAAAGGGCAGTGGCAGAGGAGAGTTGTGCATCTTATGGCAGTCAGGAGGCAGAGGGAGGAGCCAGGAGGCAGAGGGAGGAGCCAGGAGGCAGAGGGAGGAGCCAGGAGGCAGAAGGCGGAGCCAGGAGGCAGAGGGAGGAGCCAGGAGGCAGAGGGAGGAGCCAGGAGGCAGAAGGCGGAGCCAGGAGGCAGAGGGAGGAGACAGGAGGCAGAAGGCAGAGCCAGGAGGCAGAAGGAGGAGCCAGGAGGCAGAGGGAGGAGCCAGGAGGCAGAAGGCGGAGCCAGGAGGCAGAGGGAGGAGCCAGGAGGCAGAGGGAGGGGCCAGGAGGCAGAATGAGGAGCCAGGAGGCAGAGGGAGGAGCCAGGAGGCAGAGGGAGGAGCCAGGAGGCAGAGGGAGGAGCCAGGAGGCAGAATGAGGAGCCAGGAGGCAGAGGGAGGAGCCAGGAGGCAGAATGAGGAGCCAGGAGGCAGAGGGAGGAGCCAGGAGGCAGAGGGAGGAGCCAGGAGGCAGAGTGAGGAGCCAGGAGGCAGAGGGAGGAGCCAGGGACCACATTCCCAGAGACCTACCTCCTCCAGCCACGCCCTCCCTGCTCATAGTTACCACCCAGTGGTCCAGCCAGATTACCAATCCATCATATGAATTAATCCATTGGTGAGGTTACAGCTCATCGCCTAATCATTTCACCTCCAAACATTCCTGCGGGACCTAACACGTGAACTTTTGGAAGGACACCTTATATCCAAAGCATGATGGGGCATGAGTGAGGACTCTAGCACTTTGGGTCAGTGTCTTGCCATCTCCCTACCTTTACTTTTCATTCTTGGGCAAAACAACAGAGAGTGGTACTGATCATTGACTTTTCTATTGACAAGGCTTGGAGTATAAATATGATGTCCTTTAAAGTGTTCAGATTTTTTTGCCTGAATTTCTAATCTTTTCACCTATTTTTTTTTTTTTATAGCTATCTAATCTTCCTTTTCATCTTAAAGGTTCTGGGTTAATGGACAGATGCTTATAAAGATATCACACAAGAATCTGTCCTGTTCAGTATTTGAATAAATTTTGATGAGGTAGAGGACATACTTTTAACTTTTTCAGATAACTGAAGTCCTAAAGGAGAAGGACGTGTGAGAGGACAGAATCTTGGCCACCCTTGCAGGGTCCAAAATGATAGCAGCATGGTTTAATGAAGAGAACTCAGAACTTCAAGGAAGAGGTCCTGAGTTTGAGTCCTAGTTTTGTCACTCCTGGCCATTTGATCTTGCATGTGTCAATCTATCTCCCTGAGAGCTACTTTTCTAATCTGCAAAATGGGCATAGCAATATTTCCTTCACAGGGTCGTTGGTCGAGCTAGCATATCACATGTATAATTGTGTGCCAAAGACCTTTGCAAATCTTCGCCGTTGCTATTATCTTCTGAATATTGCCAGGCAGGAGCAATAATCAAACCCAGTAAGACTGAACTGACCAGGGACAACTGTAAGTATGGTACTGGGGACAACAGCAGATCTGAGACCCACAGTGCAACTGCACAAGTAGAAATAGTGCCCTGGAGGAAGGAGAATGGGGAGAGGAGACTAGCTTTGAGAAAAGGGGAGTTTGGTTTTCTTATTCTAAGAATTGTGTTGCTCTCCTAAGAGAATCTGGGGTGAGCTTCAGACTGGACTTGAACAATGAGCCGTAACTTTCATTGCCGTTTCAGAAACCACCCAAAAGACATTCCGGAGGCTGTCTGTGAGGGCCAGCACGTGGCCTACTCTCACTGTGAGTTGGGGGGACAGTGGGTGGGAGGTGCCTGGGCTACACTGGGAGTGTCCTCCCTGCACTCAGACCACGTGAGGCCTCGTCCAGTTGAGACCCCACTGATTGTGTCTCCCACCCAATCAAGTTCATGCCTTGCCAGAGTTCCCAGGCGTAGGGGCCAGCAACTCTTAGGCAGGAGGTGAGAGTGGAAATGAAGACTCTCCTAACTAGTTTCCATGTGAGTGAAGCTAAGGACTCTCAAAAGAGCATTCTGGGCTTTTCTCCCACCTTTGCCCTCTCTGGTCAGTGCTGGAGTTCCCCTGTTCCTAGCATTTGCTGATTTGGGAGCTGGTCACTACTGCCTTGCCTCAGGCAGGCTGTGGCCTCACAGATGGACGAGTCTGCATTTGTGGACTAAAAGGCCGCGGGGAGCTGGAGAAGCAGGCCGGGGGCTCTGAAGGCAGCGCGGACACTCCCACCAGGCTCCACTCCCCCGACCCAGTGGGTAGAGCAGGCTTCCTGGTGGAGGGAGTCCGCGGAGGTCGCAGGAGTCACTCATAAGAATGGAAAAGCTAACCCTCGGACACACTCTTGAATTTGCACTGTCGTGGCTTGCCCAAGTCCTGCTGCCATTTTAAAGCTGGGGGATTCTTTGCTCCTCCTTCCCCCAAACCTTGATGTATCTCCCATTCCAGAAATGGCAGTGTGGCCACAGAGAGAGCCAGCTTTCAGAAGGGCACTTCTTAAAGTGACTTTACAAAGGGCTTTGTTGAGGCTCGTGCCACACGCAGACGTGCCTTCTCACAGTCCCCGTGTTGCAGCCCTCGTGGCAACCTCTCAGCGTGTGTACGTTACGTGGCGAACTACGTGGTCCTGGGGTGGGGGGCCTTGTCTGGTTTTGTCCATTGGATGCCTGAATCTTGAGTCTATTATTCAGTGTAGGGAAGTTTTAAATTTTCCCTTTGAAGGTTCAGTAATATTGGTTGATGAAATAAGTTAACAATAGACAGATCAACAGGAAAAAAGCACACAGACTTAGAAGTGTACAGAAATCTGAAAACCATACACAAAGGCTCGAACTCAAAGAAAGTGCCAGGTGGTTGAAGCTGAAGTAGCATTTGAATGTCAGAAATCGGGACTTGAGGCTCTTGGTGGGGGTTGTCTTTTTGTGCAGAAGAAGAGGTGACGTCCTGTGGAATCTCTGGGCCAGCCCACACGGGCTGCGGAGGGGCCTCAGAGACAGCAGACGTCTATTCACTGTCTGCCTCCCTGTGATGTCCACCTCCACACAAGAGGACAGCTTCCAGAACTACTCCCGTGCCACAGCCCCACTGCCTGGCATCTCATAACAGGCTAGAGAAGCATGTTTTGGGGGTGCCCTACTTGGACCTCACTCTCTGGGTAGGGACACCTTGGGTCGCATGCTTACACAACCCTGGGGGGGTGACAGGACCGTCAGGAACGACTGAACCCACGCTTTGTAGCATGAACTCCGCACACTGTGCTTGCTGACCCTTCATGAGCGTTTCAGCAGTGGCCGTGGGTGCTAGTTCCAAGCTCCTTTATCACATCGCTGAGGTGACGATCCTTGGTCACAGTTCTTTAGGAGCAGCTCTGTCCTTGACTGAATCACTGTCACCCAGCCGAGATCTGGTGGAGGACTGTGTCTCGTATTTGGGGCCTGTGTCACGAAGTCTCCATCTTTGCCCAGGGCCTCTCCTGAAGTAGAATCTTCTGTTCAGAATCTCCATGAACTAATTTCTACGAAATGTTTTGCAGTTTTTCCTAATACTCTGCAAACGCTTGCTGCCAAGGTGTGTGAGGCCTCGCTCTCCGTGCTCGGAGCCCCCTGCGTGAGGTGGCGATGGAGGCCTCACCTTCCCACTGGGGGAAACGGAGCAGCCTTGGCTCCTTCCTGGGCACCTCCTCGAGTAGCCCCTGGTGGGGGGCATCGAGTTGCACACAGCTCGGAGGCCTCTGGACACACTCTACTGCGAGGAAATTGACCCAGAAGCCTTTGTGCTTCTAACTTCCGCATTCGGGCCGTGTTTTGTGTGGCTACAGCGCAGTGTTATTTAGTGGCTCTGCACACTTTGATGGGACTTGTCCATCTGCAGAGAAACCAGGTCACCCGCTCCTGGGGAAGGGGCGGTGATATCTCCCCCCGGGCAGGGTCAGTGTCATCCACAAGAAACAGAGCTGTGCGAGGTAGCTGGTCAGCGGACTTGGGGGGTCAGTCCCTGCATGTTCCTCTCTCTGTTCCAGTGGGAGGCTGGATCTTCTCCAATCCGGACGGCGTGTGCACAGCAGGGAATGCCAACTACCAGTATGCGACGCCCCTGCCCCTGCCTGCTCCCCACACCCACCACGGCTGCGAGCACTACTCCGGGCTCCGAGGCCACCGGCAGGCTCCCTACCCTTCTGCGTACATGCACAGGAACCATTCTCCCTCAGGTGTGTGGTCTGCTCATGAAGCCCTGGGGTGTCGGGGAGGGAAAGAAAGGAACAGTGAGAAGAGGCGTCTGAAGAGGGAAGCCCTTTCCTCTACTGTACTTTCCTAATACTGCACATCATTGTTGTCCACTAACATCTATGCTCTCGTCAGCATAGTTTTAGTGTCCTATAATTCTGTAATTATTTCATCAAGCACCTAGGCTGCTGGGTTCTTGTGGGTGCAAAAGGCCTCACTCCAGGGCTCCGGGGTGCTGAGAGTTTCAGGCTGATCACGGAAGGCCAGTCGACTTGCGGGGTTTGAAAAACTCAGTGTGTTGCCTTCTTTTTAAAAGTTGCATGTGGCTCAGTGCAGGGGACACTGAGGACAATCAGGAGGTCTCCCGAGAGCTGGGTCACGGTATGTTCCAGCTTTAGTTTGACTCAGTTGGAGTTGTACAAACCCAGCCTTAATCATGTTTGCAGTCTGATGGTTTTTAATGCTGGCACTACAATCTGTGTGTCTGCTATCTTAATTGACCTTGGCCAAGTGTGTGCCCAGACCCCTTGCTTGGTTATTAGATTAGAGAGAGGGAGAGAGAGAGAGAGAGAGAGAGAGAGAGAGAGAGAGAGAGAGAGAGAGAGAGAGAGAGAGAGAGAGGAGGCGTTCAGTGATTCATGCAATAGTCATTTACTGAGGACTGACTCTGTGCAGTCTCTGCTTCAGGCCCATGAACAGAATGATCAATCACCTGACATTTTGGAGATCCTGTTCTAATACCAAGAGATCCATGTTGAATAAAACCCTAGGTAAAGCTCAGGGCAGGGGAGAGGGTGGGTGTTCAGACCCCAGCCCCTTCCTCCCTCAGTGGTGCCTGGAGCTCTGCCTTTCAGAGGGCTTTCCTGGTCACCAGCTGCCCGTCCCTGGGCCCCCCAGGCAGCTACTGCTCGAGGGGAGAAGGTGCGGCTTCAGGTACAGGCGAGTCTCCCTGGGCTGCGGCTGCTCTCCCGGGCTCCGCACACACAGCACCTGTCCCGAGCACCTGCTCTGCCCCCGGTTCTCGTGGGTGGTGGGGGCGGGAGGGAGGAACACACAGCTGCTCCCCTGGGGAACCGCAGGCCTTCACAAATGGGTGAGTGACCGTGATGGAAGGCAGCGAGCAGTCTCACGTGGTCCTCAGACCTGCGGCATCACCTGGGACTTGCCAGAACCCTGGACGCTCGGCCTGTGCTCCTGGAGCGAAGTCTGCGTTTTAACAAGACCCCAGGAGACACACAGGCCCTTAGAGTTGGAGAAACACGGTGCTGTGGGAGTGGAAAGACCAACTGCACCTGGGGAGGCAGAGGAGGCTGCCGAGGGTGGCCATTCAGATGAGCCTTGACCAGCTGAGGTCTGGTTGGGCAGGCAGGGTCTTGACCAGACAAGGTCAGCGGCGGACTGGACTGGGCAGGATTGAAGGACGACGCGTGGCATGCAGGTGGACGTGGGGGTGCAGGAGCCTCGCTGTCTGGGGAGCAGGCTCAGAACAGAGCGTTGAGGGTGGGGGCTGCTGGGGGGTGCAGGAGCTGAGCCCCAGGAGGTTGCGAGGGCCAGATCAGGAGAAGGGGCGACAGGGCCGCAGTCTTGGCTCAGTTTGTGCTGCAGCGTGTAGGGAACAGAGACCCTCCTCACAGCCGTGGAGCCGGGTGCCCAAGACCCAGACGGGGCATTTGGTGGGGGTCTGCTTGCTGGTTGTGATGTGGCAGAAGTCATCTCGTAGGTGGGGGAGGGCTGGCCCCACTCCCACAGCAGTGGCCCCGCTCCATCCCCGGGGGCTCCCGAAGTCCCCCTCTCAGCACCACGGAGCGGAGACCACGTTCCTCCCACAAAGACTTAGTGGGACACGGTCAAGCCACAGTGCCAGGGAAGCACTTGGAACCGCCCTCCTCCTTCTCTCCTCCCCCTTCCCCGTCCTCCCCACACCCCCCAGTCATGTTCATGCACATGAAGATTCAGAGAGGTAGAAGGCCTAGCATCGCTTCCCCATAAGACTGTGTGTGTGCAAGGTGCACAGTGCGGTCCCGTCGCCAAGCAGGTCAGAACGCCCATGTGCTCACCCAGTCGCCCTTTTCCTTTTCAGGTAAGAGCACCTGAAATTTGTGCTCTTAGTAAATTCCCAGGACAGTCCAGTTACAGAGACCACAGGCCTCGAGCCGTGCGCTCGGACTCGAGACTGATTCCTCCACAGTCCCACATGTCTGCCTCCGCGGACCAACCTCCCTTCCTCCTCTCCACACCCTGGTGCCCTGGGCCACTCTCTGTCCACCCCTGGTGCCCTGGGCCACTCTCTGTCCACCCCTGGTGCCCTGGGTCACTCTGTCCACCCCTGGTGCCCGGGCCACTCTCTGTCCACCCCTGGTGCCCTGGGCCACTCTCTGTCCACCCCTGGTGCCCTGGGCCACTCTCTGTCCACCCCTGGTGCCCTGGGCCACTCTCTGTCCACCCCTGGTGCCCTGGGCCACTCTCTGTCCACCCCTGGTGCCCTGGGCCACTCTCTGTCCACCCCTGGTGCCCTGGGCCACTCTGTCCACCCCTGGTGCCCTGGGCCACTCTGTCCACCCCTGGTGCCCGGGCCACTCTCTGTCCACCCCTGGTGCCCTGGGCCACTCTCTGTCCACCCCTGGTGCCCTGGGCCACTCTATCCACCCCTGGTGCCCTGGGCCACTCTCTGTCCACCCCTGGTGCCCTGGGCCACTCTATCCACCCATGGTGCCCTGGGCCACTCTCTGTCCACCCCTGGTGCCCTGGGCCACTCTCTGTCCACCCCTGGTGCCCGGGCCATTCTGTCCACCCCTGGTGCCCTGGGCCACTCTGTCCACCCATGGTGCCCTGGGCCACTCTGTCCACCCTGGTGCCCTGGGCCACTCTGTCCACCCTGGTACCCTTGCCTTCTGGTGTTTTAGGCCCCACACAGGCATGAGGTCATGGAGTCCCCCTTCCTGTGAGAGGACACTGTTCTCGAGATCTCTAGAGCTGCTTGGGGGTCGCTGAGGAGAATAAGGACCTTAGACCTCTCCTCTGGGCTGGGGCCCTCTGGCCGGAGGGCCTGTTCTCAAGGGGAGTGCGTGTGGGGAAGGGGTCGGGCGGATCCCTGTCGCTGAGGGCAAACGCCCACCTGAGAGCCTTCTGTCCACTGGAGGGGGGCTGTGAAGTGACCTCTGTGGACGGCACTGGCACGTGCTGCTCAGTAGCCCAAGCCCCTTCCATTCCGTTTCCCTCAGAGAGGACTGAGGAGCCATTGCCCCTGCAGCACAGGCCACGGTCACACTCTGCCCCAGGCCAGTGTCCCTGGTCACCGTCTCTATGTGTTCTGTGAACCTGACTCCTTGTCGTTTCCCCACAGTGAATTTGCTAGAAAGCTCAAGCAACGATCTGCAAGTGTTCTCGGGGCCCGACCGCTGGACTTCCTTGTCCCCCGCCCCCCACGCCAGCCTCCTGTCTGTGCCCCACACCAGCGGGCCCATCAACCCCGGGCCCAGGTAAGCGTGCGCTTTGGTGGTCTCGGAGCTTCGCTGTGCTCTGGGGATCCAGTGGCTTCTTCTTGCTAGAGTGGCAGCCTCAGCTGAGGTCCTGACTCCTCAGCAGCTAGGACGTAAAGGACACAAGAGGACCGACCCCTTGTGGCTGGAGGAAGGGCATTGGCAAGGCACCCACTTGGGGGTCTGCTCTCTTCTTGTAGCATTGGCATTGCATGTTTAAGGGAAAAACACTGTGGCCTGGGCCATGGGAACCAGTCAGAAGCACTTTAAACTGAGGCTGTAACAAATAATGTGTACACACACACACACACACACACACACACACGTATAGGTGCATTGAAAAGGAAATTTATAAAACTACACTGAGAAATCGAGGCCCTTGGTTGTCCATATTCCCCTATGTTGCCCCCTCTAACAGGGAGCACAGTGTGGACTTGGCTCACAGCCTGGCATTAGGACCAGCTGTGGCACTGGGCCCCTGAGGTCTGCGTCCAGCTCTGACTTCTGGGGATCAGCACCTCAGTGTGGTGGAGGGGAAAGAACAGGTACCTCGGAGTCTGGCAGATGTGACGCCGTCTGCCTGTCGCTGACTTTGACCCTGGGCTGTGTCCTAGCCTCACCCAGCTTTGGCTTTCCTATCTGTGACACTGAAATGGTCTGAACTGCTCTGTAGGTCAGAGCTGTGGAGCTACCGTGAGCATCAGAATGAGAAATGCGGTAGGCCGCTTTGTCTGCAGGGCCCTTCTGCGTAAATGCCACTGTGATGCTCCACACAGAGGTGCAGAATACTGACACCACCCGAGAGGGATTCGAAATCGACAGAACATTTTATTTTCTAACAAAAATCCCGTGGCGCCTCCTGCCTGTGCCATACTTCGGGTCTGGAAGGCCTGCAGGGACCACGTGAGCCTGAGAAGCCCGTCCGCTCCGCCCTCTGAGCCCACCCTGCTTGCTGGGGTCTGGTCCCCATACTACTCGAGGACTTTGGGAGCCCTCCAAGCCAGTGCAAAAACCACCGGCTCCAGGTCACTCTGCCTGCTGTGTGACCTTGACCTTCTGCATCAGGGAGGTGTTAACACCTGCCTTTCGGACAGCTCTGAGGGCCAGAGTGTGTAGGACAGAGCTTGGCTGTGACTGTCAGCGTCCTTGGGACCCTCCTCTTCGTTTTTCTGCCACAGCCTGAATCAGAGCTCTTCCCTTGGATTCAGACCAGCCCCATCCGACAGAAATAAAACGTGAGCTGCAGGTACCAGCACATGTGTCACCTTAAAAGTACTAGTACCCACATTTTAAAAAGAAAAAAAAAACATGTTAATATTTTATGCAATACAAAATATTCAAAATATACTCATGTCCACATGCATGCTATGTAAAATTTTTGTTGAGATTTTCGTTACGTTTTGTACTGAGTCTTCAAAATCTGGTGTCAGGGTGTCCTTCCACCTGGCCCAGCTTGGACTGAGTTTCAGGAGGACAGGACGGCACAGCTCTCCACCCTGCGGGCCACAGCAATAGCCGCAGCACCAGGAGCTTGTCAGAAATGCAGCCTCTCGGGCCCAGCCCAGCCCTACTGCCAGGCTCTGCATCTTGACGCTGTCCCCAGCTGATTCTGACACACTGAGGTGTGGCCAGCAGCCATCACACTCCGCTTTTTCTAAACCTAAAACCAGTCATCTAATGTCTCACCAAGTTCCATCTGATCCTTGCAACAACCTCTAAGGTCTGTAGGATCGCCACTGCAAGCCTTGAAGCTGAAGAAGCAGGCGCTCCGAGTTATTGACCACCCTGCTGGAGGTCACAGGGCTCATGTGAGGTAGGGCTAGGGTTCAGACCCAGCACTTCCAATAGCAGTGGTAGGCCACGCTGCCACTCTTGGCCAGGGAGGGGTCATTCTTACAGAGTATATAGTTCCAATCCTTCCCCGCATTGCCCTGCCTATTTTATATGGGCTGCAGGTAAGACCCGAGAAATGAAATACTGTGCTTAAGATGGAATAACTTGTTAGTGATGAGGCCAGCACCAGAATTCAGTGTCAGGACAACAATTTCATTCAACTACACCTCATGATGTCTCGTGGCTCTTCTACAGAAATGGGGCCAGTTTGTGCCATTGCTGGAGACACAGGCGTGGCCAGAGCCCTCTCCTGCTGGTGGTGTCCCTCCCTTGGTGTGCCATCTGACAGTCTCTCTCCCCTCTGCAGCTCCTATCCCTGCCTGTGGACCATCAGCAATGGAGCTGGGGGTCCTGCCGGCCCAGGCCCAGAGGCTCACGCCAGCACCCCAGGAGCCTTTCTCCTTGGCAACGCAGCCGTGACCGCACCCCCCTCGGGGCTCCCCACCCAAGCTCCAGCTTCAGCTGGTGTGGAGGTTCTGGGGGAGCCCTCACTGACCAGCATTGCGGTGTCCACCTGGACAGCGGTGGCCTCACATCCCTTCCCAGGCTGGGGGGGCCCAGGAGGGGGTGGGCGCCACTCCCCCTCCTCTCTGGACAGTTAGGCAGGGTCCAGGGAGCCTTCACGAGCAGAGAGCCCCCTATGAGTAGCGCGCCTAGAAGCCCTTGCTCTGAACCCAGGGGGCCATTCTGCAGGGTCCCCGCCCTGTGGGTGGGGGCGGTGGAGGGTGAGGTCACACCGGAAGCCCCCGGGGGTGGTTTAGCTGGGTGATGGTGATTGGCATCTCGCACTGCTCTGAGGTGTTGGCTCTCCCGTTTCCCCTGAGCGCATCCTGGCCATGCTTAGGTGACTGAGCTCTGCTGCCGCCTTCCTTGTGCCTGACCCTGCTCTCAGGTGGCTCTGGAAAGCCTCGCTTCCTCCTCTCTGGAGGGTGCGCTCTGTGAGTGAGCTCCACCCTCCCCTCCAAGGCCACTGCTGCCTAGCTTTGGGCCGCCGGGGAAGGTTGTGCCCGAGGCCCAGGCTGGTGTCTGCTTTGTGCCAAGGGTGCAGAGCAAAGGGAGAGAAATGCGCTCCTGGCAGCAGTGTGCCCGGAACTGAGGACCTGAGATCGCGTCAGCCAGCGCTCAGAAGCCGCCGTGGCTCACGCTGCGCACCGCTGCCTCCCTTCCTGGTGGAGCTTCTCTCCGCCACGGGCCTCCCCGCCCTCCGGCTTTGGCTCCCCGTTAGCCCTGAGGCCCCTGCTCCAGCCAACGCAGTGGCTCTCTGTTTCTGAGCCACTGCACTTCCCCCTCGTCACCTCCCCTGGACCTCAAGGTGTCCTCCTGGCTCCAGTCCACCCTGCGTCCTGCTCACCTCCAGGACTGCTGGGGCGCCCCTCCCCCACACTGACCCTCTGTGCCTCCTGCCTGACCCCCCCACCCCGTCCAGAGCCCGCCTGGTCCTGCCTCTCCTCCTGTGAGGGTCTCCCGCACTGGGCTGTCAGGCTGTGGCGGCGAGGCCTGGCCTCCCTGTCATTGTGCCCCATAGCACCTGGTACCATATGCCTCCGCTCTCGTAGGTGCCCAATAAACATTTGCTGAGCTGAACTGTGTGTGTGTGCAAGGTCAAGTCAGTGTGGGCTGGCTGGCAGGCAGAGCTCAGAGACTGTCCCACGACACAGGAGCGAGTCATGGGGTGGGGTGCTACGTGGAGACGGGGTGGCCGGAGCGCAGCTCCTTGGAGGCTCCTGGGAGCGCCGGCGCCCCTGATGGACACAGATTCCTGGGCCCGCCCACAGCTGCTGGGTGGCCTCCTGGGGCTGAGGTTCAGGAATCTATTTCAGCAATGATCTGGCCGTGGCCACAGAGCCTGGCTTGGAGGCTACTCGTGCAGCACAGAGGGACCCAATCAGTTCTCCAGAGACCCCATGCAGATGAGTCTCACCCCTGCCCTGGCCAAGGTCACCACAGGGACCCGCGAGCTGAGGACTGGGTCATCTCTCTTCCTTCTCCTTTTCCGCCCGTCATGGGGTCTGCTCAACACCATGGAGTGAGGCCTTCAGACCCGAGCACAGTCTCAGTGGCCCTGGGGCTTCCTCCTCTGTCCCCTCAGCTGCGCCCAGGCAAACAGGCTCTACTCCCAGGCTCAGCTGAGGAGCCCAGACCGGGCGCTGCCGCGTCTTGGCTCCTTCTACAGCAGTAAGCCCTGCAGCAGGCCACCTGGTGTCCTGGGAAGCCACCTTACCCCCTCGGGGTTACCTGGCCAGAGCTCTGGGCCAGCAACAGGTGTGTGAATGACTCAGGCACGCTGTACTCCTCCAAATGTTCTCTGAAGGGCTCTGGCCAGCGCACCCCAAGACGGAGCTCCTCCTGCTGCCACAGGCCCTCTGTGTACCTCCAGAGGCCATTCAGACGTTGGCACATCAGCACCTCTGCAAGACGGCGTTTGGTAAGTTCTAAAAAGTGGCCCTCGTTCCTTCTAATCGAATGTTAGGCTACTGTGGCCTCTGCGGGCCCGACAAGGCCCTCTCCTTCAGTCCCCACTGCAGTGGGTCACACCTCCAGTCCGGGGCAAACAGAAGACAACGGGCAGGGGCCCAGAACAGAAGGCAGCTGGCCATCTTCATTCCCCTTTAAAAATTTATGTTGCTCAGTCCTCTGCAGAGCAAAGTGGGCATGAGCTGAGTTTGGGGTGACAGAGTCTCCCCGGTCTTACAGGATGCTTAACTCGGAGTCACCATGATTCTCCAGCACACACCTGTGGCTGCTCCTGCAGACAGGAGCTCTGTTGCTGTTAGCCACCGCCAGGACATTGGCTTTCTGATATTTCTTCCCCCAAATAGTCCAGGGGTCATTTCTGAATGGAAGGAACAACGTTAATACCTTCAGTCAGTTTAAGCCAGTGACTGAATCTCTGAATGTTAGACAGATTTGGAACCTACACACACGTCCTCGCTCAGGTGGGAACACAGGGGCCCCGCCCGGTCCTCCTGTACCGGACGTGAAGCCTAAGAGGAGCGGAAATCCTGCCTGGATACGGAGAATCACACGGTCCTTTTAGTCAGAGGGTAGAGATCTTAACTCTTGCCAAAACCTCCTCCATTTGAAAGTGTCTCCCTTGGGTTTCTGTGGGCTTGTGTGACCTCCCCAGCTCCCTCCCCAGGAGAACCAGCCTTGTCCCCACCTCCCGCTGCCCACCAGCCTGGGCCCAGCAGTTCAGAGGAGACGGCTGACTCCCTCATGTTGACCCGTGGCACGCCTGGGACTGGGGGAGGGTGTGCGGAGGTGATGTTCCTGCCCCTGAGATGTCAAGGAAAGAATCACAACACAAGGTACTTGCGGCTGGTGGGTGTCTGTCCCGCTGCCACAGACTAGAAGAACCCGGGTCAACACTAGCTGGGTAAAATGTCACCTCAGTGAAGGACATGAGTTCTGCTCTATGGAATTATGTGTCTGTCACAGATGAGGACTGACACTGGGGGCATTCAGGGGCACTTCTTTCAACTCTTCCCTTTTTAAAAAATTTTTTTTTAGTTGTTGATAGACCTTTGTCGGATTATTATAAGGGGTTGAGGTCTTTAGCCCCCCCCCCCCCCCATGGACCTCCCTTGTAAAAGAGGCCAGAGGGGCCTACCTCAACGATGAGACTGGACTGGGAAAGTAAAGGCCGCCCACGCCTCCTCCCCCGCCTTCAAAAGACTCAGAGCCGCGTCAGGGAGCCCAGTCAGTCAATGCCGGAACTCGGTTTATTGAGGAAGTTGGACGTTCTTATAGAGGACATGGGCCAATCAGCAGAAAGATCACAGGGACACATAAGGAGCATGGGCGGATGCCATTGGCGGAGCCATTGGCCTATCCTTGGGGTGGTTTCAGTTCTCACAGCCACGCCCCCTGCTTAGCCTAGGTCCTGTAACAGGGCGTCGTCATGTGGCCAGCAGCCAGAAAGCCAGAGCTTAAGGTCCCGACAGACCTTTATTTTATTTACTTATATGTGGTGCTGAGAATCGAACCCAGTGCCTCACAGTGCCAGGCAAGTGCGCTACCGCCGAGCCCCAGCCCAGCCCTCAACCCCCTGGGCTTGCTTCCTCCACCCACGTCCACGTTGCTGAGCCACGGGTGGCTCCTGACAGGGGTGGAGAGCAGAGCGGGAGCGTCCTGAGCAGCAGGAAGGTGCAGGTGCCGGGAAGGCTCGAGGGAGGAGCCTGTGAGTGAAGAGCCAAGACTGTCCTTCCTCGCCGCGTGTGGACACCTGTGGTTCCCACCCTTCTGGGAATGGGCTCCCACACGTCCGCACACCTGCACAGGGGGCTGCCGTGCTTGCCCTTGACCCTGGCCTCTGGGCAGAGTTGGTTGGTTCCCTAGCAGCAGAGTCCCTTCTGCCACAGGAAGGACGCGAAGCTGCGAAAGCCCACAGCTGGTCACCTCCACGTTGCTCTAGGTCAAGGTGGACGAGCCCAGATGCACTCACAGGGCCACGAAAGTGGAGGAGGCGGAGCCAACACTTGAGATGAGATGTGGACAACGGCTAGTTACAGGTGTCCATCCAGGTGGGCGGCTGAAAGCAGCGGCAGGTGGAGGGCTTCCTCAGGGTCACTGTTCCAGCCACAAAGGGACCTGAGAAGGACCCCTCTGGGGAAGGCCCCCTGAGGATCTCGCCGGTGGGCGGTGCTGCTCTGCCCCGGCTGGACTCTGTGTGAGATGCAGGTCGCACTGCTAGGTGGACTGTCTCCACAGGTGGTGCACCCCGGGTGTGTGTGCCTTACTCCACGGTTCAGCCGGTCTGCCTGGACACACTGCGGGCATCTTGGACCACAAGTGTGTGCCCAGAGAGGGCCGTCAGGGCAAGCTCAGATCCTTCTCAGCTCGTGACAGAGGGAGGACGTCCTGTGAGGGCCAGCTAGGTTTTGAAGCTTCTAGATGCCTGGGGAAGTTCTCAGAGTCACCAGTCTCTACTGGGCTGGATTGTGCCACTGGGTGCAGATGTGGAGCTACCGCTGTCCATGTGGGGACAGGCGAAGTGGCGATGTCTGTTTCCCTAGAGGCTTAGTGCTCGTGAGTGGAGACTAAATGTAAAGGGGATAGTCACTTAGAAAGTGGTGTTTCCAAGATAGTTTAATCATCTACAATTCATTGGCATCCTATTCAAAAATTTTTAAATCAGTATTTATATCTCAGACTCAGCACACAAATCACCGATGTCCAGCTTCTCATCAACCTCCAAGCTCCAAGCTCCCCCAATCCCAAAAGTATGTGGGAAGGATACCACAGCCCCCTCCATCCCTGGCTCACCCCAAACTCCCTGTTAGACTCTTCCCCACAACCACACCCCAAAAAAGTGCTCTTCCAAAACAAAAAGTCTCCCCCAGAGGTCAACTGACTTGTCTAAGGACAAGAGAGTGGTGCTCACTAAACATATGCCCTTGCACACCCTCGCGTGCACAGGTGCACACACGGGCACACACGGGCACACACGGGCACACACGGGCATGCTCCTACCAGGCACTCCAAACCAGAGCGCTCACGACCAGGAAAAACGAATTTCAGATTTTTCCACATTGAGGATGAGAGTGTGACCAAGTCCTTCTCAGCCCATGCCAGCTGTTCTTTCCACGTCCTAACAGGCCTCACGAGTTGCCCTGGCCTCCACGTTTTCCAGATTCCGTTTTCCTTCTGGAGCCTGGGTCCCCAGCCCTGCTCTTCCCTTCCCCTCAGGCCTGCTAGGAGGATGGAGGTTGATGAGAAGGGATGAGACGAATTTAGATGCCTAGTGATTTCTGGGAAGGCAAATGACTCAGATTTTGACCTTTTCTCTTGGTGTTTCAAATTTAGTGAAAAAAATTTGGATGGCTTGAGATTGCCCAGACCAAGACTGGGCAGGTCTAACAGGAAGGTAGAACATAATCTCAGAGAAAAATTGACCAAAACGGGAGATGTCGTTCCACCCAGTGAGTGGTTTCCACGTAAGAGCGGCTGGAGGCGAGGTGTTTCGGGCCCAGCATGGGCTCGAGCAGCTGCCTGACACTGGGGCGAGAGTCATCCTCGGAAGCTTTGACCCCTGAGGCCTGGGCGAGCACCTCTGAGCAGGAGGCTTGGGAGAGAGTGGCCAGGGCCTTTGCAGCAGTAAGTCGGCAGAGGGAGGGAGGGTGCTGTGAGGTGGTCTGTGAACTCGAGCAGGTGGCTGTCGACACCCACGACAATTAGAAATTTGAATCAGGGAAGTGATGTGTGCTGCTGTGTTGCCGCCTGAAGCGATGGCCACTTGGAGCAGCGAAGCCGCGAGAAGAAGTTCAGAGGCAGACTGGAAACAAACAGCTTTTTATTTTGATTTGATAACTTTTCTCTCTGGCTCTAACAACGACTAACACGCGCCACACACACCACCAAAATGGCGCTGACCCGATCAGCAATCTCGGCTGAAGTCACTCGAGATCCCGGGCCAAGTCCCGCGAGATCCCGGGGCCAAGTCCCGTGAGACTACGGAAGGCGACAATGCCCAAATCTCCATGGCCCATAGTCAACCGCAATTTAAGCCATCTCCCCAAACAGGGCTCCTACACTGCTGTTCCAGGACGGAGGACTGCGGCGGGACAGTCTGGCCCCTCACGGTGTCCCCAGCACCTGCGTGTGGCTGGCACGCAGAAGGTTTCCACGGGCGGAATCCGGAGTGTGTAGAAATCATCCTCAGCAATGGGAAGTTCAGACAGGGAAAATGTTTGGGTTGGTAAAAAAAAGCTTTGAGTCAAGGTCGTGTCTGCGTGAGATCACATGTCTTTGGGGGGAATTTTGTGTATTTTGGGATCCAGCTCTTCTGAAGTGTGTCCTGCTTCCTTGGAGGTCTTCTGCCCCTCCTCCCTTCCCTTCTCCCCCCTCTCATTCTTTCCCTTTCCTACTTTTCTTTCTTTCAGAGTTGTTTGCAGGTGCTGAGGAGCGCACCCTCTGAAGGGTGAGGGTCCCTTGCAAAGCCAAGACCCACTCACTCCTCCCTGGGGAGGAGGTGAAGGGCAAAGGGCACAGGCACGCTTGCTACGGCTCGGTCTACACCATTGCATGCCCACTCCACTGTTCAAGACGACTCTCTAGCCGGGCTCAGTAATGCGTGCCTGTAATCCCACAGCTCAGGAGGTTGAGGCAGGAGGAGTGCAAGTTCAAGGCCATCCTCAGCAACTTACCTAGTCACTAAACAACTTAGTGAGACTCTGTCTCAAAATAAAAAAATAAAAAGGGCTGGGATGTAGCCCAGTAGTAGAATACCCCTGGGGTAAATTCCTAGTACCAAACAAACAAACAAACAAAAACAAAATAAGACAACAACCAAAAATCCAACCAACCAACCAAACAGAAAAACCCTGCCTCTCTGAAGTGTCTTGAGGTTGGTCTGCTGTGTGCTGAACATAATCACTAAATTTATTCAGGACTTACTGCTTGCAGGCACCGTGCTAAGCATTTTACAAGCGTTATTTAGCTGAATCATTACAATAAGCCTATGAAGCCTATCATGATTTTTAGTAACTTTATTAAATAAAATTTACAAACGACAAGGCTTACCTGTTTAAAGTGCATTTGCGGAGTTCTGCAACAATTACCATAATCTGATTTTAGAATGTTTTCGTCATTGATCAAGAAGCCTTGCACCCCGGAGCGCCCTGCCCGTTCCCTCCTGCCCGCCCCTCCCTCACCCAGGCAGCTGAGGCTGCCTGCTGGAGTGGCCACCCAGAGGTGTCACGTTGTGACACCATAGGATCAGGGTATTTGTGCCTGGACGCTTTTACCTAACATTCCATGCTTGAGGTTTTGCAGATGTAGCAGGTTTTGGACTTCCTTCCTCTTGCCGCCAGACACCCTTCTGTTGTATAAATAGGACTGCACTTTGCTTCCCCATTCACCAGATGGAGGGCATTTGGGGTGTCCCTACATTTTGAGCAATTGTGTCTGTCTTTGCTGGGGGGAGATGCTATCATTGTCCCCATTTCACAGATGAGGAACGGGCTTAGAGCTTAAGTGGGGTTTCCCGTGTCACACAGCACTCAGACCTCTCTGGGGACAGCTATAACTCAGGTCACTCCTGCACTGAGGTGGACCTGTGCAGGGGCTCTGTGGACGCCTCCCTTGGCTTCAGTCACGCCAGGGCTCCAGGACTGCTGTGGCCCCTTCGGGAAGGGTCTGTGGGAGGGTGGCAGGTGTTGGGGTGGGAGAAGGAGGCAGGGAGACTTGGTGTGAGTGGGGCCCGTGGACCACAGACTGCCAGGGGCCTGGTGACAGACCCCTGGTCCTCCAGGAAGCCCAGGCGGTGGGGAGACATCTCTGGGGTTTTCCCAGAAGCCCTTCTGGACAGTTCTGGTAAAAACTGAATTTCCTGGAGTAGTAGAATGTGGGTTTGAGTCCATTAAAATTTGGATTATTAATGGAAATGTGATCTCAAAGCTTAGCAAAGCCTGGCAAATACTAATTGTAATTAGAAAAGAGATAATTGATTTTAGGATAGATTTTTAAAGAGTACACTTACTAACACTTAACAAAAATGTGCGGTAGGCAAAGCATTCAGAGATCCAGTTAACCTTACGTTCTGAACGTCCACACTGTCCACCGTGGGAGGCGGGCGCTGTTTGGCGAGTCTGCTGGTGGCCATGATGGTGCCACCTCCTTCCTGTCCCCCGGGGCACGAGACACTGGGCACCACGGATGCCCTTGTGCCTGGGGTGGGAGAGAGGGCTCCTGCAGTGTGGGCAGTTCGGCCAGGGCAGGAGGGTCAGCTACAGCAAGGGGACATGTGCTCGTGGGGCGAGGAGGGGGTCGAGGGTGCAGCTGTCTTGGCCACGTGGGGAACGGATGTTTTTCTGAGAAAAGGCAGGGCCACAGGGAGCCGAGGAGGGACGCTAACACCCTGGTGCCCGGAGTTGGCGCTGCTGCACTTCTCTCTGCGGCCCGCAGGTGGGGCTGTCGTGCCACACAGTCACCTTGGGAAGGCCACAGCCGCGTGGAGCATGAGGCGGGCCAGGTGCCCCAGGGCGGCTGCTGGGTTCACTACAGACAACCCCGGGCATCTGCCCCTCTCTACCGAGTTTGCCCCAGGAGCTTGGCTGTGACCTGGGACCTAGGGATCCTGCACGTGGTCTGAAGAGTTTCTTCTTGCAAGTCGCAGGACTCCAGGCGTGGAGCTGGGCTGGCGCGGGTGGCATTTCCCAGAGTTGGCAAGACGCGCAGCTCGCACCACCCTGGACTCCGGTCAGACCTCGACGTTGCAGCAGAGGCCTGTGGTGACGGCATCGTCCAGTGTCATTTCTAGGCTGCGGTGTAAGAGGCAGGGACCACACCTGTGGGGTCTTGAAGGGAGGGGATGTCTGAGAGAGGAGGAGGTGTGTGGCAGGTGGGATGGGCCTGGGCCACTGTCTCGAAGGTCCTCCGAGTGGTTCAGCAACCCGGGGCATCGGCGACTCCCTGCGTGAGGGCTCTGGTGTGAGCAGAGTTTAGGCATACAGTGGGTGACTTGGGGGAGGCAGGGGACAGGTAAGGGCAAGGGTCTGTGAGAGCAGTCTGTGTCTGCTCTGAGGGACTCCACGCTGTGCAGAGCAGCAGTTACTCCATCTTACAAGGCGGAAGTTTGCCACGAGCCGCTCCAGTGAGTCTAAGTGCTGAGGTGGAGAGAATCCATACCTTGGTGGCACGTCTGCCGGGCACAACTGGAAGTTCAGTACATCTGTCATGTGACTAAGGGCGCGCACCCGGGGCTTACCAAGTTAGCCAGAGGCGCGTGGACGCCTGGGCGTATCAGACCATGGGCCTGAGCTTGTCGAACCCACCAGACCACTGCATGAAGCAGCCCCCTCACTCGAGGTCCCCACAAGGAGGAGCACCCCGAGACTGGACACGGAGGCAGCTGTCCGTCATCTGTCACTTGCTGTGAGCCTTGCCCAGGAAAATCGCCACAGCGATGAACCTCTGATTTCCTGTCCCATCGGGCTTCCGTGGAGTGGGGTTCCTCCTGCCCGAGCTGACCACACAGGCCCACTCCCACTCCAAGCCGACATCTCAGGATGACACTGCTGTCCTTCAGGATTTGGGGCTAGAACCAGTTCCTGTGCTTTGACAGCTCTGCGCCCTGAACAGGATCCTGGCGGGTCCCCGTCTTACCTGGCCACCTACCTTGGCATCCACCCCCCCCCCTTTGGCTCTCAGTTCACCTCCTGAACCTGAGGTGGCCTCACCCTGGCCTTAGCCTTCAGTGACCCAGGGACATCACGGTGTGAATGTGCTGCTGACTCGAGTGTTGCAGATGTTAGAACTTAAGACTGGAATAAAGGCACCTGGGATTGCCTGGCTCATGACTCCCAGGTGGCCCACAAGTATTCAGTGACCGGCCACTGACGAAAGGGGTGCAGCCTGTGAGTTTGCTGCTATGCGGTGAGTCCCGACACCGGGGAAGGACACAGACGCCTTTGGTCTGTTAACAGCACAGCATGCTCCCAACAGGGTTTGTAGCTCTCAGTAGATTTCTGATGGGATCCATCAGCCCCCAAATCAGGACCTACTGCCCTTCCTGCTCAGCTCACGGCTTCAGCTCCCACCGTGTGCCGCAGGGGGACAGACACTTCTCCAGAACGGGCCACACCTGGTGCAACAGGGGGTCTCCAGTTTGCTGTTCTGAGGGTGCCCGGCATCTCCTCTTCTCTGTTCCCATCTAGATGAGTGACATCACCCACTTAGAGACCTGTGCGTTACCAGAGAAGCCCTCTCGTTCCTCATCTGATGAGCTGGGAAGCCTGCTCTGTGTCATCCCAGAAATGCTTTTGGTTCAGCCCCACCACCTGCCTCTCTCCGTGCCCACAGCCGCCACCTCCTCTAGCCAGAGGAGGACTGGGGAAGCCCGCACTCCTGCCCCCGCAGAGCTCGTTGCAGGCAGCCGGCTTCTCCCAAGGGTTTCTTTTGAAATACTGGCGAAATCTGGGCGCGGTGGCGCAGCCTGTCATCCCAGCACTTGGGAGGCTGAGGCAGGAGGATCGCAAGTTCAAAGCCAGCCTCAGCCATGGCGAGGCACTTAGCAACTCGGTGAGACCCTGTCTCTAATAAAATACAAAAAAGGGCTGGGGATGGGGCCCAGGGGTCGAGTGCCCCTGAGTTCAATCCATGGTACCACACACAAAAAAAAAAAAAAAGAAAAGAAATACAGGCGAATCTTTCCTGAATCTAAAGACCAAATTGGGCTCCTGTGTAAGTCCTGGTGCCATAGAGGGAGGCCTGGAGTGGAGGCTGTGCTGGGAGAGGAGAGAAGGTTCTGGAAATGCCACTGGGGGCCTGGGAGACGGGTTAGAGTCAAGAGCAGCAGGGAGGCACCTGGCTCCAACTGGTTTCATCTTCAAGACATTCTACACTTTCTTTTAAGGAGTATTTTTTTAAATATTTAAAACATTTAGAAAAGTACAGATAATAATATAGTGTGTAAATGGATATGTGTGTGTGTGTGTGTGTATGTGTTGTATATATATCTCTTTGCCACCAGTATTAACTAGATGGTAAAATTTTGCCTCCTTCAGATATTCTTCAAATCATTTTCTGTGTCTTTATTTTCCCTTTCCTCTTCCTTTTGTTAAAACATGGCAGACACAGCCCTGGCTGTGTGCTCCCGGACGATTCCCTGCCCTGCTTTCCCTGGGTAGCTCTTGGAGACAGCTCCCACGTTCCGTGTTTCTTGGGAGCAGAACCTTAGTTCTGAACTACCATTTCAGGGGTGTTTGCCCAGCGGTCCGTCTTGGCAGGTAGCCACAGTGTCCCCTCTGAGCAGAGGCAGCTTTCTTACCGTCTGCCATCATAGAGACAGGCAAGGGGCGTGTGTCCTGGCAGTGTACAGCCCGGGTTCTCGCTACCATGCACACTCTAGTACTCAGAGCACCCACCCCGACTGTCCTCAGCACCCCTGACGCAGGAGGCCAAGGGACTGAGGCCAGGTGCAGCTCTGAGCCTCCACCCAGGAGTGCTGTCCCTGCAGGCTCCTGTGTGCCGCGACTGCTGCTTTACTTATTAATGGGGCCGAGGTCTAAAGCTACCCCCTTTTTGGGCCCTAAAGGGGGACTCCTTCTGCCAGCAGAAAGAGTTAAAGTAGCCTACCTGGCGAATATAGGCTTAATGGGCAAAAGTCGCCGAGTGTCTATATCCCCGCCTGATTGACGGACACCACGTCACACCTGGGGAGTTTTGTAGAAAGCAATGCCAAAACTCAAATTTATTGAACAGTGAACTGTACTTATAAAGGCCTAAATAACCAATCCTTGACCAGCAGGGCGGTTCCGACTCTCATGATACGTCATAGCCACACCCCCCTGCTCAGCCCCGGTCCTCCACAGGGCGTGGTAAGCAACCAGAGCCCATCCCCTTGGCAGACAGTGTCCGGAGAGTCCCAACACCTGTGCGGGGGGAGGGAAGGCTGACTGTGACCTGGAAGGGGACAGTCTCAGGTCCTTCCCTGTCCTGGACAGTGACGATGGTCTTGAGGCTGATGCGTCTCATTTTCTTGTAATCATCCTCAAACTATCCAGAGTGTGTCGTAGAGTATCCGTAAATGACATCAGCCCCAAATGTCATGTGGAGACTTTCTTTTTCAACTCACTGTGTTTAAAAACCATATCCATGTTTATAAACCTTGATATAGTTAATTTATTCTAATAATTTCCCAGTCTTTAATGAGGTAGTTTTTCACTTATGAACAGACTTTGTGTATTCCTCGGTCCCCTTCCTAGCACGATCAGACCAATCCTGTCTGTCCCGTCTCCTGCTGCTGAGTGGCCGGCCTTGCAGTGTCTGTAGGGGTTTCTGCAGGACAGACACCTCCGGGGGAACCTGACTTGGATGGTGCAGCTCAGCTTTCGTGGGTGTCCGCTGCCCTCTGTCATGGCTGTCCTGAGGTGGCGTCCACTGTCCTCTGTCGTGGCTGTCCTGAGGTGGCGTCCTGAGGTGGCATCCTGAGGTGCTACCTGTCAGCAACACCCCCTTCCAACCTGCTGACAACCTGCGCCACTCAGGGGTTAATGTGTTTTCAGGTGGAAATGAGATAAAATGGTCTGAAGTTTCACCTGGCTGTTTTGGTTTCCATCTTGGGTGAGGCTGACTATCTTCTCATGGTTTTGTGACTGTTTGGGCTCTGTCCTTTGTGAAGCCTCTTCATGTCCTATGCCCAGAGTTCTCGTGAGTGCCTCCTCTGTGTTGCAGGTTCTGGTGAAGTTCCCTTGCTGGAGGAGGTGAATCTAGTGTAAAGCTAATGAAACTGGGCCTTGGGGTTTCTTGCCTGTTCAGGCCTCCGCCAGTACCCTGGCTGAAGGGCACTGTAATATGTTTACATGACTGTATTTAAAAAAACCTGGAAGTCCCTTTTGGCGCTGCTTGGTGGAGGCCCGCGGTCTTTCCACGCCCACGGACGTGGCTCCCCAGCACCGCGTCTGCCTTCCTCGGGCTCCTCCTTGCTCTGGAAGCAGGAGGGTGGAGTCACTGGTGGCGCACGCTGGGTGGGGTGTCAGGAGCCGTCGCGCTGCCTGGAGCGGCTGCTGCAGCGGGGATCCTGCGTGCAGGCCGGCTTGCCCTGGCTCGCCTGGGCGCTGCCGCCAAGCCTCAGGCCTGCCCTGTCTGCCTGGCAGGCTCCATGCCGCTTGCCTGCTCCACCGCTCCATGGCCCGCTCCTTGGAGGGCACCGGTGGGCTGGCTGCGTGGCTTGGCAGCCAGGGAACCTGTTAGTGCCATCAAGAGTCGCAGCACTTCTTGGCTGTAGAGGCCTGGGACCTTTCCCGGACCCCACCTACCAGCAGAAGGGAGGCACTGAACCTCACCTCAGAACTGACCTCTCACTAGTTCCCTTTTGTAACACCTCCCCCTTGGGGGATGGGTGTTTTTTGGAGTCTGGCTGAAAAACTGCGCTGGGAACACGTTCAGTTTGGATTCAGGGGAATGATTCGTGGGGTTGCGGGTCATTTCCAACTCGTTGCTGCTTCTCCCCTTGAGAAGCATCTTCCAGGGCTGCTCCTACTCAGGATGGGAGATGCGGGGCCAGAGGCTGTGTCTTGGTCCAAACGTGTCCTGTGGCGCACGGCGCTGGAAGCATCTGGGGCGAGAGAGGAGCAAGAGTGAAATGGACAGACCAGAGGCTGAGTGAGGAGCTCTGCTGGCCCCAGTCACCAGGTGCGTGGGTCTGTGGGCAGAGAACTCGGTGACCACTGAGGCCTCAGCAAAACTGAAATGATCTCCTGCCAGGGATATACTCAATAAAGCAGCAAATATAGCTCTCTATGTAGCACGGGCTATTTCTCTTTGGTGGGGATTGTCCAAATGGGGCGTATTCCATTTTCTGTGTTTGCAAGGCATAAAGAGCAACACAAACGGCAAACGGCTCAGAGGTAAAAGAAACTAGGTACAATTTTCCAAAATTTGACAATTCTAGAAATGTATGGGAAATGTAACCAGGTGTGAAGCAGAAATGAATTGTTCTAAAATATCAATAGTGAAGAATCCCACTGTTTTCGTCAGCTTTTTTTTTTTTTTGTGAAATCGCCGTGACCAAAAGGCCTGACAAGAACAATGGAGAGGAGGAGAAGTCCGACGGGCTCATGGTTTCAGAGGTTCAGTTCATAGACGGCCAACTGTAGCTCTGGGCCCAAGGTGAGGCAGCACCTCAGGGTGGAAGGGTGTGGCAGAGGCAGGCAGCTCCGGATGGCCACCAGGAAGCAGAGGTAACAGAATACAGACCTTTGGGGGCCCACCTCCCCCAGCCACACCCTGCCTGCCTGCGGTTACCACCCAGTTAATTCCTATCAGGGGATTAATGCACTGATCAGGTCACAGCTCTCATCCCCCAATCATCCACCTCTAAACTTTCCTGCATCGTCTCACACTTGAGTTTTTGGGGGACACCTCACATCCAAACCATAACACCCACCACACAAGATTCTGATCTGTCATGTTAGAGAAAAGACCAGATCATTGGTCTCGTCTTGGTGAAGAAAAGAATATCATAAAAGTCATCTTGAAAAAGTGAGGAGGTATGCAGAGATGACCAGGGACGATAGCCAAATGCACTGGTACTTTGTGTCAATCTCGTGTCATTTCCGGCAGCCAAGAACCCAGGCACTTCTAGCCCTCCTGCAGACGGGGTGCCTCCTAAATCCTGGCCAGCAGGTATGTATTGGCCCTGGGGCTGCTGTCACAAAGCCCCACAAACTGGGTGACTTCAAACATCAGAAATTCATTCTCCCCTAGTTCTGGAGACTGGAAGTCTGAAATAAAGCCATCGGCAGATCTGAAGGATCTAGAGAGGAATTTTCCATCCTCATCCAGTATGATCTCATTTTAGCTGATTATATCTGCAAAGACCCTATTTCCAAAAAGGTCAGATTCTGAAGTTCTTGGAAGATATGAATTTGGGGTCAGGGAACTCTTCAGCCCAGATATAAGCAAACTCTCATATTTAACGTGAAGGAAGTGTTTTTTTTTTTTTTTTTTTAATTTATTTATTTACTTTAGTTGTACACAATGCAATGCATTTATGTTTACGTAGTGCTGAGGATTGAACCCGGGCCCCACACATGCAAGGCGAGCGCTCTGCCACTGAGCCACAACCCCAGCCCTAAGGAAGTGTTCTTAAAGTGATGGGGGAATTCTAAGCCCTTCCCTTTACTTGTCGAGTGGAATGCAGATGTAATAACTGGAGTGTGTGCAATCGTCTTGAGCCAAGAATTGGAGGCCCCCACTTCAGGATGGTGGAGTAACGGGATAGAAGGAGGGGGAGTTCAGTATCCTCTTTGAACTATCAAGTCATCTCACTTCTGGGTTTTGTTTACATAAAACAATCTTCTGTCAGTTTTTTTTTTTTTTCAGTTTTGTGTTATTTGTAGCAGCTAAATCTATTACAGTGTTTTATAATGGCTTATTACAGTGTTTTATAATGGCTTCTTGTTTTTTAAAAGGTAATTTAGCCGGGCATGGTGGCTCGTACCTGTTATTCTAGTGTCTCTGGAGGCTGAGACAGGAGGATTTTGAGTTCAAATCCAGCATTAGTGACAGCAAGGTGCTAAGCAACTGAGTGAGACCCAGTCTCTAAATAAAATGCAAAATAGGGCTGGGGATGTGGCTCAGTGGTTGAGAGCCCTTGAGTTCAATCCCTGGTACCCTGCCCCGCCTCAGGAAAAAAAAAGGTCATTTAGGTCACTTTAACTAGACTTACTTTGTGTGCTCTTCCTGGGCATTGTGCTGTCCCTGCGTTTGTGAGGCCTGATTCTGCAGCTTGTGTCTGGTGACCTGCACTCACGACTGATTGCTCACCTGTGTATTCGCGTTTTGAGTGTGAGCTCGTCTTCACTGGGGCTCTGTCTGCCTCTTCCTCTCTCTGTGAGAGTCCCTGGGGCCGGAGTCACGGGAGTGTCCCCTCCATAGTGGCGTTTGCTCCCATTCTGCTCCTGGGACTCACCGCCACCTCTCCAGCTCCCAGTGCTCCAAACTCAGCCCCTCAAGCTCAGTGGCACAAACCTGCCACCATTTAGTGGGCCCACGGAGCTCACGGATGAGACTCAGGGGCTGGGTAGGGCTGGCTGGTCTCCTCTGCCTCAGCCGAGAAACACCAGGCTGGGGCTGGGGGCTGACCCCTGGCAGCCTCCTCCCACACGCCTCTGGGTGACACCGGAGGCCCCCAGGCACTTGATGGCACTGCTCGGACTCGGGGCCTGGGGCTGGGTTCTCAGCATGAGCTTCCAGAGGGAACCAGGGAGCGCCTGGGCCGCCTTCACCTTGCCTTGGACACCACAGGGCCTCACCCCTGCGGGTCCCAGCCCAGCCCCGGTCAGGTGTGTGTGGATGCTGCCCTTCTAACTTCTCACAGGGCGTGCTCACACCACAGGAAGGGAGGTGTTGTGGGGAGTGTTCTCATGGCCAGCGTGAAACAAGGACAACAAAGAATCCCCTCAAACAGCCCAGGACCGCGTTTGGTGTTAGCTTTCCAACTTGTGTTGTCTTGTTCCCTCATTTGGAACCAACCCGAAATACACAGTCTCACCGAAGGATGTAAACGAAGCACCCTAAACACGCACCCAGGCTGAGGTCTGAGCCGCCCAGAGGGGGTGATCCTCCTGCTAGAGCCAGGCAAAGGCGGGAACCTCACACATTCTTGTGCCTGCTGGTGGCTTTTCCCCAGGTTCCCTTTTTTATTGCAATGTAGAGTTTTTGAAAGTCCTGGATTTTAAAATGGCCTCAGTTTTCTCTTTCACTGGTGACACTCCCCAGGGGCAGGGCTGCTCGCCTTCATCTTCCCACCTCCAGCGCTAGCCCAAGCTCCGGGGGGCGGCAGAGCCTCCGTGAGGTTTCTGCACTGCGCTGAGCCCTTCTGTTCTGATGTCTGCTTTCCTCCTTTTTATCTAGCGTCTGTTCGTTCCTGCTGACTTCTTTGTTTTGTGCTGGTATTACTTGAAGGGCAAAACATCACACCGGGGACAGCCGTGCAGCCAAGAGATTTATTCAACAGCCATCGTGGCTGGTAGCAAAACCGGAGAAGAGGTGCTCTGGTCGAAGGTTGAAGAGGTGCTGGGAGAGGGGAGTCAGGGAGAAGGGAGTGTGCAAGCTCTGGTGGGAGAGGGGAGTCAGAGAGGGGAGTGTGCAAGCTCTGGACAGAAGGTAGGTGCTTGGTCACACTGGCTAGGATCTCTGGAGCTATCAGCTAAAGCAGCTGCTGTCTGGCTGGAGGCTGGAGCTGTCGGCTGGGAGTGGCCGTCGGGCTGAAGGTGATGGGTCTGGAGCTGTCGGCTGGGGCAGCTGCTGTTGGCTGGAGGCGATGGGTCTGGAGCTGTTGCAGTGGCTTCCTCCTCTCTGTAGGGTCGAGCTGATGTGTCTGAGTGGCTTCCTCCTCTCAGCAGCAACGAGCTGATGTGTGTGTCCGTGTGTCTGTGTGTGTCTGTCTGAGTCTCTCGAACAGGGCCCTATATAGGGATTTTGGTGGGAGGTGCACCAGAGCAACCCCAACGCCATTGGCTCTTTGCCCATAGAACAGGGCGACCTTTAAGCCTATTGGCTCTTCCCCGGGGAAAAGAAACATCCTGCTGAGAATGAAACAAGGTTGCTTCTCTCAGGATGTGGAAAACTCTGGGGGGGGGGGAGGGTAGCCCATCTATCATTACTGTTAAAGTCATTTGTTGTTTTAAGACTCCTTGTGATTCCTGGAGATATAGGGCCATAAATGTCTGATAAATTAATAATGTTGAGAGTTTAGCTTTTATATGACTCCTGTATTCGCAACAAGGCAAGCATAAATATTTCACCGTAATGGACTCTAGCGGTCCGGGGGAGAGGCGTTTCCCAGTTCTGTGTCCCCACAGAGTGGCGCTTCTGGCCTCATTTCTATCCACATCACAAAGAAAGAAACAAACAAAACTCCACACCTTCCACTCTCCCTCCAGCTGATGCTCTGAAGACACAGACAGTCTTGTCCAAGGCCATGTCTCTGATCATGTGGGGGGCTCAGGGTTTTGGAGTTGTGCCCCTGCGTCCTGGCTGAGCGCTATCCGCGATGGTTTCAGGGCGCATGTCTTTTTGTGGTACCACTTATGGACCTAAAAAGTGAAGTGTGGAGGGTGAATGAAGTGAGGAGAAACAAGCAACGTAGAAGGTGCATTTTAAATAAGGTTTTACGATCACTGAAGATACACTGCCCCTTATTTATGGAAGGATCTTCAACAATTCCCGGCGTATCTCTGCCTCTCTTCAGCCCTCATAAAACATTTCCCATTGGTTCTGACCTGGTTGACTCTGAGTTTCTCATACTAATGGGGAAAACCGAAAAGTTTAAAAGACTGACTGTCACAACAACTCCCCAGACCTCACTTTGGTCATTAGCTTAATCTCTGCCTCTGACCTCTGACCTTTTCTGTGGGTTGTTGATTCAGCAGCAAACACCAGCTCCCTGGGATTTCATGCCCTTCCTCTTCATGTAATCATGTTAATAGTAATAAGTCAGCAACGGATATTTGTATCGTGCTTTGGTGTTGAATACATTTTCATGTTATCTCGAAAGCTGAGTGTGCGACGCCCAAGAGAACTGTCTGGAAATACTGGTCTTGCTGTCCTTGGACTGTGGCTGTGGTTGGCTCTCCCTGCCACTCTGCTGGTGCCATCTCCCTGAAGTCCCGTCAGGATTGCATCACCCCTGTGCTCAAAAACCCCCAGTGACTCGCCATCGGGAAGTGAAAATATCTAGGCCAAATTCCTTAGCCTGCCACTTAAAATTTCCCAAATTGAAAGCATATCAAGCCTGCCATTCCCGCTCAGCCTTCCATGATCCTTCTACATGAACTTAGCTCCAACCAGCCCACTGTGCCCTTTCCAGGCTAGTCTGGCTCTCACTTTTCTCTTTGCGTAGAACCAGTTCCTTTACTGCTTTCCCAGTAAAGCACCGTCTAACCTGCAAGGTCTAGCAGACCGTCTACTCCACGGCACTTTCTCTGATGACAACACAGGCCTTTCTCTAACTTCCTTTACCACACTGTTCGTGGGACCTCTGTTTCTGATTTTAAAACTGGCTGACTTTAAAGCCACTTTCCTAACTATTTCTGTGGGCATGTGACTGATTGGGACCCTACTTGCTGGAACAGACAGGAGCCCCTCGCTTGTGGCTTTGCCTGGCAGGAGCAGAAACCTGCTGCTGCCTGGGACATCCTATTTGGCTTCTGGCTGGAAGGAGCCATCCTGCGGCTCCCAGAGTTTCACCCAGGCCCTCCAGCTTCCCATGGCGACGGGCATTTTCTCTTTCTCCTTAGCTCTAAAAGAAACTCCAAATAACGTCTGGCCTTTAGGAGACGTTCTGGGTAGAAGAACTCTGCTAGCTCTCCCCTGTGCTTGCTTCTCCCCTAGGGAGATCAGTGACCAGGGACCTCTCTGGGCCACACAGGACTAGGCCCATGTCACTGAACCCCTCTAAGGCCTTGGGGGTGTAATGGCTCCGTTGAATAAAAGGCCCCCAGCTTTTTTTTTTTCTCTTTAATTTCCTGTTAACCCCCTTCCTCCATTCTAGCTTCCTCAGGCTGAGAATGGAAACCAAAAACCTGCTCTGCCTGGCTCAGGCCAAGGCCAATAATCCGCCATTGTAACCTCTCTGGCTAGCACAGTCTGGCTCAATCTGGCTTTTTTTCCCCTGTAAATTCTAAACTTCCTAAAGGATGGGCCAGGTATAGGCAGGCTAGCTGCCTTCCCAGTTTTGGTCAAACAGCAGTTAAGTTCATTTCTCCTTTTCATATGTAACTTTTCCCCACTTCTGTTGTGGGCAGGCCCCTCCATCTAGCCTGTTGGACCCACAGCAGGGGTGTGGCCGGGGGTATTGATGACAAGGGGGTACCAGCAAGAAAGGGCTCTGTTAGCAATTCTCTAATCTTATTCTGTGGTCTTACTGTTCACGGATTTGGTACTGATACAGGTTCACTTAGAGTGGACGCAGCAAAGCCAGAGTTTGGAGTAAAACCTGATTCCCCACTTCTGTTGCAGGTTGCAGCCCACATAAGGTTAAAGGTTGGACAACCAGAAAATATTCCAGCTCTTAAAGCTGGGCCTTGCCCTCCAGTGTGGCAGTAGACTCCACTAATTCAAGGTCGAACTCTTTCTGAGTTTGAAAAATAAAGCCCACAGACCAAAAAGAGTGACTGTAAAGGAGGATTTATTGAAGAACAGAAATAGACTTTTGAGAACTTAGAAAGGTAACAGGTTTTCGCTGCATGGACTGGCTTACAGGTCTATATAGCACTTAGCTCACTGCTATTGGTTCAAATTTATGCTAATTAGGGTTGGGAAACGTACTAACACTATTGGTCAATTCTTGAGCCTCACATTTCATTTAAGTCTGCCCCACCGCCGTTTTCTCGTGGCAGGTCAGGAGGCGGGAGGTAGAGGTCCTGGGATGGGGCGGTATCACTGTGTGGAGCGGGCCTCTTCAGTGCCCAGCCCTGGTGGCTGAAGAGTGACAAGTTGGTGCGCCTTGGCTGCTCGTGGCGCTGCGCTGGCTGGCCGTGCGGGCATGGCGGGCTGTGGGCTCTGACCCACCCTGGCCACCACTCCGCTGCCTTTCTCAGCAAGGACCAGCAGGCCGGCTGTGCAGCTTGGCAGCAGGGGAGCGTGTCACCAGAGTCCTATGGAGGGAGGCAGAGCCGCAGTCACCCAGCCGCTCGCACAGGTTCTGCACGTGCCTTGGAGTGAGGCAGTGGCCGGCCTGCAGCTGCTCTGTCCACTGGTTTCTCCCTCAGCTTCTCTGGCTCTTGGGACATTTTTGTGGTCGTGCAGGGCTTTGGCTACAGAAGGACACTCAGGTGTCGGGGTTATGTGGTAGAAGGGCCTGGCTTCCATGTCTGAGGACTGCTGCACCACACGTGGGGACATCAATTATCTGTGTCACAACAACTGCAAGGAAACATCCCTGCATGTGAAGGAGGCAGAGGGCAGGACGGAGGCCAGCCAGGAAGACGCGAGCCAGGCCGCGAAGACCTGCCACCCCTGGCGGCCTGGCCCAGGCCTGGTGCGGACGCCTGCGCCACCCAGAACAGACGCACTCAGCGTTCACCCTTCCCGGCCTCTACCTCCCGAAGGCGGGTTGCAGGAGCCACGTGAGCACACGGACATGCGCGGAGCAGACCGGAGGGGAGGCAGGCTCAAGGGTCAGCCAATAGCGTTAGTACCTTTCCAAGCCCTAATTAGCATAAGTTTGGACCAATAGCGTTGGTTCTTTTTCAAACCCCTATTAGCATAACCTTGGGCCAATAGCGTTAGCCCAAGTGCTATATAAACTCCTAGCCAGCAGGAATTTGTTGTTAGGAGCTCAGTCCAAGCTGCGGGGTGCTTGTTTTTGTGCTTATGTTTCAAATTGTGTTTCTTTCCCTTCCCTCTTTCTCTGACCGTGGAGGAAAGTTGATGGAGCGGTGCCGGGGTGTGGTGGACGTGAGGGTTACTTCTCCACGCCGTCCCGTCCGTGGGGCTCCTACAGTGTGGGCTGCAGTGCTGTGAAAAGCCCCAGTGTGTGGAGAGACGGCGACGCCCGTGGAGCTGCAGCGCTGGAGAGCGCACCCGGGCTGGGGGAGCTGCAGCACTGCGAGGCTGACAGCCTCCAGGGTCGGAGCAGCTGCAGTGCTGTGAGCTGCCACGCTGAAGGGCTGCAGCGTGCGGCCAGGCTGAGAGCTGTAAGGCCCGGAGAGCTGCCGCAGAGCAGCCATTGGCGAAGAGTGGGTGAACAGTAGCCAAGAACTTCCCGATAATGCCAGTAGGCATCCCTGCTGTGATTAGCTGCCCCTAGAACAGCCTGTCCTGGCCTAGAGGCCTGTAGCTTGCGCAGTCCCCACCCACCAGCCCAGGAAGAGGATGGGCTTTGTTTCAAACTTTAGTTTTGCAACTGTTGAGTTTTTTATTTTCTAGTGTAAGGCATCAGACGATAGCTTCACTTTTCTGTCGCCAGCTCCTGAAAACCAGACTCCTGACTCCAGTGATGGACTATTCTAACTGCTTCATGTAGGTGGAGTCTTAGGGTTTTTTTTGTTTATTTGTTGTTAGTGATTGTCTGGTTTTCTCTTGGCCAGGGTTCTCAAGTTCCATCCATGCTGTAGCATGTGAGCATGTTCTTCCTTTTCAAAGCTGAGTGCGATTCCACCCGGTTCTACAGACGTGCGTGCACCACACTACACATCACATGATATGCCTTCGTTCATTCTTTCAGTGGGCAATTGTATTGCTTTCACCTTTTAGCTGCTGTGAGTTGTGCTGTTGCGAACCTGGGTGTGTATCTCTTGAGACCCCGTCAGTTCTTCTAGGTGTTAACTCCAAGGCAGCATTGTTGGATCACGTGATCCTTGTTCGTTTTCTGAGGAAGTTGTAAAGTGTTTCCACACTAGTTGCCTCACTTTACATTCCCACCAACAGTGCAGGAAAGTCCCGTTTTTCTAGCAATTCTTTTCTTTTTTCTTCTTGGTGCTAGAGATGGAACCCAGGGCCACCAGCATTTCTCCATGATTATGGTGTTGAGCATGTCTAGGGACACCTGTCTTGTCTTTGGAGAAAGGTTTGTGTCCTTTGCCCTTTTTTGGATTGAGTGGCAGGTTTGGCTGCTGAGTTGGCCCGGCTCACTGTCACGCTCTGCATTGTGAAGGGCGAGGGCTCCCCACCAAGCAGTCAGCGAAGGCGCCTGCAGCTGCCTGGGTGTTGCCGCTGACTCTTCCCAACCAGAAGCCACCAGCTAACCTCTAGCCACTGAAATGTGTCTTTGCTTCTGTGTCCAGCCCGCGGAGGTGGCTGCCTGGCTGCCGCAGCAGAACCCTGAACTTCTGGTTCCCGTTGCTGCCCGGCTCATAAGTTGTTCTTTGCTCCAGCAAGCCTGCTGTGTTTGCTTTGTCTAAAGGCTTTCTTTGAATAGCCCGCCCGCCACATGATTGAATATGGCTCTTGGGCTTCTCCTGGTCTTCCATTCATCCTAAACACCCTTGGCAACCCAGGTTTTCTCATGTGACGTGCTTTCCAGAATTGCCAGCAGTGTGGTTCCCTCTCCCTCTGTGTGGTAGCTGCAGAACAGAACGCAGCCCTGCCCTCTGTGTTCGGTAGCACCACCCCTTGCCGCTCCGCCCTGGCCACTCTCCACCAGTGCCAAGGCTGTTGGGCCTTTTCGTTGGTCATGCTGGTGACACAGAGGCCTGGGTTTTCTTTACCTATTGCTATTAAGCAAGGTTTCCATATCCTGTATCTGTGTGGTTAACCTAAAAACAAAACAACAGAACAAAACAAAAAAACTTTAAGCCCATGGGATGATTTTTGAATGAAATCATGCCCCATAGGGCATTATCAAGCCTTCCCAGCAGGTGCCATGTGACATCTCCCAGTCTCCTCATGCATCAACACAGATCTCCACCAGGACACAGATGAGGCCCTGAGAGTTGCAACCACCAGAAGCCACTTTCCTGGGAATGAGAGGCATTTTCTGCATTAAATCCCAGTTAACTAGAAAAATGAAACTTCTTGGACCTTCCTGCCTCTGCCCCTTCTGATGAGCTGAAATCCACAGCTTTGTTATTTCAGGTTTTAAGAAGTCTTATGTGAATGTCCCTAGTTTTGAGCCATAATACACCAGGTGCGGGGGGGGAGGTTTGATGATTTATCCAGAAAATTGCCTTTTTTTGGTTTCTGGTTGATGGACAGAGTCCTCTCCAGCCCCTGGTCTGAGAGGTCAGGCGTGGCGCCTTAACGGTTTGCATTTCTGGGAGATTTTGGTGCTTGCGTTTTGAGGTGTCTTTCTCAATAATTGTGGGTTAAGTACTCAGATCTCTGTAGGAGATTGAGGAGAGAGAAAATCCCCTGCCTTGTTTTTTCTTCCTCCTCACACCGTGTATTCAGGTGGGAAAGAGACCTTGTGGGTAGCAGGTGCAGGATTCAGGGAGGAAGAATCACCTGGATCCCTGGGAGAGGCTTTGGGACTGGATTGCTGATCCGGCACACGTGGCCCTGGGATGCGGTGGCAGGGCAAGCCCTGGCCTGGGCCTCTGCGCCTGCCGGTGTGCGGGGCCGACCTACTGTAGTGAGAGCCCTGTAAGCCCCATAACTAGTCGCCAGTGCCCCCAACACAGGCTGGGCCTAGGAGCCTGCATCCCCATCCTGCAGCTCTGTAGCCTGCTTGGTCCACGCTGCACCGCCTCGGGTGGAGCACTAGGTGGCAGCAAAAAACCCGCCTCACCCACGCTGCGTCCAGGATGCCGCAGACCAAAACAAAACAAAACAAAAAACAGTGATACTGCAGATTTTCCTTTTAGAGAAAGCACTACCCATGCAAAAGTAGCAGCCAGGGTGGCAAGTCAGGACCAGAGCTGCCTTATGTGTAGGATGGGGAAAAAAGTCAAAACACCAACCAACAAAAACACTTCAACCATCCTTTATGCAGCTTCTTCGAGGAGACTGTCATGTTGTTTGGTTCTGGAACTTTGGAGCTTGACAGTTCCCTGTTGGAAGGGTGTGCAAGGAAACAGCCGTGTGTGTTTTGTGTGTGTGTGTGTGTGGGGGGGATAGTCCTGGGAATCACATCCTGGGCTGCACTGCCACTGAGCCACATCCCCAGCCTTTTTCTTTTATTTTGAGAGTCTTGCTAAGTTGCCTGCTGTTCTTGAACTTGAGATCCTCTTGCTTCGGCCTCTCCAGTATCTGGGACTACAGGTGTGGGCCACCACGGCCCAGCCAGAGCTTGTGGTTTTCTGAGGTCCCCTCTGGCTGCTTGGAGTGAAAATGTGACGATTTCAAACACTGCTGGCTCTGGAGGAGGTGGTCCTACGTGGTGTACAAGTTCTGATCTGTGACCAGGGCCTGCAAAAGTCAGTGAGTGTCTTGTAGATAATGTGTGCACCCCAGACGGGCTCAAGGTGGGCCCGTGGGGAAGCTATCCAACAGAAGGATCATCAAGGGAGGAGGGATCCATCTGCTGCTAAGGCAGTCTCTGAAGGCTGATGACTGAGCCTGGTGGAGGACACAACCCTGTGACGTTGCTGCGTCCCACAGGAAGAAAGGAGATGAGCGGGAGATGGGCAGAGGGTCTGGTCTGTTAGGGCCTTAGTCCCATCTCCAGAAACACAGCACCGTGAAACCAGCAGAGCCCAGGAGGTCAGTAAACCCCACCCTCCACTCCCTGCCACAGAAGCTGCTGCTTCAACAGGGCTTGGTTTTAGGGTGCCGTGGAATGTAGAAGTCCTTTAAGAAGCAACCCATTTCTGCAGAGGTGGTTATGCTTGAAAGAGTGGTCTTGCTGAAGCTTGAGTTTTCCAGCTTGTCTGATAGCTATTTATGGAGCTCCAGTGGCCCCGAGGACACAGGACAAATGGCCAGGGAGGGGAAGCCCTCGTCGGAGCCACCTCTGACAGATTACCTCCCCCCCCCCCCCCCCCCCCCCCCCCCCCCCCCCCCCCCCCCCCCCCCCCCCCCCCCGCTCTTCATCTGAGTAGTCCTGAATTTCAAGGGCAGTAGAGAGCGGTCAAGTGCACAGTTGATAAGAGACTGGCTCTGTGTTGGCTTCCTCACGTTTCAAGGTCTTCCTGTGACGCAGTGAGAGGGGAGTGTGGTCCTCTCACCCCTGTCCTCTCTCCTGAGCCTGGGCAGTGGGGTGACAGGAAGCCCAGTGCTGTCCTGGAGAGCAGACTGCTCAGCCCCAGGGTGCACCCTTGGCCTGCCTTTCTGGCATTCGAAGTCTCCTGCAATCCCTGCTCCTTCAGGAAGCCTTTGACTAAGGGACGAGAGTTGGTTAGTCATCAGTCTCCTAAATTCATGCACCAAAATTCATGTCTGCTTACAACGTGGAGGATTTCCTGGTGAATCTGGGCATGCACGCGAGGTTGCTCAGAGTTTGCATTTCCTCTGTGCTCCTGGAACCGCCACGTCCTCTCCTGCATTCCTGTTTGCCCAAAGGCAGGCAGGCGGGGAGCTTGAGGGGTGGGTGTTGAGTCAATCAACACAATGTCTAAAAATATGGGCATGGTGCTTTACGACTTGGGTTTCAGACCTGATTTGGCCTCTGCCATGGCGAACCCAGGCTCCTGTCTAGTATCCTGCAGCCGCTGGGGCGTCATGCGGCTGCCCAGGCCCGAGCTCTCAGGGAGGGATGTTGCGCTTCTTCATCCAGACCTGGCTGGAGCTGCGGCGGGAGCCCCTCTCTCCTCTGAGGCCCGAGGCCCCGAGTGCCAGCCGCCCACCTCCTGCCTTCCCTCCTGCAGTGTGGCTCAGAACGGGAAGCGACTCTCCCTGCCTCACTCTGCCTGAGAGGGCTCAAGGCCGGTGCTGGCCTCTCTAGCTAGAGCCACCCTGATCCTTGCTATATGCTGTCTCAGGGGGCATGTGTTTGGTGGGAGAAGACCTCTGTGAGCCAGTGCAGGCACCCCTCTCTCATCCTGAGGCCCCCCGCGTCCTGCACGTTGCTCTTCCCTGGTGGTACAACCAAGAGGGGCCCCTCTGTTCTGTGACTTTCTGGAAGGGAAGAAGAGCTTGCTGCCCAGTGTGAGACTAGCCTGGGGAGGAGGCTGGCCGTGCTGAAGGCGCTGGAGGCCTCTGCAGAAGCAGCGCGGGGCTGGACGCTCGGCTTCGCTTCTGTGGAGACACGAGGTCCTGTAATGGCCGGGCTTCCAGGAGGGACCAGGCTTGGGCAGCAGAGGGTGCTGCCGGGGCGTCTGCTACGGGGCAGCTGCTCTCTGGGACACGGATCTTCCCTGGGTAGCCTCACCCTCCAGGAGTCACACAAAATGACCACTTAAACCTCATGCCACAGAAATACAGCAGTGTGGAGAAGCGTGGAGGTTTCTCACAAAACTAAAAGCAGATGATCCAGCCACCGCCCCTGGGGATCTCCAAGGAAACGGAAGTCGGCACCTCCAGGAGGCATCTGCGCTCCCCCTTCTTCCCAGCACTATCAGCGATAACCAAGGTCAGCCTAAATGTCCCTCGATGGATGAGAGGAGAGAGAAAATACGGGTGTGTGTGCTGTGGCGACCCTGCGCTGTGCCACACTGAAGATCGTCCTGGAGGGCTCTGTGCCAAGTGACGTGGGCCAGACCCAGGAAGGCCAATGTCGGTCTCACAGGGAGACGCTGACAGCGTCAACCTCACAGGAGTAGGGGGTGCAGTGGTGGCTGCCAGGAGGGGCAGGGGAGGCTATGAAGGACATGAAGCTGTAGTGATGCAGGAGTTCTGGAGAGCCACCTGGGAAACCGCGTCTTTGGTGGACGATATTGTGTCCTTGTGATTTGCCAAGAAGGCAGAGCTTATGCTAAGCTCTCATTACACACACAGCAAGGTGTCACAATCCAGGAGTGGGATGAAACTTCAGGAGGTGCTGGGTAGGTCTGTGACCCTGACGGTGGGATGGTGTCACGATGTGTGCTTACCTCGCAACTCTCTGAGATGTGCAGCTTTCTGTATGTCAAGCTATACCTCAATTAAAGAAAAAAAAAACATCATGGGGACTTTATCCCAAAGAACTTCATTGTCTCTTCCCTTCCTCAGCAATATATCTTTTCTTTCTGTAAAAAATGTACTTCTGAAATGGCAAAGAAGGTATAATAGGATTAAAGTAGATTTAATAAAATTATACATGTTTTTAGTTCTCTCACTTTGTCTGATATATATGGATTTAATGGCAATCGATCTTTGTATCTTACAGTGTGCTTTCATTTGATCTTGTATCGAGCAGGCCCCACATTGTCACAGCCTGCCCCATGACTTGGTGTCTGTGTGACGTTCTGTCTTGTTTCACGTAGTGTAGGTTGGGTTGTTGGGCCTACTGCCTCTCTGGGTAGTGCTCTGCCACCTGACTGCTGTGTGGACCGGCTGTGACCCTGCCTTGTAATTAGGAGTCCAGGCTCAGCCAATGGCGAGTGGCCAGCCATCCAAACCATGCCCAGGGAGGAGGGAGCGAGCTACGTCCAGGTCCAGTCGCAGTCTCCAGGCCTCCTTGCCCTGTGCTTCACTTCCCTTTCTCTGGCTACAAATACGACCTTCCCACACGGCCATTTTTGGCCCAGACTGTTACCCAATTCTAGATTGGCAAATAGAGTCAATTAGAGCTACACGATCAGCATTACTTTCAATTTTCTCTTTTAGAACTACTACTGTCTATTAAATTCTCAAATAAGATTGTTGGACTTACTTTTCTACAGGTATTTGAGTACATCCTGGGACTTTGCAAGGTGTGCAAGGACTTTGACATTTATGCTACAAAGAATACTCTTGTGCCTGTATGTATTACATACATATGCCCCTATATATTTTATTTAAGCATATCTGTATTTATATATAACTTTTTTCTGTCCTCCTTATTTCTTCAGGGTAAGTTCCTTGGAGTGAAATGAATGGATTGAAGATGTAAATTTGTTATTGACCCTTGCTTTGCATTAACAATCCAAAATAATTGTACTGGTTTATCTCGTGATGAGCCGCGAACCATCACACTAGTTTTGCTGTATGTTCAACATTATTACAATTTTTACCATTTTCCAAAGGTGTCATTTCATTTCCCACAAAAATCTTAAAAATGGCTGGGGAGAACAGTTAGTTTACTGCCCTGAAGTGGCTGTTGTCAGGTGACAGTCACATAAGGGCAGTGGCAGTGGAGTTTTAATTAGGTAACACACTGTTTTATTATTTCCTTTTTGCTGTTTCCCCCTAGTTGAGGGGAAACATTCAGTCATTGACTCAGCCATTGAGGTCCATCAAGTTCCCTGAAGACACAAAGGCAGGGGTCGACAGCTGCTGGGAGACTGGAGGGTGGTGGTCTGCAGTTGAACAGTGACTCAAAACAGACCACACCTGAGTCAGGGAGGAGCCAGGTCTGGGAGGAGCCAGGTCAGGGAGGAGCCTGGTCTGGGAGGAGCCTGATCTGGGAGGAGCCAGGTCTGGCAGGAGCCTGATCTGGGAGGAGCCAGGTCTGGGAGGAGCCAGGTCTGGGAGGAGCCAGGTCAGGGAGGAGCCAGGTCTGGGAGGAGCCTGGTCTGGGAGGAGCCAGGTCTGGCAGGAGCCTGGTCTGGGAGGAGCCAGGTCTGGCAGGAGCCAGGTCTGGGAGGAGCCTGTTTTGGCAGGAGCCAGGTCAGGGAGGAGCCTGTTCTGGGAGGAGCCAGGTCTGGGAGGAGCCAGGTCAGGGAGGAGCCTGTTTGGCAGGAGCCAGGTCTGGCAGGAGCCAGGTCAGGGAGGAGACAGGTCAGGGAGGAGCCAGGTCTGGGAGGAGCCAGGTCTGGGAGGAGCCAGGTCAGGGAGGAGCCTGTTCTGGCAGGAGCCAGGTCTGGCAGGAGCCAGGTCAGGGAGGAGCCAGGTCAGGGAGGAGCCAGGTTAGGAGGAGCCTGTTCTGGAGGAGCCAGGTCTGGGAGGAGCCAGGTTAGGGAGGAGCCAGGTTCTGGGAGGAGCCAGGTCTGGGAGGAGCCAGGTCAGGGAGGAGCCAGGTCTGGGAGGAGCCAGGTCAGGGAGGAGCCTGTTCTGGGCAGGAGCCAGGTCTGGGCAGGAGCCTGTTCTGGCAGGAGACAGGTCTGGAGGAGCCAGGAGGAGCCTGGGAGGAGCCAGGTCTGGGAGGAGCCTGTTCTGGCAGGAGCCAGGTCTGGCAGGAGCCAGGTCAGGGAGGAGCCAGGTCTGGCAGGAGCATGCCAGTTTACCGGTCTCCCACCCTAACATCCAGGGTACTGCCTGCTGCAGGAACTCTGAAGGGAGACATCAGACTTCCTATTTAGGGAAGAGCAAAACAGGACATGGAGCCAGGAAAGAGGGACCTCTAAAAAGTGCTGTGTGCAGTAGGTGGGGTTTTGAAATCTTGTGTGGACCCAGAAATCCTCAGTGAGTAGACAAGTTGGTTCAAGATTTACAAACAAACCTGCGAATCTCCTGTTACCTTTTCCACGCTTTATCCCCCAGGGCGCCCCACACAGTTTAGAGCAAGGTCCTTTCTCCAGAAGGGAGAATGGAAAGCAGAGGTCACCGCTCTCCACCCTGGCGAGGCGCTGGGGAGCCCTGCTTGAGAAGCATGTAGAGATGACTTTGGGGCTTTGCACGTAACAGCAGGAGCTTCAGGCAGATAAGCTATGGATACGAAGCATTAAAAAACCCTCTTCTATAGTATAATTTAAGGTCTGGTATAGTGATGCCACCTGCTTCACTCCTCTTGCTAAGGATTGCTTTAGCTATTCTGGGTCTCTTATTTTTCCAGATGAATTTCACGACTGCTTTTTCTATTTCTATGAGGAATGTCATTGGGATTTTGATTGGCATTGCATTAAATCTGTATAGTGTTTTTGGTAGTACGGTCATTTTGACAATATTAGTTCTGCCTATTCAAGAACAAGGTAGATCTTTCCATCTTCTAAGGTCTTCCATAATTTCTTTCTTTAGTGTTCTGTAGTTTTCATTATAGAGGTCTTTCACGTCTTTGGTTAAGTTGATTCCCAAGTATTTTATTTTATTTTTTTGATGGTATTATAAACCGGTTAGTTTTCCTCATTTCCCTTTCAGAGGATTTGTCACTGATATATAGAAATGCCTTAGATTTATGGGTGTTAATTTTGTATCCTACTACTTTGCTGAATTCATATATGAGTTCTAGAAGTTTTCTGGTGGAAGTTTTTGGGTCTTCTAGGTATAAAATCATATTGTCAGCAAATAATGAAAATTGAGTTCTACTTTACCTATCTGTATCCCTTTAATTTCTTTCATCTGTCTTATTGCTCTGGCCAGCGTTTCAATTACTATTTTAAATAGAAGTGGTGAAAGAGGGCATCCCTGTTTTGTTTCAGATTTTAGAGGGAATGCTTTCAATTTTTCTCCATTTAGAATAATGTTGGCCTGGGGATTAGCATATATAGCTTTTATGATGTTGGGATATGTTCCTGTTATACCTAGTTTTTTTCTAGTGTTTTGAACATGAAGGGGTGCTGTATTTTGTCAAATGCTTTTTATGCACCTATTGAAATAATCATATGGTTCTTATCTTTAAGTCTATTGATGTGATGAATTACATTTATTGATTTCTGTATGTTGAACCATCCTCGCATCCCTGGAATGACAGAGCAATAGTACCAAAAACAGCATGGTATTGGCACCAAAATAGGCTGGTAGACCAATGGTACAGAATAGAGGACACAGAGACTAACGCCTATAATTTCAGTTATCTTATATTAGACAAAGGTGCCAAAAATGTACATTGGAGAAAAGATAGCCTCTTCAACAAATGGTGCTGGGAAAACTGGAAATCCATACGCAACAAAATGAAATTAAACCTCTATCTATCACCATGCATAAAATTCAACTCAAAGTGAATCAAGGATCTAGGAATTAGACCAGAGACACTACACCTAATAGAAGGAAAAGTAAACTCTAATCGCCAACATGTTGGATTAGGCCCCAAATTTCTTAATAAGACTCCTGTAGCACAAGAATTAATATCAAGAATCAACAAATGGGATAGATTCAAATTACAAAGCTTCTTCTCAGCAAAAGAAACAATCAGTGAGGTGAATAGAGAACCTACTAATTGGGAACAAATTTTTACCACACGCACATCAGATAGAGCACTAATCTCTAGAATATATAAAGAACTCAAAAATCTTAACACCAAAAAAAAAACCCCAAAAAACAAAAAAACAAGTAACCTAATCAATAAATGGGCCAAGGAACTGAACAGACACTTCTCAGAAGAAGATATACAATCAATTAACAAATACTTGAAAAAATGTTCAACATCTCTGGCAATTAGAGAAATGCAAATCAAAACCACTCTAAGATTTCATCTCACACCAGTCAGAATGGCAGCTATTAAGAACACAAACAACAATAAATGTTGGCGAGGATGTGGAGAAAAAGGCATGCTCATACATTGTTGGTGGGACTGCAAAATGGTGCAGCCAATATGAAAAGCAGTATGGAGATTCCTTGGAAAACTTGGAATGGAACCACCTTATGACCCAGCCATCCCACTCTTCGGTCTATATCCAAAGGACTTAAAAACAGCATACTACAGGGACACAGCCACATCAATGTTTACAGCAACACAATTCACAATAGCTAAACTGTGGAACCAACCTAGATGCCCTTCAGTAGATGAATGGATAAAGAAAATGTGGTATATACACACAATGGAGTATTACTCAGCAATAAGAGAGAATAAATTCATGGCATTTGCAGTTAAATGGATGAAGTTAGAAAATACAGTGCTAAGTGAATTTAACCAATCCCAAAAAGCCAAATGCTGAATGTTTTCTCTGATATAAGGAGACCAATTCACAGTGGAGTTGGGATGGGGAGCATAGGACTAGAGGAACACTAGAATGGCCAATGGGGAGGGGGGGGAGGGGAGGGGGTAAAAGAGTGAAGAAAAAAAAGATGGTAGAATGAGATGGATATCATTACCCTAAGTGCATGTATGAAGTCATGAATGGTGTGAATATACTTTGTATACAACCAGAGATACGTAAAAATGTGCTCTATAAATATAATATGAAATGTAATACAAAAAAAAAGAAATGTTTCAGAGAAGGAAAAAAAAAAAAGAAAAACTCTCTTCTGAAGGAGATTGAGTATTTGAAATGCATGCACCAATCACTTCCTACAGGTAGAAAATATGAGAATTTGACATCATTCTACCTTTTAAAATGGGCAGTTGGCAGGTTCAAGGGAATCTGCACGTAGCATGCTGCCATTTCCGCCTGGCCTCTGGAGTGTGTGTGCTGTGCTCTTGGTGGAGACGCGTCTGGCATGGGACAGGAGCTCCCGCGGGCAGATGTCCCAGCCCTGCTGAACACAGGCCCCTTTCTCAGCCGCAGGGCAGTTTCCGGTTGAGGCAGAAGACTTGGTTTTGCCCTGTTCAGGAATTTTATCCATGACACAGTCGAAGAGAGAAAGGTTTTGTAATCGAGCAGATGAGACAAAGCTCCGAGGGGATCTAGTAACAATGACAGGACAGAGATTCCAACGCCATTTGGGAGCCTGGAATCAGGATGGGATGAAGAAATGTCAGTTGTCGGAAAAAGCCATTGTCTAAATGTAGACTGAGGACAGCTCGTGGGGAGATCTGGAGTAAGAGCTCAGCTAAGGAGACAGTGAGAATCCAGAGGCATGCAGGGTCTAGAGTAGGGGAGACACTTGCCTGAGTGGGGACCGACATGGGCCAGGCTGGTGTCCCCTGCAGCCTGCCCCTGAGGGCCGTGGTCATAGCAGACCTCCAGGATGGGAGGGGCTGGAGAGCAGCCATGCACAGGACTATGGGGTGCCTACGGAAGAGCAGAGGAGACAATGGGGGTGTGAAAGTCACCTGCAAATCTTGGAGAAGATCTGATGAAGAGCGACACACCAGAGCTGAGTGGCCTCCAAAGCTCGGCCTTCTCAGCCTCACCTGCTCAGCTCACAGGACTTCCTTTTTCTTTACCTCCTTCCGGAAATTGAACCCAGAGGCTCTTTACCACTGAGCTATGCTTCCAGCCCTTTTCATTTTTGTTTTGAGAGAAGGTCTTGGCTAAGTTGTCCAGGTTGGCCTCAGACTTGAGATCCTCCTGCCTCAGCCTCCTGAGGTGCTGGGTCATTGGCATGTGCCACCAGGCCCAGCCAGTGACTCCATTTTAACAGGCCCTCTCTGAGGATCCTACAAAAACTTTAGCCCGTCGGTATTTTCCTTCATTACTACTTTTATCTACTGTGTTTTTCCTCACAGCACAGGTCAGCAACTGAATAACTGTATTTACTTGTTCCCAGGCGATTGTCAAGAGGCAGAAGAGCTCAGTGCATACGGGCCGGGCCGTGGAGTCTGGCCCTGGAGACTGGAGACCAGGACAGAGGCTGGATCTCCTGCTGTAGGCGGAGGAGAGTCCCTGAAGGGTTGCACGCGAGGGCGTCGCATGGTGACGGGCTCTCATGGCGCTCAGTCGCTCAGTGCTCCTCCTTCCCATCCAGCGGAACGCTGCAGAAGCAGGTGGCCCTGCAGAGGGGAGGCGTCCCAGACAGTGCTGGAGCGTCTGTGGAGTCCCCAGCGGGCTGGCCTCGTCCACACTGGGCTGAGTGGGCGTCCACACTGCCTCCTGGCCTGTCTTTGTCTTCAGCACCAACTTCACCTGTTGAGAAGGTGAGCTGGTCCAAGCAGGCCGGACCTGGGGCAGAAGCCAGAACAAGGGGAGGAGGAGATGGACCGAGGACCAGAGCAGGAGGCCGCACACCCGTCCCCCGGGGCCTGAGGTCTGAGGTCCCGCATCTGCCGACAGACCCTTTGGTCTGAATTGTTGGCTGCACTGGTCACACCCATGTGGCTGCCTGGTGTTTGATCCACAGGGTCATCCAAGCTCACCAGAACACACGAGAACCTTCCTGCCCACACGGGCTTCTTACCTGCACTCTGTCTAGGTGCCCCCAGGGCCACCCCGGGGCCCTTGGCCCTCACATCTCCGTGCCTGGGATGAGGGCCGATTGCCGGGGGCTGTGGCTCTCTGCTGCTGGCAGGAGACGGAGACGTGTCCAGGAAGATCGCAGGCTGTGAGTCCTCCAGGGTGGGGTAGCTCTGCTCCTCAGCCTCCTGCTCCATCTCAGCCTGGGACCAGCCGTGAAGGGCAAAGCATCACACCGGGGACAGCCGTGCAGCCAAAAGATTTATTCAACAGCCTTCGTAGCCGGTAGCGAAAACCGGAGAAGAGGTGCTCTGGTCGAAGGTCGAAGAGGTGGGAGAGGGGAGTCAGGGAGAAGGGAGTGTGCAAGCTCTGGTGGGAGAAGGGAGTCAGGGAGAGGGGAGTGTGCAAGCTCTGGACAGAAGGTGGGTGCTTGGTCGCACGGGCTGGGATCTCTGGAGCTGTTGGCTAAAGCAGCTGCTGTCTGGCTGGAGGCTGGAGCTGTCAGCTGGGAGCGGCCGTCGGCTGGAGGCGATGGGTCTGGAGCTGTTGCAGTGGCTTCCTCCTCTCTGCAGCGTCGAGCCGATGTATCTGTCTTCCTCCTCTCAGCAGCGACGAGCCAATGTTGTGTCCGTGTGTCTCTCTCTGTCTGATCTGAGTCTCTCGAACAGGGCCTTATATAGGGATTTCTGGTGGGGGGTGCACTAGAGCAACCCCAACACCATTGGCTCTTTGCCCATAGAACAGGGCGATCTTTAAGCCTATTGGCTCTTGCCTGGGGAAAAGAAACATTCTGCCCGGGGAAGGAACATCCTGTCTGGAACATCTTGTCCGGAGAATGAAACAAGGTTGCTTCTCTTAGGGTGTGGAAAACTCTGAGGGCGGGGGAGGGTAACCTATCTATCAAGCCGCGCTTCTGGGCTGTCGGGGCCAGACCCACCTCAGAGCAGGGAGAAGAGCAGCGAGGCTGCGTCTTGGGTGGACTTTCCCGCACCGCCATTAGATTCTTCTGTTCCTGGGGGAGTCGGGCCCAAACTGGCAGCTCTGGGCTAGTTGGGATAGATGCTGGTGGGTGAGGGAATGGACGCGTCCCTGACATTGGTGTCAAAGAGAAGTTACCAGCCGAGAGAGTTTATTTTAGGTAAAAATTGGCCACGAGAAGTGGACAGGGTCCGCGAGCCAGATGTGGACTTGAATCGGGCAGAAGGCCCCCCAGGACTTGGGGTGGTTTGGTAGATTCTCCTTGTTTGCGTTTTCTTTCAGCTTTGGTTATTTTCAAAGCATCAGTGTCGGGGACAAGGATTCATGGGGGTGAGGAGGGAGCAGGCAGGGGAAGTGCAGTTTGGAATGTGCCGATTCCCCAGGCGAAGGAGCCTCAGGGGCACCAGGAGGTGACTCGTGGTTACTCAGGAAGCAGAGGCATCTCCATGTTTGAAAACTACCCTCCCGCTGGTAAAACAGAACTCCCTAGACGGCACAGCAGCTAACGCCACTCTCTGGACACCTGTGAACTCTCGGGAGGCGATGACCTAGGCAGAGAAGTGCTCATTTAGCCAACCTGCTTCAGCTGAGTGTGAATCAGGGCGAGAGGAAGGTGGAGGGGAAGACGGGCTTCTCCTGAGAGGGCCGGGTTCCTTGTGAGAAGACGATGCTGGAATCAACGAGGGTGGGGTTGGAGCAACAGGTGACGTGGCACGCTGCCGTGGATCCAGGCCCTAAGGGGCCCAGCAGGGGTGGCCGAGGCCCCACGCCGGGAGGGCCAAGAAGGGCTTGGGCCTGAGCTGGGCCTTGCACAGAGGGGACGTCAGAGTTGCAGAGGAATGGCCTCAGGTCGATGAACAGCCAGGCGAAGGAGGGCCAAGCAGGGGCCTGCCGAAGTGGCCTCACGTGACGTCGGGCTTGGGAGCAGCAGGGGCGAGGAGGAGCCCCTGTCCCACCACCCTCCTGGCCAGGATCTAGATTCTGAAGGCCTCGGGGAGCCGCTGGAGACGTCTGGGATGGAGGAGGACGGGGCTGAGTCGCAGAGCTGGGAGAAGCCATGGAGAGCTCGAGAGCCGAGCCCGAGTCCAGGGGCGGACATGGCCCGTCTGGCTGGCTGTCTGGCCACGTGGCCCCCACCACCTCACAGGGGCCTGTGCTTGGGGCACCTCCTGGTTCTGGAGGTGAAGCTCAGTTTCTTGGCTGCTGCTGCTGCTGCTGACCCCCCCGGCCCCACCCCAGTCCCTCTGTTCTAGGTTTGGACATCCTTGGAAGAGAAGCTCCCTCTTGGTGCTAAGTCCAAACCATGATTGTGTTCAGAGTGACTGGGGAGCTGGAAATGAGGCTGAGATTCATTTACAGCTTGGACATTTGTTCCTTCATCGATTATTTATTGAGCACATACTAGGTAATTGGCATTGTGAGACACACAGAGAAGACAACTGGTTGTTTTTGGCTATTGAACATTAGCCTATTAGATACAGCATAGTAAGTGCCACGAGGGAGCTAAAACTGGAGCTGTGGGGGGAGAGGCCAGGAGACCCAGTGTGTGTGTGTGTGTGTGTGTGTGTGTGTGTGTGTGAGTGTGTGGGTCAGGGAGTGGGGAGGGAGCGAGGGAGCAGCAAGATAGGAGCTCCGGGTCTGAAGCCCCATGCCCACCGGGGGCTTGAGGGATGAGGCTGCAAGGTCAGGGGAGCAGATGGTGAGGGCACTTTCAGTCCACTGCAGTCTTGGGCTCTAGGTGGACGGTGGGGAGGAACACACAGAACGCTCGCCGTGCCGGGGGTTCGCATCCTTAAGGAGCCCTAAGGACAGGAACTGCTGTCACCCCACTTTACAGATGAGAGACCAAGACTCAGGGTCACCGGCAGGTCACGGCAAAGTCAGGGTCGAAGTTGGGGAGTCCGGCGGCAGAGCCGGAGCCCTGAGCACGCCCGCCCCTGGGCTGTGTGGCCTCCTCCCAGGCTTCAAGCAGAGAAACAACCAAACAGAGGTCTCAGCAAGGCCTCTGTTGGCCGCAGGAGGGGAGGACCTGGGCCAGGTGGGAGTGGGCTGTGAGGAGCAGCATCCAAGGAAGGCAGGGCTGGAGAAGGCACGGTGGTCAGCTGGAGCCCCAGGGGCTGCTGCGGCCCACTCTGGAGGGGCAGTTGCTCCCCGCCTCCTGGCCCCACCTGGTGTGGACGGGAGCCTCCCGGCCCCGCCTGTGTGGACGGGGCGCCTCCTGGCCCCAATGCTGAGGCTTCTTAGTGGCCGGGGTAGACGCACAGGCAGGTGTCCAGTGAAAGCCACGGCGATGCCGGAGGCGGTGGAAGAGGAGGCTGGACGGAAAGCTCTGGACTGGTCATTCGCAGGACGCAGGAGGGGGTGCAGAGAGCGGGGCTCAGAGCCTGAGGGTCCCTCAGTGGACTCATGGGAGGGAGGCTCAGGAGCATGGGCCCAGTAACGGTGGGGCTGGGGAGAGGCCACGTCAGGGGTGGCCAGGGGAATTCGGGGAGGCAGCCCCCGGGGGGACCGCAGCTGTGCAGGGCAAGGCGTGGTGTCAGGGTGAGCAGCCCCGCCCTCCCAGCCCCCTCTGTGCTTGGCCTCGCGGAGGCTGCCTGGCCCCAGACTCCCACTCCGGTCCTTGGCAGGGCCTCTAGGAGTCACTCAGGGAGGCAGCGGGCCTGGAGAAGACAGGATTCCCGCACCAGGGCTGGCGTGAGCCATCAGCCTGGCTTTGCCCTGCAGGGCCTCGCTTGCTGTTGTGGAAGAGAAGATGAAGGAAAGTGGGCCCGTCGGCTGGGCAGACTCGGGGATCCGGGCCTCCACAGTCACGGCTGAGATCTCCAGCACCTGTCCCAGGGCTGAGCACGCAACTCCTGCTGGGTCACCACACGGAGGGCCGCAGGCAGGCCCCCCCGACCATGCCAGGAAGTCTTTGGAAGTTGGAGTCACAGCTGGGGGTCCCGAGGGGCCGGCAGGAGGGGTCGGTGTGGGGAGTTTCGCATGGAGAGCCAGACTGGGCGAGAGTGGGGGCGGGGACTGTGACTCAGGCCACTTCTGTCCTGGTGGGACGCCTCTGGGACGGCTTCCTTTGACACAGACGCAGGGTGTTTAGGTTGAAAGCTCGTCTTGCAGAAAAGCCCCGGGAGCTGGGGCTGCAGAGGTCCCAGGCTGCGGCTGTGCCCTGCCCCCCGGCTGACTCATTGCTCAGGCAGATTGCGTCTTGCGTGGGAGCCGCTCTGCAGAGCTAGACCTGCTCCTGAGCCTGAAAGAATTACAACCTGCTGGCGGGCATGGTCGTTCTAAATGTTTTTTTTTTTTTTTTTTTTTTTAACAGGATTTTATTTCTATTAGCACTTTATTAGTGAGTTTGTAAGAGGGATTAGCAGGTGCACTGCAGAAAATTCTTTGCTTTTCTCCTTGGTGCATGGTCGGCTGGCTCTGGACCCTAAGCCCTGCAGATGGCCTGGCCTGGCTCTCGTGCCCCCGGGTCTGGGCTGGAACCCTTCTGCAGGCTGCTGCCCTGGACCTAGAGTCTCTGGGTGTCCTCTGCGGCAGATGGCATTGGCCTGGGTGCGGGTGACTTAGCAGCTCCGCCCGAGAGGCGTTCTGGGTCTCTCGTTGTCATCAGGTGCGTCAGCAGAGCTGGCAGCTGCTGCAGGATCCCGGGCAGCAAGCAGGGCAGACTGGTGGGCCTCATCTCCCAGGTGCCCGACCTGTGCAAGGCTGGGCTGGTGGCGGGCTCCCCGCTCTGGCGTGGCACCCTCAGCCTGGTGCCGGCTTTGGTTCTGTTCTGTGGAGGTGCAAGACCTTGGTTTCTAGCCGTCTGCGGGCTGCAAGGCTCTGGTAGTGTGGATACGCACGAGAGCAGGCTCTGGAACAGCTTCTCTGGCTGCTAGGAGGCAGGTGCACAGTGCCCAGCTGGCTTGCTGCCCAGGGCACTTTGTGAGTTTGCTAAGTGCCTGCTGGAGAGGCAGGCCTGCCTCAGGGGCTTCCTTCCAGTTCCTGAAGAATTTGGTGACAGTGCTCAGAACTCAGCTTCCCGTACACAGGAGTCCCGAAGACCTAATGCTGTCCTTAGGAGAACTTACAGGGACCCCTGCATATAAAGAGAGCACTTCGCACATAGTAGATGAGACTTGGGGACTGTCAGGGCTGGGAGCTAGAGAGGCAACAGAGAAGGGGAGGGGGACTGGGAGTGACCTTGACTGGGCCAGCTCCATTCTTGGGTAAGTGGAAACCTGGTTGGGGTCTGGGGTCAGCGTTTTAGTATGGATGGGATGGGAGTGCTGGCAGGGACGATATTTCTTATCATCAGGAGTCTCTATAGAACGCAACTTCTAACACAAAAAATACTTCCTGCTTCTCTAAGTCATGGGTTTGTCAGTCGAAACGAGGCTCTCTCTGTGACAGTGCTAATCAACTGTAAATTACCACGGAAATATTGTGACTAGAAGGATCTTCTACCCATGGAAACCTCAGTTCCCTATCGTGTCCTCAACCTCTCCATCTCAGGGATAGTTGAATTTTCAGAGGGATTCTAGAGAGATTCTAGGCGGGAGGAGCAGGGAGCAGAGAGGCTGGGGACGTGGGATTTCGGCCCCTGACTCCCACAGCTCCTTCCTCCCACCCCTCTTCTTACCTCTGTGAGGTCTGTCACAGGGTGCGGGCCTGTGAGGCTGAGTGACACGAGGCAAGAGTAGCCCTGGGGCCGTGTGATCAGGGGCCAGGCCAGGTGACCAGCCTGGGACTGAGGGCCAAGGGAGGAGGTGGGGCTCTGTCATTCTTTGGTCTCTTCTTCCTCTGTCTGCTGACTAGGAGGAGGCCCAGGAGGCCAGGGGCCTTGAAGAAGAGACCTCCATGAAAATGACTAACATTCAGCAACACAGTTCACCACCCCCGTGCTGGGGTTCACGCAGTCCAGGGGACACCTCGGACCCGCGCTCACCCCAAGGAGGAGAACGGAACCTTCTGGGGGACCATTCAGGCTCACACCCTTCCTTCCTTCCAAAACATTTAACTGATGAAAGCTGCGTATCAAGGGCTGGGGCTGCGGCTTGGCGGTTGAGCACTTGCCTAGCACGTGTGCGCCCTGGGTTCGATCCTCGGTACCACGTAAAAATAAATAAATAAAATAAAGGTATTGAGCCCAACTACAACTAAAAAATAAATATTAAAAAATATGCATATCAAAGTTACTCCTTAATATCAATCAGTGCTCTGTTCCCAGGGAGTGAAATTCCCGTTGCTTCATACAAATCTTAGGAATAAATTGACAACGGTATTGAGGACACGGTGAGTCCCCTTGTGCCCATACAAAGAAACCTCCCCTAGGGCTGCTGGGAACATCCTCCTCCCGTGTCTGCCTAGGAACATGAGCCCCTCCCCAGTGCTGGTGAGCCCACCGCAGCCGTGCAGAAGAGGAGCCAAACTTTCACCTTTTGCAAGGTGGTGGTGAGAGGCGTTTGATTCTTATTTCTCATGATTTAGTGAGAAATGAGGGGAAAGAACTAAGGCAGGCTGCAGTGTGTGTTGGGGGGAGCATGGTCTCCAGGGATACCACCGCGCGGGGCGCTGTGGGGCAGAACAATGAGCAGAAAGTGAATTTCAAGTGCTGTCCTCCCCGTCCCCCTGTGTCCACCACAGCATGCGCGGCAGGCGGGTGGCACCCCGGCACAGCTTCTCTTGGCTGCTGTCCTCCCGGATGCTGATTAACGAATGTGCTCATTTGCTTAAAAATACTAATTGAGCAACAACTGGTCTCATAGCAAGTGCGTGGCTTCTACTGAAAAGTCACCCCAACCACAAGGCTTCCTCCTGCATCGGCTTCCAGGAATCCCATCACAATAGTTAGAGTGTGTAACGGTTCCGCAAGGCCCCGAGGGCTGTGACGGTGGTGGCAGGAGGCCTGGGAGCCAGGATGGACACCAGCGAGCTTGAGCCTGTCCAAGGAGAGGGCATGGCCAGGCAAGTGGCAGGGAGGAGAGGGCACTGACTCAGGGCTGCAGACTCCAGTAGCGGGAGAAGGGGGCCTTCCTCCGAGGTGGGTGAGAGAGCGGGACGTGAGAAGAGGAGGCCGCCACCTTGGGCTTAGCAGCCCCGGAGAGTTTCTGGAGGGGCCTGCAGAGCCCACTGGCAAGAGGTCAGGTGAGGGGTAGACTTGGGCAACAGCTGCCAAACGCGACAGCTGCCACACTGGAGGTGTTGGGTCCAGGTGGGGCCCATGGGTCTAGGCCGGAGCCTTGGGGCGCCTTGGGGGGCGTGGCCACGGGGGTCTATCCTTGGGCCTAGCCTTGGGGGGTGTGGGCCATGGGGTCTATCCTTAACCTTGCCTTGGGGCGTGGCACGGGGTCTAGCCTTAACCTTGCCTTGGGGCGTGGCCACGGGGTCGGGGTCTATCCTTGGGCCTAGCCTTGGGGCATGGCCACGGGGTCTATCCTTGGGCCTTGCCTTTGGGCGTGGCCACGGGGTCTATCCTTGGGCCTAGCCTTGGGGCGTGGCCATGGGGTCTATCCTTAACCTTGCCTTGGGGCGTGGCCACGGGGTCTATCCTTGGGCCTAGCCTTGGGGTGTGGCCATGGGGTCTATCCTTAACCTTGCCTTGGGGCGTGGCCACGGGGGTCTATTCTTGGGCCTAGCCTTGGGGCGTGGCCACGGGGTCTATCCTTGGGCCTAGCCTTGGGGCGTGGCCATGGGGGTCTATCCTGGGGCCTTGCCTTGGGGCGTGGCCACGGGGTCTATCCTTGGGCCTTGCCTTGGGGCGTGGCCACGGGGTCTATCCTTGGGCCTTGCCTTTGGGCGTGGCCACGGGGTCTATCCTTGGGCCTAGCCTTGGGGCATGGCCACGGGATCTATCCTTGGGGCTTGGGGCGTGGCCACGGGGTCTATCCTTGGGTCTATCTAGCCTTGGGGTGTGGCCATGGGGTCTATCCTTGGGCCTGGCCTTGGGGCGTGGCCATGGGGGTCTATCCTTAACCTTGCCTTGGGGCGTGGCCACGGGATCTATCCTTGGGCCTAGCCTTGGGGCGTGGCTCGCTCACCTCACTCTATCCTAGGTCTGTCAGCCACCCTGAAGATAATTTCCCAATATCTTCCAGAAAATTGTCAAGATGATGGTGCCAGCCCAGCGCACAGGGACTAGGAGCGGAGCCCGCCCGCCCCGGTGGTGGCGAGAGGCACACACTTCAGCCTCGCTGCTCTGCGTCAGCTCTCGAGGCCCGCACGTCTGGCCTCTTGCCGCCACTCCTTGGAGGCTTTCCAAGTTGGGTTAGCTCTGGCCCTGGACAGGGTGCTCCTTAGCAGAGCTCCTCCATTGCACCCCCAGTGTTAAGTGCCCTACTGGCTCCTACCGGGCCCTCCCAAGGTCCCAGGGAGCCTCGGCCTTTGGGATCCCCACCCGTGCAGGGAGGGGAAAAGGAGACGCACAGTTAGTGCTGCAGTGATCAGGGCCCAGTCCTTGGACCCTCAGTCCTGTGCTGCCCCCGCTGGCCAGGCCTCCTCCAGTGCAGAAGCCCTGCTCCGCAGGCTGGGTGGTAAAAGCCGCTCCACTGCATTATGTAGGGTGTGTTTATACGTTTATTCCAATGAACTCAGTTGTCTTATGTAACTAACTAGCAAAAAAGTGAGCCGCAGGTTCTCACCCCGGCCCCTGCCCTCCAGGTCCGTTCTCTATGGCCTCTCGCACCCAGGTGTCTTTTGTGTGCAAGTGTAGGACTTTCCCTGCTTGCTTGGTAGGCATCAGACGAGCAGGGGCTGCATCTGATTGATTTCCTTTTATAGCACTTAGCAGATGAAGTAGCAAGATAAGTGCTGATAGTGTTGTGATCCCTCTCCCTGCTGCCATGGCCTAGGTGGCCTCAAACAGAGCCATTCATCAATTTGTAGGTCGTGGGTAAGGATAGGAGCTAACAGCATGTGGGGGGGATAAGAGGTAGAGATTCTGGGAGATTCTGTCTCTGGAAATGCCATATTACCAACTTTTTTTTTTTGGTACTGGGGATTGAACACAGGGCCACTTGGCCACATCCCCATCCCCTTTTTTTCTTTTTTGTATTTTATTTAGAGACAGGGTCTCACTGAGTTGCTAAGTGCCTCACCATTGCTAAGGCTGGCTTTGAACTTGCAATTCTCCTGCCTCAGCCTCCCAAGTGCTGGGATTACAGGCATGTACCACCACGTCCGGCTATTATTATCAACTTCTTTATGGTAGAACGTGATGGGGAGCACAATAATAGTTAACTTAATACTGGCATGTATTAAGATACACATTATGAAAACGTTTGGAACATTTCTTCCTGTCCAGTGTAGCTTTGGTTCATTAAAAATATTGGGATACCAAAGATACTTTAAAAGCAGTCAAACTGGCTGAGTAGCAGAGCTTTTCAAAAGCAAATAACTTAAAGCTAAATTGATTTTTTCTGGTAATATAACAGTGGTTGTGCTGGGTGGGGAGAAGCCAGGTTTCCTAGGAGTCAGGAAACGGATCAGTAGCCCTCCTACGTCACCTGCTAGTTTAATGAAACACTGTCATAGCAAACCAGTGGCTCTTGACTTCCTGCCTGAAAGCAATTTTATGACCAAGGTGAAGGGCTTAGGGAGGTGTCCCTTGGTCCCTTGTTATGTTCTTTATAGGTGTTTTTCCAAACCTCCAGTTTGTCCATTTCTGAGGTTTATTTCCCTTAGTTTTTAAAAGTTGGAAAATGCCTTTCCATATTTAATTAGGTTGCACAGCAATATAAGCACTTGATTGGGTGGACAACTTTAATAAACATTTTATTGATTTATTGATTGATTGATTGATTTTGGTACTAGGGATATAACTCAGGGATGCTTAACCACTGAGCTACATCCCTACCTATTTTTATTTTATTTTATTTTTTATTTTGAGACAGGGTCACACTAAGTTGCTTACGGGCCTCGCTAAGTTGCTGAGGCTCAGTGACTTAATCATTTTTTGTATGTGTTGCTATGGTTTGGATGTGAGGTGTCCCTGGGAAGCTCCTGCATTAATGCAGAACTGCTCAGAGGTGAAATGATTAGATCATGAGAGCTGTAACCTGATCAGTTGATTAATCCATTTGGTGGATTAATAATTTGAATGTACTACTGGGTCGTAGCTGTGGAAAGGTGGGAGGGGCTGGAGGAGCAAGGCCCTGGGGTGTGCTTGTGGGAACATATTTAGTCCCTGGCTCCTCCCTTTCTCCCTGGTTCCCGGGTGCCATGAACTGGGCACCAGTGTCCTCCACCATGTCTTTGTGTCACGATGGTCTGCCTGGTCTAGGCCCAGAGTGAAGGGGCTTGCCGACCATGGACTGAGACCCCTGAAACCGTGAGCCAAATCAGCTTTTCCTTCTGTAACTTGCCCTGGTCAGGTATTTTGGTCACAACAAAAAGCTGACCAACGCAAGTGTCATGAATTCTTGAGAAGTTCATGAAAGACACACTTGCTTTCCCTCAAAAAGGGGCAAATGTGACTCAGAAGGTTCAAGGTGCCGGCGGCAAACTAGACCCACCAGTGTGTTGCCTTTTGAGAAATTAAACTGCTCCTCTTCTTCCTTCCCGGGGCCCTTTCCTCCCCTTCCTAAGCCAGTGGCTGCAGAGCAGGGAGTGAGGGCCCGGCTCGAGTGGCAGAGCACCCCAGCAGAAAGCTCGTCTCCACCGACTCTGTTCCAGCACCCCGGCTCAGAGCACCCCAGCAGAGAGCTCGTCTCCACCGACTCTGTTCCAGCACCCCGGCTCAGAGCACCCCAGCAGAGAGCTCGTCTCCACCGACTCTGTTCCCAGCACCCCGGCTCAGGACAGCAAGAGCCTGAATCCGACCCACCTGCAGTTAACTCATGAGGTGTTTAGCAAACAGCCCTTGAGCATGTCCCTGTGTCCTGGCTGTGCAACAGGTCTGAGGACAAGCGGTGACGAAGGGCTGGACCCTCCATCTGATCAACTGAGAAACAAAGGCCAGGCCTTGGCTCCTTCACAGGGACAGCTGGCATCCTGAGTGCTAAATCCCCTCATCTAATGTTTCCCATCAAAGAAAAAGATTGGCAGAATTTCGTGGGCCAAACCTAGAAAAATATGTGTCTTATCGACAATGTCATCTTCATCCAGACTTCCCAGCAAACCTTCAAGATGGGAATCGTCTGCCGATCGGGTTCCTAGAAGTGGACTTACCAAACTCAAGGATGTGAATATTTTAATTTAAAATAGACCCAAGATGCCTTCCAGAAATGGTTGTGTCAGTTTCCCGCCTCAGGAAAGTCCTGGTCGTCTGTGGATGGTGACGCTTGCTCAGAGGTGAACCTGGGGCATCACCGCGTCCTTGCACGGACCCGGGCGAGGTTCTTGCCAGGTTCCTTTGTGCCGCACGTGTCTTCTCTGGAAGGACCTGTGGCAAGAACGGCCTCACCCTCTGTTGCCTCCGGAGCCTCGTTCCCGGGTCTCACCCGAGACCTCCCCCTGCGCCTGCCTGCGCGTGGCCACCCTGCTTCTCTCCCCCTGCGGCTCCTCCTGCGCAGCGGGTTCCGTTCTTCAGCAGCTGCCCGGGGCCTCCGGGGCCAGCTCTCGTGGGCTCGCTCTCTCTGACTGCTGGCCTCTCCCTTGCAGGCTGGGAGGTGGATGAGCTTCTGAGGTTAGCCGAGGGCTGGGAAGACGGAGGGGATGGCATGCTTTTCTTTGGGTGGAGGGAATGAGTTTTTCAGTTTTACTTTGGCTGTTGGAGTTTTGCTTCTTTGAATGCGACTTCTTGTTGAGGCTGTCTTGAAGGCAATAGCTCTGTGGCCTGGCCCCTGCCTGGACCACCAGCGGTCCCCTGCTTTAGTGTGACCCATGTACAGTGCCATCACATGTGCCAGTTAGACACGGTGGCACTAAAGCAGACCCCAGGAGGCTGCAGCCCCAAGCCTTTCCTCCAGGGGTCTCCGCTCTGCAGTCTGAGAGGGGCAGGCTTCACTCGAGCCCCTCGCCTCTCCTTGGCCATGACCTCTCAGCAGTCACCTGTGTAACTGTATACAGCCGTCCCGCAGGGGTACGTGCCTGGAGCAGCTCTAGGGACCTCCATGTCGGTGGCCCGTGGTCTGCTCAGGGAGACACAAACTTGGCCCAGGCCTGAGCAGAGGCCTTGGCCTCGGCAAGCCCAGCTTCTCAGACCTCCCGGCCTCTCCGACACCTGCTGTGCTCCAAAGCCTTCTCTCTGCTGGTCCTAGGGACAGACCAGCCACACCGAGGGACCTTGCGTATCGTCTTGTTTTGGTAGAGCACGTTTTTGTTCAGATTGCCCGGTGGTGTGTCCCTCCGGATCCAGCCGTGCTGGCCTCTCAGAACCTAGACTGCTGGCCTAACTTTGCTGGGGGTCAGGCCACATAGGCCAATGCCACCGCAGTCACAGAGACACCTGGAAATGTCAGCTGCCAGCACAGGAGATGCTCATTTCTGACTCAAGGAGCAGTGAGCACCACGTACAAAGTCGTGCCCGAGAGACGCAGGTCTCTTCCATCCTCCTGCCCTGCCCTGTCAACCCTAGGCAAGAGAAGGGGACAGAAGGTGGCAGTTGCCTCCTTTTGCCTTGTCAATGACCCATGTCCTGCTCCCCTTTGTCGTAGGAACTGGCCACATGGGCCTGGACGCAGGTGCTGAGGTCCGACTCTGGGCAGAGCCCCTCCAAGGCACATTCGTTGAAGGCTTGGCCCCAAGGGATGCTGTGTGAGGGACAGCCTAGAGGGAGGTCCCCAGACCAGCCACTAGGGCGTGCCCCGGCAGGGGATTGGGAACGCTGCCTGTTTCTTTCATCTCTGGTTTGATATGTGACCACTTGCTCCAACAGGAACTCCTGCCATGGCCGTCTGGCACCTGACCAGAGTCCCAAACCAATGGGATCTCCTGATTCTGAACCTCCCAAACTGTTGGCTTAATCAAAATTTTCTCTGTAAAAGTTGCCTCAAGCGTTTTGTTACAGTGCCAGAAATATACAGGGGTTGCTGGGAAATGTAGTCCTTGGCTCGTGAGCTGCTCCTTCAAGAAAGCTCTCCATGATGGAAGGGGGCACTGACATGGGGTGGGCAGTAAGCTGAGGCTGGCATGGGGTTGGGGGGAACCCTGGTACAGCCATGAGCCGCCTACCAAGGGAGACACTTCGGAGGCATCCCTGGTGGGCAGTTTTGAGGTTGTGGGAACATCGCAGAGCGCACTTTTGCTCAGATAGCTGCGGGGTCACTGGAGACGTGCCGTCCTGGGCTGAAGCGTCCTCTGGTGGTGCCTGACCAGGACGACGAGCAGCAGGCTGTGCTCCGAGACGGTGCGGACGAGGCTTCAGGTGGGGCCGTGTGGGAAGAGGGCTTCAGAGACACACAGAGTGTGGCACGGACCCTCCCCAGCCTCCCGCTCCAATCCTGCTCTTTCCTGGAATCTCAGAACAAAGCCGCAGGTACATTTGCCCGGGGAGCATTCACGGCTCCCCTGGTTCTGGTGACGGAGAAGGCGCTTTCACTAGGACAGCCCCGTCCGGTGTCTGACGCGGCGGAGGCCAGCTCTGCAGCCCTGGAGGGGTCAGCGAGGCCACAGGGCTGACGAGGCCAGCGCCCAGCCGCGGGGAGGCCGCCTCTCTCCTGCGGAGGTGTGCTCCCTGGGTGACGGTGACGTGGAGGCAGCTGCGTTTCCCTGGCAACGCCACCTGATCCCAGCGCTGTGGGCGCACACGCTGATTCCAGGGTTCTTTTCTTTAATGACGAAGAGCTAAAAATGAATCTCGTCCCCAAAAGCAGCCAGCTATGAGGAGATACCATGCCGCGCTCACGCCTCCGTGGGAGACAGTGGCAGGTGGATGGTGCTGGGACCCCGGAGCTGAGTGGGGACAGGGATGCTTCCCTTCCACCCAAGACCTGTGACCCGGGAGCAGGAAGCTGCCATCTGCCTTGAGGCTCTCCACACCCCTGGCCACTGGAAAAGTGTCACTGAACAATGTCGTCCATTACCCGTGACTCCCACTCTAGCCCTGGAGGGTTCTGGAGATACTGGAGACGGCACTACTGAGTGCCGGTGTGGTGGAGCAGGGAGAAGGCCCACTCAGTGCCCAGAGCTCCGTGGGTGCAGTGTTGAGCACGCGAGCCGTCTCCCACGCTCTGAGCTGCTGAGCAGTGGGGTTCCATCTGGGAAGCAGCTCACAGGAACCAGAGGCTGAGGCTGGGCCCTGGCGGGTGGCCAGACCCACAGACCCGTGGGACGTGTGCCACACCAACCCAGGGTGCCCCACTTCCTGGCTGTGTGATCTGGGCCCACAGACGACTCTCATGGCTGAGCTTCGGTGTCTTGATAAGACGACAGCCGTGACCGCTTTAGGGAATAAAGGCCTGACGCGCGCCGGGCTCAGCACACGCTGATGCAGCACAGCTATAAATGAAGGTGATTTCTCCTGTTTAGAATCGTCCTTAAAATGCTCCTAGTCCAGGGCCGACGTTAGCACACGCCAAGCCTTTGCATATTAGAAGCAAGTGCCTCTGCCGGCGACAACGCCACGGCAGGCGAGGTGGTCTTCCTCAGCCTGAGGGGACCAGCAGAGGCCCTGGCCTCCACGTCAGCTTGCAGCAGGCCTGGCCGTGTCTCTGTCGCGGGCTCAGACAGCAAAGCCCCCAGCATGGCGCTGAGACGCGCCCAGCGCTCCGACCTAGAGAAGCAGCCTCCGGCCAAGGTCTCCCTGGCTGTCCCCTGCCTCTCCAGCACAGGCAGGGCTTTGCCTGAAGTCCTGCCCTACTGAGGGTCGGGGTCCTTCCTCCTGCAGGGGTGCCTGGCCTGGAGCCCCTCCCGCCGGCCCCACGGGACGGGGAGGCTGCAAGTCAAGCCCACGGCCGGTCTGGGCAGGCTGGGTCCAGCCTTGGCCTGCTTCTGCCCTCGCCCCCAGCCCCCCCCCGCCTCTCGCCCACGGAGGGGCACAGGAGCTTCTGAAGGGCCTTGGGTCCCTGCTCCCCTCCTGTTCCGTGGTGGGCACGCAGCCTTCGCTCCTGCCAACCTGCCTGCTGCTGGTTCACCTCCCACCAGGGACAAGCCAGCAGAGGGCAGAGGGGACGTGGCCCCGCCCCCTGCTTCTCCCGCGTCGCAGCAGTTCCCCTGAAGGGAAGAGGTAAGTCCAGCAGCCATCGCAAGAACTCGAGGTGCGTAAGAGGCAGCGGGGACTGCATTCTCTATAGCTCTACCCAGGGGACGCGGGCCAGCCCTGCTGTCCTCACTCAGCTGTCCCCAGCCCTCACGCCAGGCCCTCACCGCCCTTCTGCTACAAGCTGCAGGCACCTCACTGAATTGGTTTCCTTTCCCTCTCCTCCTCCTCCTCCTGCTCCTCCTCTTCCTCCTCTGCTGCTGCTGCTCCTCCTCCTCCTCCCCCTGCTCCCCCCTCCTCCCCCCTCCTCCTGCTCCTCCTCCCTCCTCCCCTGCTCCTCCTGCTCCTCCTCCTGCTCCTCCTCCTCCTCCTGCTCCCCCTCCTCCTGCTCCTCCTCCTGCTCCTCCTCCTCCTCCTCCCCCTCCTCCTGCTCCCCTCCTCCTGCTCCCTCCTCCCCCCTCCTCCTCCTCCTCCTGCTCCTCCTCCTCCTCCTGCTCCTCCTCCTCCCCTCTCCTCCTGCTCCCCCTCCTCCTCCTCCTCCTCCCTCCTCCTCCTGCTCCTCCTCTCCTCCTCCTGCTCCTCTCCTCCTCCTCCTGCTCCTCCTCCTCCTTCCTGCTCCTCCTCCTGCTTCTCCTCCTCCTGCTCCTCCTCCTCCTCCTCCTTCTCCCCTCCTCCTGCTCCTCCTCCTCCCCCTCCTCCTCCTCCTCCTTAGTTCTATTGCTATTTGAGGCCAGCTTGCCGTGAAGCCTGGATGAGGCCTGACCTGCCTGCTGGTGGGAACCCAGAGGAGTTTGAGCCTGGATGAGCTCTGGGAGGAAGCGGCCGGGCGTGTCCCTGTTCTCTGGGCTTACATCCAGGGGAGGGGCAGAAGGAGACCCTGGTCATCGGGTCTTGTATATTGATGGGCCTGATAATCGTTTTTTGATTATTTTACACGAGAAGTTATGAAAGCCCTGGTTGATGTTAACTTTCCCCAGAGAGAACCTGCGTTCCCTGGGGCAGGCTGTGGGCTTAGTTGGGACTGAGATGATTTGGAGCTGCATCTCCGTTTTGTGAGGAGTTGCTAATTTCTTGCTTTTGCTTCTTGGAGACAGATGGCCCTTCAAGGGCACCCTAGCCACCTAATGGTTCCCCAGAGATGGCCACGTCCCCATGTCCAGAACCTGTGAAGGTGCCCTGTTACATGCAAAGGGGGTCAGAGGTTGCGGACTGGATGAAAGTGGCTCATCAGCTGACCTTAGGGGATGACTTTGGGGGCTGGGGCTGTAGCTCAGTGGCAGAGCGCTCGCCTCCGTGCGTGAGGCCCTGGGTTCGATCCTCAGCACCACATAAAAAACTAAACAAATAAAGGCATGCTGCCCATCTGCAACTATAAAAGGAAATAAAAAGATGACTTTGGATGTTCTGGCTGGTCCAGTGAAATCACAGGGTCCTAAAAGGGGAAGAGGGAGGCAGGAAAGGAGGTCAGAGGGGTGCCTGGTGGGGGGACTTGACCCGAAGGTGGAGGAAGAGACCCAGGGATGCCTGCAGCTTCTGGGACCTGGGGCAGGCAGGGCACAGCTTCCTCTGCAGCCTCCAGGAGACGTGTGGCCCTGCCCGCACCTTGAAGTGAGCTCAGTAGCCCTCCTCACACTGCTAACCCGCACGGCCGTGTGACACTAAACTTGTGTCATTTCACCTCTTTAATTTGTGGCAACTTATTGCAATAAGAAACGAACACAAGGGGTCCCAGCTGGGCCTTGTCTGTTCCCGAGCATCTTCTTGGAGAATGCTAGAGGCCACGTGGTCTCCTTGGAGCTGGGAGACTTCTAAAACCTCAGCCTCGCCTCCCAGCCTCCCCTACCTGGTTTCTGCTGCTGCGGTCAAGCCAGCAGCTGTCTGCAGAGCAGCGGGGGCTCAGTGTCACCTCTCGGCCTTCTTTTCTCCCGCCATCTTCTCAGCCTCAGGCTGCTCTGTTCCTGGGGCTCAACGTTACCCTCTCCTCTTGGCTCTCAGCTCCTCACCCTTGGCCTCACATCAGCAGATATAATGAAACTCCTGGCTCAGCCCACTGACCTTGGGCAAGTCATGCCCTTGTCGGGCCTCTTGTCCTTCCTTGGCACAGGGAGGGCTTCAGGAATGACCTCCAGCGCTTGCCAGCGTGACTTCTGGGGCGGCCTCTGTGTTCAGGAGAGCACAGAGCGGTTGGTGTGTGGGGGTCTAGGAGGTGAAGTCCTTGCCTGGAAAGTGCTTCACCACCATCTTGGTGAAATAAAGTGTTCTATGTAAAAAATAATTTGAGAGCAGAGCTGCATAGTACCAAGTACTGGGACGATTCAGAGTGAGCAGACAGCCAAGATTCCAATTTGGATCTAATGAAATGACAGCCAGATGTTGTGAGCACTCGTCTCTAAGAAAATAATCACCTTGAGCTCAATACTTTCTTGTCAGCATAGTTTGGTTAATTAATCCATGATTAATCAGAAAAGTTAATTGAATTCATAGAACTTAATGAACTAACATCATGATGGATTTAGGACCCCAAGGGAGCTGCAGGCGATCTATCTTCGGTTATTTTTTTGCAAGCTGTGATTTTGACCCGACAACTGAGTTTTTTTTTTTTTTTTAAATGCAGCATAACAGTTAAATGAATGGCAGTCGTATCCGGATGAAATTAGCTGGTATTTTGCAGGCTCTGTACTTCAGTTTGCTTTCTGGGAAAGGAGTCAAGAGATAAAGCACTGAAAGCCCTTGATTATGTAAGCATCAGACCACAAGCAAGGGCTGTGCCAGGAGCTCTCTTCTGCATCTTTGCTTTCCCAGCCTTCAGTACAGTGCCTGGTATGTAGTCGGTGATTAACTAACTGAAGGAATAAATAAATGGCTCTTCCATCCACCCGTGCAATGCATATTCAATAAGCTAACTTCTCCAGGCCCTGTGGTAAGTATTGGAACTAAGAGGTGAAAAATGAGTTACAGTCCCTGCCCTACAGGGTGGCTGTCCCCAACAAGTAACTGCACACAATTGGATATAGTAAAGGTCAGTCACAAGAATGGGACAGGTTGTTGGACAGAGCAGGAAGGACAGAGGAGGGCCAGCAGGAGGTTGGGGGTTTCACAGAGCTGTGTTTTCAAGTAGGAACAGAAGCTGGCTGGGAAGAGAATGGGGACACCGCATGGCCCAGGGCGGGGCGGCCTGTGTGCGTGTGCAGGAGCGCAGCCGGAGCCCAGGAACAGCGGGCAGCACCGGGCAGGGAGCCGGGTAGGACGAGTCCAGCTCAGCCAGCCCTGACTTTATCTGGACCTACTAGGGAGGCTGAAGGATTTTCAGAATGTGAGTGTGGGGTGCGCGTTTTAGGGAGGAATTCTTCTAAGTGAATGGTGGGTGAGCTGAAGGGAGGGATTGGCAGAGATGCTGGTTAGTCGCGGTATTGATAGGCGTGGCGAGACGGGCAGGAGGCTCAGGTTGGACGGGAGGACACGGTTCTGGTCAAGTGCGTTTCTCTGAGCACCCTTTAATCCTACCTCACAGGGCGATCCTGAGTTGAAATGAGAGCTGCCAGGGCAGGAGGAACCAGGCATACATCCTGCGGCACATGCGAGGGCTGGCCAACCTTTAGCTGCGCATCCTTCTCCCAGGGGCAAGGCGGAGCTGTCGGGAGAGGAGGAGGGGACAGAGGAGGGACGAATGGGAGGAGTCCTGCTGCTCCCAGGAGCGGGGTGGGGGCGAGGGGGCAGTGCTGTGCCCACAGGTGCCGGGCAGTCTGCTCCGCCGTCTCCAGGTGAGCTTCAGACGAGGCCTGGCTGCCTGGTCTTGGGCCACACGGGGCTTGCAGGCAGAGCCAGCCAGAGCTGTTGGCAGCAGAGAGCGCTGCGCTGGATGTGGCAGGTGCCCCGAGTGCCCACAGGCCCCACGGCCCTGTCCCGGCAGGGTCTGCCTCTGAGCTGTGGCGCGTGACTCCTTGTTCCTGAGCTGCAGAGCCACGTGGGCCCCGCGCAGAGCAGCGGGTGTGAGCCGCATGGGAACCGTGACCCTGAAGAATGGGAGGCTCACAGCTCAGAGGAGCTTCTGGGAGCCCCCGTGGGATTTTTCTTCGCCTGGGAGGGACACATGGTCCAGCAAGGACCCTTCTCTCTCTTCTTTCTTCCTTCTACTGCTGCACACGTGTCACCGTGACCCTGAAGAATGGGCCAGGTGCCTTCTCTGTCTTCTCTGCCCACTTCCTAACATGTAATTGAGATGGGAATTGGTTATATACCTTCAGGTTTGCGGGTGCCTACAGGTGGTAGGTGGAACCCATGGCTTCCGAGAAAGAAAGACATACTGAGCCTCAAACGATCCCCAGCACCTAGGCAGAAAAAGAAGCATGCTTGGACTGCTGGGAGGTACGACCAGCAGCCCTGAGCATGGCGCCTCCTTGGCCTGCGTCCGAGCCAGCAAAGCCACGGGGCCCTGAGGGGTGCAGGCGCAGAACTGAGCACCCTAGCCTGGCCCCCGGCCACTGTCCCCTCTAAGCACTGTAGGAGCCCTGTTTGGGGAGATGGCTTAAATTGCGGTTGACTATGGGCCATGGAGTTTTGGGCATTGTCACCTTCCGTAGTCTCACAGGACTTGGCCCGGGATCTCGAGTGACTTGGCCGAGATTGCTGATCGGGTCAGCGCCATTTTGGTGGTGTGTGGCGCGTGTTAGTCGTTGTTAGAGCCAGAGAGAAAAGTTATCAGAATAAAAGCTGTTTGTTTCCAGTTTGCCTCTGAACTTCTTCTCACGGCTTCGTTGCTCCAAGTGGCCATCGCTTCAGGCGGCAACAAAGCACGGACACCCAGACCCCCGGGGGCCTGCTGCTGCCCACTCTCAGGGTGGCCCATCCTCTCCTTGGCTGAGTGCTCCTTGCTAGACCCCAAGCCCTCCACTCCTGACGGAGCCCACGCTCCGTGCCTCCACTCTCCCAGAGGATTTCTCTCCATGCCTCTAACTGTTGCATCCTTAAGTTAATTTCTGCAGTGTTTATCAAGAACCCCCCAGGTCCTGAGTTGAGGTGCCCCTCTCCGGGAACTCGTTGGACCTCCTCGGGAGACATGATCATTTAGATTTAAAAGTTCTACGTCTCCAATTGAATGCAAAACCATCAGGGAAAGGTATTATTTTAAAAGGAAGGGTTAACAATTATAACAGAATAACATCAGCCAGTATGGGTGGAGAGGTATTTGGTATCAGGCAGTGTGATGGTTGGTACCTCTTATTCATTGCCTCATTTAATTTTCCAACAGTTCTGTAAGGTGAATGTTATGTATGCAGACATGAGGGTTCAGAGAAGTTAAGAAACTTGACTCAACACACACAGCATGCATCTTTGACTGCACTGGACAGAGAACTACGGTGAGAGAGGGAGAGAGAGCTGGAGAGAGGTGGATGTCAGGGATGGGATGTTGGGCAGGTGACCTGGAGTGGAAAGAAAAGGGGGAGTGCAGGAATAAAAGAGACACATATGGGAGGTCGTGGGATGGTCATGGGGCTCCTGAGAAAGGTTGGATTTAGGAACTAAGATAGAACTTACCAAGAGATTTGGTTTTATCCATGCATATCCGGCCATAGTCACAGAGCCCAGCAGATGCCCCAAGGGCTGGACTGGGCACTGGTCTTCTCTGCAAGGTTCGGGCCTGGCACTCAGTCGGTGTTCCCTGAGGGGTCCCCCTCTGGAGCAGGACTTGCCCCCACGCGGCCCTGCAAACCCTGCTTCCAGCGATAAGGGAACCGCAGGCCCTGTGTGTTGAGGAGGGAGCAGAGAAGCTGCGGAGCTCTGTGGTTATCAGTGGCTGCTTGCCCCGCCCTCCTGGCTGCCCCGCCCTCCTGGCTGCCCCGCCCTCCATCTTGCCCCGCCCCTGCTTGCCCCCCCGCCTTCCTGGGCCATCTAGAATTATAATCTCAAGTTCTGTTTCCAGTTGGGAAGTGGGCAGAGAAGACAGAGAAGGCACCTGGCCCATTCTTCAGGGTCACGGTCACACGTGTGCCCCAGAGGGGTCAGGTGGCTGGATGGTCTCCAAGGGGGGTGTTGTCCAGGCAGCCAGAGGGCAGGTGAGAGCCAGCTGGGCAGCTCTAGGAGGCCTCAGGGAAGGCACTGGGAGGGAGGGGTCTGCCTCTGGCCCCACTGGGTACCATGGGCCTTGTGTTCTCTTTTTGGGCCTCAGTTTACTCAGGCTGTGACACTAGATTAGATGAGCAGTTTTCAGGCTGTGCTGGGGAGATCTGAAGATCATTGAAAGGAATAAATTGTTCCCGTGGTCTGGGATGGCTGGATGTCACGGCTGGAATGAATGCAATCACAGTACGCCATTCCTAAGTGACCAACAGCACAGTCCTGACCTCCCAAGTGAGGGGGTGGGTGGGTTAAAAAACCTAAAAGAGATTTCTGACTCGATGTGTAGACGATCTCTAGCCACAGCATGGTGATTTGGAGGGTTAAGGAGTAAATCGTGTGCATGTACAGGAATGGATTTTGGCCCAAACAAAATTGAGATGAACAATGTCATCGCCGATCTTAAGTGGGGAGAGAGAAAGTCATCAGGACGAGACGTGGCTTTCTCTCCCGGGTTGCGTAGTGTCAGCACTCAACAGAGTCACTGGACAGAGTCGCCTGTGCTGACACAGCCTTGTGTGACGCGGGCCAGCTTCTTGGCGCGACGCTCAGCTCCTGATGTGGCTCTGTGCTTGGGGTTACTTTGATTGGGCGTCCTGCATTCTTAGGCTTGTCCTTCTCTGTCACCTGTAAAAGGCAGGACAGTGGTCCACAGCTGCTGTCACACCTGCCTGGTGCAGACGCGTGTGTGTCTGGGAGGCAGCCGGCGCTGGCCTGGGTGTGGAGGGTCCTCCCTCCAGCCGCCCACCCCCCATGCAAACAAGCAGACACGTGGGCGCGGACGTGGGAGGACAGGGATGGCTTTCCTGAGGGCATGAGAGTTGTCCCGGAGGCCACAGAGTGGAAGCCACGCTGAGGAAAAGGCAGGGCTTGGAGTTGGGAAACTACTCCGGGTAAGACGCGGCCCTTTGGGGGACCATCGATGGCCTCACCTGCGAGGCTGGCTGCTGGCCTGGCAGCCACGACATCTCATAAGACTTTGGATTAAAATTTACAATCGTTCACGCTCATTCCCTCTGGCCCGCAGGAGGGAAGGGGTAGGGGTCTTTTAAGAACTGGTGCCTCAGAGCCACATCCCCAAAGCTACAGCGAGCCTTTTCCCTCAAGGCTGACATGCAGTGCCATTGGTTTTGGAGGGAAGGCGTGGGGGTGGGAGTGCAGGAGGCTGGGGGTCGGCAGGGAAGGGGTGCAGCTGCACCCGTCATGCACATCTGGCACCTCTTCCGATTAAGCCGTGGCACTTGGAGTCTTCCTCAGATGTTGGGGTTTCTCTGAGGTCTTGGGTTCCCGTGACTGCAGGTTGTGGGGAGGCTCTGAGCCCCCTGGGAAGCTCTGCCTACAAGGGCGTCGATGCTTCCCCAGCGTGCAGCCTCCCAGGGACAGCTCTGGAGAGAGGTGGCCTGGAGCCCAGTTAGGGCACGCTCAGGGCTTGGGGCCAGTGGCACTCTGAGCACCCCGGATACTCTTCTCCAGAGCCGTCGGGCTGGCGTGGCAGAGGCACCCGAGCACCGAGGTGCAGGCCTTGTCTGAAGGCTTGCGGAGGCCACGAGCTTCCCCTCTCCCACACCTGCAGCGTGTGGGTGCCCCGTGCGGTCTCTTCGCAGACAGGGTCGGTCATCCCAGATGCTGTGATGTAAGTGAAACCCGGGGAACCAGAGGGCTCAGGACAAATGCCAGGCACTGCAGGCTGACGTGCCATCTGGGCTGCTCGTAGGAGAGGAGTGTGGCTGGAGGTGCCACCTGGCAGGCTCCAGGACAAGGGCAGGGTGGCAATCAGAGGCAGTCCTGGGTGGTGGCTGAGACTCAGACCCAGGCGGATAACCTGGTCCTGTCCTTCAGCCTCTCAGTCTCAGGTTCGCCAGCTGGGAGATGGGAAGCAGTGACAGACTTCCACCTGGGTTGTCACGGGATGACGTGACAGTGTGCATGTGGCAGGCTTGCCGTGCAGGGGACCTCGTGAGAGTTAGCAGCACGTGCATGGGTGTGACGGCTTGGTGTGAGGGGTGAGCACGTGCACAGGGGACTCGGTGTAAGCTGCCTGTCATGGCCAGCCACAGCGCCGCGGGAGGAAAACTCGGAGGCAGAGTAAAGCTATTACTACTTTTACTTCTACTTTCTTAGAGCGAGCTTAGAGAGGGAAAGAAAGATTTTTAGAGAGAAAGATTAGAGAGAGCTTTTCTTCTTGTAGAGAGAGCTTTTCTTCTTGTCTTCTTTAGCTTAGAGAGAAAGAAAGATAGATAGAGCTTAGCTTAGAGAAAGATTATTTTTTAGAGCTTCTTGCTTCTTTCTTCTTGCTTCTTTCTTCTTTCTTCCTCGGGAGCCTCGGCCTAACTCTGACCAGCCATTACTTCTTCTATCTGGTTTCTCTTCTGTAACCGCTCTGCCTACGTTCTGGCCGCTCTGATTCTTTTCTCCGACCCGAAACTCTTCTTCTGACCGACCGAGCGACTGCACAACTGACTGAATGAATTTCTCCGTTCTCCTAACTTGGACCGCTTTCATCCGGTTATATACCTTCAGCTTTGCGGGTGCCTACAGGTGCGTCACATACATATCAGGTGGAACTTATGGCTTCCAGCTAGCTGCAACAGCCCTTCCTAATTAGGGCTCCTTCAACTCGGTCCTTCAGTGTGCAAGGCCTTCCCCAAGCTCCTTAAGCCCTCGATGGTGGAGCCAGGAGGGGGGTCACAAGATGGTGACTGTTTGGATTTGTCAATGGTAGGTACCGCCTTGTCTATGGTATAGAAAGTCCCTCGGGAAGGGTTGTGGCCCTTTCAGAAGGGCTTTGGTCATACTGAGTGAATTTCTTTTCCGGTGGCCGTAGAGGTGGTGGAGGAAGACGGCCACCCTTCACGTATTCATTCAGCAAACTCTCACGGAGCACGTGCGTGTGGCACGAGAAAGGCTAGGGGACAGGACACAGCCGAGCAGAGCCCACCCTAGAGGTGCATGAGAATTAAGGGAGGAGACACAACAAGGGTGCATTTCGCGTGTGGAGTGAAGGGACAGGTGCTGGGAGGACCACACCTGCCCTGAGCCAAGGGCTGTGGAGCGGGGCCAGCAGGGGACCCCGGGAGACGGCGGCGCAGCACCGTGCTCAGGAGGGCCCGGGAGACGGTGGCCGCTCTGCCCAGCTCACGGGGTTTGCACTGACCGTCCTCTGCTGACCCTCATCCAGGCACCCCTCCCTGCTCTGAGCAGTGGAAGTGAGGGTGAGCACACGTCCACTCCTCACCCGGACACAGCCAAGTCTGGCAGCCAGGGTCCCCAGGGTCACAGTGGGGTGAGGCCAAGGTGACCAGCTCCTACTGCCCTGCCCTGCCCTGGCCCCTGCGAGTGTGGCTGTCGGGTGGGGCCGGTGGAGGTGCTGAGCTGGCTCAGAGCACTTGCCACGCAGCCCTCATTTGGCAGAGTGTGCTGTGACTCGGGCATATTATCTTCACAGCTCACAGTTTCGTGGGACATTTGTGCAGACGAGACTCATCAGCCGCGGAGGAAAATAGCCGTTGCCTAGGCAACCGGCTGATGACTCATCCCGGCTTTGAAACAGCCCAAGCGCTGAGACTGCAGTGATTTTCCAGATGCTCGCGCCCGCTCCCTCTCTCCCCACCTCCACCCTCCACCGCCTTCTGCACACCCACCCCCAGGTCCCTCCTAGCTGGGTGCCGCCCACGCGTCCTGCGCTCTCTGGGAGGTGCCCAGGCCCCTCCCGCCGCGCATGCGTGACCGACCTGCCGCCCTCCGCTGTCCACCCTTGGCCAGGCTGCGCAGGCTCCAGCCGCAGCGCCCACGGCCCTCCAGGACCTCAGCACCTCCGCCCCGGTGGCCTGCGCCGTGTTCCCCCAGCGGCTGGGTCTGGTTCTCCAGGCCCTTCTTAGGACCAGCACGATCCTAAGACGCAAGGAGACAGGGCTGACGGCACTCCCCTCCCGGCTCGTCAGTGTGGACGAAGGACTGGGCCCGGGCTGCAGACCAAGGCCGCGGATCCTGAGTCCGCCTTCCGAGGCGCAGGGGGGCGCGGGTGGCCGCTCTGCGGACGGGCGTCCTCCACCCAGCTCCGCCGCTGCCCGGGCGACTTGGAACATCATGCTGGGTGTGGGGGCCAAGCTCCCAGTCCCAGGGGAACGTGTGCAGCCCACGTGTGCGTGCGCACGACACACTGCACACAACACACGCCACACACTACATGCCACACACACACACACACCACACATAGGCACATACCACACATGATACATACCACACACACACCACACACGGCACACACACTATATACCACACACCATACATGACACCACGCCCACACACACCACACACGTGTAGACATACCACACACACACCACACACACATAACAATCAACACACAATATATACCACACACACACCACACACGGCACACACACTATATACCACATACCATACATGACACCACGCCCACACACACCACACACGTGTAGACATACCACACACACACCACACACACATAACAATCAACACACAATATATACACACACACACACCACACACGGCACACACACTATATACCACACACCATACATGACACCACGCCCACACACACACACACGTGTACACATACCACACACACACCACACACGGCACACACACTATATACCACACACCATACATGACACCACGCCCACACACACACACGTGTACACATACCACACACACACCACACACACGGCACACACACTATATACCACACACCATACATGACACCACGCCCACACACACCACACACGTGTAGACATACCACACACACACCACACACACATAACAATCAACACACAATATATACCACACACACACCCACACACGCACACACACTATATACCACATACCATACATGACACCACGCCCACACACACACCACACACGTGTAGACATACCACACACACATAACAATCAACACACAATATATACCACACACACACCACACACGGCACACACACTATATACCACATACCATACATGACACCATGCCCACACACACCACACACGTGTAGACATACCACACACACATAACAATCAACACACAATATATACCACACACACACCACACACGGCACACACACTATATACCACACACCATACATGACACCACGCCCACACACACACCACACACGTGTAGACATACACACACACATACCACACACACATAACAATCAACACACAATATATACCACACACACACACCACACACGGCACACACACTATATACCACACACCATACATGACACCATGCCCACACACACCACACACGTGTAGACATACCACACACATACCACACACACATAACAATCAACACACAATATATACCACACACACACCACACACGGCACACACACTATATACCACACACCATACATGACACCATGCCCACACACACCACACACGTGTAGACATACACACACACACCACACACACATAACAATCAACACACAATATATACCACATACACACCACACACGGCACACACACTATATACCACACACCATACATGACACCATGCCCACACACACCACACACGTGTAGACATACCACACACACCACACACACATAACAATCAACACACAATATATACCACATACACACCACACACGGCACACACACTATATACCACACACCATACATGACACCATGCCCACACACACCACACACGTGTACACATACCACACACACACCACACACACATAACAATCAACACACAATATATATACCACACATACACACCACACACGGCACACACACTATATACCACACACCATACATGACACCATGCCCACACACACCACACACGTGTAGACATACCACACACACACACCACACACACATAACAATCAACACACAATATATACCACACACACACCACACACACGGCACACACACTATATACCACACACCATACATGACACCATGCCCACACACACCACACACACGTGTAGACATACCACACACACACCACACACACATAACAATCAACACACAATATATACCACACACACACCACACACGGCACACACACTATATACCACACACCATACATGACACCACGCCGCACACACACACACACACGTGTACACATACCACACACACACCACACACACATAACAATCAACACACAATATATACCACATACACACCACACACGGCACACACACTATATACCACACACCATACATGACACCATGCCCACACACACACCACACACGTGTAGACATACCACACACACACCACACACACATAACAATCAACACACAATATATACCACACACACCACACACGGCACACACACTATATACCACACACCATACATGACACCATGCCCACACACACCACACACGTGTAGACATACCACACACACCACCACACACACATAACAATCAACACACAATATATACCACACACACACCACACACGGCACACACACTATATACCACACACCATACATGACACCATGCCCACACACACACCACACACGTGTACACATACCACACACATACCACACACACATAACAATCAACACACAATATATACCACATACACACACACACACGGCACACACACTATATACCACACACCATACATGACACCATGCCCCACACACACCACACACGTGTAGACATACCACACACATACCACACACACATAACAATCAACACACAATATATACCACACACACACCACACACGGCACACACACTATATACCACATACCATACATGACACCATGCCCACACACACACCACACACGTGTAGACATACCACACACATACCACACACACACATAACAATCAACACACAATATATACCACACACACACACCACACACGGCACACACACTATATACCACACACCATACATGACACCACGCCCACACACACACCACACACATGTACACATACCCACACACATACCACACACACATAACAATCAACACACAATATATACCACACACACACCACACACGGCACACACACTATATACCACACACCATACATGACACCATGCCCACACACACACACACACATGTACACATACCACACACATACCACACACACATAACAATCAACACACAATATATACCACACACACACCACACACACGGCACACACACTATATACCACACACCATACATGACACCATGCCCACACACACACACACGTGTAGACATACCACACACACACACACACACACATAACAATCAACACACAATATATACCACACACACACACACACACACGGCACACACACTATATACCACACACCATATACATGACACCACGCCCACACACACACACACACACGTGTACACATCACACACACACACCACATACACACATAACAATCAACACACAATATATACCACATACACACCACACACGGCACACACACTATATACCACACACCATACATGACACCATGCCCACACACACCATACACGTGTAGACATACCACACACACACACACCACACACACATAACAATCAAACACACAATATATACCACACACACACCACACACGCACACACACTATATACCACATACCATACATGACACCACGCCCACACACACCACACACATGTACACATACCACACACATACCACACACACAACAATCAACACACAATATATACCACATACACACCACACACACGGCACACACACACTATATACCACATACCATACATGACACCACGCCCACACACACACCACACACATGTACACATACCACACACATACCACACACACATAACAATCAACACACAATATATACCACATACACACCACACACGGCACACACACTATATACCACATACCATACATGACACCATGCCCACACACACACACCACACACGTGTAGACATACACACACACACACACACATAACAATCAACACACAATATATATACCACACACACACCACACACGGCACACAGACTATATACCACATACCATACATGACACCACGCCCACACACACCACACACATGTACACATACCACACACATACCACACACGCATAACAATCAACACACAATATATACCACATACACACCACACACGGCACACACACTATATACCACATACCATACATGACACCATGCCCACACACACACACCACACACGTGTAGACATACCACACACCACACACACACATAACAATCAACACACAATATATACCACCACACACACCACACACGGCACACACACTATATACCACATACCATACATGACACCACGCCCCACACACACCACACACATGTACACATACCACACACACACCACACACGGCACACACACTATATACCACATACCATACATGACACCACGCCCACACACACACCACACACATGTACACATACCACACACCACACACACGGCACACACACTATATACCACATACCATACATGACACCACGCCCACACACACACCACACACGTGTAGACATACCACACACACCACACATGGCACACACATTATATACCGCATACCATACATGACACCACGCCCACACACACACCACACACATGTACACATACCACACACACCACACACGCACACACCACAGACACATAACAATCAACACAATATATACCACATACACACCACACACGGCACACACACTACATTTTGCACATCACACGTGACACACAGCATGCCCACACAACATATGCGCACACCACACACACACACCACACATAGGCACACACCACACACCACACACACACCTTCCCCCACACACCTTCCACACACCCCCCCACACACGTGTACCCCCGCTCTGAGCACCCTGGCAGCTGGAGGAGGTTGGCGCCTCAGCCTTACTTTCTGGGTGGCAGGTGTCCACGTGTGCTGACGAGGTCACAGTGGTGGGACTGCGCTGTCCCCAGGCTCTCACAGTAGCCGATGGCCGGAAGGAAACAGCGAGCAGACCACGCTTCTGGGGCAGCGGGTGCTGGAGTCGGGAGAGGGTGGGCACAGCTGCCCTGGAGCTCACCCTCAGGTCCCTGGGCTGCCGCTGTCTGTCTGTCTGCCCCTTGGCCCAGGCCTGTGGCGTCTTTCCAGCTGGTGCTGTCGTCTGGCCTCCCTGCCACTCCGCCTGGGGAACGCTGGCCTGAAAGCCACCAGCGTCAGGCCGATGCCCGCTCCCTGCGCCTGCCCAGCAGACAGCTGCCCTCCTGGCTGCAGGCACACGTGGGGCCAGCCTGCCTTGGGCACCTCCTGGTCTGGGAAGCTGCGCGGCCAGGGCACACCCTCAGCTCTCTCGACACTCGAGTACGGAACTCGAGCCTCCCGAGGTGGCGAGACGGTCGGGCAGGCCTCCAGCCCCCTGCCAAGGCAGGCAGCCCTACTAACGCAGTTGGTGGCGCCGACCTCACGATGCGCCCCTGCCCCGGGGGGGGAGGCAGGCAGGGCCCTTTCCCACACAGCGGCCCACTCTGGTTTTGAACAGCGTTTACAGGTCGTGTCTTTATTCACTTGTTTCCTTTAATCAGCAAAGATGAGTCCTGTGCCTGTGCGGCCAGCCCCGGGAGACGTTTCCAGAGCAAAGGGGCCCTGCCAGCCCTGGGCGGCGCTCCTCGGGGAGGCAGGACCACCAGGCGTGCGGGCAGAGGGGCTTTGCTGACGGCAGGAGTGCAGGGCGCTGAGACCACGAGGCAGGGAGCTCTGAGCCAGTGGGGGTGGCCGACGGGCCAGGGAGGGCCAAGGCTAGCCGCGTGGAAAAGGGGGTCAGCAGGATAGGGGTGGGGGGTGACGGGGAGGAGCTTTCCAGGCAGAGGGACTGGATGGAGCGGGAGGTGCCCCTGAGTGGGGGGAGGTCTGCAGGGCTGGGAAGGGAAGGAGCCGGTGCGGGGCACGAGAGGTGGCTGGGGGCCGGCAGCTGCTGGAGCATGGCCGCAGGGCGCGGCAGGGGGCCTCCAGGCCAGTGGCAGGTGGGCTCAGGGGAGGAGCACGGCGGTCCTTCCTTTCTCCGCCTTTCCCCCTCCTCCTCCTGCCCCGCGCCCCCTTCTCCTGAGAAGGGTGGTGTGAGCTGCCTTGGTCTGCTCAGGAGCAGGCCTTTCAAAGGCCACGTGGCTGTCCTTGACCTTGGTCTCTGCAGCAGTGTCTCTCGTCTTCCTGGCCACTGTTGTGCTGCTGGCGTTGGTGGCTGTGGTCTGCCGCTTGTGCGCTTGGTGGCCAGGTTCTCGCCTCTCTTCTCAGGTTGGTCAGGGCCAGCAGCTGCCCCTGGACGACGTTGCCTGGGCTCTTGCTGCGTCTCTGCATGTGGCTGCCGTGGCCTCGTGAGCGTCCCTCTGGAGCCGGGGTGCTCGGCGTTCTGAGTCCTTGCACGCGGTTGGCTCTCAGCTAGTGCCCCTGTTCCCGGGATCTGTGGAGCTGAGGACTGTGGCCTGGGTGTGCTGCGTCCCCCATACCACAGGGCACGTGGAAGGGGTGCTCCAGGGAGCCCCACGTTCTGAGCAGCCAGACTTGATTCTGCTTTAAGCCAACAGAAAGGAGGAAGAGAGTCGGAAAACCCTCTCCTGCATGCCCGTGGCTTGCTGCAAAGTCCCATTTTCAAAGTCAAACATCGGAACACCTCTTCCCCAGCCACTTTGCATTGTTTCGTTACGATCTTCATCTTCCCCTGAGCAGGTGGCCGCCGATAGCCATCTAGGGAGAAATTTACTTTTTTGGATGAGGCACAAGAGAAAAGTGTGTGTGGGTTATGGTCCAAAATAGGATTGCTGCTACTCTACTCTTATAAGGACTCTGAGTGTTTTTCCCAAGATTGCTGGGAAGTCATTGAACATTTTTAGCAAGGGAGTGATACATTTAGATTTGCATTCTTATAATAATCTGCTCACTTCTGTGGAGAAATGGGTTGGATGGGGCAAGTTGCGTGTGTACAGTTCGGCCAGCTGTTAGTGGGTGGTGGCAAAGGAGACAGAGGCAGGTGACCAGGCACAGTGTGCAGAAGGATCAGAAGCAGGCTCTGAGGAGCAGATGTCCAGGCAGGAGGCTGGCTTCAGCCTTACGAGACTGGAGATATTTTGTGAACATTTACGGAGAAGGGGAATAGCAGGAGATCAAGATCTAGGGAGTGGCCGGGCGCGGTGGCGCACGCCTGTAATCCCAGCACTTTGGGAAGCTGAGGCAGGAGGATCGTGAGTTCAAAGCCAGCCTCAGCAATGGCGAGGCACTTAGCAACTCAGTGAGACCCTGTCTCTAAGTAAAAAAAATACAAAAAGGGCTGGGGGTGTGGCCCAGTGGTCGAGTGCCCCTGAGTTCAATCCCCAGTACTACACACACACACACACACACACACACACACACACACACACAAAAGATCTAGGGAGTGGTGAAGATGACAGGCCCAGGAGGACATCTGTCATTAAGGGACCTCTGAGGAACGCAGGTGGAGATGAGCAGCACGTGTTGGGATGTTTGAGTCTGGGCCTGGGGAGCGTCATTGTGTGTGTGTGTATTTTAGCCTGTTTGGTGGCTATGACACAAACGCCCAAGACTGGCAGTTGATAAACAGAAGAGCCACTTCTCCCGGTCCTGGAGGCTGCACAGTCCACCACCAAGGTGGCCTGTCACTGAGGGCCTGCTTCCTGGTTCACAGACTGTGTCTCCAAGCTGGTCCTCGTATGAAGGAGGAGGGCAGGCAGCTCTCTGAGGACCCTTTCATAAGGACGCTGTTATGGTCTGGACAGGAAACGTCCCCCAAACGGTCGTGCATTGAAGGTGCGACCACAGTGCAGCAGTGTTCAGAGGGGACCTTGGGGGGCGAGTGGATCGTGAGAGCTCTGACCTCGTGGATGGATTAATCCACGTGTGATCTGCTGGGCCATTGGGAGGTGGGGGACACAGGAAGTGGGGCCGAGGTGGAGGAAGTAGGTGGTTGAGGGCGTGGCCTGAGGGTGCCCTCGGTCCCCAGGCCCTGCCCCTCCCTCTGCTTCCAGGCCCCTGCGAGGTGAGCTGCTGAGCTCCACTCCATGCTGGCCCCAGCCACGAGGCCGTGGGGCTCAGTGGCCGCCCGTGGACCTCCGAAACCAGGGGCCGAATACGTCATTTTCCCCATGAACCCGTCTTCCTCCAGAAGTTTGTCCCAGTGACAGAAAGCTGATGCACACGGCGCCACCCCGTCAGGAGGGCTCTGCCTTCCCAACCTCCTTGCCTCCCGTGGCCACCTTCCCGTGTCCTGTGAATTTCATTCTCTGGATTTTGTGAGATAAGGACCCAGAAAGAAGTTGGAGGTGAGTGGCTGCGTCCTGTGGCCACACCGGAGGGCACCACTGGCCGTAGAGCCGTGACACAGAGCTGCCCCAGGCCACTCGGTGGACGTGGAGGGGAATGCAGCTTGCTGACTGTGGGGGCACCCCTGCTGTGGTCAGCTGTGGACACTCAGCTGCAAAGCCCAGCAGATGCCCAGGCCCCAGCTGCCAACAGAAGTGCAGAACCAGGTTCTGTCTCAAGCTCAGTTTCATCTTGGGAGGAGAAGCCTGTTTCCAGCGACGCACAGGAGAGGACAGGGGACCCGGAGTAGAGACATTTGTAGGTGGGGACCTTGGGAGTTGAGGGGGGTCCCCATCTGGTGGTCTCTGTTTTCACTGTCACCCAGGACACGGGTCCTCTTGAGAGTGGACAAGGGAGATTGGTGTGATGGGCTTTCAGGGAGGGGCAGAGGTCTTGTTGCTGCTGAGGAATGGAAAGACAGGTGGGGGGCAGCTGGGTGGACGGGGACTCTGCTGTGCTGTCTCCGACCTTGACCTTCTCTACTTTCTCTGCCTCTGAGTCCCCCGAAACCACTGGTACCCAGGGTCTATGGGCGCTCCCCACTGCGTTCCTCAGTCCTGTCTCCCACAGATAAACACCACTGTCCTGCATCTGAGGAAGTAAATCACCCAGGGAATTAAAAAAAAATCAAATATGAGTTAAAATATAATTTTCTGCAGCAAATTGAAGTCTTTCTCTTTAACTCCCTTCTTCCTTCTGGTCCAAGCCAGGTGTGCTGTGGTTTTCTGTGAGTTGCCCTCTGCTCGGAGGTTGTGAGGGGCGGGCTTAGAGCACGGCGGGCTCAGGTCTGGGAGGCCAGGGCCATGGCGGGCTGGCGGGTGTTGCAGGGCGAGGGGCTGACCGCAGGCGCAGAACAAACACTTGAAAAGAGTGGTCATTTCAAAGTGTCTGAGAGCAACGACTTTGTTTTGGTCTGGGTAGAAAATGTTAAAACGAAAAAGTACAGATTAAGAAACGGAAGTGGCCTCTGCCAGTGACCGTCTGGTGACGAGAGCGCGGAACACGGCTCCTTCGAGAGTTGTGACCACCTACCCTCGTGGGTGGTCAGTGGCCCTCTGGGACACATCGTCCACTTCTTGGAGAGCAGCAGGATGGGGCATTCAGAGACTGTGCCTCTTCCTTGTAGGATTGAGAAGGAAGTTCATCGCCGGCCCAGAGAAGCCACAGAGCCCACGTGTCCTGGTTCAGAGGACCGTGGTGGGTTGCTGAGGCCAGTGTGTCTTAGAGGAGCTTCACCACAGGGGCTCAGAGAGGAGGCTGGGAGGCTGTGGTTGGGATAGGAAACAATTCCCTTCTCCCAAAAGCCATGGGAGTGTTCCTCAAGAGGACACCTGCAGCAGCGGACGTGACCATGCTGGGCCTCCTGATGGACGTCTCCAAGCTTTGGGGACATTGGATTGCTGGTGGCTACTGGGCCCTGGAAGTGATCTCTCTCTCTCTCTCTCTCTCTCTCTCTCTCTCACACACACACACACACACACACGCACGCACACACAGGGGTGGGAGAACAGTGAGCTAGCCTGTGTTCACCCTGTTTGGTGTGATAAGTTTGCTGTTGTTAGAATTCCATTTGGCTGCAGGTAATGTTGTGCCCAGCGGCTTGGGACCCCCAAGAAGACCACCAGAGTCCTTGGTCAATGTAAATAACAAAGAGTCATTTATTAGCAAGCTTGAGCTTGGTCCTCCGCGCACTTGGTAACCGGTGATGCTAAGAGGCCCTGAGCCCAGATTTAGCAGGGTTTTTATAATGAAATACATGCAAGTTAAGGGGGGCTTTACAGAACTCTTTTGATTGGTTAACATATAAAGTCACATACAAAGCATTACTTTTGAGTTTTGGGTCAGCCTGACTGCTAGGGGAAGGGTAGTTTTTCCAGAAAAACTGAGGACAGTTTTGGGAAAGACTTATGTTTACACAAGTGTTTGCATTTTTCACCTTTCAGTAACAACACCTAAAGTAACAGTGGAAATCCAGCCAGGCGCTCATTTCTCTATAAATAAACTCTATGGACTGGTCAGTAGGAAGGCATTCTAATTCTAATAATGATAGGCCAGACAGCTGAGGCCAGCTTGCAGTGCTAAAGGCAGCTAAAAAAACAAACAAACAAACAAAAACAAAACAAAACAAAAAAAACAACTGGGGAAAAACTGTCCTCAAAGTCATCAAAGTGCTGACCAGATGGTGATGCCAGGCCATGACCCAGGGAGCCCAGGAGCGGTCTGGAGTGCTGGAGGAGGGGATGGTCTTCAGACTCCAGTGGGGTGGTCAGGGAAGACCTCACTGAGAAGGTGACATTTGAGCAGAGACTTTTAGGGGGTGGGAGGAAGAATATTACAGAAAAAAGGATGGCTAGTATCCTCCTCATGTCAATCTCAGCCTCTCCAATTTCCCAGGGATGATCTCAACTATAAGGAAAGAAAGGGATGGGGAGAGAAAGGAAGGGGCAAGGTGACCTTCGAGAAGAACCACAGAGGCAGAAATAAGATCTGGGACTTTGATCTGCTGGCTTGGTCTTGGCTCAGAAGAAGAGCAAAGCCATTGCTAATGATGAATTTTTATTTTATCAGCTTATCTGTTTTTGACTTCCTAGTCATCCATGCCTTGAATTTCAAACTTCACACAGATCTCGAATCCATCATCTTTGCAGAATTATCTTCACTAAGTATTTTTTTTTTTCTCATCTTATCTATATGCATGACTCTTTTCAATTCATAGCAACCTCTGCTGAACCCGGACGTGAGTCACATAGTCAGGCGTGTCCCTCCCAGTCTCTCTGAGCCTGAATCTGACATCACAGCCTGTGAGGAGTGGCGATGGGTAGTCACCTGCATGGGGCAGTCGGTAGCTCCTGAGGACATGGTAGGAGCAGAGGACCAGAGCAGGTCAGCCAGAAGCTGGGTCCTCCACGTGGGAGGGCTAGGGTGAGGGCAGGGTGAGGAGGCTAGTTTCCACCCTGTGTACCCTGGCAGATGTCTCCTGGGCACTGGTAGAGGGCACCAGGCTGTGGCATAAAGGAAAAGAGGTCCAAGTTCAAAGACAACAACAACAAGAAAACTTTACTACTTGAAGTCACTTTATATCCCTCCACCCCCAGAGGGCAGCCTTAGTAAAATTAAATTTCTTGAGCAAAAACTTATTCCAAAAATCTTCCCTGCCTTTCAATAAATGTCTGCTCTCCACTGCACGGTTGGGTTGGTTCTGGAATTCAGAATCATTTTGAAAGTCATGACGTAAGTCCCAGGCAGGAGACGGGGGTGGGGGGGGGGGAGAGGACCATTTTCTTCTCCTCAGGGCTCTGTTTGCTGCATTGCCAGCGTGCTTGGAAACCGAGCACAGGGGTCTCCTCCGACGGGGCGGCTCCTGACTCTCCTGACCTGAGGGAGGGCAGGCCTAGCTGCTGCGTCTCCCCTGCAGTGCCGCCCCAGCTTTCCGCGGCTTAGCTGCGTTTTCTCTTCTTAAGCTCTCCGCCAGGATGAGGGTGCATTTCATACCTACCTCTGTGGCTGACCCCTCCCTGCCAGGGCCAGAAGACTGTGCATCCCATTTTCTTATCGGTCACGTGTTGTGATAGATTGCTGGGTCCGGCTGGCAGGGTTCGGGGTGTCTGGTCTGCATCCTCTACACAGAGCAGACGGAAGGGGCTCCCTGGGAGTTGGTGAGGAGGCCACACCCAGGACAGGCCTGGAGAGACAGGGGCTTGACTTACAGAGATAAAAGCACGCACCTCCCATCTCAGGCCGTCAAATGCGAAGGGCTGAGATGAGAGGTGCCGAGGTGGGCTGCGGTGCGGACCAGTGGACTCAGTGCTGACCTCCAAGAAGTAGATGCCAAGATGGGATGAAGTGTGCAAGGAGAGGGAGGGGCAGAGCAAACGGGGAGGGATGGGACGGCTGGGGACTTGTCGATGGATTGCACGTTTCCCCTCCAGTGAAGGCGGGAGGGAGGGAGCGCTGGGTGGACAGACTGCTGCGCAGCCTGAGGGACGCTGAAGGCCGAGTGTCCTCAGCAGAACGGGCAGTCAGGAGGGGCCCAGGTTTCCTGTGGTGGGTCTGCCGCAGTGGCCCTGGGCTCTCACCCATGGCTGGAAGCTGCCTGGACAGAGTGGCCTCCTGTTAACATGCGATGGACCCCGCAGCTGTGGTGCTGGCCTCGCGGTCCACCATGCTGCTTGCACGTGGAGGTTTGCAAGGTGCGTGCTCATGGCGGCCACGGAACCTTCAGGAGTGGCCTTACTAGGCCAAGAGGGCTGTGAATGTTGACCTTAGAAGGCACTGCCCGCGAATCCTGAGGGAGCCAGTTCTGTTCACATGGGGGGGGGTCGAACCACGCAGACCCGCCCTCGGAGGGAGCAGGCGCAGCAGCACGGGGAGGGCTCAGGAGAGGCATGAGGCCTTCGGACTGCACAGTGGGCGTCCTCCTGCCCTTGGACTTGAGCGTGGGCAGTGGGCATCCTCCTGCCCTTGTACTTGAGCGTGGGCTGTGGGCGTCCTCCTGCCCTTGGACTTGAGCGTGGGCTGTGGGCGTCCTCCTGCCCTTGGACTTGAGTGTGGGCAGTGGGCATTGTCCTGCCCTTGGACAGTGAGCGTGGGCTGTGGGCGTCCTCCTGCCCTTGGACTTGAGTGTGGGCAGTGGGCATTGTCCTGCCCTTGGACAGTGAGTGTGGGCTGTGGGCGTCTTCCTGTCCTTGGACAGTGAGCGTGGGCTGTGGGCGTCCTCCTGCCCTTGGACTTGAGTGTGGGCAGTGGGCATTGTCCTGCCCTTGGACAGTGAGTGTGGGCTGTGGGAGTCCTCCTGTCCTTGGACAGTGAGCGTGGGCAGTGGGCATTGTCCTGCCCTTGGACAGTGAGTGTGGGCTGTGGGCATTGTCCTGCCCTTGGACTTGAGTGTGGGCAGTGGGCATCCTCCTGTCCTTGGACAGTGAGCGTGGGCAGTGGGCATCCTCCTGCCCTTGGACAGTGAGCGTGGGCAGTGGGCATTGTCCTGCCCTTGGACAGTGAGCGTGGGCAGTGGGCATCCTCCTGCCCTTGGACAGTGAGCGTGGGCAGTGGGCATCCTCCTGCCCTTGGACAGTGAGCGTGGGCAGTGGGCATTGTCCTGCCCTTGGACAGTGAGCGTGGGCAGTGGGCATCCTCCTGCCCTTGGACAGTGAGCGTGGGCAGTGGGCATCCTCCTGCCCTTGGACAGTGAGCGTGGGCAGTGGGCATCCTCCTGCCCTTGGACAGTGAGCGTGGGCAGTGGGCATTGTCCTGCCCTTGGACAGTGAGTGTGGGCAGTGGGCATCCTCCTGCCCTTGGACAGTGAGCGTGGGCAGTGGGCATCCTCCTGTCCTTGGACAGTGAGCGTGGGCAGTGGGCATCCTCCTGCCCTTGGACTTGAGTGTGGGCAGTGGGCATCCTCCTGTCCTTGGACAGTGAGCGTGGGCAGTGGGCATCCTCCTGCCCTTGGACTTGAGTGTGGGCTGTGGGCATTGTCCTGCCCTTGGTGAGTTGGGTAAGATGGGAAAATAAAACCTAGTACATGGGCTGCGACTGGGAGGTCTTCCAGATCTGTGGTCAGTGATGTCCTGGGCCAGCACTTGGTGTCCTGGGGAGACCCCAGGTCACGAGCCCCAGTCCTGGGCCCTGTCTCGCACCTCAGTTGCCTCCGGGTCCCCTGCAGATTGCCTTCTCTTCCGCAGCATGGCGTTTTCTGCTGCAGATGAGAGGCCGGGGAACACGCTTCCGGCCTTCAAAAGATGGATGTTCTATCTTGTCCTGTGTTTTACAGCAACAGGTGTGTGTGGGAGAGGCAGCAGGCTGGAAACCAAGTGTACTCGTATTTTACTAAAAATCGTGTTTGTCTTTTTTTTCTACTTCATCATCTGCGTTTCTGAAATCCTGAGCCGCGATTGCTTCTTTACGCGTGTGCCTCTAGCAGTCGCTGGATTTCTGGAGGGCAGGGTCCCTCTCTGTCATCTGTCCCCTGGCATCTTATAGACCCCCAGTGCACTGCTGGTGTGTGAGAATGTGGGTGCCACTGGCTAAGGGAACAGCGGCTTCATGGCTAGATCTGGGTGGGACACCGTCCCGGGGAGGTCAGCAATTTGATTGCTAATCCATAGCAAAAGACCTCGGGATATTTTGGTCTGCATTTTGTAGGAAATATCTTAATTAAATACCGTAAATATCCATTTTACCACTGACCTCAGACCTAAACCATCTTTTAAGTGGCAGTCGTGTCAGCTGTGATAAACAGGCCATTTTCTAAAGTGCTTTCTCCACCGCAGCTGAGAAAGTTCTGGTGCCCGTGCAGTGCGGAGTCTGGCCACAGTGTCTGCAGACAGCTGCCTCCGAGGCGGGGCGCAGGCAGCCTGGGGCTGGCGGAGAGGCTGCTGCCGAGCACACTCATGTGTGGTGGAGAAAGGGCCTCCGAGGCCGCGGTCTGCCTTCCTTGGCCCTCGATTCTGTCACACGCCCAAAGACCAGGTGGAGCTCCATCCCCGGGTCCTCTTCAGCATGGCCAAGCAAAGCTCCTGTCGGCGGAGCCGGGACCTGCCCTCTGTGGTCGGGGTGGTCTCCGTGGCCGGGTGAGGTGCCCATTATGTCCAGGCAACTGCCTCAGTGAAACCCTTTCCTTCCGGGACCCTCAGATTCAAGCCTGATGTCACGTAGTGTTGGCGTTTAAATGGACCCACCAAAATCTCTCTCTGATATGTGGAAATGTCATTCTGGTTAATGGTTTTCTTTTTATCATTATTTTTTTGTAGCAAAAAAGTCTCCTCTGGAAGGACTAAAATCATATTCTAGGAAATCTAAAAATTTCTAACCAGTGTCCCTGTCCTCCTGATGCCATAATATTGCCTTCCATGATCATAATAGTGATTGTCCCTTATTGACTGTTTGACATATGTCCTACACACACGTTTGCCATGTGCCTCTAGGCTGAGTGCTGGGGACCATGACCTCCTTCTTGTTTGTTCGAACAGTCTTGTCAGGAAGAGAGCACCAACCTCTGCTCACTCTAAAGCACACTGGGCTCAGCTAGGCAGCGGCACACCTTCGTCACTAGCCTGTGACCACCTTCCTTGGATACTGCCACCTGGTGCTGGGCTCTGCCTCTGGGCCCCTCCGCGCTGCTTGGTGCTGAGTCTCTTCCCTCATCCTTTGGGCAAAGCAAACAGGAGCTCAGTGCGGAGGCTTGCTGTGCAGGTTTTCTGGTGATACTGTGGGTTGGTGATGTCAGAGCACTGGCAGAAAGAAGCTGTGCACAGCCGGCACACCTGTCATCCCAGCACTTGGGAGGCTGAAGCAGGAGGATCGCAAGTTCAAAGCCAGCCTCAGCAATGGCAAGGCCCTTAGCAACTCAGTGAGACCCTGTCTCTAATAAAATACAAAATAGGGCTGGGAATGTGGCCCAGTGGTCGAGTGCCCCTGAGTCCAATCCCTGGTACCAAAAAAAAAAAAAAAAAAAAAAAAGAAGCCGTGCACCGTGTTGTTTTGTAAAACAGATGGTGAGCATATGGCTCAAGGTACACTGGATTTTAGAGAGAACTGACCAGGAGGCTCTGCCACGTGTCCCAGGACCAGGGCTCCTGTGGCAGTGCCTCTCCTCTTGTCCTGTTCCCCCTGGGGACACACTTTGCCCAAGTCCCAGGGGCACCTTCGCCAAGTCCACTGGACAATGTGTGGCGCAGCTGTTCTGATAGCGTCTTCCCAAGCACAGGCATGTAGGCGAGGAGGTGCCCTCGCAGGCCTGGCTTCTCTCCTGACTGTCACACACTGGCTGGGAGACTGGGGACGGCATTGTCTCTCTGGGCCTCAGTTTCCTTATCTGTAAAATGGGGGCATTGAACCCGGGGTCTCCTGAGAGACTCTTTGAAGAGGAAGGTAGGGTTCTCAGGATGGAGGACACCGTCCAGCTCTAGCGGGGACAGTCCCCCTGGGCAGAGCTGTGAAGCGCTGCAGTAACTCCCGGGCTCCTGTCTCTGGGACATCGCTGCCTCTCTGACGTCCAGTCGCGTCTTCGTTGCTCTGGGGGGATGGCTTGGGCACTGGCTGGCCACCACTGTCACTGGCTGCTGGTTACTGAACTCCCAGGTGAATGCTTTGGTGGCTGGTGGCTGAGGGCTGGCGGCTGGGAGTGAGCCTGTCCCACGCTGCCCTTCAGAGGCCCTCGGACTCCAGGGAGTTTTGTTAAGTCTGGAGAAAAGCTGGGCTGCAGAGTGGTTTCAGCATGATCCTCCCTGACATTTCTCATGTAAAAGGTGCTAACAAAAAAAAATAAAATGTGCAGGAGGAAAATTGCCTCCATACGGAAATGCTTTTTGAGGACTGTTGACTTGAGGGGGCAGAGAACAAACGCTCCTCTGACGTGAATTCCTCCACAGACCCACTCTTCTCCCACTAAGCTTTTCTTCCTACACATCCCTTCTTTCCTTTCTGTTGTTCGAGATTAAAAAAATGGCTTTATTCCTTTTTTTTTTTTTGTTTTTTCGTTTCTGGGGATTGAATGAGGGGAACTTAACCACTGAGCCTCATCCCAGCCCTTTTAATCCATGTATTTAGAGACAGGGTCTTGCTGAGTTGCTTAGGGCCTCACTAGGTTGCTGAGGCTGGCTTTGAACTTGTGATCTTCCTGCCTCAGCCTCCAGAGTCGGTGGGATGACAGGTGAGCACCACCGTTCCCGGTGTGGCTTTAGTCCTTTCTAAGCACAACACCTCCACTGTGCTCTCAAATTCTTTTCCTGGTTTTAAAAAGGATACATGTGTATTATAGAAGATTGGGAAAGTATGGGGATATAAAAGAAGAAAATTCTGTCACTCGGAATCCCGCCCCTAGAGACAGCTGCTGTGAACACGGGGCTTTCTGATCTTCTTTCTAGGCACACTTTTTTTTTTTTTTTTTTGGGAAAGACCTCTATAATGAAAACTACAGAACATTAAAGAAAGAAATTATGGAAGACCTTAGAAGATGGAAAGATCTACCCTGTTCTTGGATAGGCAGAACTAATATTGTCAAAATGACCATACTACCAAAAGCACTATACAGACTTAATGCAATGCCAATCAAAATCCCAAAATTCCTCATAGAAGGAGAAAAAGCAGTCGTGAAATTCATCTGGAAAAATAAGAGACCCAGAATAGCTAAAGCAATTCTTAGCAAGAGGAGTGAAGCAGGTGGCATCACTATACCAGACCTTAAATTATACTGCAGAGCAATAGTACCAAAACCAGCATGGTATTGGCACCAAAATAGGCTGGTAGACCAATGGTACAGAATAGAGGACACAGAGACTAACGCCTCTAGTTTCAGTTATCTTATATTAGACAAAGGCGCCAGACTCGTACATTGGAGAAAAGATAGCCTCTAGGCACGCTTTTTAACTAACGAACTGGGACTCCATCGTGCAATACAGGAATTGGATCGGCACTTTGAGAGTCGGCGTGCCATCAGGAACTCTCTGCCGGCCTCCCTGAAGTTCACCAGCCCCGCGGAGGCTCCTGACTCCCTGTCCTCCCGCGGGGGTGGCGGAGGACCATGTGCTCTCCGGGGCTCGTGGTTGTCTACCTTTGTCCGGTGTCTAGGTTTGTCCCTGCCACTCTCACCCTTCTGAGCGCCCTGCGGATGTGCCCTCAGCCACACCTTTCGCTCTTCCATCGCCGCAGCGTCGCCGCCTGTCTGGAGCCTTCTGGCACCTTGGGCCTGGGGGCCGGCTGCTTCTCTTGTCTCCCCTGGGCCGTGCCATGCCCCCTGCACTGGGCACTTGCATATTTTGGGATGTTCCCCATTTCAGTCTGTGTTGTTTGTTACAGTTCCACAGAGTGATGTCCTAACTGTGTGCCCCCAAATCCTTAGGGGGAAGTCCTAACCCGACGTGACGGCGCCTGGAGGGGAGCTGCAGGAGGCCTTTGGTCAGGAAGGCAGAGCCCTCAGGAATGGACTGGAGCCCGCGGGGAAGAGACCTGGGGCTGGCTTCTTCCCTCTCCCTCTGCTCTCGGGCCTGATGAGGATCAGCCCCAGCCAGGTCTGGCTTCCTCTGCGCCGCTGGTGTACCCCACGGTGCAGCCTGAGGGGTCTGCTGCACCTGCGCACCCTGCGGCGGCCTCCCCCCTGACCCAGTCGTCCATGGGCGCGAGGAATGTTCATCTCAACCGCTGATGGGTGGCAGGCTCAGCCTCTGGCCAGCACTGGAGATTGCAAGGGGACACTAGCCCATTGCCAGTACTCTAGAGATCCTTTAGCCGTGGTTCAGGCCCAGCATGCTGCACCGGCTGCCACCTTCTTCCATCCACCTCCGGGTGTTGGTCCCGTGGGTCCTGAGGGTGGACTGGACATGCTGCTTTCCCACATCCCCTCCAGTGTGGGGGTGTCCCTCGTCTCCTGATGAGACGGGCCTTTTGGTGATTTACACGTTGATCATCCTCACGTCTCTGGGATGAGTTCTACTCTCCAGCTCAAGGACCTTAGTCATGAGGGTCAGCCTTAATTAATCTTCATTACATTTTTAAAGATTCTATCTCCAAATGTAGTCACATCCCGGAGTACCGGGGATCCAGACTTCAACGTAGGAATTTTGGGTGGACACAATTCATAACAAAGTTCAATATTGTGAAATTGTACAAACTCTACCAAAGGGGACTAGTTTAGTGAAAAAAAAAAAAGATATGTATTATTCTTCTTGTGGATTTTTGGATAAAAGTATGAACCTCAAAATCCTTACCAAACGTGTGAGACACTTATTCTTGAAGCAAGAATGTCTGAGGGGTAGGTACTGTGAGGCTGAGCAGGCTCTGGGAAAAGGTCTCTGGAAGCCTTCTTGGTGGCCCTTCCTCCCTGCCCCTGCCTGCCGCCCCCCCCCCCCCCCCCCCGCAGCTGGGCATCACGTCTTGTTGCCCTTGCCCGTCATGAAGACCCATGTCAGAATCTGCAGCCCTTCCCGCTATGGGTTAGGTCTGATGAGCACGTCAAGAGTTTGTCCCTGCTTTATGCTTCATTTTGTGAGAGGCGCAAGCCCTCAGCCAAGGAATCATTCTTTAAGGGAATTCAGAGAGCAGTCAGGGGAGGAAGAAAACCTCCGAAGTCCTTTTTCAGTACCGTTGAGGTTGCCCACCCCAACAGTCAACGATTGACAGGGACTCGGAGGCGAGAGCTGCTTGATTAAAAATAAGGTCAACTCCTGGGACAGACACCTTGCCAAGAGTTCTGTAGGCCTGTAAGACTTTCCTGTGTTACTAATACAGACGTCTCTCATTTTATTTTACTGGCTTTATTGCAATTCACAAATAATGTGTTTTTTTACAAATTGAAGGTCTGTGGCAACCCTGCATTGAGCGAGTCTATGGACACCATTTTCACAACAGCTCAGATGATTATTAGCACTTTTTTTTTTAAGCGATAAAGTATTTTTAAATTAAGATATGCATGATGTTTAGACATAATGTTATTGTTCACAACAGATGACAATATATAATGAACACAAATTTAATGTTGAGTAGGAAACCCAAAAGTCATGTGACTTACTAGAATATTCCTATTGTGGGAAATGTGCTAAGAGAAATTATCTCAAAGGGACCGTGGACAGTGGACCTTAGAGATTTCCAGTGTCACTACCATTCCATCCACACCAGAAAGGACAGGGTTTATGTAGAAATGATTTTCTTTCCCAGCTCTGGAGTGATTTCATAGCCAAAGGCGGAGAATTAACTAAAGGTCTAAACTTTCATGTTTGAGATTCATAATCCTCATATATAAAATGGGATCAATATTTTACTTGTTATTGTTTCAATGAAACAAGAAAATAAAAGAGAAAGGATCTGTAAAGAGCCTAGCACACAAATATTAGATTACTTTTTGTGCCTTGTTAACCAAAACTCTAAAAAAAATCCTTATTAACATTTTGAACTTTTTTTTAAAAAAGTAGAGAGAGAACAGTAAAATCAACCCCTATGTATCCAACACCTAGATTCAACAATTGTTAACATTTTCCTCTATTTACTTAATCTTTTAGTTTTTTTTTTTGCTAAAGAATTTGAAGTAAATGAGAACATTATTTTAATTGAATATTAAGCATGAATCCTTATAAAAGAGCACGTTTCCCTTTAACTATAAAACCATAAGTATTTTCCCGCCATCAGACCGAGGCCTAGGTGCAGGTTTCCCAGGGCTCCCCGACAGCCTTTCCAAGCTGGGTTATTCAAACAAGATGCACGAGGAGTCCCTCCTCCGCGGGCTCCTGCTTCCCGGGTGCGGCCCACTCCGGGGGCTGGTCGGCAATGACCACCCCAGGCTGGCACAACCTGCAGGCTGTGCATCAGCTGTTCACGGAGTGGAGCCTCGCGTCAGCTCAGGGGTGGGCTGAGGAGCTGCCCTGCTCCCTTCCCAGGGCAACCCGCCTGCCTCACTGTGGTGCCACCTGGAGCCCTTGTCCTTCCCTCACCCTGCTGGCCACCAGGGTCCCGTGCTCGGTGCCTGACTTGGCCTCATGAGGAAGGTCCCGAAGAGGCCAGCACTCTCTTTTCCGTGTCTGTTTTCCTCAACAGAACCGTCCAATCGTCCAGAATTCCTACTTTAGATCCCACGACTCAGCTCTCCTAATGAGAGGTTTGAGCACTGTGGGACCGTGTTTGTGGAAATGTTTTGCAGATTGTGAAGTGACAGCTGCCTCTCATCAGACACCCTGAATCCAGCTGCACTTGCAGTTTGGGTTCTAGAAAGGTATCAGCCAGGAAGGAGTCATGCCACCCACAGAGCAGCCAGGAAATGTGCTGCCACCAGGAGTGCATTCAGTCTGTGAGGACGTCAGAGGAATGATGTGATCACAGAACAGCTGCTGGGAAAGGCAATTTTCAATTTTTACTTATCCATTGGTATTTTTTTTTGGGGGGGGCGGGTACCGGGGATTGAACTCAGGGGCACTCGACCACTGGTCCACACCTGCAGCCCTATTTTATATTTTATTTATAGGCAGGGTCTCACTGAGTTGCTAAGTGCCTGGATTTTGCTGAGGCTGGCTTTGAACTCGTGATCCTCCCGTCTCAGCCTCCTGAGCCTCTGGGATTACAGGCATGCACCACTGTGCCCGGCTTGTATTTGTTTTGGATCCTGATGCTCAACCTGATGAATATTAATTGAACACTTCTTATGTCCAAGTCCCTGCGTGGGACACTAAGATAAATAAGCGTGGTCATGTCGTCAGCAGCGAGGGGAAGAACAGAGGCACAGAGACAAGGTGATCATCTCTGTCACACATGGGGATCTCATCTCGACAGACAGTGACCTGGACGCAGAGAAGGTGAGGGGCGTGACCGAGTGCGTACGAGTGACAGGGTGTGCGAGGGTAAGTGCCTGTGACTGTGGTGTGTGTGTGCATGTGGTGTAGTGTGTGTGTGTGTGTGTGTGTGTGTGTGAGTGCCTGTGACTGTGGTGTGTGTGTGCATGTGTGTGTGTGTGTGTGTGTGTGTGTGTGTGTGAATGTGTGTGTGTGTGCATGTGGCATAGTGTATGTGTGTGAGTGTGTGAATGTGTGTGTGTGCATGTGGTATCGAGTGTGTGTGTGTGAATGTGTGTGTGTGTGCATGTGGTATCGAGTGTGTGTGTGTGTGTGTGTGAATGTGTGTGTGTGCATGTGGTATCGAGTGTGTGTGTGTGAATGTGTGTGTGTGTGCACGTGGTATCGAGTGTGTGTGTGTGAATGTGTGTGTGTGTGAATGTGTGTGTGTGTGCATGTGGTATCGAGTGTGTGTGTGTGTGTGAATGTGTGTGTGTGCATGTGGTATCGAGTGTGTGTGTGTGTGTGTGAATGTGTGTGTGTGCATGTGGTATAGTGTATGTGTGTGAGTGTGTGTATTGTGTGTGTGTGTGTGTGAATGTGTGTGTGTGTGCATGTGGTATAGTGTGTGTGTGTGTGTGTGCATGTGGTATAGAGTGTGTGTGTGTGTGTATGAATGTGTGTGTGTGTGCATGTGGTATCGAGTGTGTGTGTGTGTGAATGTGTGTGTGTGTGTGTGCATGTGGTATAGTGTGTGTGTGTGAATGTGTGTGTGTGTATGCATGTGGTATCGAGTGTGTGTGTGTGAATGTGTGTGTGTGTGCATGTGGTATCGAGTGGGTGTGTGTGAATGTGTGTGTGTGTGCATGTGGTATAGTGTATGTGTGTGAGTGTGTATGTGTGTGTAGGTGTGCATGAATGTGTGTGTGTGCATGTGGTATCGAGTGTGTGAATGTGTGTGTGCATGTGGTATCGAGTGTGTGAATGTGTGTGTGCATGTGGTATCGAGTGTGTGAATGTGTGTGTGCATGTGGTATCGAGTGTGTGTGTGTGTGTGCATGTGGTATCCAGTGTGTGTGTGTGTGTGTGTGAATGTGTGTGTGTGAGTGTGTGTGTTAAGCTGAGGCTGGCAGAGAGGGCCACGGCGGGGGTGTCCACGGGGCAGGTGACTGGGAAACTGGGTGTGGGGGCTTGGGTGGCATCTGCCAGGCAGAGTGGGTGGAGCGGGCGGCCAGGGCAAAGGGCAGCATGTCTGGTCCTGGGCCTGCTCCAGGCCCGGCTCCAGCTGCGGCTGCGGCTGCAGGTGGGCTGGAGCGGCAGGAGGCAGCCCCGAGGCCGCTCAGCAGGGCTGCAGGGGCGGAGGCTGCCGGGAGGTTCTGGATGAGGAAGCAGGAGCCAGAGTCAGAGCAGGAAGGACGGGTCCCTGGAAGGGGCGGCGAGGGAAGCACGCGGGAGAAAGGACACATCCAACTCAGCTGAGACCCGTGCGCTGGATGCAGGAGAGGCCGGGTTGGCCTAGGCGGCCTCTGAGGCCCCTCTCATCTCTGTCTGTCCTCATCCCTGCCTAAAGCTTTTTAGGAATAATGACCTTGGAAGTGTTTTTCTCATGCCTCCTCTGCACATTGACACTTTAAGACAAGTCACCCAGGAAACCTCATTCCCAGCCACGTCTTACCCGTGAACCCAGAGCTGCGTCCTGTCCCTGAACTCTGTAAGCCAGCAGCCCCTCCTGGTCCTGGGTCAGTTTGGGAGTCAGAGCAGGAAACACCCGCGGTGCAGAAAGTGGAGAGGGAAGGCCGTGTGCACGGACAGGCTGAGAAGGAGCTGCAAGAAAGTGAAGGGTGAGGGGCGGCCTGGGAGGAGCGAGGAGCACCTTCCAGGTGGAGCCTCCCCACCTGCAGGAGGAGCACCTTCAGCAGTGGAGCCTCCCCACCTGCAGGAGGAGCACCTTCAGCAGTGGAGCCTTCCCACCTGCAGGAGGAGCACCTTCAGCAGTCGAGCCTTCCCACCTGCAGGGGAGGAGCATCTTCAGCAGTGGAGCCTTCCCACCTGCAGGAGGAGCACCTTCAGCAGTGGAGCCTTCCCACCTGCAGGAGGAGCACCTTCAGCAGTCGAGCCTTCCCACCTGCAGGGAGGAGCACCTTCAGCAGTGGAGCCTTCCCACCTGCAGGGAGGAGGAGGAGCCCCACCTGCAGGGAGGAGCACCTTCAGCAGTGGAGCCTTCCCACCTGCAGGGAGGAGCCCCACCTGCAGGGAGGAGCACCTTCAGCAGTCGAGCCTTCCCACCTGCAGGGAGGAGCACCTTCAGCAGTGGAGCCTTCCCACCTGCAGGAGGAGCACCTTCAGCAGTGGAGCCTCCCCACCTGCAGGAGGAGCACCTTCAGCAGTGGAGCCTTCCCAGCAGGAGGCGGTGGAGCCTTCCCACCTGCAGGCAGCACTTCAGCAGTGGAGCCTCCCCACCTGCGAGCACCCTTGGAGCCCCACCTGCAGTGGAGGAGCCTTCAGCAGTGGAGCCTTCCCCACCTGCAGGAGGAGCACCTTCAGCAGCCTTCCCACCTGCAGGAGGAGCCTTCCACCTGGAGCCTCCCCAGGGAGGAGCACCTTCAGCAGTGGAGCCTTCCCCACCTGCAGGAGGAGCACCTTCAGCAGTGGAGCCTTCCCACCTGCAGGAGGAGCACCTTCAGCAGTGGAGCCTTCCCACCTGCAGGAGGAGCACCTTCACCTTGCAGAGAGGAGCACCTTCAGCAGTGGAGCCTCCCCACCTGCAGGAGGAGCCTTCCCACCTGCAGGAGGAGCACCTTCAGCAGTGGAGCCTTCCCCACCTCCCACCTTCAGCAGTGGAGCCTCCCCACCTGCAGGAGGAGCACCTTCAGCAGTGGAGCCTTCCCACCTGCAGGAGGAGCACCTTCAGCAGTGGAGCCTCCCCACCTGCAGGGGAGGAGCACCTTCAGCAGTGGAGCCTTCCCCACCTGCAGGAGGAGCACCTTCAGCAGTGGAGCCTTCCCACCTGCAGGAGGAGCACCTTCAGCAGTGGAGCCTTCCCACCTGCAGGAGGAGCACCTTCAGCAGTGGAGCCTTCCCCACCTGCAGGGAGGAGCACCTTCAGCAGTGGGAAGCCTCCCACCTGCAGGAGGAGCACCTTCAGCAGTGGAGCCTTCCCACCTGCAGGAGGAGCACCTTCAGCAGTGGAGCCTTCCCACCTGCAGGAGGAGCACCTTCAGCAGTGGAGCCTCCCACCTGCAGGAGGAGCACCTTCAGCAGTGGAGCCTTCCCCACCTGCAGGAGGAGCACCTTCAGCAGTGGAGCCTCCCCACCTGCAGGAGGAGCACCTTCAGCAGTGGAGCCTTCCCACCTGCAGGAGGAGCACCTTCAGCAGAGCCTTCCCACCTGCAGGAGGAGCACCTTCAGCAGTGGAGCCTTCCCACCTGCAGGGAGCACCTTCAGCAGTCGAGCCTCCCCACCTGCAGGAGGAGCACCTTCAGCAGTGGAGCCTCCCCACCTGCAGGAGGAGCACCTTCAGCAGTGGAGCCTTCCCACCTGCAGGGAGGAGCACCTTCAGCAGTGGAGCCTTCCCCACCTGCAGGGAGGAGCACCTTCAGCAGTGGAGCCTTCCCACCTGCAGGAGGAGCACCTTCAGCAGTGGAGCCACCTGCAGGAGGAGCACCTTCAGCAGTCGAGCCTTCCCACCTGCAGGGAGGAGCACCTTCAGCAGTGGAGCCTTCCCACCTGCAGGAGGAGCACCTTCAGCAGTGGAGCCTTCCCACCTGCAGGAGGAGCACCTTCAGCAGTGGAGCCTTCCCACCTGCAGGAGGAGCACCTTCAGCAGTGGAGCCTTCCCCACACCTGCAGGAGGAGCACCTTCAGCAGTGGAGCCTTCCCCACCTGCAGGGGAGGAGACCTTCAGCAGTGGAGCCCCCACCTGCAGGAGGAGCACCTTCAGCAGTGGAGCCTCCCCACCTGCAGGAGGAGCACCTTCAGCAGTCGAGCCTCCCCACCTGCAGGAGGAGCACCTTCAGCAGTGGAGCCTTCCCACCTGCAGGGGGAGGAGCACCTTCAGCAGTGGAGCCTTCCCACCTGCAGGGCACCTTCAGCAGGAGCCCCACCTGCAGGGAGGAGCACCTCTTCAGCAGTGGAGCCTTCCCACCTGCAGGAGGAGGGAGGAGCCCCACCTGCAGGGAGGAGCACCTTCAGCAGTCAAGCCTTCCCACCTGCAGGGAGGAGCACCTTCAGCAGTGGAGCCTTCCCACCTGCAGGAGGAGCACCTTCAGCAGTGGAGCCTCCCCACCTGCAGGAGGAGCACCTTCAGCAGTGGAGCCTCCCCACCTGCAGGAGGAGCACCTTCAGCAGTCGAGCCTTCCCACCTGCAGGAGGAGCACCTTCAGCAGTGGAGCCTTCCCACCTGCAGGGAGGAGCACCTTCAGCAGTGGAGCCTTCCCACCCTGCAGGAGGAGCACCTTCAGCAGTGGAGCCTCCCCACCCTGCAGGAGGAGCACCTTCAGCAGTCGAGCCTCCCCACCTGCAGGAGGAGCACCTTCAGCAGTGGAGCCTCCCCACCTGCAGGAGGAGAGCACCTTCAGCAGTCGAGCCTCCCCACCTGCAGGAGGAGCACCTTCAGCAGTGGAGCCTCCCCACCTGCAGGGAGGAGCACCTTCAGCAGTCGAGCCTCCCCACCTGCAGGAGGAGCACCTTCAGCAGTCGAGCCTCCCCACCTGCAGGAGGAGTACCTTCAGCAGTGGAGCCTCCCCACCTGCAGGGAGGAGCACCTTCCAGCAGTGGAGCCTTCCCACCTGCAGGAGGAGCACCTTCAGCAGTGGAGCCTTCCCACCTGCAGGAGGAGCACCTTCAGCAGTGGAGCCTCCCCACCTGCAGGAGGAGCACCTTCAGCAGTGGAGCCTTCCCACCTGCAGGAGGAGCACCTTCAGCAGTGGAGCCTTCCCACCTGCAGGAGGAGCACCTTCAGCAGTGGAGCCTTCCCACCTGCAGGAGGAGCACCTTCAGCAGTGGAGCCTTCCCACCTGCAGGAGGAGCACCTTCAGCAGTGGAGCCTTCCCACCTGCAGGAGGAGCACCTTCAGTAGTCGAGCCTTCCCACCTGCAGGAGGAGCACCTTCAGCAGTGGAGCCTTCCCACCTGCAGGAGGAGCACCTTCAGCAGTGGAGCCTTCCCACCTGCAGGAGGAGCAGGCAGCCCAAGCTCTGCAGACAAGGAGGGGGCAGTGGCAAAGAGCCTGGAGCACCGAGGTGCCCTGGAGAGCAGAAGGCCCGTCCACTCCGCAGCCCCCACGAGGGCCGTGGGTGTCCTGAAGGGGCTCGCTGGGCTGGAGTGGGCCCAGCGCCTGTGTTGGCTGACTCAGTCATTTTTTGGTGGTAGCGTCCAGGCCTCCTTCCTTCTTGAGCTTGTGGGGAGTCAGCGTGAGTTGGCAAACCCTTTCCCCTTGGCCTGAGGCCAACCCCATCTCCTGGATCCGCATCTTACATCTGTGACCTTGGCGGAGGCCTCACTTTCCTTGTCTGGAAAATTGTGATACCTCCTCAAATAGCTGTGAAGGGTCAATGAAAGGGGCCCGGGTAGTGTCCTTGCTCTACGGAGGAGCTCGGTTAGTGGTGGTCCTCTTCCGTTGGGGCCGTGTGTCAGGCCTTGCACCTGCAGAATGGGTGTGAATTGTAATGAAGGGCTGTCCCCCGCATGTGGCACTGGTAGCTTGCCTAACAGTCTGCAGGGGGGTGTCACTGGGACACCTTCACAGCCCTCACCAGAGGAAGGCAGAGCCCGGTGGACCGCTCACGCGGGAGCCCCTGTCCGGTAGTATGGGCTGACTGTGGGACCCCGGCCCTGTGCCCAGCACTGTCAGGGTCTGTTAGTAAGTGTGCAGAGCTGTTTGGCACAGGGCCCTGCAGGCTTTCTAACTGTGTGCAAAAGTGACCCCGACACACGACAGATCCTGGGTCCTGAAGCTCAGAAACACGCACAGCTCCAGGCGCCGTCTGTGCAGCAGACACGCAGACTGACCTCTGACCTCGGGGTCGTGCACCTCTCGAGGCAGCTGAAGACGGCAGCCTCTGCAGAAGCATCTCACCTGAATTAAATGGACTTAGAAGAACTGGCAACGGCAAGAAAAGTGAGTATCTATGACCGTTTTTATCTTCCTTTTCTTTTGGCACTGCTCTAGGCCTTGCAGCTCCCTGACCTTCACTGTGGTTGGACAAGGGAGGGTACTGTCGCAGCTTGCAGGGGAAGGAGCGCGCACCGGCCAGAATCCAGACCCAGGCCTTCCTGACTGCAAAGCCCAACCAGCCTTTGCTGCACTGCGCGGCGTTTTGCAGGGTGTGCCAAGTACCGAGCGTTTTCCCTAAGAACTGTGACGTGACTTTGGAGCAAGCACCTGGAACCCTGGCAGAAACTCAGCCTCAGGAGTGGAGGCTGGGGTCACCAGCCTGAGCTGAGGAGCACCTTCACCAGCTCGTAGCTCGGGGCAGGTGGCAGCTTTCCAACGTGGAAAACCTCCAGCGGGCAAAGCGCTCCCCCAGCCTGCTCTGGGTCTGCTCCTGTGTCTGAGGGGTGTGCCTGCCCGGCGGGTGTTGCCACCCTCTTCGGTTGAGGTCTCTGGACTGATGCGCTTCCGCCCTGGAAGGACCACCGCGGCGAGATGGGACAGGTGGAGAACCAGCCGGAGCGGGTTCACGCGGCATTTGGATCCCAGGTCCACGTTCCAGTTCTTCCCAGACCTGAAAGGTGGGCCGAGTTGCCACCTGCTTCTCAGGGGTTGGCGAGGAGTGCACCAAGTCCCAGGCCGAGAGAGCTTTGTAAAGGCGGCGCCCACGCGTGGCCATGTTTGACAGGTAGCGCGCCATGATTTATTTTAAAAACGGTGTGGATTTTAAAATTCCCGCTGACAGCAGACCGCATGCCGCTGGCACGGTAGGGAGGGCACTCACAACTCACAACAGAGCCCTGAGCCAGGGAGCGGCTGAGGGAAGGGAGGGAGAGAGGCCTGTGGCCCGCTCAGAGTGGTGTGGGCGGCTGCGAGGCCTGGGCAGTGCACTGCAGCCGTCACCCCCAGGCATGGCTGCTGGTGGCACGTGCTCTCTCCACTGGGCTGGGGTACACAGGGCAGCACAGAAGCTCAAGACTGAGACACCTGGGGTGGCCAAGAGGGACTGCAAGGAAAGGACAGGTGCAGGAACGTGGCTAAATGCTCCCCAGCACGAACAGCGGTTGTCCTGGGCCCTCGGTTTCCCCTTGGCCAGTCCTGAGTAAAACGACGCGTGATGCTGGTTCGGCAGTTGGAGCGGACGCGTGTCTGTGTGGACCGCCACATCTGGCCTGTCCCTGGGAGGTGGAGGGCGAGGAGGGCGTCCACGGGCCACGCCCTGGGCCGCCCGTCTTCTGCTCAGGGACACTTTCCATCTTGGCTGGGTTGGCCCTGCCCTTTAGTCTGGGGACCGGGAGCCTCCGCACCCTCCCTGCAGACGTTGGGAGCATGGTCTGTAAATGTCGAGGGCTGCCGCCCTGATCGCCACGGAGGCCCCTGAAGAGAAGCTACTTCTGCTCCAGAACTCGGACAGCTCCTGTGGTCGGAGGACCCCCGGCCGTGAGGAGCTCAATCCTGTCCGGAGCCGATCCAAGGGAACTGCCTGGAGTCTAGGAGGGGCTGACCCTGGAGCACTGGAGGGGGGGGGGGGGGGGGGGGGGGGGTAGCGAGGACTCAGGCTGCTGCTCCTGTCGCACGACTGTGGCTGCCCGTCAGCTATGACAGTCTCTGGAGCTGAGCACCGTCCCTGGGCTTTAGAAGTCTCTCCAACAGAGAGCTCTGTGGCAGTACTGCCGCTTGTCAGGAGCCGTCACTTGAGACTCATTTGTGTGTTTATTCGCGCAACATTTCCTGTAGCAGGCACTGGGGTGAAAGGGCTGAGCCAAAGCCGACATGGGTCTGCTCCTGAGAGCTCGGTGCTCTCCGGGAGGGCTGGAGGCCGGCTCGGGTGGTCATGCCAGCAAGGGGGTCGGCAGCCACGGCAGAGGTCGTGTCCAGGGGTGGGGAGTGCGCGCGGACCAGGGCTTCAGCTGGCTGCAGAACCGGAGAAGGGCCCCGTGGGCTGAGAGCTGGAGGGTGGGCAGGGGCCAGGCAGGGGTGGGTGTGGGGGGGGAGAGCGTGCGGCACAGGGAGGCCTGAGCCAGCTGCAGCGGGGCTGGGGAGTGTGGGGACGGGGCCCAGGCGAGGCTGGAGAGGCCCAGGAGCCCGGGCCTGTTCTGCGTCCTCACCACGTGACGGGGCTTTGTTTTCATTCGCAGGGCAGTGGGGGTCCCAGGAGGAGTTTGCGTGGTTAAAATGGGTGTTTTGCAGAGAGCTCGCTGGAGGGCGTCTGCAGAATGTGCTGGAAGGGCTCGCTGGGAACCTGGGCAGACTAGGGCACCAGAGCTTGGCGTTACTTGCATTTTGTATTGTGGTCCTCAAAGCAGGGAAATCACTGCCCCAGTGCCTTCTGAGGAGACAGGATCGTTCTGGGGCTCTGAGCCAACAGGAAGGAGCTCAGTGCTGAATGGGGAGAGGTGGACGCCCTTAGGTCCCTGAACCACTCGCTCCAGCCTGGGCGCCTTGGCGGGGACAGCCCGGGGTTTGCGAGGATGGTTCTCATCTCTGGGCCTGGACACAGAGATGCTCCCCCAACGTCTACTTCAAAGCTGGAGGCAGGATTTCAGTCTGTGGCTCCGAGATCCCCCACCTGGCCACTTGCTCAAGGGAAGGAAATGAAAGCAGACCGGCTCATGACCGCCCCGGGGGCGTCCCTGCAGAGCAGGTCTGTCTCCACAGGCTTCCTGGGTTGGCAGCAGCTGCTTCAAGTCCAGGGCTTCCGTTTGCTCCACAAAGCCCTGGTGAGTCTCTCCAGGCCAGTGAGGGTCTGTCCCATTTCTAAAGATCCCCAGAAATGGAGCCCCCCTAGTCGGGCCTTTCTTGTGTTTCCTGTGATGAGAAGCCCTCACACGCCCTCCGTGTGCCTGTGGATCAAGCCCAGAACCCTGGGCTCTGGGGGCATCAGAGCTGAGACGTTTGGGAGGCGCGGGCTGTGCAGGCACCGGTGCTTAGCAGCCATAGCTGAGCTGGGGAGAGCGGGTGCCTTGGGTTGCCACAGAAACCAAAGCGAGCCGGATTCAGCATTGAATGACCGCAGAGGGAGCCCAGCGTTTGTCCACCATTGCTCTTGCCTTTTCTTTTCAAATTGCACCTTCTCAGCAAGCGGTGGAGGCACCTGTGAAGCCGGGGCGGAGGGGGTGTCCTGGGGCCTGGCAAAGGCCAGGACGCAGATTTCCATCAGAGGCAGGATGTCGCCCAAGCCTCCCTCCCAGGCCTGGTTCTGCCTGGAGCTGTGGCTTCCAGCACAGTGGCCATCGAACGCTTGCAAAGTGGTTTGTTCAGATTAGGAAGTGCTCAAAATGGAAAACACCTGCGGGATTTCAAAGACTCAGCATGAAAGCAAACAAACAAACAAACTAATAAAACCAAACCCAAAGAATGTAAGATATCTCAATAGCTGAAAAATATTGATCACATGTTGAGTTGATATTTCGGGTATACTGAGCTGAATAAGGTACAGTATTAAAATTAATTTTACCTATTCTTCTTAGGGTTTGTAATGTGGTTACTAGACAATTTTAAATGACCCGTGTGGCTCACATTATGTTTCTTTTTCTCTTGAGACTGGACCTCCCTGGGTTGCCCAGGCAGGCCTTGAACTCCTGAGCTCTCCCGCCTGGCCCCCACGGGCTGGGATTCCAGGTGTGGCCACCGTGTCTGGCTTCAGCACGTGCTTCTGCGGGCCAGTGCCGGTTCAGAGACTGCTGGGTCTACGCCTGAATTGATCTCCCATTCACTGGAGAAGCTGTTTAGACATCAGATATTTAAGATTCTTTATCTGCAAAACGGAGGTATTGGTGCCTTCCCTGGGTCCTCACAGGTGTGTTACGAAGATTCAGAGCGAGAGTGGATTCTGAGGGCACGTTCCCGATTCTTCCTTTAGGGGCCAGGTACTCGTCTCCCCAGCGCCAGTGCTGGCTGCTGAGAGCTCGGAGCTAAGTCCCCTTCAGGAATTGCTGTGGCTGGCGGGAGTCGCCCACCCCGAGCTGAATTCTGTCTGTATGCTGCAAGTGGTGCATCTGGGAGCAAGCCCGGCAGGGCTGGAGGTCACAAGGAGGCCACGTGAGCAAGCAGCTCAGACCCCGATGACACCGCTCGTGTTTCCCTTCCTTCAACAGACACCTGTGACTGCAGCGAAGGCTCTCCTAGGACCAGCTGATGGAGGAGACAAAGGTCAAGTCGGCTCACAGGTGGGCGAGGGCGTTAGATCGTTTCCCACGGCTATACCAACATTCCTTGGGCTGGACATCTTATAAAGAAAAGAAGTTCATTTAGCTCACCGTTTTGGAGGCCGACATGTCAGACAACGCGGTGCTGGCTCTGGCAAGGGCTCTCTGGCTGTATGACATCATGGTGGATGACTTCACGGCAGGAGCGTGTGTGAGGCAGAGCGATCACGTGGTAAGACAGGACGCCAGAGAGCAAGGAGGGCCAGTTTGCTCTAGCAGCCATTCTGATGGGAAGTAACTGGGGTCCCCTCTGAACAACATTAGTCCCTTCGGAGGACAGTGCCCCAAGGACCTAATCACCTCACACCACCCCTCCCAGCACTGGGAGTTTGAGTTCCCTGGGGGACACACTAAAGCCACACCCAGGCCATAGCATCTGGCTTACACAGATGCAAACTCAAAACGAACTGTTGTGATCCGAATGTCCACTGGGGGTGGCCCTTGAAGAGAGAGAGGACAGGACACTCTCTCGATGGCTGCACTCCTGGCCAGAGACGTGTCACTCTGCAAGGAGGAAGCAGGTCACAGTACACACGTGTCTGGGCTCCTGAGGGGGCAGGTGGCTCCGTGGTTGGTCAGGAGCCTGCACGGAGAGAGGTGAAGGCCAGAAACAAGGTGCTGGGGACACGGATGGGCTTGGGGTGAGGGCCGAGGACAGACCTCGGGGGGCAGTGTCCACCCTGAGAACAGCCCCTCCCTGAGGACGACCAGGCATGCCTCAGCCTGCCTTCCGCCTCCTGGTGTCCGGGTGACGGCGCGGGAGCTAGAGTGGCCGCGGGGTGAGGAGGAGGCGCTCCCTGTGGTCCACACAGCAGGAAGGACCCCAGCAGGGGACCCCGACCCCCAGAGGGGAACTCATGGACCAGCACTGCCGTGACAGTGGCAGTGGCCTGCTCACCAGCCCCTGTGCCTCCCTGTGGAGTCGTGGCCTCCATCCCCACCAGGGGGACTCTGGGTCCAGAGACGGGTCCCAGAGGTGGATGCGTCATCATGTCTGAGGTGAGGCCCTGGCACTCTGAATGCCACCGCCACCTGCTTGGTCCTTTCTTCTTCCTCCAGCTCCTCGTGCTAAGAGAGCAGGGGAAGGAAAGGGAGCCATCACGCCGACAGGCCAGGACCTGATGGCCCAGGACCCTGGCAGACAGCCCAGGACCCTGACAGACAGCCCAGGACCCTGACAGACAGCCCAGGACCCTGGCAGCCCACCACCCTGACAGCCCACCACCCTGACAGCAGGAGCAGGTAGTGCCTTGCTATGTAGAGGGCAGAAGGAGCATGGCTGGCTTCAGAGGCTACTCTGGGCAGCTCTTGGTACTTCCTGCCCAGTCAGAGGCGAGCAGATAAGGCCAGAGAGAGGGGTGGTTGGGGCCCAGTGTCCTCAGGGGTGGAGTCGGGTCATCCCACCAGTACCTGGGCCAGCAGGCATTTGGCACAGGGTGAGAGGGATCTGGAACAGAGGGTAGAGGAGGGAGGTGGTGTCACTTGATGGCGCAGGGCCAGACACAGTTATGAGGTCTGTCTCACTGATCTCCTGGAAGTTTCCCAGGTGAAGAAGCAGCCACAGACAGAGAAGTTGCTCCCGAAGGTGCCACCTTCCACTACGGATCAGGTGAGCTGGCTGGGGCGGAAGGTGCGTGGTGCCAGTTCTGTGTGCTGCCCAGATCTCCATGGGGGGCCGGGTGCTTGTCCCTAGCTGCTGGTGACTCGCATCTGAGTCCCTTTCTGAGTTACTCTCCTACGAAGGGGGCCCGGCGGAAGCCCACGTTCAGTGGCTGCTTGGTGTGGAGTTAGAGGGCTGGCTCCTTTGTCTTGCTTTGGGACATCTTGGTCCCCAGCTTCCTGTAGGGTCCAGCTTCTCTCTTTTCCCCCAGTCTTGCCCCTCTCAGCCCACAACTGCATTATTTCCGAAAGCTCTCCCTTACTCTTGCAGCACGCAAATCTCTCTCTTGACATGAGTTTCTGGGCCGCCAGCTTAAGAGCGACCCCCCCCCCCCAGGCCCGCTTCCCCATGGAGCAAGGCACGCAGAACTCAGCCTGGAGAGCTCTGGGCGCTCCTCAGGGTGCTGGCCTTCCGGGGCTCCCTGGCTGGCCCAGGTTCTCCATGTGTGAAATGGGGAGAGCAGGAAAGGAGTCTGGATCGGGTGACCGAGGGCCGCGTCCAGCCGCAACTCTCCATGTGTTGAAATGGGCAGAAGGTTCTGAGGTACAGGAGGGGGTTCAAGGACCCGGGGACCTCCAGAGGCCTCCACTTCTCAGACACAGAGACTGAGTCAGGGGTCGTGTGGTTCCCCGCTGGCTGCCCTGCTGGGAAGTGGCAGAACTGAGGTTGGGCCCCGGCATCAGTCTGTACACTGGGCGTGCCCTTCACCACCCAGGACCCTGCTGGCCGTGACTGTGGGCCGGGCACAGGGGGATTTCAGGTGGGCTGGAGGGTCCTGCTGCATGGCTCTGGGTTCTGTTGCCCACAGACCAGGCAGGGAGGCACTGGCCCTGATGCAGGCAGGGGGGACTCTGTTACTCGCTTACCTTGGACTCCCAGGTCACAGCCCTTGTCCCGGGCACTGCTCCTCAACCCCGAGTGTGCAGATGTTAAATGTGAAACCTACAGGGTAATCTTAACCATGCATGGCTTTCTGATAAGCCAGTGTGGGTCCCTCAGTGGCCCCTATCTAAAGAGAAATTACAAGCGGCCCACCAATTAGTTCAGGAACAATTAGAAGCAGGTCATATAGAACCTTCACACCTCCCTGGAATTCCCCCATATTTGTGATCAAAAAAGTCAGGAAAATGGCGATTGTTACATGATCTTAGACAAATCAATAAAACCATGCAAGTTATGGGGCCTACTCAACCTGGACTTCCTAGTCCCGTAGCTATTCCAAAAAATTTCCATCTTATTACTCTTGATATAAAGGATTGCTTCTTTTTCTATTCCCCTACATCCTCTGGATGCCCCAGGTTTGCTTTTTCGTTCCTCTCTATGAACAATAATGGCCCTGATCAGAGATATCAATGGAAAGGTTTTACCACAGGGAATGGCTAATAGCCCCACCATATGCCAAATATATGTTGACAAGGCTATCCAACCATTAAAAATAAATATCCAAACTCATGTGTCTACATTACATGGATGATATTTTATTGGCCCACCCTAATCACAAAAATCTTATTTAATATATTCAGTGATGTGGTAGAAAATTTAAAAAAATATGGATTATATATAGCAGAAGAAAAAGTTCAACCAGATCTCCCATATTATATTTAGGATTTAAAATCATGGATACTTTTGTTAGACCCCAAAAAATTTTAATAAATAAAGCCCGAGGTCTTGCTCGATTGATGCTCACGCTCGGTAGGTCTGGGTGGGCCCTGGAGAAAAAGTTAAAGATGTTACATCTCATTGCTTGCAAGCTTTGCTGCATTGGGCATCCCTAAAATGCTTAAAACAGATAATGGCCCGCATATACGTCCTCATCTTTCAAAGAGTTTTGCGCAAAATTCAATATATCCCATAAAACAGGCAATCCCATACAATCCTCAGGGTCAGGGCATTATTGAAAGAGCAAACGAACACTGAAAATTATGTTCTTAAAACAAAAAGAAGGAAATTGGAAAAGTCCTAAGGACAGATTGGCAGTTGCCCTGTTTACCTTAAATTTTTTAACTTTAGACTCTAATGGTTATTCTGCTGGAGACAGGACATTGGAATCCACACCAACAACATAAAAACCTTTGGTTTACTGGAAGGATGTTCTTTCAGGTACATGGAAGGGTCCAGATCCAGTATTAATTTGGGGGAAGAGGATCTGTTTGTGTTTTTCCAAAAGACGAATCCTCTCCATTGGATACCATCTTATTAATAAAACAGGTACCACATCAAAATGATCAAGATGAAGTTATTGAAGAATCAAGATTAATAAAAAAGGTACAAATTTGAAGGTATAGAATGATTCCCTCAAAAGAGTCCTTCAAAATATTTCACAACTTAAGTGTCATTTCTCCGGCCGGGACGAGGAGATCTCTCTTTAGTGTGCACACAATTGTATTTTTTTTTTCCTTCTTTTTATATTTCTTCTTTTTATACATGTCTTTATGTCTGTACATTTGTATATTTCATGTTAATGTGACGTCACAAATATATGTTTGTATGTTTGTTTGTCCAGTGTGACGTCACATAGCTCAAAGCGCTTATGAAAAAGAAAATATATATATATATGGATCCAAATAACTTTAATTCATTTTAGGTTTAGAGTATTCAATTTAGGTAAATAATTTTATAAATTTACTTTCAATTTTGATTTTAGGTGTCCCTGGGACTTCTCTTTAGCAAACAATAGACTAGTGCTATATAACCTGATATTTTGGTGTTTTGACTTAAGATTGTTTATTTGTTATTAACTTCATTTGTTTAATAGCTCATTAATTTCAATTATCTCAACAGGTAAAAGATTGCTCTGTTAAGACAGAGACTCAGGGTTCCAGCTAACAAATTATTTCTCTAAAGTGCCTTTACCTTTTCTTTAATCTATCTTTAATGCAGTAATTACCCTCAGTCTTTCTTTGTTTTGTTCTAAATATGATATTTTTCCAACTTATGTTTGTAGAAGCTCAACCAGCGATGTGTGTGAACAAAAATCAACTTTAATTTTCTAATCTAATTATTCTATTTTGTAGTTTGACAACTCGCCTCTTGACTCAGTGCTGCAATAGCACTGCCTTTCCTTTAATAATTGATGCTTGAGTTTCTAGGTAGCGGGCCCTGAAGATTTGCCGGTGGCATTGTCTAAACATAAAAAAAGACGTCTACTGCTACAGCTGCAGGGATCGCGGCCGCCGCAAGCATCCCTGCTGCTCAAACATCAAACAACCTCACCAACAGTGTGGCCTCTGCTCTACATGCATGGGGCCTCCTACATCAACATGTTACAACAAATGGACATTTTGATCTTTCATTGTTTGGGACTTTACGGGACAATGCCTTGCGGGTATTTGTCTAGAGAATTCAGTGTGTTACTTGTTGGAACTTAGGGCAGCTGATTTGTTTAAACAATTTGATATGCTATGCAATTTGGCTCATCACCAAAAGGCTTGTCGCCTTAAAGCCGCAACATCTCCTCACAATTGGACGGCTGTTAGTCATCATATATAGTCGATCCTAAAGGGCTCCATTGGATGGCTGGTTAGCCAATGACGGGTAAGATCCCCAGAGGGGGACAACCTAAGACAGGCACAGTCGCACGGGACAGTCTCATGTGGCCGACATATCAACCTAAGACAGGAGTCAAGGGCACAGCCTTGATTATCCGATGACGGGTAAGAATGTTGGTTGCACATAGACGTCCTAGAGCATTACCTCTTTTAAAACAAAAAGGGGGAAATGCAGGAGCCCTGTTTGGGGATTGGCTTGAATTGAAGTTGACTATGAGCCGGGGAGATTTGGCCATTGTCGCCACCCGTAGTCTCACGGGATTTTGTTGCGGGATCTGGAGTGACTTGGCCGAAATTGCTGATCGGGTCAGCGCCATTTTAGTGGTGTGTTTGGCGTGAGTTAGTTGTTAGAACCAGAGAGAAAAGTTATCAGAATAAAAAGCTGTTTGTCTCCAGTTTGCTTCTGAAGTTCTTCCCGCGGCTCCGGTGCTCCGAGCGCTTCAGGCGGCAACAGAGCCGCACCTCCAGCCCGTCTCCAGGTGTGGCCGCTGCTCCGCTGACCACGCTGGAGTGGCAAGCCGGGGAGGGCAGCCCTCAGACCCCATGCAGGGTGGCTGGGAAATGCCTGGGTGCAGGCGCCCTCATCAAGGAGATCGCTAAGACTGCGGCCAGCTGAGAGCCATAAAGATGTTCAAGTTCCACCTGATATTAATGCATTATTCAAGGAATCTTGGTATGCCCGTGAACACTGTGTGACGCACCTGTAAGCTCGAGCTGTAAGCACTTGTCTTTGTTAAGGCAAAATGTATATAACCTGGTGAGGTTGGTTAGAGTGTGTGGGGTGATTGAAGTTAGAGGTTGAAGTTGGTGGTCGGAGTCAGAGCAGTTGGAGTTGGAGAGGTTGCTGAAGCCAGAGAGAGAAGAAGAATAAAAGACCTTTTTTCATTTTCATCCTGCCTCCGAATTTTCTCCCGCGGTGTCGTAGCTGCAAGCAACAGCATCAGGCAGCTACACCTGGGGACTCATGGACACTGCCCCAGCGCAGGGTCCCGTTCAGCAGAGCAGGATGGGTGTCTCCAGTCCTGACGCACACTCAGGGCGGCTGACGTAGCCAGCAAGGCTTGGGAACCACGGTTCTGCAGCCATGACCTTCACGGCTGACCTCCGTCTGTGCTCAGGACAGGCTGACAGACACAGCTGACCCCAGGGTCACTGGGACGCCACCCCAGGGAGACGCTGAGTGTGGGTGGGGCCTGCAGGACCTGGAAAGGACCCCTGGGGCCTCTAGAGACCTTCCTGGGGGGCCGTCCTTTTATAAGAGCAGTCAAAGGTAGAAATCAAAGTCTGTGGCTCTTGGTGAGATGCGCTTTCCTGATAAGGGGCTGCTCCCCGTCTCAGCGGTGGCCCTCCTGGGCCGGTTGCAAGCTCACGTGAAGCCGCTGTGCAGTTGTCACTGCTCGGGCAACACTGGGGCCGGCTTGCTCCCTGGCTGTGGCGCCGAGGGCCTGCCTGGAGACGCCCTGCGTGGCTCGGCGCTCGGCCAGCGGCGCTCCTGACCTGTCCAGGTGAGCGTGGGTCCTGCAGGCGCCGTGTGAGGAGGCCCAGGCCCCCCCAGCGTGTCACCGCCAGCCTGCTTCTCTCCAGGACCCCTCCCCACGCCCTGCTCGTGCCAGCTGCCAGGCAAGGCAGGCTTTGCCGCCTCAGTACAGGGTGGGCTGGGCACGAGAGTGAGGCAGAACGTCCGGAGAGACTTGCCCTCCCTGCCCACGGGCAGCCTGCTGCCTCTGCTTGCTCTCAGAAGAAGAGCGGGTAGGCTGTGGAGGAAGGCCCCGTTGGCAGGACAGCCATTGCAGCAGGCGTGGCCTGCCCACAGGGCTCCTCTGCACTGGGGACGGGGAGGGCAGTGCCGCCTTCAGAGAGCCCACCCAGGACCTGCACCGGAACACAGCCACCTCCTGGCTTGATGACCCCAATGACAGTGCAGGTCAGAGTGGTGCGGGAGCCAGGGTCCTGCGGCCCTGGGCCTGCGGGAGGGCCGAGGGCAGGCGGGGAAGGCCGCTGGGCTCGAGCAGGGCCAGTGGCCCCAGCCCTGCTCTCTGGTGAGGGAAGTGGCCCCAGGCCTGTGCACAAAGCTCGGTGGCTGGGACCTGCAGTCCTGGGTCCCGTCTACGACCACCTGTTTTTGCAGTAACCTGACGAGACCTCGGGTCTTTTCCTTTCTCTCCCCGCAGTCTTTCCAAGGCGTCTTCCTTCTGGTACTCCCTGGCAGTTTCCCCCAATTCTCACTCGCGATCTGTTTGCTGGCCCCTGTCACTTTCCTTAAGGGTTTTGTCTTTTCTATGCTCTTGTCACCAACAGCCTGTTTTATGGAAGCACTTACTAAATAATTAACTAGCCGTGGATGGTGGACCTAAGTCTTTCCATGGACAATACTGGGGACCAAGTGACAAGCAAGACCGGCCTGGTGTCCAGGCAGCTGGCGGAATGGTGAAAGTCCTGGTGACCGCTAGCCTCCTGGGTGCTACGGTATGGGGGGCCCAAGCACTTTCCTGGCTTTATTGTCTTACTTGACCCTCAATTAGATGAGGACTTTCCTGGAGGAGACTTTTATTGTGCCCGTTTTGCAGATGAGAAAAGAGAGACAGGGTTAGGTGAATCCTGAATGCTACATTTTGCTCTGCTTCCGGGGCCTTCATCAGGGGTGATGTGAGAGCAAAACGGGGTCTTTGTTCACAGAGGGATCTTTATTATCCTGTTTCAGGAAATGACCACTCAGAAAAATCTCAGGAAACTGTCAACTGAGAAAGCATTGTTATTTGCTATCTCATCTGTTGATTGATAATGGTCAGAAATAAAACCCTTGCAATAGTAAGAGCTAATGTAATTTTTGGGGGGGCGGGAGGAGGAGCAGCAACAGAAGATAAGAGGTGATGTTAGTCTCAGGGGACTAGGACCCCAGGAGACCAGTGGGCGATGACAGCTTCAGAGGGGCCAGGGAGCGCGTGTGATTTCTGAGGCTGGTGGGAGGCGAGGGGGGCCGAGCCCCCACATGCTCCGTGGCAGGCAGCCCTCGGATGGCTGCGGAGATCCGGCGGGTCTTGGGCCTCCTTTCAGGGGACCTGGGTTTTCAGCCAACAGCTGCACTACAAAGCATGCTCAGGAGAGAGGACCGTCACCGGGACCTGCTTGGAGATCACAAAGCAACAGAAAGAAAATTTCCCTACAAAATTTCTGCTGCAGGCAGAGAGGAGGACAGCTGAAGCGCCCCAGTCCCACCCCCTTTGCTCCCCCAGGAGCAGTGCTGTGGGATGCCTGGGCTCCGTGCGGCCTGGGTCCCGTCTCTCCCCTCGGCTCCTCAGGGGAACCTCAAGCCTCTTCAGACCCTTTCCTGTTCTGAAAGCCCCAACGGTCTGGAAGGAGAGAATGGGCCACGAGGGCCCAGGTTTCCTGGGTGCCACTGGCGCACAGCCTCACGGGTGGTGCTGGTACCAATTTCACATGTGCCCTGTGCAGCTCTGACCCTCAAGCACTGAGCAGCTTAGAAAAAACATCACTGCGGGGTTTCAAAAATCAGGGCACTGCGGGCAGAGGGCATTCGGGACAGCAGGTGGCGCTCTCTCTCCTGAAACAGGGTGCCGTCCTCCGCAGCGAGGCGCTGCCCGCACCGGGATAAGCCTGCAGGATGAGCTGCAGTCTGCAAGCGTCCAAGGTGACCAGGGCAAAGTATCTGGCCAGGACTGCCTGCCAGGTGTAACTGTCCCCTCACCTGAACGCACCTGGAGCCTTTGGCTAGGCCTGGGCTGCAGCGTTGACCAAATAGAGAGCTGTGGAGAAAAAACTGGACTAGGGCCGAACAGAAACAAGCCCAAGAAACCCCTTGACCTCAGTCACAGAGGCTCACAGTGACCACGCCCACCTTCACCCTCCTGGGAGCTGGCAGTTCCCTCCGGGGCATCAGCTGGTGTGGGTGCCCACGGCCTTCACGTAGCTGGCAGAACAGCAGCGTGCCCTGCGCGACAGCCGCATCTTCCAGCTTTGGGAAGCATCTTCAACACCAAATTCCAGTGGAAAGAGCGGGCCAGCTCTTCCTCCCCGCCCAGGACGCGGGGCCCTGGAGGCTCAGAGGTGACGGCAGTGGAGGCCTGGGTGAGGGAGGAGGTGGTCAGGGGAAGCGGAGGCCACTGTCGTGTTGCACCCCTGCCTAAAGGCTCTGGCTGTTCATCAGCCATCAGCCATTGCTTGAGCACCTACTGCATGCAGGCCGGGGGCTGGGCATGTCACTGGGACTCCGTAGAGTTTGCTCAAGGAGGTCCCTGTCTCAGAGAGACGAGGGTCAGAGCCTGTGATCTCCATTCAACACTCAAACGCAGGCCCCCAGGGACTCGTGGAGGTGACCTGCTGAAAGGGCTCCCGGCCCTCACACCCACTGACAGTCTGGCTGGCCGAGCTTTGGCTCTCCTCAGTGGGAAAGCGCTTGTGTGGCATGCAGGCGGCACCGGGTTCTATCCCCAGCACCGCATAAGAAACAGACAAACAAAAACTAAATAAACAAAATAAAGGCATTGTGTCCATCTACAACTAAAAAAAAAAAAAGAGCACACCCTTCACGCTGAGGGAACAGCTTTGCGTCTACTCTGCCCTGGCGCCCAGAAGGCCGCAGAGCCGCGCGTTGAGGGGCCCTGGAGGAACGCGCTTCCCTAGCCAGGCTGCAGTGCCAGGCCTGGCCCGGGCTCGGGCAGCCGGGGTGAAGCAGCTCTTCTACCTCACACCCATCAGCCTCAGGCTGCGGAGGCTGCGGAGGCTGCGGGGAGGCTGTGGCACCTGGGTGGATGCTGTGGGGTCCCGGGGCCGGCTGCCCGCACAGCGGAGCCCGGCCAGGACCGGGAGAGCACGGCTGCCGGTGGTGCTGAGTCACCCTGTGCCATGCCGCTTTGCAGGGGCAGCACGGGCTCTTTTAAAGGAACAGAGATGCCCAGGAGAGCAAGGGGCGGTGCCCCCAAGCCTGGTCCAGACAGCGGCTGCAAGTAGGCTATTCCTGGGAAAATTCCTGGAGGAGATTTTTTTTATCAGCCCTGAAGGATGCAGCCTCTTTGGAGAAGCTGCTCGGTCAGTACGTACGTGTCACACATCTGTCTGTTCCCAGCCCCTCTGTCTGCTCAGATGACAAGGCGGAAACAGAAGTAAAAGACGGGCTCGCTCACCTGGGGTTTCACGTGGCTGGCGCAGACGCGCTCTGTGCTGGGCAGGGCTCTGCGTGTGCTGGGCATGGCTCCCTGTGCACTGGTGTCTGGGCTCGCAGGAACGCTGTAAGACGGGCCTCACTTTGACCTTGGCTCTGAACCCAGGGCAGCTCTTCACACCAGGTGCTCTGCTGCTGGCAGGCAGGAGGCACAGAGGCGCCCCGGCCGGGGGCGATGCAAGGTGATGCCAGCCCAGGCTGAATCACATTTCCAGAGAAGCCTTTGGGAGCCCAGAACTAATCCTTCATCCAGCCTCGGGTCTGCAGAAGCTCGTTGCTCTGCTGGGGGCTAAGTGACTCCTGAGCCTGGGAGGGGCTTCCTGAGGAGGCCAGGGACCAAGCCGGGCACCTGTCTGGCCAGCAAGGGGGAGCTGGGGTGGTGGATGGGGCAGATGACCCCTGTGTCCCAGGCCACGCTGTTCCCGGAGTGGCTCTGGTTGCTGGGGAAGAGAATCAAACCTATTTTCCTCTTTGGGAATTTGGTCGTATTTCCATGACCACGTAATCAGCTTAGGAGCTATTAGCAAAGTAGGAGGGGAGAGAGGGGACTCCCAAGGGTCAGGAGGGCCCATGGCCGTCTTGTTCTGTGCTCAGTGAGTCAGCGTCGGGGTTAAGAAGGACCCCGAGGGCTGGGGTTGTGGCTCAGCGGCAGAGCGCTCGCCTTGCGCGTAGTGCGCGGCCCAGGTTCGATCCTCAGCACCACGTAAGAACATAAATGCATTGCATTGTGTACAACTAAAGTAAATAAATAAATTAAAAAAAAAAAAAAAAAGAAGGACCCCGAGGGCCTGTTTCCCAGATGATGCTGACAAGGGCCCAGGAGGTCCTTGTCCTCACTGGGGGCAGTGGGCCATACATCTGTGTTGGGCCTCAGAACCGCCAGTCTCCTCTGGCTTCAAGGACGGATGACAATCTCCGGCAGCGTGAGAGCACCGTCCAGCCTCCCCTGAGACTGAGGAAGTGCTACTGCCTCTCGACGGCGGGGCTGGTGCCTCCTGGGGGACCCGCTCGGACTAACTCCCAGTGCTCCCTGCCCTCCAGGTGCTGACTGGGCGTGGGTCTCCCCCTCCTCTGTGTCGAGCTAGGCAGAGATGCATGCCGGCTGATTGCCCTTGGGTTTTGCCCATAGTTGCTAACTGAAGGAGCCCTAATCAAGGAGATAGCTAAGATTGCCGTTAGCTGAGAGCCATAAAGATGTTCAAGTTCCACCTGATATTCATACATTATTCAAAGAATCTTTGTATGCCTGCGAACACTGTGTGACGCACCTGTAAGCTCAAGCTGTAAGCACGTGTCCTTGTTAAGGCAAAATGTATATAACCGGGTGAGGTTGGTTAGAGTGGGGGGAAGTAGATGGTGGATGGTTGGAAGTAGTTGGAGCTGGTTGGAGTGTGGAAGGAGTTTGTTGGAGTTTGTGGCTGGAGTTGGAGAGGTTGCTGAAGCCGGAGAGAGAAGAAGAGTAAAAGACCCTTTTTCATTTTCATCCTGCCTCCGAATTTTCTCCCGCGGCGTCATTGCTCCAAGCGGCCATCGCTTCGGGCAGCAACAGCTAACATGTTTGGATCCATGTCAAGGACCCTATGAGCTTTGTCCAGTTGGCTGAGGTCAAATGCAGGTTTAGAAGCTTAAGAATTGTGACGAAGACAAGGATGGAGGAGATCGGGGAAGACGTCTTCTTGGGCAAAACTCCTGTCGTGGAATGTGAGAAGCAAGGAGAGTTGGGAGCTTGTGGGCCGAATCTGAGCAGGAGGCCAAGCTGGTTCTGGTCAGTTTTAACTACAGCCAAGAAGAAAGAGCCTTCCTGTCTCATGCCTGGAAGAAACAGGGTGGCACAGTTCCCCGGGACAGGGGTACTAAAGGGGTGGGTGGGTGGTTGATGATGGGGAAGAGCGGCTCCAGGAAGACACATGGGCAAAGCGGGGGTGACCAGGCACAGCCGATGACCACGCTGCCTGGCCCGAGTTGCAGGGAGCCTGTGGGTTTACTGTGTCAGGTTCTGTTTCTTCTATTCGAAGGTCTCTATCCAGAACAAGAGGACCGGCTCACACGGGCTCAGTGACCCAGTTGCCCCTGTCCTCTCCCAAAAGACCCTGTGAAGTAGGTCGCTGCAGAACATGAAGGGCAGGTGGAGGCCTGCTGGCTCGTGATCTCAGACAGAAACCACCTTCTCTCGTGTGCTGCGACGTTGAATCTCTCCACGTGGTTAGATCTGCCGCGAAGCCCTCTCCCTGGGGGCTGTGCTGGGCTCATTTCCTGCTGCAACCGAGAGTGAGGTCTCCACTCCCCAGTAGTTGGGAACTGACCCTGGAATGAAGACCTGGACACGACTGTTACTGCTACAGAGCAGTTTGTCTCATTCACTTCTTTATCCTCAGTACCTCAAAGGATGCCAACTCATCACAGGGAGTGATGATGTACGCTTCTCGAGCCATCTTAAACAAGTTGTGCTTTAGGGTTGGATGTGTGGAAGACACAAGATCTAAGAAAATGGTGTTCAGTCTCCATTGCTTTAGAAACATTTTTCATTTCACAAGATGTTGGCAGATTCCTGATGATTCTCGAGAAACTTGCGCTGAAGAATGAACAGGTATCCCAACAATAGAAGAAAAGGTAATTCCTTGAGACAACTTATTCAGGTTTCGGTTCAGGCCTGCATGGTATGAAGAGAACTGTTGGGACAATGTTTGCAAAAAAAAAATTTCTGTCAAGGGATGAGGTGGCCAGGTTGACAAGAGCTGTGTGCAGAAGGATGTCCACAAGGCAGGCCATCCAGGTCCTGCAGAGGGGTGGGCTGGGCTGGAGGGGTTTTAGCTATGCAACAGTGTGGTTCCATTTTCCTTCTACAGAAGAAAGGGCGGGAGGAGAAATGTCAGGAGGCAGCAGGGCCAGCCGGGAACCCACGGCGGCAACCTGACTGAGGCAAGATAAGAACCCGTGCAGGCCCGGGCAGCGGCGGGGCGAGGAGGCAGCCTGGGAAAGGACAGGAGCTACGCGGGGCTGAGCTTATCAACTGATGGCGCTGGAGTGAAGGCGGGAGTCCCCTGAGGAGACCATTGGGGCTGAGGTCCCGGTTGCAAGTGACAACGTTCTTTCTTTCAAGTATTTTTATCTTAGAAACTCATGCAAATGTGCCCTATGCATAACAATATGCCAATATTTGCATTTCTGTGAAAATAACATTCAAAACCAGTTAAAAGACTTAATCTTCCTTTCCAAAGCTCCCAGGAAATTGGATGCACCACGCCCTGCGGTTTCTGACGCCCCAGCCAGCGCCCTTTGAGCAGCCCGAGGCAGTCTTCACAATCCGCACCACCTCCCGGTCCTCCCTTTGGCCAGGCTGGGCTGTCCACCGTCTCCCCAGCCTCCCAGGAGGACTTTGCGTCTCTGGTTTTGCAAACATTCAAGGTCTTTCTCAGTTCTCTGGCCCTTCTCTTCGTGGCCGGCTGAGACGCCCCTCCTCCACCCAGTCATGTTCTGGCCTTTGCAGTCCAACCCCTTGTCCAGCCTTTGCCCACACTGGGTCGCAGTAGCCCATTTGGAGTCCTTGGGATGTGACGGACGTGTAAGCCTCTGCTTTCGCGCGGGGTGCTCGTCCTGCCCGGGCTTCCTTGTTCCCCTGGACCGTCCAGCGTCCCTCGTCCTTCAGAGCCAGCTCTGCAGTCCAGGGCGGAGCGGATCAGCAACGCAGCTCTGCTGCCCGGGATCTGCCCCTCCCCCCCTCCCCGGGCATGTGCTGCCCCAGCCCGCAGCTTCTCATGGGCAGCGGCCCACTGTGCTGCCTGGAGCCTGGCGCAGGTAGACGGTCAGGAAGAGCGTGTGGAGAGCCCTGTTGGGGGAGCCGGGTTTTGGAACTTGTTCACGCAGGTCCTACATGTTCCCCGGGGCCTCCCACCCATGCTGCTAGAGGCATCGATTCTCCCCGGGAGGGTTGGGGCATTTATAACAGGAATGCAGCTTTTGACACCCAGGGTAGAAATTATTTTTTAAAAAATTTCGTTTATTTTTTTAAAATGTCCCATAGTTTTGAAAGACAGGCTTTATGAATGAGAGAGGAGTTTTCAAGACTTCCCTAGCCCCTTTAGTGTATTAAAATTGAACCAGGAGCAGGGCACGGTGGCACATGCCTGTAATCCCAGCACTTGGGAGGCTGAGCCAGGAGGATCGCGAGTTCCAAGCCAGCCTCAGTAATGGCGAGGCACTTAGCAACTCAGTGAGACCCTGTCTCTAATAAAATACAAGAAAGGGCTGGGGATGTGGCCCAGTGGTCGAGTGCCCCTGAGTTCAATCCCTGGTACCAAAAAAAAAAAAAAAAAGTTGGACGAGGTTGTTCTGGTTTGGATGTGAGGGTCCCCCCACAGCTCACGTGTCAGACAGTGCAGGAAGGCTCAGAGGAGAAATGACTGGGTTAACCTAACCCCTGGTGGGATGAACTGAGTGGTAACCGGAGGCAGGTGGGGTGTGGCTGGAGGAGGTGGGCATTGGGGGCGTGGCTTTGGGGCATGTATTTGTATCGGGCAGTGGGCTCTCTCGGCGGCTTCCTGATCACCATGTGAGCTGCTTCCCTCTGCCACACTCTTCCACCATGATGTCCTGCCTCACCTTGAGCCCTAAGGCATGGAGCCTACTGTCTATGGATGAAGACCTCTGAAACTGTGAGCCCCTAAATAAACTTTTGATCCTCTACGATTGTGCTGGTTGGGTCTTTTAGTTGCAGCAGCAAAAAAGCTGACTAAAACAGGTCACGGGTTCTCCCGGGGCAGAGGGACGCTGCTTCCGGCAGTTCACTGGAGCATGGAGTCTTGTGGCCCAGAAGAAGGGAGGTTGGCCGCAGGGAGGCTCCTTCTGAACCCTGTGGGTCCTGAGGAACTCCGAGGAGAGGGGGAATGCGGGGGCAGGAGTCCTGTGTCCCCGTTCCTGCAGACAGACGGAGGGGACAGAGGGGACGCCAGATGGCAGCTGGGGCCATGTGCGTCTTCCCATTTTCCTCTTGGGATCTGGGAGGGTGCTCCCTGCTTCCTACAGGGAGTCACACTAGAGCGCAGTCAACAGGAGGTGTGGTCCCAGGAGACCTGCGTGTGGCTCCCGGAGGCCTTCCCCTGCTCCCAGGCGGAATGAGAAGAACCAGACATTCTCTCTCTGGTGCAGCTGAACGTGGGTCATCTCAGCCACGAGGGCTCACGTGGGCATCACAGACCCCAAGCTGTGCAGGCCTCAAAGGCCGAGCAGAGCTGGCGAGAGCTGGTGTGGGGCCACGTCGGCAGGGCCCTCCCGGCTCTGGGCAGGGCAGAGGGGCAGACTCTGAATCCGACTCGCTGCGGACTTTGGCTCTCGACCTCGGGAGGAAGACGGATCAGGTGGACAAGAGCCACCTCGGCGGGGCTCATGAGACGTGACCGTGCAGGTGGGAGGCCCCTCCACTCACCGTGTGATCTCCCCCATCTAGCAGACGCCATCTCGGCACACCTGTGAGGAGGGAAGAGGAGAAGGACTGAGCCACCCTGCGGACTTTCACAATGGAAAGGAGACTGCTTTACACTACAGCAATCAATGAGCCGCACACCGGCACGGGGAATCCCTGCCCCTGCATTTTGTGGATGGGGCCGGCAGCAAGGTCATCCTAAGCTGCATGTCAGATTTGACACGGCCTCCTGGAATCCTTGTTGTAGAACGTAGGAGCCCTGTTTGGGGAGATGGCTTAAATTGTGGTTGACTATGGGCCATGGAGATTTGGGCATTGTCGCCTTTTGTAGTCTCACGGGACTTGGCCCGGGATCTCGAGTGATTTGGCCAAGATTGCTGATCGGGTCACCTCCATTTTGGTGGTGTGTGTGGCGCGTGTTAGTCGTTGTTAGAGCCAGAGAGAAAAGTTATCAGAATAAAAAGCTGTTTGTTTCGAGTTTGCCTCTGAACTTCTTCCCGTGGCTTCGTTGCTCCAAGCGGCCATCGCTTCAGGTGACAACAGTAGAAGTCCGAGCATCTTCCAGTCTTTCTGTTTAGTCCCTGAGGAGGGGGATGGCGTGCCTCCACGGGCACACCTGTCCAGAAGTGTCCAATCAGCAAGTAGCTCTGAAACCCATTTTTCCTGGAACGAAGAGCTTATTTGGACCATGTATGCCCCTCCTTGCTGATTTTGCTCTTGGTGTCTTATTTTATCCTTTTGCTGTCTAGAGGAAAAGTTCACAGCAAAATTAACCAGGGATGTTAGAGCTTTTAAAAGCAGTCTTAAAAAAAAAACAATGTCTCTAGTTTGCAGGAGGGTTATAATTCAAAGTGTCCTTTGCAAGTTGGTTGTTTAGAACTCAGAAAAAACATTTTCACTTGGAAATAGTTTATACTTACCAGCAATTAGGTTTCTAGCTAAAGTATAACTCAAAATGCAGCTAAATAGTGTATATTTGAAATCAATGATTAAAGATGGTAATGGTACAATGGCAAAGATTAAACAAAACAAGAATGAAATTACATAAACCATGTCCATTTTAACTGTTAGTCTTTGAGGAAAACATATTTAATTAAAAAGGGATACTTGTACATGATAATTTCAAAGAGGATTTCTCAGCAGTTTTTAGGGCTTTACTGGCTCTTTGTTCAGCCTGGTTTTCACTTGAAAGTCCACAAATTTTCCTTTTCTTGTTATTGCTGTTTCAAAGGTATTGATCTGAGGCATATTGACTATGAAAATGGATTTTACATTTTTTTGGGGGGGAGGGGAGTTTGGAGAGACTCCCTGTCATGTGCCAGGCTTGGATCCTTGTGCTTTGATATATCAGGAGGCAAGAGCAGGCTTCTGCTTTTGAGAACTCTTCTTTCTTATGGAGGTATTCTGACGATAAACTAATGAAAAATATCAGAGAGTGATGAGTGCTTTGAAGAGAAAAAGCGAAATACGTGATTTGAATTTGGATACGATGGCCACGGCAGCCCTCCTCAAGGAAGGAAGGATCTCTGGATGCAGAGCTGGGGGAGGGAGGATGCTCTGGGCAGAGGGAAGCATGAGCAGCCCTGGGCACAGTCAAGGAGCCACAGAAGGCCAGAGAGGGAGTGGGCGGCACAGGGGCCCTGTGGGAGACGAGGTCAGTGAGACAGACTGGCACTGACAGGACTCTGGGTCTCATTCTAAGTGGGACTTTTCTGTGTGAAATTCTAAGTTTTCTCCAAGAGAACTGAGGAAAAGTGGAGCTCAGAAGAGGGAGTTAATGGCAAAAGGTGGGCAAAGAGGGAGGAAGCATTTTTGTTTCATCTTTGAGAAATAAGCAGATGATAAAGAGGCAGTAGGGGCAATCCCCCGCTTCTCTGTGTCCACGGATTCTTCACTGCATTGAACATGCAGGAAAAAAAAAAAAAACGTTTTTTTCTGGTCAAACAACTTTTTACCTGGTGTTTGCATTATATTAGGTGTCATAAATAATCTAGAGATGATTTAAAGAATGTGGGGAGGTGTGCAGGTTTTGTGCAAATACTGTGCCCTCTTCTATAAGGACGTGGGCATCTGTGGATTTGGGTGTCTGCAGCAGGCGAGGGTGTCTGAACTGACCCCAGGGTACAGAGGGACAGCTGTCTGAAGGTAGCAGAGATTAGGTGATTCCAGCTCTGACCACTAGGTGGTGCGTTTGGCTCAGGACAGCTTGGTTGCTTTGCAGAGCAGAATCACACAATTCCTTGGACTAAGAAAATCCGTGCTTCAGGGGTCAACTTGTTCTGAAATTGCGAAAATAACCGTAAGATAGATGGTAGTGAAAATTGTCATGTTCACTCATTCCTTTGCTGTCTGGAGGAGACTGATGGTTCCTCCTACCTTCAGTGTTCTTTTACGGGCTTGAAGAAGGAGTGCAGGTCCCGTGTGCTCTGGACAAGACCACCCATCCCGAGCAGCCACTGTGTCAGGGGAGAAGGGGCCCTGAACTCTGTGTGCTCCCGCCAAGACTTCCACCTCCTCCATGCCCAGACCTCCAGGCCTTGATCCCATGAGATGTGAGTCGCCACAGAGTTCCGGTGGGCTAGGTCACCCCTCAGACTCAGACTGCCATCCCCCAAGAGGTCTCCGCAGGGTCTGGCAGCCTGCCAGCCTCACTAGGCTTCCCTGGAGTACTTGACATGTGCCACTAAATCATACCTATATCATACAGACGCCAACGTAAGTGCCACCCAGGCAGGGGCCTCATCCACCTTGTTCACGTCTGTGTTCCCAGGACACAGGACGGTGACAAGCAGTGTTAGTAAATACTTCTGAAACATTTACCCTTGCTTACTTGTGTGCAGGCAGAGGGCTGAGCTAAGCAGGCCCGGGTGTGAGAAGAGGACCCAGGATGTGCAGGAGTCTGCAGGGACGGAGGCTCCGTTCGTCCTGCCGCCTGCCAGCTCTGCTTCTCCCTGATCCTGAAGACACAGTCGAGTTCCTGCTCACAGAACGGCTTGAATGACAGGTTTCACGGGATCCCTTAGTGCTCTGCCGTGTCTGGTGCACACCTACGGCGCTCAAGCTTGTAACCATGCGGGTTTTACCTGAGGAAGGGTTACCATGGAGATTGCACAGTCTGGTTTTCTGAGTGCCTTGGGGCATTGCTTGGGACGTTGCTCCGCCCCTGCTCAGGTAGGGGGCTTGGTAGTGTAGGTGTGTGTCATTGCTTTCATGACCTAATCACGAGTACAGGGAGGTCCCCGTGAGGCTGAAGCTGGCTCCGTTCGTACGGCCTCCACTAGGCCGTTGGCTGCTGTGCTCTGGCCCTGCTCAGAAGGCTCCCAGGAGGCCTGTGGGGAGCAGCCAGCCAGGGAAGGCAGGGCCTGCCCAGCCCTGGAGGGTCTCCTACCCCACGATCCACCTGTTCGTAGATGGCAAGCCCCTTCAAGGGCAGGTCTGGGCTTGCCAACCCTTGCAGAGCTCGGCTCAGACCAGGTTCAGTCCTTCTCCCCATCTCCGGCCCAGGAGCTGTGGTGGTCTACACTGCACGGTGAGCGTGGTTGACAAAGGCCTGTTGAAGACGCGGTTGCCACAGGCAGCGGTGGGGGCACGGGGCTGCTGGGGGCCCTGCCTTCCCAGCTCTTCTGCTCTGGCCTCGCTCTGTGGCTTTGTGCTCTCTTCCACGCTCTGCACCCGAGGAGTGTTGATCAAAGCAGCTGGGTGGATCGCTGTAAAACAGTTCTTATTTAATGTTTGCTGAGAACCGGCAGGAAGAGTGCTACTTAAAGGCATGTAGGGCATGTCTATTTTTTTCCCCGGCATCCATAACTTATAGAAAGAGGCTAGATCACGGGTACATGGAAACTCACTCATTCCTTTTCTGATCTAAACAGGCCTTTCATCCACCTTCTCTTTTCACGAACAGACAGCCCGGTCAGCACGGGGATGAGTAGGGCCCACAGAGCCGGCTCCCCGGGTGGTCCGATGTGTGAGAGCTGTACTGTCCCCTGCGGTGGTTTGAGCACTGCCAGGGGGCTGTGGGCACCCTCTTCTCCCATGAACTTGACCATTTGTTCCATTGCTCATTTGCATTCCCACCAGGGGACGAGCCAAGGAAGCCAGGACCACAGACAAGTCAACTTGCTGCAACTCTGCAGTTACAACAGCACGTGCTGGAAGAGGGGAGAGGCTGCGATTAGCGGCTGGGAGAGGGACTGGAGGTGGTGGATGTGACATTAGCTAGGAGGACCTTGCACTTGTAGCAACGGGGAAATCCACCGGGCGGGAGCAATGTTGCTATTGCCATTGGGGATGACGATGGCCTCACAGTAGGACCCTTCTTCATATTACAGCCTCTGAAGTGGAAGCCGTATTATCCTGGAAGGTAATCCACGCTGGTGCAAGAGTAAGATATTACAATTTCAGCTTCTCCTATTTGTGTCTATGATCAGAAAGAAATGGAACTACAGCAATATTTGCTATCTGGATGGACAGTGATTTATGTGTAAAAGTTGTAAGTGAATGTATTTCTGGGCACATGCTCTAAATGTTTTACTCCTGGGGAAATGATCAAAAAAGTTTGAAGACAGTGATTGATAGAAATAATTACTAGCAGCAAATTCTCTTGGGGTGTTGGATGTGCCTTTGAATTATATAGTGTTCAAAAAAACAAAGATGCATTCATGAGGTAATTTTTATACCAACAAAATAGGAAATCACAACTCAGGGCTTCTCAACCCAGGAATGTTACCTTAAAGATAAGGTGTCAAGACAAGGTGTCAGGATGGAAATTTACAATGTCAGGGAAGGGTAGATACGTTTGCATCGGGTTGTGATTTGCGTGTGGACCATGACAGGAGAGTTTCTGAGAATTGTGGGAAGGGGTAGCCAGATGGTCTGGTGGGGAGGGCCTCGGTGTCTCGTGCAGGGGACGCTGGCTAGTGGAGCTCCTGTGTGTAAGAGCCCTAATAAGGAGATAGCTAGGATGGCGGCTAGCTGAGAGCCATAAGAGGTGTTTAAGTATTTTCACCTGAGCCGGGCGCGATGGCGCACGCCTGTAATCCCAGCACTTTGGGAGGCTGAGGCAGGAGGATCGCGAGTTCAAAGCCAGCCTCAGCAATGGCGAGGCACTTAGCAACTCAGTGAGACCCTGTCTCTAATAAAATACAAAAAAAAAAGGTCTGGGGATGTGACCCAGTGGTCGAGTGCCCCTGAGTTCAATCCCCGGTACCACAAAAAAAAAAAAAAAAAAAAAAAAAAATATTTTCACCTGATATTCATGCATTTATCTAAGAATCTTTCTATGCCCGTGAACACTATGTGACGTACCTGTAAGTTTGAGCTGTTAACACGTGTATACTTGTTAAGGCAAAAAGTATTTAACTGGGTGAGGTTGGTTAGAGGTGGTGGTTGGAGTTGAGAGGTGGTTGGAGCCGGAGAGAGAAGTTAGAAGAAGGAAGAATAAAGAACCTATTCATTTTCAGTCGGCCTCCGAATTCTTTCCCACGGTATCGTTGCTGCAGGCGGCAACACCTGTGTCCCACCTGGGGGTGTCAGTGACGGGCACAGCGGGCTCCACAGTGCCGTGAGTGCCCCGGCCCTGCTCCTTGTCGACCATATCTCCTCCTCACCCTCCGACTATGGGAAGGCGCACGCCTGCCCTTGCAGGGGCGGCTTCCGGAGGAGGAGGCCAAATGCGTCCTGAGGATCCACGCAGACGGAGAGCTGGAGGGGGAACTGAAGGCCGGCCGGCCGCCGAGGCCGCCTTCTCTCTGACCACCTCTCTGCAGGTCCCTTTGGGCCGGACTCGGCAAGCGGGCCAAGCGCACAGCTCGCCTGTCTCGCTGGGAAAGGTGGAAACGTCGTCAACACAAGCAAACACGCCCACCCTGTGTTCAGCCTGACTGCCGCCTGAGTGGTCTTGGCTGTGACTTGAGGCTGGACCCTCTCCCTGTCCCCCCAGTCTGTACACCCCAGGGTGGGGCCAGGAGCGGACCTGCTTACAGCACTCTCTGGCCCTGGGGCTCTTCTCAGGGTCTGCTGGGCCGGGGAGGGCAGAGAGCCAGCGTGAGGGAGGACCCTGCCCAGGCTGGGCCAAGGCCCGGGCTGCCACTGCACCTGGTCACTTGCTCGCTGCTGACCTCGTACAGAGTGGCCCTGCATGAGCAAGCCGGCAGCACGAGGATTGGGGTGGTGGCCGTTTTCCTGTGCTCTCCCTGATTTGCAAGGTCTCACCTTTACTTATTTTTGACTTTCTTCTCCTCGAGTCACTGGAGAGACTCTGGAACACTCAGAAGCAGCGCTTTACTCAACGTCCACGGCCAGCCTGTCAGCAGAGGTCTGTTCTCTGCGTGTGGACGGACTCTCGGACACACGGCCTTTACTGCAAGGTCACCGGGATTTCACCGCTTGGAGAGGTTTGGCAAACAGGGCTCTGGCCCTCCGCCTCTCTTGGTCTTGCCCCTCTCCCACCTACTTGGGGTACTCGGTGCCTCCCGAGCAGATGCCAGCCACAAGGGGTGCCTGGGGCTGCTGCTTCCTGACTTGGAGCAACACCGCCGCAGGAGAAAAACTCGGAGGCAGAATGAAGATGAAAGAAGGTTTTTTATTCTTCGGCTTTAGCAATCTCTCAAAACTCTAACACTGGCTCTTTCAGCAACCTCTCTGACTCTTTACTTCTTAGAGAGCTGAGAGAGAGAAAGAGAGAGAGAGAGAGAGAGAGAGAGAGAGAGAGAGAGAGAGAGAGAGAGAGCGCTTCTTCTTTCTTCTTTCTTCTTCGGCAGCCTCGGCCTGACTCCGACCAGCAACAACTACTTCTCTCTATCTATGGTTTCTCATTTCTTTCTCTAGCTTCTTCTGACCGAACTCTTAACCGCTCTGACTCTTATTTCTTCTTCTGACTACGTTCTGGCCGCTCTGACTCTTTTCCGAACTCTTCTTCCGACCGACTGAGCAACTGAACCACTGACTGAATGAATACCGCTTCTGACCGCTTTCACCCGGTTATATACCTTTAGCTTTGCGGGTGCGTCACGTGCATATGATTATTATCAGGGGGAACTTATGGCTTCCAGCTAGCCGCAATAGCCATCTCCGTGATTGGGGCTGCTTCATGGGGCCTCGTTCAGCAAGGGGTCGGCTGGTCCACTGAGGCTTCGACTGCAGCTTCCGACCGGGACTACAGCAATCTCCACCTTATAGGGGAGGTTTAAGGCACGTAAGTTGGCTGATGTGAGGATCCCTGCAAATGCAGACCAAAGGGAGGCCGAGGCTCAGGCAGGGCTCCAACGTGGAAGGGAGGTCGTGGTTCGGAGGAGGGAGGCCATGTGTCCTGTCTGGTCTCACAGGCGCTGGCCCGCCTCCTCTCTGGAATCTCAGCTGCTGTTGGTGAAGCAGGACTTGTGAGAATTGTGGCCAAGACTCTGCATCCTGTGCTCCTGCGGCTTGGTGAGGGGTCATTAGCTCCGTGGAAGAGCAGGACGGGGAGCCGCTGGCCTGTTGCTGGCCTCAGGCTTGGTAGAGACTAGAGGAGTCAAAGGAGGCTGGAGGCCTCTGCAGCCTCCAGCCTCCAGGCAGGGGTGGGGAGACACCTTGGCCGCCTTCTGGCCCTGCTCTGCCTTCAGGGCGTTTCCTCCACCCTCCTTCCCAGGCTGTCCAGGAGGACTGGAGGCCCTTGTGGTGATCAGCCTCCAGGACCCACGGCCTCCCCCTCCTGTGGCTTGGCTCCGCCTCCTCATCCTTTCCCGTCTCTTATCTCTTCCAGTAGTCTCTTCCTCTTCTCTGGCAGAGGTCAAGGACGGGAGGGGCTGTGGTCTTCCCTCCTGAGCAGGGGTGGGTGGGGCTGGAGCCTCTGGTACTGAGCGGCCCTTCCAGGAGGCTGCCCTGGTCCAGCTGTGCTGAGAGCTCAGAGCTTGTTTCTTTGTTGCACGATGTGATGAGAGACCAAGGACCGAAAGAAAGCGGGGTGGGGGTGGGGGGCAGAGGAAGGCACAGGAGGAGCCATGAGGGCCCTGGCCCGGAGTCCAGCCGGCTCCCTGCTGGTTCCTGCCCCTTCATTTCTGCCGTCCAGCAGGCCCTAGGCCCAGCCTCGGGGCTCACGTGTGGCTCTGCTTCCTGCCCAGAGCCCTCTCCCAGCCCCACAGAACTCTCCTGTGCCTGGCTCTGTCCGCCTGGCCTGCTCCTGTGTGACGGGGGCAGAGCGGCCCTCTCAGTGCCCTTGGGCTGCCGCCCCGCTCAGTGCACTCTGTCTCCTGGGTGGGGGCCTGGGCCTTCTCCTCCACGGCGTCTCTGGCACGTGGTGGACGCGCCCTGGACATGCATCGCATGTTCAGTGAACGAGCAGGCCCGGGGCCTGCAGCCGCCCCCCCTCGCCCTCTTCCCCAGCCCACGGAGCCTGCCTGACTCGTTTCCCCAGGTCACTCCGCGTGAGAGCTGGCGTGGGGCTCAGCTGGCCCTTGCAGAAGCTTCGCAGAACTGGGGGTGGGAAATTGTGTCCATTTTTGGAACAAACACATAATTTAGTCAGGATGGGCCAATGTCTTATTTTGTGACCCAAAGAAGTCTGACATCAAGAGTAGGGCTGCGGGGCTGGGGCTCAGCGGTAGCGCACTTCCTGGCATGTGCAAGGCGCTGGGTCCAGTTCTCATAAATAAATGAAATAAAGGTCTACCAACAACTAAAAAAAAAAAAAAAAAAATATATATATATATATATATATATACACACACATATATAAATGTATACACACACAACATACATATATACACACACACACACATACATTATACACACATATATTATATTATACATACACATACACATACATACATATATACACACACACATACATTATATGTATATATTTTTGTATAAAGAGCAGGGAGAGAGTGAAGGGCAAAGCATCACACCAGGGACAGCCGTGCAGCCAAAAGATTTATTCAACAGCCTTCGTGGCTGGTAGCGAAAACCGGAGAAGAGGTGCTCTGGTTGAAGGTTGAAGAGGTGGGAGAGGGAAGTCAGGGAGAAGGGAGTGTGCAAGCTCTGGTAGGAGAAGGGAGTCAGGGAGAGGGGAGTGTGCAAGCTCTGGACAGAAGGTGGGTGCTTGGTTGCACGGCTGGGATCTCTGGAGCTGTCGGCTAAAGCAGCTGCTGTCTGGCTGGAGGCTGGAGCTGTCAACTGGGAGCGGCCGTCGGGCTGAAGGTGGTCGGTCTGGAGCTGTCAGCTGGGAGCGGCCGTCGGCTGGAGGCGATGGGTCTGGAGCTGCTGGCTGGGGCAGCTGCCGTCGAGCTGGAGGTGATGGGTCTGGAGCTGTTGCAGTGGCTTCCTCCTCTCTGCATCGACGAGCCGATGTATCTGTCTTCCTCCTCTCAGCGACGAGCCAATGTTGTGTGTCCGTGTGTCTTTCTCTCTGTCTGATCTGAGTCTCTCAGACAGGGCCTTATATAGGGATTTCTGGTGGGGGGTGCACTAGAGCAACCCCAACACCATTGGCTAGAACAGGGTGTCCTTTAAGCCTATTGGCTCTTGCCTGGGGAAAAGAAACATTTGCCTGGGGAAGGAACATCCTGCTGGGGGGGGGGGGGGGGGGAACATCCTGTCCAGGGAAGAAACATCCTGCCGAGAATGAAACAAGGTTGCTTCTCTCAGGATGTGGAAAACTGTGAGGGCGGGGGAGGGTAACCTATCTATCAGAGAGGACTTTATGGACAGGCTGGGATGGAAGCTCTGGGGGGCAAGTGAGCTCTGGCCACTCCCAGCGGGTGCGAGTGTCGGAGCTGGACGGGCCAGGCAGGAAGGTGCATGGGGACATCGCCAACCTGGGGGCTGCCATCATCGACTCTCCAGTGTTCCTCGTGAGAGGCTGAAAACCAGACGTTTTCAGCTGAGTCCAGGGTCACGGCTTCCTGGGAGGCGCAAGGGAGGCAGAATCTGGTGGGAGCGGGAGCCAGTCACCAGGAACCGGGGGCAGGGGGACTGCTCTGCACTGCGGTTTCGGCACAGCCGACGGTCAGGGCTTGCAGAGGGCTGAGGGCCTGTCCTCAGTCTTGGAAAGGAGAGGCCCGTGCGGTGGACCTCGCTGTCCCTGCCCTTCCTGTCCACTCGGCTCGCGGCGTGGCCTGGTCTCACACAGCGTGTGCTCCTTGGTAGGTGGGCAGGAGCCACCACCTGGGTCCGAGCCGAGGTCTCGGCTACTGCAGGGGTCACACATGGACTGAGGGGGGGAGGTTCATTTTCCTTCAAAGCAACTTACCCACGTCACCGCACGGCCCTTGAAGGCTCTTGAAATATTTTCATTTACTTGAATTACATTTGCCTTTTTGGCTAAAGTGTAGATGAACAGGCCAGGCACCAAGTCCAAGAGAGCTAGGGCTTCCCCATGGTAAAGAGTGGTGGAACCCCACTGGCCCAGCCATGCACCCCCTAGGCAGCCTCGCAGGCCAGCCCCGCGCCTCGGCCACCCTAATCTTATTGCCATCGCCAAAGCACGGCGGTGGTGGCTGGCTTTTCTCCCTATCTCTGGGCCATTTCCATTCCCTGCCTCCCTTTATCTTTATACTTAAAGAAGACCCTTCTCAGGGCAAGTAGGAGTCCCCAGAACCCACTTCCCTCTGCGTCCCACAGGGATGTGACAACCTCTCTTACAGATTTTCACAGGGGAGGAAGACTGGGACAGAAACAATCAGGAGGACCATACAAAGATGGCCTTGATTCCTGGTTTCCTTTTAAGACTGGTTAGAAACCCCAGTAGAATCTGTGCCTCCTCCTACTCCTGAGGATGGGACTCTCCCACTCCTGATCCCGAGACCCCACCCCATCCCCACTCCTATCCCAGCCCCACCCCTAACTCTTTTCTTAAGCAGAGACTGGAGGATAGATCTGAGGTAGAGCAGTTGGAATAATAGCTGATGTTCATCAAGGACCTACTGACTACTAAGAACTGTACTCAGTTCATATATATATATATATATATATATATATAAATTTAATTCTTTTTGTAGTTGTAGGTGGACAGCATGCCTCTATTTGTTTCATTTTTATGTGGTGCTAAGGATCGAACCCAGTGCCTCACACATGCTAGGCAAGTGCTCTGCCGCTCAGCCCCAGCCCCAGCCCCTGTGCTCAGTTCTTTACAGACTGTTTCATTTACTCTCTCAGCTGAGCCTGTGAGACACGGTACTCCTGTAGTCCTGTTTCACCAATGCAGAAAGCTGAGCCTCAGGGGGATAAGCTACATGGTCAAGGTCCTCCAGCCACAGAGCAAAGGGCCCGGGTTCATATCTTGCTCCAAAGTCCTATTAACTGATAGTCACCTCCCAGCAGATACTTGAAAACTCCTGCAAGGCGTGTGGGTTTCTGAGGCTGGGTAAATCCCCACTTCACTGCTCAGCAAAGGAATGAATTATTATTCTCCATTTCCGTGCTGCTGGTCGAGTGACAGAAAATAGTTTGGTTCATTCTTTATGAGCCAGTTCTTAGAACTAAGTCTAATGAGCCTTGACTTGGGGAAGGAAGTGGTGTGGTTTTGCATGCTCAGGAAACAGTGACCAGGGTGAAATATTTGGCAAATTTTTCACCCTGGTGGAGAACTGGGGGCCTGGGGAAGTGCTTGGGCATCTTTGCATGCTGCTAAATATTTTCCTTCAATGTGATTTTTAGTGGCTGCATAGGATTTTGTTATATGGTTGCAACCCAATTTCATCCCACGAAATCTAGGCAGTGGTGGAGTGACGGACCCCAGGAGGAATTTTATTTTGTTTAAAATGATTTCCGTTTTTATTAATGCTTTTTAATCATACAGGAAAATGGGTTTCATTGTGGCTTGTCTGCACATGCAAATACCATAACTTGATCATACCCACTCCTGTGACCCTCCTTTGCCACCCCCACCCCATCCTCTTCCTCTTGTCTAATAATCTGAGCAGGAAGAAGTTTAGACGAGAGAAACTGAGGGTCAGCTCTCCAGTGCCAGCTTCCCCAGCTTTAGGAATTTCCCTGGGACTGACTCTGCGTGGAGGTAACACGTGTGTGCCGTGTTCCTTGGTGTTTCTTGGCGTAGCTTCAGCCCTGAAATTTCTCAGGTCTGTAGTCTTAGAAAAGGTCAGTGACGCAGATTCCATTTCTCTTAAACCACCTGGAGAAAATATGGGTTTCCTAATCCAGTGAGGTCACCCTTATTTGTGACTTGGACCTGCCGAGGCCTTTACTAATGGAGAGAAGATGAAAGCCTCACAGCATTCCCCACCACGGGCCAGTCATGAGAAGAACCTCCAGAATGTGGGCCGTCTCTTGGCAAAGCCTGAGAGAACGGCATGTTCTGAAAGGAAACCCGCCGCAGGTGAACCTGACCCTCTCTACTTCCGAGAAGCGCAGGGCTCCACTTTCCAAGGCAGGATGAGCTCACGCATATCCCATACACAGAGCTGTCATCAATCGGAGCCGTGTCCTACAACTGTGTCCGCGCACCTGGCCAGTGCATTTCCTGTTTTGTTCCAGGTCCAAGATTCTAATGGTGCAGAGGAGCCTTTGGAAACACCTAATCTCAGCTCCTCTTTCAGGACGGACAGTAATGATGGCAGCTTTCAGGCAGAGGGGAGAGGGAAGCTGGCCTGGGGAGGAACTGTCTAGCCATTAACACCAAGTCCTCAGCACCCAGCACTCTCCTGCCATGCGGCAGGAGATGCTTAACATATTTTGTGCATAGATGAAAGAACTGGCAGTGAAGCAGCCCTGTGTTTGTCTGGGGCTGTCTTAATGCTCCAGGAGGACACGTGGCAGGGTACAGAGCACCCTCTTCTCTGGGTTGGGGCCTGGGCCCTCCTCAGCTTCTTAGCTTTGTAGGTCAGGAGTTTCCCAAGACAGCATCTTACTTCAGTCCTCCAAGGACCAGGAGTGACTGGAGGGGGCCGCGTCGAAGTGGAAGTCATGGAAGGCGGGAGGGACGGTGCCAGCCTGACCCTGCTGACAGGGACCCCTCATCGGCAGCTCTTGAGCTGGGGTGGGAGCTGGGGTCTACGGTGGCTGTAGAGCAGCAGATGACCTGGCTGCCCCTGGTTACTGACTGACCTCTTGCAAGGGAACGGCAGGAGCCTCGGGTCCAGAAGCTCAGAATTCTGAGCGAGCGGCGTGGATGGAGTGCCTCCCGGTTCAGCTCCTTTCCAGAAGGGCGGAAGGCTCTCGTCAGGACAGAGGCGCCCCGGCGTGCCAAAGAGGAGCGAGAGTCATGGCCTGTGGTCCCTGCTTTTTGTGGGACGGGTGACATGAGCTAGGGAAAGGAGGGCTTTCATTTCTATAAAACCGAGTTGGCTCGAATGCCCCATCTCCTCTCTCCAGCTGGAATCTCCTCCGCCATGAGCTGCCACCAGGAGGCCTCATGTGGAGAAGGGAGGTGACGCAAGTGACGGCATTGGGACACACTTTCTGGGAGACTAGTGGGAGGAGTCTCAGTATTGTAACAAGTCATTTACTTGTGGCCTAGTCTGGCATTGAGCTGTGGGGCTTCCTCCTCAGGCTATTAATAACTCACATAATGCATTTTTGTTCCAAAGGGGACTCAGGAGCTTGCTGAACCCCAGACAAGTAGGTGTCAAAGTGCCTTTAGCTCCAGCAAGAGGCCGGTCTGTAGATACTAGCTCTTGGCTGGGGGGAGTGAGGAAAAGCTGTGACCTCAGGGCAGCCTGATCCACAGTGTCATTCGGGGTGAGCCCGAGTCACTCCAGGCTCCTTCTAGGCCCCGCAGTGTGGGAACAGTCCAGGGCACAGGCTTTGCAGCCAGACTGCCAGCAAGCCACCCGGCGCCTCTGCCTCTCGGTCTTCTCATCTGTAAGCGAGGGGACGCAGTGGCCCCTGCCCTGGGGTTGTGGCACAGATTAAAGAAGGGAGCACCAGTGACATGTGTGGAGCCACGGCCGCCACGTCTGATACGAGCTCAGTCGTTACCTTAGGCGAGCTTGAGAATCCAGCTCAGCCTTCCGAGGCTCCGACCTGAGACACTTGGTGGGACAAGTCTTTCACAGGGTGACAGGGATCTGTAATCATCTGTGACACATATGGTCCAATGTCTTCCCCTAGCATGCTTTTCTTCTGAGAAGAAAATCAAAGTAATTAGAACTTTACTTCTTTTCCTGATCCATACGCCTTCTGCTGTAGGTACCGCCTGTCATTTAATAAAAACTCTGCAGCTCCAGGGAAGTCAGGTAAACTCCCCACAACCCACTCATTCATTCTTGGCCCATGCACCCTGACAATGATCTACACTGCAGGTTAGAGTGGTGCTGAATTCCTGCCACAATGTTTCCCACTTCCCCACTACAAGGACTGCTATTTTCATGTTGGCCAGTTTCAGAGTGGCTAAACATGGTGCATCTTCTACACCAGGTGCCGTGCTGGGCTCGACTAGGCTGGTGTCCCTCCAGGAGAGAGAAGAGGGAAACATGTCCGTATACAACCTATGTAAGGTGAAAGTAGAGAATGTGAAGATTTGGGACCGAGAGCCTTGAAATAAAGGGCGATTCCCTTTTGCAGTGCATGTTGATGAGAATCATTTGTTTTGACCATAACACATCCCCAGGGTGTCCCTGCTGAAAGGACCCAGAGCCAATTCTACTTTCAAGGCTGTCAGCAGGGTTCATACAGGCGAGGTTCACAGGACGAACGGAACCGGCCTGGGCGGCCTGGGACAGCGCATGTGAACAAGACAGCTCCGGCTCTGCCGGGCCGGCCGGGGCTTGCAGTCGCCTGAAGAGCAGAGTGAAGTGTGGACGCCACACGTCGCCTCGCTGCGAAGGGAGGTTTCCCTCCCACCCGGGGAGGTGCCTCCTCCTCGGTCCAGTCTAGCTGCCCAGAACTGCCTGGTGACGTCCCGGAGCTGGTGACGCTGCTTGAGGCGTTTTTCCAGTGATGCTTTTTGAAAGCTTTCATTCCTGCTCCACTTCCTGGAGGGAACTGGCAGCTTGAATAGTCCAGTCCCAAACTGTCTCCATACCTTGGACCCCCTTGTATCCCAGTGTCTGCGGGAGATTCCCTCCGGGATGACCCACAAACCCTCAAACTCAATTCACTGTGTTTAACCCCAAATCTTCCTCCCTTCCTGTGTGGTGCCAGGAGGGGCCCCTCATTGCCAGGGCTGGCAGTTTTGACAATGGCCCCTGTCCCACCTGCCATTGCCCTCTGATAAGTCACCAAATCAGGCTGCAGCTCTGACTACCTCCTGAGTCTGTCCCAGCCTCTTCATAGCAAGTGACGGTCACATCAAAGCCTGGGGCAAGGGAAGACAATCTCTTATCCTCAGAGTGGCCACTGCTCCCCTCATTTCTTAACTGGAGTGGCTTTAATCTTGCCCCACCCCCCATCTATTCTCTAAACTGGTACCTAAATAACATTAAAAAAAAAAAAAAAAAAAAAAAACCAAGCCGGGCGCGGTGGCACACACCTGTAATCCTAGCACTTGGGAGGCTGAGGCAGGAGGATTGTGAGTTCAAAGCCAGCCTCAGCAATGGCGAGGCACTTAGCAACTCAGTGAGACCCTGTCTCTAATAAAATACAAAAAAAGGGGGCTGGGGTTGTGGCTCAGTGGTAGAGCGCTCGCCTAGCACGTGCGTGGCCTGGGTTTGATCCACAGCACCACATAAAAATAAATGCATTGTGTACAACTAAAAATCAAATAGATACATATTTTTAAAAAAATACAGAAAAGGGCTTGGGATGTGGTCCAGTGGTCGAGTGCCCCTGAGCTCAATCCCTAGTACCAAAAAATCCCACAAAAAATCCCCTCAAGGGGCTAAGATTGTGGCTCAGCGGTAGAGTGCTTGCCTAGCATGTGCACGGCCTGGGTTCGCCTCAGCACCACGTAAAAATAAATGCATTGTGTACAACTAAAGCAAATAAATAAATATTAAAAAAAAATCCCCCCATGAGGTTTGGCTATTTATTTTTTAAAAAAAACCAGTTTGACAAATAAAGATTGCATGCCTTCAAGGTGTACAACGTGATGATAATACATATATTTGTATATATTTACATAAATGCATATTACACACATATTCATAGGTATTTATCCCTACTTGGGAGGCTGAATCCTGAGAGAAGGCGCGGGTGGGTCGCGAGGACGTCCGCTGTCCATCCTCTTCATCCATTCCATAAAATCAACCCAGTGCCTAACATGTGACAAAGACCTTCCATGCTTTTTAGGGACACGATGAGCAAAGTGGACAGAAGAGCCAGGCCATCATGCTTGCCTTCAGAGCAGGGTGGGGCGGGTCAGCTGGTGGCCCATGAAGCTAGCCAAAACAGGACAGAGAAGCTGTTTTGGGGAGTGGGGGGGAGGGGTGGCCGGGAGGCTCTTGGTGGAGGGGAGGGGTGTGGCGGGAGGCTCTTCTGAGAAGGTGACCTTGAGAGGAGACCTGGAGGGGCGGGGTGAGCTGAGCAGCTGCACAAGTTCAGGGGACTGTCAGTGGGAGGGGCTGAAGGAGCCCTAAGAGGAGAAGGTTAATTGCGGTTAGCTGACGGCCATAAGAGATGTTCTGGTTTCCACCTGAAAGAGTCTTTGTGTGCCCGTGAACTGTGTGACGCACCTGTGGTCCTTGTTAGAGCTAAAGATATATAACCAGGTGAGGAGTCAGACTAGGAGAAAGAGAGAAGTTGTTGCTGGTCGGAGTCAGGCCGAGGCTGCCGAAGAAGAAAGAAGAAAGAAGAAGCTCTCTCTCTCTCTCTCTCTCTCTCTCTCTCTCTAAGCTCTCTCTAAGAAAGTAAAAGTAAAAGAAAGTAAAGAAGTAAAGAAGTAAAGTAAAGAGTCAGTAGTCAGAAGAAGTAAAGAGTCAGAGAGGTTGCTGAAAGAGCCAGTGTTAGAGTTTTGAGAGATTGCTAAAGTTGAAGAATAAAAAACCTTCTTTCATCTTCATTCTGCCTCCAGATTTTCTCCCGCGGCGTTGTTGCTCCAAGTCAGGAAGCAACAAGGGGCTGAGGAGGGGGCGACAGGCTTTGGGGCCGGGCCACTTGAGTCTGACGGGGCTGCTGTGCCCTGACCGACACATTGAAGAGCTATTGATCTTGCGGGGACCGAAGCGAGAGAGGCTCCTGGTGACTCAGGAGAGGGGAGGTGGGGCGCGGGCAGGGGCTCAGTCTGTCCGCCCACTGCCTTTTCTGCCAGGTTGGGCCCACGCCCTCCCCGCCACGGGCCCGTGTTCTGAGTGAGTGAGTGGGCGAGTGTGTCTGGGTTTGCGTCCACCTGTCGCTCCCTCTTGTGCACACCCGTGGCCACTGGCCCTGGCACGGTGAGACCTGCAAGCTCTGCTGGCCTCGGGTTCTGCCCCACTGTCCTCGCTCCTGTCCCTGCCTGGTGCAGGCCTCTTGCTCTCCTCCAGACCTTCCTGCGGAACTGCTTCTGCCGCTTCTGTGGGGAGCAGCCGTCTTCTCGGCATTCGCTGGCACAAACCTCAGCTCCTGGCGTGTCAGGTGGGTGGCCAGGCTCGTTGGATGGACTCATTTCCTAAATCCTGTTGTCCCCGGCCCCTCCTGGCTCCCTTGTGCTTTATAATACCCCCATCCCCAATTCTCTTTATTTTTTCCCTTTCCTAAAAGCAAATGAGACAATACAAATAAGCTTGTTTAGGCCAGACACCAACATTCTCAACTGCTGGAAAGGTCAAATATGCCCATTATTTCTCTTTTCTGTTTTTTTTTCTTTTTCTTTTTCTTTTTCTTTGCATCAGGGGACCTGGGTTCAAATCCTCACCTGCCAGGTTTATTACACTGGATAAATTACTTTGAGGGCTCCATCATCTTGTCTGTCAAATGGGGACGCTGGTCTGTGTAAATCAGCGTCTTTTCACTTGTCTCATAACAACTTTATGGAAACACAAGGCATCACATTCCCGCCCTTGAATCCGCGCTCCCATAAACACAGAACCAGACAGGCGGCAGGCTCTGCTCCCTAGTCTGGTGCTTTCCCCGTTTCACTGACCCCCAAACTTGAGATGAGGGGCTCAGCAGTGGGGCACCCTGGCTCCCATCTCCAGTTCTTCTTCTCTCACAGACACACCCTGAGAGCACGGGAGGCTGACTTGTCCACAGCAAAGCGCCGTAGGCACCTGGTGGTTTGTTATTCTCAAGAACAAGACAGCCTGGAGCGGGTCCCGTCTAGGTGGATGCTGGGTTTCTCTTTCCCGAGCTTCCTCTCCTGGGTTGTAAGACTGAGGAGCTGAGGAGGTGACGTCCGAGAGCTGGGGGCGGGGACAGTCTGCTGACGGTGCTGCTCTCTTTGTGAGAGTGAAGGCAAGGCCCCAGGGGCGCTGGGCACCCAGGGCTGGGCTGCATTCCTCTCTGCGTCTAGTGGACTCTGGCTTGGACTAGCTGCAGAGCCTGTGCTCACCAGGGCCTGCCTGCCCACCAGCCCTGGCTCCCAGAGCGAGGGCACCACTTGCTCAGTTCCAATAACGCTTTCAGTGTAAGAGAATAAAATGTTAATTATTGACGTGTTGCGGGATCACCTTTCAGCCATTTAGCTGGCGTTTTCCTTAGACACTTACATTCTTTTAGAGAGTATTTTGAGAAAGTAGGTTGGTGCAATGTGCCTATCGGGGCATTGGGTGTCTTCATCCCAAATGCTAAGGATCATTCCTAAGAGTGGAATACAGCTACACTTATTCCCTCGTATGTTGATTAGACAGATCAATGAGTAACATGCATCTTTGCAATTTTATTCTCTTTTCATGTAGATTTTCTGAGGAGCAGGAAGCACTGAGCTTAGTAAGAAAGGTCAGTTTATACTCAGCTCTTTGCAAGTTAATGCTGCTGTGCTACCCATTGCATGCTGGAAGCGCCTGGCCCCAGACATTCAGTCTCTTGCTCTCTTGTACTTTGAGTGGAGCTGAATTGGAGAGAACAGTCTCTCCAGTCTGTTTGGAAGCCAGGCCTCTTTTATTCCCAAACCACTAACAGAGTGGGAACTTAGGTAACCTTGAAAACGATGACTTTGCTTCTATAACTTTGTTCTCCACCTTTGTAAAACTGGGGCAACGGTGTGTGTTCAACCCGTTTCTTCCCGTGGGGAACATGAATAATGCCAAGGCTGTACACAAAGCACCCTGGACTTACAGGAGATGTTCTAATGCAAGTAATAAGAGGAAATCTTGCCTGCCGTGAGGCTCTGGGTGCTGTGCTGTCTAGGTGCATCAGAGTCATGTGATTATTTCATGTTCTGCACATCAGAGCTCTCGCACCATCGGGTTCAATTAGATCAGCATCTCTGACATATAATGCGATGGTCCTCTCGTTTTAGTTTTCACCCACAGTTCCTGGCTGATAGCTCTGTTCCCAAGGCAGGCCACAGGAACCCTAATCCTCTTGCACCTTTCTGTTGTAGATCTGGCCACAAAGAAATACCCTGGCCTGATATTAGGCCCAAGACCCTCTTCAAGCCAGAGGGGTTCTGTCCCAATGGCACGACTCCCCGACTGCCACGCTGCACAGCCTGCTTTCTGGTCCCTCTCAGAAGCAGTTGTGGAGCGGCAGAGTGGGGCTGCGGGGGTTGGAGCACCTGCGGCCTGCGGAGCCGCCACGTGGGCCTGGCGGTCCTGAGGTGCTGTGAGCCAGAGTGCCCACCCGTCACCCTTTGGTGGTCAGGACTAGGCATGGGACAGTGGCCTGCTGTAGAAACCCACCCCACACAGCAGAGGAACCTTGAGCACTGACAGGCCAGGGCCCTCCTGCTTCCTGACCTGCACAAAGGAAATGGAAGTGAGGCCAACCTGAACGGGAGAGGGGACACAGAGCTGACCAAGAGTGTCACTACTTGCCTGAGCCCTAATTAGCATACGCTTGGACCAATAGCATTGCTACTTTTGCAAAACTAGCTCACATCAGGTTGGACCAGGGGCTGCATCAGCCCCTAGACAGGCACACTGGGGGGAAGAGAGCCTGCCCCTGCATCGGGATTCCTGCATGACTTCCTCAGAAGGACACCTGAGACAGCGGCCCCGGGTGGGCCATGCACACTGCGCCTCTTCTTTCTAGATTTTCTCTGACACGGAGTGGAATGAACGGCAAGGGTTTCTCCACGTCTGCACGACCCTGAGGTTCTGTCAGGTGTCCTGCGAGGAGTTCGGTTTGCTTTCCAGTGACTCCTGGGCTCTGGCCCACTCACACTGCTCTGTGAACTTCCTTCTTCAAGGTCACAAGATGAGAACCCAGAAAGAAGAAATGACAGGGAGCTGCTGGGATCTGCTGCAACACTGGAGTGTGGCCTCCACGGAAAGGTTTTCAACATGAGCTGCGGAGCCCTGCAGATTGTGGGGGCTGTGGGAACCGGCAGAAGTGGTGATCTAAGCTTCACTTAAGAACTCCATTGTCACTGATTCTGCGGTTTCCCTACACTCCCCCAAAGCTGCTTTCACCGACTTTTAACTTAAACTGAGATGCAAGAGCCTCCGGTGAGCCACGTGAGCTGGCCTTTGTCCTGTAGAGCCTGGGAGGCAGGAGAGTGATGCATGCCAACAAATGTGATTACTGTGGGGGTCTCGCAGTCATCTCGGGGTCGTGCAGACACGGGAGAGACCCTTGCCGTTTATTCCACTCCATGTCAGAGAAAATCTAGAAAGAAGAGGCGCAGTGTGCATGGCCCACCCGGGGCCACTGTCTCAGGTGCCCTTCCTCAGAAGTCATGCAGGAATCCTGATGAAGGGGGCAGAAAAGCAGGGAGGAAATGTCTTTTATCACCAGGGCCGACTTCTAGCATTTCCAAAGGGAACGGCTGAGTGTGATGCTGTGCATTGTTAAGGCCAGGCTAAAAGTAACTCACGCAGACTTGGGACTCAAAGCTACGATGGCCAAGCTCATTTTCAGATGATCAGTCACTGTGGATTCCCATCTCTTGCTCTCACTGTCCAAATGCCAGCCCTGTAGTGGCCTCTCAGACATGCCCATGCTGCCCTCAGACCTGCCGACAGGATCCGTATTGTGTCCTTAGTCTTCACCAACACAGATCCAGCCTGGGACCAGGGGAGCTCTACTGCACAGCTCGGGGACAGCTCGGGCTTGGCTTCAGTCGGATGAGGTGACCTTTGAACTAGATCATTACCATTTAATGCCACTGAACAATATGGTTTAAAATAATCAAGACAGAAAACTATGCTATGTGTATTTTACTGCAGCACAGGGTAGCAAATTTAAAAAAATAAAAATAATCAAACTTGTGCACAGTCCCTGCAGTGCACCCTAGCAACTTCTGCCTTTGAGAGGTGGTACCTGTTTCCCACCTTTTAAATTTTTAAAATTGGAGCTAGCCCTAGCCATGAGACTTGCTTTGGCCATTAGAATGTGGTACAAGGGACAGTGGGACTGTTCTAGGCTGGGACCTCCTGCTCTTGCTCCCCGGGCCTCTGCCTTGGTGTGAGCGCGAGACCAGGCTAGCTTGCTGGAGAAGGGACTGCGTGGATAAGAGCCAACGACACCTGGCGGCCCCCAGCCACGCGGTCAGAGCCTCCCCCGCCCTCAGCTCTTCGCAGACCTGAGTGAGCCCATCCAAGGCCACCCATTCAGCCACAGACTGGAGAACAGTGACAAGTGGCTGTTGTCTTGGGGATGGTTCCTCACACAGTTTTAGTGACAGAGATAACTGCTGTCACCACATGTGGTGTAGCGGCCCTCAGACACTGAAGCCAGTCAGTTCTAGCCCCCCAACACCAACGGCATGAGTGTCCTTCAGAAACCAGAGCCCTTCACGACCACCTATGTGGCCCAAGAGCCACGGGAGAAGCCAGGGGACAGGCCAAGGCACAGAGCAGCAGCAGGCCCAGCCTCACTCCAAGGCGTGGACCAGGGCACAGAACCTGTGTGCGCTGCAGGGTGACCGCGGCTTTGCTTCCGTCCACAGGACTCTGGTGACACGCGCCCCCGCTGCCAAGCTGCACAGAGCCTGCAGGTCCCTGCTGAGAATCGGCAGTGGAGCTGCGGAGTGGTGGCTGGGGTGGGTCACAGGGCCAGCGGCAAGCACAGCAGGAGCCTGTGGGGGCGCACGCGCCTTCCCTCCTTGGACAGCCCGGCCTGGCGTGGGTGGACGCCTGCCGCAGAAGCCGGCTCCTGGCAGCCCTGCAGCCACACCCGGCTCCCACCCTCCACTTCCTGACCTGCCAGGAGACCGTGGAGGAGGGGCAGACTGAAAGAAAGCCGACCAATAGCATTAATAGGGTTCGAAACCCTTTGGACCAATAGGATTAGCAGTTTCCAAACCCTAATTAGCATATGTTTGGACTCATCGCAGTGATCCAAGCGCTGTATGAACCCCTAAAGCACACTCGGAGGGAGAGAACCTGCTATTTGGTACCTTGTGGACTGCAGGAGTTTTGTTCCTATCCTTCAATAAACGCTGCTCTTGTGCTCAGTTGTCATGGTTTGTGGATTGGTTGGAATCCACAAGATAAGAAAACCCAGAGAGAAGTTCTGAATTTCCACTTTCTTGGCTGAAGAAGCTTGCAATCTCATGTAGTCCCCACTTCCCGAAGCGAAGAAGTCCCAGGGTGTGTGCCCACAGAGTGGGGAGCAGACTTTGATCTCTAAACTTTGCTTTAACCATCCCTGGAGGGAGGACCCTAGCTCTGAAAGGCCAAGAACCTGAATCAACAGCGCTGCTAGGTGGCCCCACCCAGAGCTTAGCGATCCTTCCTGTAAACGCAGCCCCTCTGGGGAACTGGAGGGCGTGTGCAGGGAGAGTGTGTGAGCGCCACGTCCATCTCTCTGCACCTTTGTGATATCCTTTACGATAAACCAGTGACTGTGTGCTTTCCTGAGTGAGTTCTGTGAGCAGTCGGAGCCTGTTAATTGAGGGGAGGGTGTCACGGGAACTCTGATTTATAACTGGTGGGTCAGAAGCACAGGCAGAAATCACCCACGTCTCAAGGTGGGGCAGTGCTGGGACTGAGCCCCTAACCTGTGGGATCTGACTCTTCAGGTAGAAGGTGCCAACACTGGGTTGTGGGGTACCTGATTGCCGGGAGGGGGCGGGAGTGCTCCCACTTCTTAGTGTGGCAGAGTCTCCGGTGTTGTGTGGCATGGTAAGAGCAGGGGGGGACGAGTGATTTATTTTTTCTAGATCCAAATCTTCAGAAATTGTTTTGTTTAAACAAACAAACAAACAAACAAATGAGTCCTCAAAGATGATGTAATCATGAAAAATAAGATGGGCACGTTTCCTGAAGTTCTCCATTGGCTTGGGGAGAAACATTTTAGCAGGAAAGAGCAGGAAAGCTATAGAGTTGGCTGTTTCTAGCAGAAGCCACTGTGAATAAACAGGCATGTTTCTTAATAAACTCGACAGCCACTTGCCAGCAGAGACACACGCTCCCCTGAGAAGAGCTCGAGCTTGGCAGCCGAGGCAGCACCCATTTTATAGCCAGAACCGATGGCTCAGCAGGAAAGAAAGCGTAGCCACTGGCAACCTGGACACGTCCACGTTTTAGTTTTGAGAAGAAAATGCAAAAGAGCTAATTAATACTACATAATTATGTTGTGGAGACTTTAATAGGGTGAGTTCTTTAACTCTGGAAAATTAATTCTAATTACTGATCTCTTCGATAGTCCTCTTGTAATTCTGTGGAATGAGGCTATTCTGCATGAGGGTGCTGTGCCCCTGGGAGGGCACCGAAGCACAAGATTAGAGCTGTAAGGACCCTGACAGATTATTAGACAAACCTCTCTGTCCCACAGGTGAGGAAACCAGGGTTCACAGAGGCCCTCTCTAAAATTCATTTAATGCAAGGTACAAAGTGTTTATTTATTAGTCCCACCATATTTATTACACGCTGACTCTATGTATCGATGACCTCTGAAGGGCAAAAACCACACCGGGACCGCCTTGTAGAAAAGGGGGGTTTATTAAGGGAAGGGGTGAAGGGGAAAAAGGGAGAAGGGGGAAAGGGAGGAAGGGAAAGGGGAACGGGGAAGGGGAGAGCAGGTGAGAAGATGATGGGAAAAGAAGAGAGAGAGTTCTGGACAAGCCGGGGGCTTAAGTACAGAGGGGTGGGAGCGTGACTTGCATGGTCCGGATTGGCTCAGAAAGGGAGAGCCCGCCCTGGGGTGAATTCCCGCGAGAGGCGAGTAGTCCCAGGATCAGGAAGGGTGGAGACTCGCGAGAGAGGGGCACTTCCGGGAAGGCACCTGGGGGCATGGCCTGCCAGCCTGAATCTTATCCAACAACCGCCTTTTTGCTGGTACTCCAAAAGGCACCGGTGATGGATAACAGATATCAGACAGAATAGGAGCGAGCTCATGTAAGCATATAATTACAGCACCGGAAACTGTGTTCCAAGAACTGTGAAAAATAGAGGGACCCACTGCTCCTGGCATAGGAAATAGCCTAGAACAGCATTTCCTCAAGTTCACTCCATGAAACGCAATGGTCTCTACCCTTAGAGGTCTTCAGGGAGACTATTCTTGGCAGTATAAGGTTACAAATGCAGAATAATTTACTTCTTGAAGACTCACATGCACATCACCGTGCTCAAGAGGTTCTGTGGTTAAAAACGTGCTTTTGGATTTATCTGAGCGTGGAATTTATCTGAGCTGGACCTTCTTTTTCCTTCTCTTGCCTTTTCTTCTCCCCCCACCCCCTCCTCCTTTTCTGGTCGAGTGTTGCTGATACCTCACAGAATATTCGTGTTCTCCAGGCCATTTAGGCAACTCTGAAGGATGCAGGGGCCGTCTCCCCATTGGTCGCCAAGCTCCATTAGCTGAGCAAGCAGCGTCCCAGGAGCTGGCTAATGGGGTTCACTGCAGGTCCAAGCCACGATGGGAATGAACGTGATGGTAAATTAATAACATTCCTTCTTTACACGTGTAGAGTACCAAAGCTATCATGCATATAAGTTGGGGGAAATTTATTGTTAACAAGATGTGAAGTAATTTGAGATGTCAGATAACAAACAATCGCTTCCTGTTTTGCTCCAATTGATCTGCTTGCCTGGGGGAAGAAATAATCCAGGATAAGATTTCAGAGCAAACACACGTTTGGGGAAATTCTACTTGCTGCCAATAAATGTAGCTAAACCGCATTTCAGTGAAAGCTACAGAACTGCATGCTGCTCTCTCCATGACATTTTATCAACATCAAAGTTACAAGTCATCCCCAGGGCAGTCAATTACACATCTTTTTTTTTTTTTCTTCTTTTTTTCCTCAAAATTTCATTGAGTTCAGAATGACTGCAATGCAATGCATCTTCTCATACTGTTTTACTGAATTTATTATCTGTTACTTGAACGGTTCTTAGTGTATTTAATGTACACACGATACATTGTATATAGATTTCCTGCAGCCTGCCTTAGGTTCCGCATTGCAGCAACGATCTGCCAGTACCTGGAGATGGTGTTGGGGAGTTGATTGTGCCACGGCCAGGCCAGTGTCTGTGGAGCACTGGAAATCAAGCTGTTGCATGTCACCTCTACACTGCCCCACTCCACGGCACCTTATTTTCTAATCTCTGTGGTCTTTGGCAAAAATTGTAGATGGCCAATAAAATCTGTTAGTCAGGAATGGACACCCCACAGAGAGCTCTGGCAACAAGCCCTATGGTGTGTTGGAATCCCAGCGTTGCTGAAGGTTCTCTGCTCCCCAGACTGGGCCCAGCGCCCTCCTACCTGCGCCCTCTCCCTACTTCTCGGCTCCTCCTCCCACCGTTGTACTCGTGTCTTGGTTTACTGGATCCGCACCTCTTTCTCGTCTCTTTTAGTAGAAGTTTCCATATCAATTTTGCTGGTTCTGATTTTTCTTCTTTGTGATGGCGCTTGCCTTGTCCTGCTGAAGTTGCCTGTCTGTGTCCCCTCTAGATGGTGATGCGTCAGGCGAGGAGGGGGGCCGCGCCTGCCTTGTACACCACGGCATCCCAGCGCCAGCACACAGCCGGATCCCAGCCAAAGACACGGCGACATGTCTCCCTCTCCCCGAAAGGCACGTGCCTGGACTTCTCCCAGCCCAGGTCTACGCTCTGCTCCTCCAACACACTTCTGCAATCTTCTTGGCACCCAGGGCCTCAGGTCCCCAGAACACAGGCACACGTGTGCTAGCCAGACCACCGATCCTGGGACCCCAGCTATTTAACTAACTGTGTTGTCTGTCCCCCAACAAACCCAGAATGAATGAGAGGGTGTGGGCTTGGCAGCCCCTGCCTTCCAGACCCTGTCTTTATGCATCTGCCACCGTGAGTTCAAGTCATCCTTCTTCACCTCCTTATAGCTTCATCTTCTGCATAATAGCTTCATCTTTTTGAGGCCATGGGTTCCCTTGAGCTTTTGTCTTCAGTTTATTTCTTTAATGCTTCAAGGGCGTCTTGCGTGTTCTAGACCACCTTGTGATCCTCAAGGAGTGTTTTATAAGCCTCCTGGAGATGGGCTCAAGGCTCGGTTCAAAAGCACCATGACTCATGCCTACATTGCATGATGGTCAAATCGGAATGATCAACACATTCATCACCACCAACGCTGGGCATTTCTTTGTGTTGAAACTTTCAAAGTTCTTCCTTCTATTTCAAAATACACAGTAATTATTGTTGACTATATTCACTCTCCTGTGCACGGAACACCAGAATTCACTCCTCCTGCCTCCCCGCGGCTCTGGCTGTGGGTCAACCCCTCCTCCCGCCCTCCTTAGGCCCTGGTGACCACACTTCTGCTCTCTACTTCCGTGGGATCAACTTTCCTGGACTCCACATACGACGGAGGAGCCATGCAGCCATTAGAAAAGATGGTGTCAGTCATTTGTGACACTATGGACAGACTGGCTGATGTTGTAGTCAATGAAATAAGCCAGGCACAGACAGAGCCACACGAGATCTTCCTCGCACTCCCGGTTCTCGATCAGTTTCTCAACCACCCGTGGATAGGGAGCCCCGGTATTGACAGTACTGTAAATGTCACGGCCACCACAGCTATTGGTGACAACTCAGGTATTCCTGAGCATGCTCCCTGGCAAGCACCCTGCCGAGCCCTGCGCCTGCTCTGTCTCATTGAGTCTTCATACGACTGTCAGGTCAGTAGTGTCCTCATTTCTCAGGCAAGGAAGCAGAGCGGTTAGGTGACTGGCCTAAGACCACAGACTTGGCAAGCAGCAACCCCAGGTTCCTATGCAGGCCTGCCTGATGTTGTAGCTGGTCCTTCTAACTGCTGACCTTATCTCGGGAGAGGCTGCTGCTGGAAACCGCACACGCCCGGTCATGGGGAGGGTTTCCCTGGACCATCCTGTACCCAGACCCACCTCCAAGGAGCTGCCAGTCTCCTTTCTGCAGAGCAGGAAGTGGCTCTTGGTGATGGGGACCCAGGCTGTGTTTCCATGCTGTGCCCGTTCCCACGTCAGTAATCAAATGCTCCCCTCCGTTCCTGGCTGCCCTCTCCTCTCAGTGGCAGAGCAAGGAACGTTGGGGGTCACCTCTTTCTCCCTGACCCTGCACATTCAATCCAATGGGAAGTCCATTTTCAAAATATGTCCAGAATTTGGCCACCTCATCCTGGTCATTTGCAGCCTTTAACCTGGATTGTTGAGCTAGCCTCTGCTTCTCCCCGTGACCCCCGCACGGGCTTTTATCAACCCAGCAGCCGTCTTTGTAATCATGTGGGAGTGCGTCACTCCATCTCCAAACCTGGCCTGCGAGGCCCTTCCTGGCCCTCCCACGCCGCCTGCTCCCTGCTCCCGCTTCCTGTGCCACCTCTCTGGCCTCGTGTGGCTCTTCTCCTGGCCTCAGCTGGCTCACGCTGCCCAAGCACGAGGACTGTGCCCTGGCTCCTCTTCCTGCAAGTCTTTCTCCGGGAATCTCCAGGGCCACACTCTTACCTCCGGGTGTGCGCTCCGACAGCAGCGCGCAGGGCCCACCTATGGAAAACCGCCACTTCTGGACCTCCAAACCCCTCTGACCGGGCTCCCCACCTGCCCCTCCTCCACGTGGGGCGAGTTGTGTGTGTTTATTCCCTGTTGTCCGTTTCTCCCCACTGGGGTGTACGCTCTGGGAGCGCCGGGGGTCGGCGTCTGTGTTCCCGCGTGGGTTCCTTGTGCCCGGAACCATGCCCGATTAGTGCCTGTCGACTGCTTGACTGTTACAGGTCATCTGCTTCCCTCGGCAGCACAGCACCCACAGTGTTCGCAGGGCGGGGGTTCAGGGCCGCCCGCGTCTCCGACTTGAAGACGACACTGCCTTCACGGTTTCAGAGATGTTTAAGATCCTCTGCTCTGAAGTTTTCCATGCTCTGAACTGAAGCGCCAAGGGCTTGTCCGACCTTCCTCTGGTTTTCACCCAACACCTGCTGTCACTTCTGCACCTGACTTGTTTGTCGCGGGAGCGAAGGCGCAGGCCTGGCTGCCCGTCAGGGCCGATGCCGCTTGGGGTTTCTCTGCGTCCACACCGGGCTCAGCAATGCGCAGCTGCCTGGTGGGACTTGCCCCATGGCCTGAGCCGGGAGCTTCCAGGATGCACTGCCAGGCCCCGGGCGCCTGTCTGGGACCACCGCTGGGGGCGGGGCCACCACCCTGCAAACCGCGTTTGGTTTCTCTTCTGTTGGCTGCTTTTCTGCTTCTGTGCAGTTTTTCTCCATCAATTTGACAGTTTCTGTGAAAAGTCCTCGGTGTCCCTTGGAACTAGGACATCTCGCCAGGTCCTCCCTGGCTCACGACACGCCCAGATGTTAACCAGCTTGTTCCCTGGCGCCCAGCCCCCAGACGGCACCCCGTAGTTGGGCATCCCGGGAAGACCCGAGTGTCTCTCCACTGCTGAGGTAGCTCCGGACACGGGGCAGCCTGGGCTCTATCCGTTCATCCAAAGTCTTCAGAGGGGCCATTTGGGAGTCCTGAGTCCTCTAAGTCAAGTGGTTCGCTCGGCTCTACCTAATTCTTACAAGTATCTTTTCAAATAGCTGTAGTAGAATTTTAAACACAACATAATAATGATAGATGATTCGTGTGGAACCCCCCTTTTTAGCCCCACGCCTCTTTTCAGTGTAACCGCTTCTTTTTGTTTCTGTAAAATGCTTGGCTTAAAGATAATAGAAGCCAACCTGCTGTGACCCCATTTTGTTATCAGCTGCCTCAAACTGTTGTAAGTCTCCTGTCATGAGGCAAGAATAAGCCCGGGTATGTTAAGCCAACCCGTGCACAATAAGATAAGGCAAAAGCAGGGCCCTGCAATGAACAGTCAGCATAGTCCATTGTTCTGAGGACAGCCTCCACCAGTGAAAACCTCCTTAGTCACGCATGGGCTCCCCTGGCCAGTCAGGTGAACCCCCTCCCTCTCCTTGCTTCAACCCCAGTAAAAGACTCACCTCTCCTGAGTTTGGGGCTCTCAGTACAGATCCACTGTGTTGGTGAGGTCTGAGAGCCAGGCTTAAGCCCAAATAAAGGCTCTTTGTTTTTGCATGCACTCTGGATTCCTTGGTGGTCTTTGGGGTCCGTGCTCTGGGCATTACAATTCACACACTGGGGAAACTCTTCACGGTTCATAATGCTTAGTGGAACGATCACAGGCTTTGCAGCCGACAGACCTGAATTTGAAACTCCCTCCACATTTCTAAGCGTCCAATGTTGAATACCTTACCTTGCCTCTGGGGACTGCTGTCCTCAGACTTTCAAGGGTGGCAGGGCCCCTTGCAGCCTTATGGTGCTGCAGGAGGGAGGGCATGGTGCCAGCAAGGGACCCAGGTGTTCCTCCGGTCCCCCCAGTGCAGGGCAGGCTGTGCAGCCTCTGTCTTACTTTCTGCTGTGTTCATGGATACCGAGGAAGGCAGCCTGCTCTCCCCATTTCAGTGGAGGGGTTTGCCCTTAAGGAGGGCTGGTTACCTCCCTCTTCCTTTAAAAACTGCAAAGCACGCAGCCCACAGCTCTGTGTTCAGGTGGAGACAGCATGCGCCTCACCATGAGGCGACGTCTCATTTTTTTCTTTGTTTGCTTCTTTTCTATTAACCCAGCAGAAGCCCAAAGTCACCCCCAAACACACCTTTTGTTATTACCTTCATGCATCTTTCAAAGTCTCAATTATCTCTGCTGCGTGCTTACTGAGAGAGAATTCTGTGGAAATGAAGGACGAAGGGGCTTCGCAGAGGTGATTTCTTCTCCTTAATAATCCTCCATTCCCTTGGCAACAAGATTATCCTGAAAATGAACTATCATTATGAAACCAGCGGAAGCACAAAGGTCCAGAACAACACTCAAGATGGTTATTTGGAAGGATGCTCGTGGTAAGCTGTGCTAGAATGGTTCTAAAATATAGGCCAGGTCAGCTGTATAAACACCTAACACAAGACTTTCAGGCACTAATGCTAGTCATAAAACATTAAGAAGTATTTAGAATGGTTTTTAAAATTTAGTACAAATGACAAATTGAAAAATAAGCCAAATGGTAGCATAAATTTAATTTCTATATTTAGTGTTGAAAAATCATAGAAATCCCTTGGCTGGGGATTATGGAAAACTTACGTTTGGGGCCAAAAAGGTTGAAGTTACTTTGGTGTTAAATTATCCAAATGAGGTCAAGAATGTTCTAAAGAGTGGAGGGAAAATGTTATTACCTGGTTTTAATACAGCACCAGAGCGGATGCTTTCAGATATTTTATATGCTGATTATTTTCCTTCCTTGATCTAATTGAATGGGTGAGAGAGTTCTCCTCTGACCACTTGTCTTGGTAGAACGAAGTCGACTAGTTTGCATAATCTTTCTTTTTATCTTCTTAGTGTGTGTATTAAGATCAGAAAGGAGAGATTTTTAAAAAGTGGTAATAGTAAATTTGAGGTCTTTGGAGCAGGAATTATAGTTTTTTTTTTTCAACTGTTGCATAATTTAAAAAATTAAGGAAAACAAGATTTGGGGTAATGATGAGTTTAAGAAAAAATATATTATCAAGTACTCAGTGTGCTGACCATGATTTGCTAATTACAAATTATCTCTGTTCATTAGAGCAGTTTCGCTAAGGACCCTCATACTTTATCAGCCTTCTTCCATGTGTGCATGGAAGCAGGGAGCAGTGTTTCACCAGGACATCTTCCCGGGCAGGCTCCCTGCTGCCGGCTGGCTTCTCTCGGGGCAGTGCGAGCTGAGAGCAGCCTGGAGCTTGCGGGAGGCACGCTCTAAATCATTCCACTTTCTGTGGTTTCCAGGGGACATTAAACATTGATGGGAAGATGTCAGCCTCCTCGGTGGCGCCAACGTGCTTTTCATTTCCGTAGGGGAGGGGAGACGGGATTTATCTCCTCCTCCAGCTTCTGCTTGGTTTTGCAGCGAGGGTCATGAGCTCGTGATGGTTTTCTTCACACACATTCTCATTTTGCACCAAATTCCCACGTTTTAATAAGTTGCTTGAAAAGCATGGAAAATAACATACAACTTGCCTTTAGAAGCCTGCGTTTATTCTTTTTGCTTGTCTTTTTCAAAAACAGAATCCATCTTTAGTACCTTGGCTAAGGCAAAGTTGTTTAAGCCCAAATTTCACTTCTTTATGTCTCTGAGAGAGGTGGTTTCAGATGCGATAGAGTAATAATGAATCCAGAAAGAGCGTTTAGTTAACATTTCCAGTAGCTCTATTTTCTTTATGATTCTATTGGCCCTGTATTGAACATAAACCCTTCTCTATTAAACTTTATATTACGCACTAACCCAACCTCACCACCATGGACACCTTGTATTCAATTAAGGAAATTGCTTGATTTCTTAAGTTTTCTGATCAGGTGGACTGTTCAACAGAGACTACCGCTGCCCTCAGAAGAAGCCAGTGCCCGATGCCTGTGGACACCAGGCGGGGTCTGGAGAGGAGGGCCAGCAGCAGGGCATGTTGCCAACGGCCAGGGGATAGTGACAGAACCAAATCAGCAGTCTCTTCCCGGAACGCCAGTCTGCTGCAACAAGAGCACTCCCTGGGCCAGGGGTCAGTCCCTAGGAAGGGTTTCCCTTTCTCTGCAAACCCGTCACACAACTGCGAGGAAGCTGATCGGTCACGTGAGCCTCTGCTTCCTGCTGTAGTCGATTCTGGACTTCAGTTCTGCTGGGGCAGAGTGCGACTGCTGCCGGGGCCCTCCCTCTCCTGGTTTTCTCAGGCTCTGCTCCATGCGATCCCACCTACCTGTACACAGGTGTGCCGACAGGGGATAGGCCTGGAGTGCCTTGGTGTGGCACCTTCATCCTGTCTGCCTGCTTCACTAGAGGAACACGATGCCGAAGACGTCGGAGTTGTTGGAAGTTGGTGGGCTTGCTGTGGAGGAGCCGAGTTAGCTGCTTTTTAACACGGTCTTTCAGGCGTAGAGTATTCAGTGGGTCCTTACGCTGTGCTGTAGCTAGGTACCCAGTGCTCACATTCAGGACGCTGCTAGAGAGAGGGGCGTGGGTTGCTTCCTGACTTGGAGCAACACCGCCGCAGGAGAAAAACTCAGAGGCAGAATGAAGATGAAAGAAGGATTTTTTATTCTTCAGCTTTAGCAATCTCTCAAAACTCTAACACTGGCTCTTTCAGCAACCTCTCTGACTCTATACTTCTTCTGACTACTGACTCTTTACTTCTTTACTTTACTTTCTTTTACTTTTACTTTCTTAGAGAGAGCTTAGAGAGAGAGAGAGAGAGAGAGAGAGAGAGAGAGAGAGCTTCTTCTTCTTTCTTCTTCACTTTCTTTTACTTTTGCTTTCTTAGAGAGCTTAGAGAGAGAAAGAGAGAGAGAGAGAGAGAGAGAGCTTCTTCTTTCTTCTTTCTTCTTCGGCAGCCTTGGCCTGACTCTGACCAGCAACAATTTCTTCTCTCTAATATATCTCTTTGGTTTTCTTCTTCTGACTACGTTCTAGCCGCTCTCTTCTTCTTCTCCGACCCGAACTCTTCTTCCGACCGACTGAACGACTGACTGAATGAATGCCGCTTCTGACCGCTTTCACCCGGTTATATACCTTTAGCTTTGCGGGTGCGTCACGTGCATTTACAGGTGCGTCATGTGCATATGATTATTATCAGGTGGAACTTAGGGCTTTCAGCTAGCCGCAATAGCCATCTCCCTGACTGGGGCTGCTTCAGACGTGGGTGTCTAGCAGGGTGCGCAGTCCATCTGGAGGTGAGGTCACATGGGGGGAAGCTTGCCTACCCACAGAAGGCCTGCCCCTCCCTGCACTTGGCTGCTGCTCTCGGCTTGGAGAGGCCGACGCTGACCGCTTCCATCAAGTAACCCCAGGACATGCTGTCCTTCCCTGGAGGGCGAGGTTGTGAGGCTATGAGTGCCGGGGTTGGGGCTGTGATGCTGCGTAGAGCAGGTGCCCACACTGGGCCGAGGCTGGGCCGCAGCAGTGCCACAAGTCAGGGCGCCCGAGCTCGCCTGAGCCAGTGCTGCATGGTGGGCTCCACAGGGCCACGTCCTGTGCTTGCTGCTCACCCACACTGCCCACCCAGGACAAGGGCTTGGTTTCAAAAGGATGTGCCCAGCCCCACCAGGTTGCAAGACTCATGGCACAGGCCGTTCCTGAAAGGAAGGGGTAGCTCAGCGACTGCGTTCTGAGGCCAGGCCACTGCACTTTCAAGTGGGCTCTAAGAACAGATCCTTCCCTTTATTTGACGCAGTTGTGCTGTTGCTGTTTGGGTCTGGATGTGCCCAGAGGCTGTGGTTGGAGGCCTGGTCTTGGCCTATGGTGCTACTGGGAGGGGGTGGAACCTTCTGGAGGTGGAGCCTGGTGGCAGGAAACTCGGTCACTGGGCCCCTGCCCTTGAGCGGGATGCTGGGATCACTTCCCAGTCCTCTCCTTTAGCTTCCCAGCCACCATGAGGTGAAGAAGCCTCTTCAGCCATGAGCTTCTGCCACGATGCACTGTGCTCCCGTAGCCACACCTCTGCAGGTCGAAACCTCTGAAACCTTCTTGTTATAAACTGGTTACCTGGGGGATTTTGTCACAGTGAGGGAAAGCTAGCACATGCATGAACAATAACTTTGCTTTTATTTATGGAATTTAAAAAAAAATCATGTGATTTTTTTTTTCCTTGGCCGCGTAAGAAAGCAGTGTTTGATGGCACCTGTCACACGACCTGGCTGTTTGAGGAAGATGGGGCTGTTTTCCTCTGAAGCGTCTGTTGCTGCTTTCAGTGGATCTTGAGCGGGCTCCGCGTCTCCTGTGGTCACTTGGCTCTGCACTGGTGGTGTTGATGAGGTCACTGCTGTGGCTCAGTTCTGATTAGCTGGTTTGCATCCTGGGCTTGACTGTTCCCCGCAGGCGACGTCCTCAACACTTCAGTCCCAACGCTCCTGTGCTGCCCGTCCCTGTATTGCTGCTCCTGGGGCAAAAGTCCCCCGCCTCAGTCCCCCACCCTGGGCGGGGCAAGGGCAGGCTATTGAAGTAGTGTAGACTGGAGTTCTAAGTTAATGCTCAAGTGGGCGAGATGGTATCTGTGGGCACGGCAGTGGGCCAATCCTGCCCCCTCTCTGGTATGCCCAATTGCTTTTGGAATAAACTGGTACATATCACATAACCCCTAGGTCTGTGTTGGCTAATCTTTAAAATCAGGGTCAGAGTTTCTCAATCTTTTTTTTTTTTTTTGTACCGGGGATTGAACTCAGGGGCACTGGACCACTGGGCCACATCCCCAGCCCTTTTTTGTATTTTATTAGAAGCAGGGTCTCACTGAGTTGCTAAGTGCCTCGCCATTGCTGAGGCTGGCTTTGAATTCGCGATCCTCCTGCCTCAGCCTCCCAAAGTGCTGGGATTACAGGCGTGCGCCACCGCGCCTGGCTCAGAGTTTCTCAATCTTTTCAACAAGTTGACTTTAATGGAGAAGAGTAAAATTGCGTGGAACCGTCCTGTCCGATGGTGCCGAGTGGTTCACGAGTCCCTGTCTGCCTGCGGGTGGCCAGCGTCCTTCCTTTCTCCCCTGCCCTCAGCCCTGTGCACGGCCTGCTTTGAATGCCCTGTTCCCCTGCTGGTGTCCATGGTTCCCTCGTAAGGAGCCCCTCTCCCTGGCGTCCCCTCTGTGCTCAGCCGCGGCTGCGCACGCTGTTGCTCTGATCCCTGTTCATCGCCTGTCTCCTCCCCAGCTGACGTATTTCCTGAAGGTAGGCATGATCTCCTTTTCATCTTGACTTCCTTCCCATGGCCCCACTCTTTCTATATCTAGCACAAACCCTTGTGCATCTCATGTTCCCATTGAATTTTGTTGAAGAAAAAAATAAATTTCACCATAGTGGGGTTCAGGAAGAGATATTGTTGGGACAACAGAAATCCATCTGAATTGCTAGAACGTCAGCTGTGAGAAGTGTCCCTGGTGGTCCTTCACCAATCCAGTAGCCTTGTTTTATTCTATAAGTAACATTTAAGCCTTCATAATTCGGAAGGTCTTTTTCATAAATGGTTGTATTTCACTCTTAAAATGTGGGTCCATGACTTTGGAATATAATTGTTACATTAACCCCTTAGAGTTAGCAAGAACCCCACAAATTAAGGATACCGTCCCCAACAAGGCTGCCCACACTTCAGATACCAGGCCCAACCTCAGGGGTCACCAGGCCACTTGCTGTCCTGGCCACCTGGCTGCAGATGTGGGAATTCCCACACTCCCCCTAGCACAACTCACCGGCCAGGTCATGGTGTTTGTGCTTCCTTTCCTCCCCGGTGGTTTCTCCTAGTTCTAGGACACGGTCTCTGGGCCAGGCCCAGTCTGCAGGCGTGATGTCTGTCCACACACGCAGTCCTCACATGCTGACCCCACTGTTCATGTGGGGGAAACTAGGGGAAGAGATGTGTGGCAGCCTGTCCAGGGCCTCCCAGCCGGTCAGTAGCAGGTCTGGTCTTCCAACCCTGGCAGCCAGATGCCCACGTCTGTGCTCCGTACCACCTCGCAGACGGCCTTGTTTAAGCAGAAAGAACTTCAGCTTTCAAAGACAGGCTTCATGCCTGGCTTTGTTCCAAGACTCGTGGGACCTTGCTCAAGGTGCAGGAACTGCCAAGCTCGTTCTTCTCTGAGCAGGAGCAGGGACCTTCCTCAGGGCAGTGCCCCAGGAGGGGGAGACGCTGCCCTCGGCTCACGCCCCCGTCCTCTTCCCCCTGGGGTTGGAAGGGCGTTGAGAGGGCTTGGCGTGGCCTCTTGGAGACCCACACTCAGCAGTGGGAGTGCAGGCAGGCTGTGACCTTCCAGGTGAGCCACCCACAGAAGTGGCCTCTGCTTTTACTCCTCGGCTGTCCCGAGCACAGTAAGTAGACAGAGGCAGATATGTCTTTGCAATGCCAGGGTTTATTCACAACCAAATACAAAGCTAGATTCACACAGTCCTAACTTAGCCTCTATCTCCCCGAGTCCCAGGGGGCTCACCAAGGGACGTCTTCTTAGCCGCTCGCTGGATCAGATGAAGTCTGGTCCGGGAACTCAGCAAGCAGCCGGCACCATCAGCAGGTCACTCCGACGGGAAGCGTGACGGGGTCTGGTCGTCTTGAAGACGCTTCGCTTGAGTGAGCTGGGGACTCGGTTTATATACTATTTCTAGCTAGGCCCTTACGTCACTCATAGTGACATATCAGGGTCATGCACTCTGTTATCAGGGTTACACACGCGGGGGCTCTTTCAGGCGTTGCCATGGATACTCACTGTGCATGTCACAGCGTGTGACAAGGCAGGACATGTCCATGACACTTATAGCATTAAGCACTATTTCCACACAAACACTAAGTCAATATCAGATTCATTAAATTATTATTATTCTTTGGCACTCAGTACATCGGCATGACGCCACGGTGTGCCCACGTCACTTTAGGGAAGAGTAGGCCTTTTTCTGTGTTTTATTTTTTTTAAGACTTTCAGGAGAGTGCTCTGCAGTGTCTGGAAAGCCCGGCCGGCCGCCCAGGGCCGTCTCTTCCTACCCGGGAGGGTTTCTTTGTCTGCTCTGCTGTGGGCAGGGCCTGTGACGTGGCTTTTCTCCCAGCAAGCCCAGGCCAGGCGCAGTCGTTGCCAGCCCACGCACTGTGCTGCTCAGTGGCTGGTGCTCCCGGGCCTTTGCTGTGAGCCGACCTTCTGGGGGTTTCCCGCCGCCTAAAGAACTGCCGCTGAGGGAGACTTTCTTAACCCTGAAGGCCAAGTTCCAGTTCTGTGCCGGCTCTGTGGGGTTTCCATGCCCTCCCAGTGAACAGCTGTGCATCTCTGATGGACCCCCCTTTGTTCTGCGTGCTCTGCACGCTCCCCTCCACCGTGGTGGCTAGGTACCCGGGAGCAGGGCCTCACGCCTTCCTCCTTCCTGGGCTGGGGCCTGGATTCTTGCCGGGTCCCTGGATGACTGGTGTCTAACAGGTGACTGTGGAGGGGAGCGCGCATGCTCTCCTGCCTGCCTGCCTTCTCGTAGATCAGCATCTTTCCAGAACATTCTACTGTCTAGTTCAGTGACCGGTCCTGGGGTTTTCCTTTACTTCCTCCTCCCTGCTCCACCTCACCCGCACCAAGACAGTCTTGCAGATTGGAACAAACGTGAGTTTGGGACCAGACGGGCCGGGCTGGAACGCTGATTCTGCGATTTAGCTATTGCTGTGACTCTGGGCAAGTGTTTCACCATCTCTGAGTCTTAGTTTTCTGGCTGCAAACTGGGGCAGTAAAATCCAGACTGCGGCTGCTAGCCTTAGCTCCTTCGTATGAACTACAAGAGGAAGCCCCCCCACCCCCCTGTGGCCTCGGCCCTTAGCCTGAGAAAGCCACGTGTGGTCTGGATTTAGGCCTCCCCCGCTGCCCTGCTGGTTCATCCCAGGAGACCATTCACAGCAGCTCTTCAAGGACCTCGCGCCCAGGGCTGTGTGAGAGCCTGGCGGAGCACAGGGAGTGAATGTGCTTTATTTTTTTGGTGCCCAACATGACAACAATTGCAGGAGCCCTGTTTAGAGAGATGGCTTAAATTGCGGTTGACTATGGGCCATAAAGATTTGGACATTGTCGCCTTCGTAGTCTCACGAGACTTGGCCCGAGATTTCGCGGGACTTGGCCCGGGATCTCGAGTGACTTGACTGAGATTGCTGATCGGGTCAGCGCCATTTTAGTGGTGTGTGTGTGGCGCGTGTTAGTCGTTGTTAGAGCCAGAGAGAAAAGTTATCAGAATAAAAAGCTGTTTATTTCCAGTTCGCCTCTGAACTTCTTCCCGCGGCTTCGTTGCTCCAAGCGGCCATCGCTTCAGGTGACAACAAACAATCCCACGTGACTTACACTGTGTGTCCGTCCACCTTTCCTCCCGCCACCCTCTGCTCCTGCCAACCCCGCCTCTACCTAGCCCTCACTGTGGGCGAACCCGGGATGGCGTGAATCACGAGCACAGCTTGTAGTGGAGTCCCACACCCCATGTCCACCGCGTCCCCACCTGCACTCCCACTTCAGAGCCCAGTGTCCTCCTTCTCCCGCCACCCTCTTCTCCTGCTCCGTAGTTGGAGCCTCGTCTTCTCTCTCCTTGGGGACTAACAGACTTGCTACTGGAGGTGGCTCTGGCTTTAGTAAGTACACGGGGGAGCTGTTCGGGAAATGCAGACCCGTCCCTGGGCCACCAGGCAGTTGCTCCTTTGGAGACAGAGGCAGATCTGGGGACGGAGCCCTAGCGAGGCCTTTATCTTATTGGCTGAAACGGATTCTCCAAGGACCCTCACAATGTATGACATCCTGATAACTGTATCTAAACCAGACCTTAAAATAAACCAATGAACACCCCGATCCCCTCGGTCACTGAGCCTCATGCGGGCCTCGTTGGGTCCTCCCTTCTCTTTGTCTGCACCTCCTGCTTCCACTAACAGAACCGTCAGGACTGCTCACGTCTCTGTCCTGAAAGCTCTTGTTGCAAAATATAGGCGAGAGTGGGAGGAGAGAAGACGCTCATCTCATCCCGCTCCTTGGTGTGCCCCAAATCCCAGGCAGGAGCCCCACGGAAGCTCACGGGGACAGAGGTTGCACGTGTTTAGAATTTCTCAGATGTCCCCAGAATCTTGGGCTGAAGGATTGCTAATGGTAGAAGAAAGTGCAGAACTTTCTCCCTTGGTGAGTGACCATTTAGAGAGCTGGGATTTTAGATATTGAGTGTTCCAGGGGACAAAGCCAATCCTAGATAAGGAAAAATTAACTATCTGGTAGTTGGCCATTTTTATGCCTTTTTTTTGTTGCTGTTTTGTTAGTTCATTGTTAAGTAGAACAGTGACTAAGTGCCGAGTCATGAGGGTAGGTGGTGTGGACTTGAATCTTGTCTCTGTCCACTCTGTAGCGGTGTAGACAGATGACTTTCTATTTTGACGTTTCAGTTTCTTTTCAGCAAAGTGTGGGCGGCAATGTTACTTATCTCATCAGACTATCATTAGGGTTAAGTGAAGAAATGCAGATAAAATCCTAGTACAACACCTAGTACGTTGACAAGGTGCTCATAATTGTTAGCTGGCTGTTGCTACCTGAAATGACAGTGACACCAGAGGGACTCCCTACGACCCGAGGCAGGCTCCTCTGAAGCGGTTTCCTGTCGAGGGCGTCCTCTGGGGCGCTGGTGCGCCTTTCTCTGCCTGCGGTTTGCTGCAGTGCAGCGCTCTGGCACAACCCTGAGACTTGAGTCCGTAGACCCGGGCCTTAGTTCTGAATCTGCCTTCATTAGCCTCTGATCTTGGACACTTCCTCTAAGAGATCTTTGCCTCTGTTCTCTAATCTGCAAAACAGAGGGAAGGGACACGGTCAACTCTCTGCTCCTGTCCAGCTGCAAAGCCCTGGGATCATTTGTTTCCTGAAGGAGCCCTAATTAGGAAGGGCTGTTGCAGCTAGTTGGAAGCCATAAGTTCCACCTGATATGTATGTGACACACCTGTAGGCACCCGCAAAGCTGAAGGTATATAACTGGGTGAAAGCGGTCCGAGTTAAGAGAACGAAGGAGAATTCATTTAGTCATGCAGTCACTCGGTCGGTCAGAAGAAGAGTTCGGGTCGGAGAAAAGAATCAGAGCGGCCAGACAGAAGAGAAACCAGATAGAAGAAGTAATGACTGGTCAGAGTTAGGCCGAGGCTCCCGAGGAAGACAGAAGACAGAAGAAAGAAGCAAGAAGCTCTAAAAAATAATCTTTCTCTAAGCTAAGCTCTATCTATCTTTCTTTCTCTCTAAGCTAAAGAAGACAAGAAAAGCTCTCTCTACAAGAAGAAAAGCTCTCTCTAATCTTTCTCTCTAAAAATCTTTCTTTCCCTCTCTAAGCTCTCTCTAAGAAAGTAGAAGTAAAAGTAGTAATAGCTTTACTCTGCCTCCGAGTTTTCCTCCCGTGGCGCCGTGGCTGGCCGTGACAGGCAGCTTACAGTTTCCACTCAGTATCTCTGGATCAAAGAAGTGGCCGTCTGGACTCTGGTGCAGATGACGCCGTGGCTCGTTGGGGGTAGCTGGGAGGCCGGGCGAGCTGCTGTTCTGCCGCTGCTTCAGTCCCATTTGTTTCAGGGGACCAAGCCAGGGAAGCCAGGTGCTGTTGGCTTGGCCGTCCACCACTTGCCTGGCAGGTGGCTCTACAACACCAGGCCAGCCCAGCAGTCAGCCCCACGGTGGCCACCTCTTCCAGACAGGGAGGCCAGAGGCCTGGCCGGTCTCTGCTGCTGCCTCGCCTCTCCTGTCTCCCAGCTCTTGGGGCCCGAGGTGTTAGTGAATTCCAGACATCTGACTGACTCCAAAGCTGTGCTCTCTTGCAGGAGCCCTAATGAAGGAGATGGCTAAGATTGCGGCTAGCTGTGAGCCATAAGCATTACCACCTTCCATGGTCTCGGGAGACTTGGCCCAGGACAGGACATTGTGGATCGGGTCGGCGCCATTTGCATGATCTCGCGAGACTTGGCCCGGGGGATTGTGGGTCGTCGTCGGTGCCATTTTGTGGTTGTTGGAGGAGCGTGGACGGCGTGTCGGGGTGTTGTTGGAGCCGGAGAGAGAAGCTGGCAGAGTAAAAAGCCTGTTTGTTTCCAGTCTGCCTCTGAACTTATTCCCGCGGCTTTGTTGCTCCAAGCGGCCATCGCTGCAGGCGGCGACACTCTCTGGAATACTGCATCTGTAATACTTATTTCCACTTAAAGGCTCTGGCAATTAGTCCATGGAGATAAATTAGTCCGTGGGCGTGAGGTTGTGTGGAAATTAGTTGATGTAGAATAATTTTCTGTAAAGCAGAAATAAGACAGCCTGTAACCAAGTAGGGTGAAACAGACCTTCAACCCGCAGAGGCTGAGAGCCACTCATGATTAGGAGTTGTTCCACTCCAGGGTCAGATGGGCCCAAGGAAGTCACGGTCACACACTGACATGGGTTGAAGGGATTGGTGGTTTGGGGTGGTGTTTTGGGGCACAGGGAAGGTCACTGGAGAGGAAGGTAGCATGTGGCACTGACTTGTGCTGCCCCAAACTCCCTCCCCAGGCAACGCCAGGTGGGCTCCTCTAAGTTTCCTCCAAGAAGAAACTGCAGCAACTAGGCTTGGCATTGCTACAAGTGGACAGCCCCAGGAAGGACAGAGTGGACTGTGAGGGACATTAGGACCAGTTGTCACAGTTCCATGCCACTAGGGACTGTCACGGGCTGTGTTGGGCACCGCCATCAGGGTCGGAGAGCCCAGTGTGCACTGGCTTTGGAGATGATGTTTTCAGAGGGGATAAGCAGATGGTTTTCTTGTCCATCTGGCTCAGAAAACACTCCCACGCTGGTCATCATGGTTCTCCTCTGCCCCGGAACCTTAGAGATGGCAGTTCTCAGGTAAAGAATGGCACCCTTTGGGCAGTGGTTTCCCCCAGAACACGCGGATATTCGCCTTGGTGTGCCTATAACATAAACAGAACGCAGGTGTTTGCAACGACAGCTTACCTTTTAAGGTCTGAGTTTGACTCACTTTAAATCCATTTTATGTGCCTTTCTTAAGATTTCTGTAGTTCCACAAAGGAGTTTATGTTTCACGGTTATCTCTAATTCTGAGCTTCTGCTGCCATTGGAAAGTCTAGCTTCTGGACCATTCTTCATGTTCAGTTGCTGTTCCACACGGTCAGTGTGGCTAGAAGTCAGCCCTGTTCATGTGTGTGTGTACACACACAACACACACACACATGCACACACGTGTACACACACAACACACATACACACACATGCGCACACACATGTGCACACACACGTGTACACACACACACACACACACACGCACCCCTGCGCACACATACACACTCTCACTGTGGGTCCAGCAGACTTTACTGACGTACCAAGGCTGGGAGACAAGGCAAAGAAGTGTGGCGCTCACTCCAGGCCACATACAAACACCTCAAGTTCATCGTGACGCCTTTGCCGTCAAGGGCCTGTGGGCGGTCTGCCCTGGTTTTTTTTTGCCGTCTTCTCTCTCTGTTTCCTGTTCATTTATTCAGACTTGGTCAAAATAACTGGTATGCTCGAGGTTTGACCCTCCTCTTAGCGAGTCCCCAGAGACGGCTCCACTGATGGGGGGGTTCCAGTGGCGGGTGTTGGTGACAACACCTGCACCTCCTAGCATGCACCCCGTGTTCAACAGCGTGGAGTCACTGCCGAGCCGTTCCTGCTCTGTGCCCGTGTGGGCAGTAGGTAGTGGTCAGCAGAGCTGTGCAGACGCCAGGCTGCTGCCCCAGCTCCTTTGGCTTGACCTGCCTAGAAGCCATGTCCCTCCACAGCTGGACTGTGTCACCCTGGACCTCACTACTCCCTCAGCCTGTGCTCTCCTCCCGAGGCAGGAGCCCATCTGGAATTCTGCCATCTGCTTTTGCTCCCAAGGCTGGGCCTTGGCAGTCGCCTCCCCTTCACTTTCGTCCTTGTCTCCAGCAGGAGAGACCACGCTGACCTCTCCCCTGCGCTCCTCCTCTCCCCTGAGCTAGCAGGGCCACTTGAGGAGGACGTGTGCCCTCGGGCTCAGGGGACCAGAGGTCGGAGGACTCCCAGGCCCTCCAGCCATTGCTTTCCTGGGTCTCCCTCAGAGAACAGCTCCTGCTTTTATTTTATTTTATTTTTTTTTTCCCTATAGGAACTTCTTTTTATCTTCTGTTCACCAATCAGCAGGAACTTGTTGAGAATCTGCTATATTTTCTGACCATGTCTAAGTTGCCGTGAATTATTACATGCTACCCACTATTGAAGTTTTTATGACATTTTTATTCCTACTTTTTATTTGATCTAAGCAGGCTCGTATCGTTTTGGGTGAGTACAATTTAAACGCTCATTTCTGCTACATGATACTTCTACAGAATTTCTAGAAACTCAGCCTCAAGTTTCAGTTTGTCTCTGGAGGACGATCTTATTAGTTTTTGCACGGCTCAGAACCCAGTTCAGAACAAACTGATTGGAAAGCTTAAAATAGCCCCATGTCCTTCCCAGCCTGAGTCAGGCAGGGAAAGTCCGAGCCTCAGTGTTATTATGGTCAGAAAAAGGGTAAATGCCGTACCCCTCTCAGGACAGCCCCTGCAAGTCCGGGGGCGGGGTGGCCTCTGCAGGGCCGAGAGGGGGCTGACCTCTACGGCAGGGCCACCGTGTAACCTCACGTGGCCTGCTGGGCCCCTGTCCCCAGGCCCGCCCTGTGTCCTGTTGGTGAGTAAAGAGACGAGAGAGAGCTGGTGGGGTAGGACCTCACCGCGCCTCAAGCTGTCCCCACAGTCCCCGGCCCCGGAAGGCAAAGCCACGTTCTCATCAGGTTTCTGCACGGGTTGGGAACAGGCCCAGGGCTGTGGTAGGGTGCTGAAGGGGAGCAGAGGGCAAAGGACCCGCGTCACCTCAGTGGGGCATGGAGCAATGGGCCGGGTGGGCGGGGGGCAGCAGGAGTGTGACATGTGACGGGACTTGCCGGGAGCGGGTGACCGTCCCCTGCCGCAGGCTGTGTGGTGAGAGGAGGAAGCTGTGCTGAAGGCTCAGGGCGAGGGGGGAAGGGGCTCGCCACAGCCTGTCATGATTTGTCCAAGAGGTCTGATCGTGCCAAGGTCACGGCAGAGCCACGTGTGTGAAAAGTGACCCTGGCCACAGACCAAGGAACCTGGAGACCCCGCGGGGGAGGCCTGTGTGTGTCGAGTCAGACATTCCTCTGGATGTCAGCTCCCCTGTCACAGCTAAGTGTGCAGATGTGCCCATCAGCAGCTGTGACTTTCCTCCCGCGGAGGTGTGGCTATGGGACCCCGTCCTACACTCACCTGTCCACAAAAGCCGGGTCCTATCTGCCCCTCGCGGCCTGGCCCGCTTCAGTCACCGTCGGGTGAATGCGTGCATGCGTTAAATAAGTGTCACGGGCTGAGGTGACTGGGGGGATGGCATGGGGAGTGGCCACAGACTCCACCCTCGCAGCAGCTGCAGGCGGTGGTGGAACAGGGCTGTGATGGACCGGCCGCGAGCATGGAGTGCGAGGAGGGGGCTTGTAGAGATGGCGGCGAACAGCGGCCGGTCCACAGTGGCCAGTCACAGAGACCACGGCAGGACAGCGCCTCACTCATCATGATGGGATGGTGGGTGTGCAGGGGAGGTTAGGGATGGAGGGTGTGCAGGGAGGTTGGGGATGGAGGGTGTGCAGGGGAGGTTAGGGATGGTGGGTGTGCAGGGGAGGTTAGGGATGGTGGGTGTGCAGGGGAGGTTAGGGATGGTGGGTGTGCAGGGGAGGTTGGGAATGGTGGGTGTGCAGGGGAGGTTGGGGATGGAGGGTGTGCAGGGGAGGTTGGGGATGGAGGGTGTGCAGGGGAGGTTGGGAATGGTGGGTGTGCAGGGGAGGTTGGGAATGGTGGGTGTGCAGGGGAGGTTAGAGATGGAGGGTGTGCAGGGGAGGTTAGGGATGGTGGGTGTGCAGGGGAGGTTAGAGATGGAGGGTGTGCAGGGGAGGTTGGGAATGGTGGGTGTGCAGGGGAGGTTGGGGATGGAGGGTGTGCAGGGGAGGTTGGGGATGGTGGGTGTGCAGGGGAGGTTGGGGATGGAGGGTGTGCAGGGGAGGTTGGGGATGGTGGGTGTGCAGGGGAGGTTGGGGATGGAGGGTGTGCAGGGGAGGTTGGGGATGGAGGGTGTGCAGGGGAGGTTGGGGATGGTGGGTGTGCAGGGGAGGTTGGGAATGGTGGGTGTGCAGGGGAGGTTGGGGATGGAGGGTGTGCAGGGGAGGTTGGGGATGGAGGGTGTGCAGGGGAGGTTGGGGATGGTGGGTGTGCAGGGGAGGTTGGGGATGGTGGGTGTGCAGGGGAGGTTGGGGATGGAGGGTGTGCAGGGGAGGTTAGAGATGGAGGGTGTGCAGGGGAGGTTGGGGATGGTGGGTGTGCAGGGGAGGTTGGGAATGGTGGGTGTGCAGGGGAGGTTAGAGATGGAGGGTGTGCAGGGGAGGTTAGAGATGGAGGGTGTGCAGGGGAGGTTAGAGATGGAGGGTGTGCAGGGGAGGTTAGAGATGGAGGGTGTGCAGGGGAGGTTGGGGATGGTGGGTGTGCAGGGGAGGTTGGGGATGGTGGGTGTGCAGGGGAGGTTAGGGATGGTGGGTGTGCAGGGGAGGTTGGGGATGGAGGGTGTGCAGGGGAGGTTGGGGATGGTGGGTGTGCAGGGGAGGTTGGGGATGGTGGGTGTGCAGGGGAGGTTGGGAATGGTGGGTGTGCAGGGGAGGTTGGGAATGGTGGGTGTGCAGTGGAGATTATGATTTCTTTTTTACAGAGGGGGAATCTCAATCAGAAATGGTCTCAGATCTGCCCAGAGTGGTGGTGTCCACTGTCCCCAGTGTGCTGACTTCTCAGTCCGTGGGGATCAGGCCTTGTCCCACGGGGTGACGGATCTCGGCCACTGGAGCCTCCGGGGGAGCCACCGTGGGCGGAGCCCTCTGCTGGGCTCCGGGAGTCTCGGCGCCAGGCGCATCAGGGCTGCAGCCCTCCGTCACCTCCTCACAGTCCTCACTTCATGGATGAGGACACGGAGGCCCAGAGCCATGAGGCTGCCCTGTCCCCTGGCGCAAAGCTGCTCAACGCTAGAGGCCCGGCTGTCCCACGCCCGTCCTGAGCGTCCTGTGAGGTGGGGGCTCGTGTCATCTGCCTCTGCCGTCGGGAAATCGGGCCGTGGGGGTCAAGACGGTTAGGTGATCTGGCTTCCCACAGGGACAGCTGGGCCTCAGTCCTGTGCCGCTGACCGTCCAACACCAGACCTTGGCTGCTCTTGTTATGGTCTCCCAGGTCTTTAAAAATGGTGTCATCAGCTGTTGCTGGGGAACAGGGACAGCCTCATGGTGCAGAAAGCTGGCTGACAGGAATCCATGACCTCAGGAAGCCCACGGTTGAGGTTCTCGTGTCCCTGTTATCTTTACTAAGTGCAAAAAGCTTCTTGGGGCTCCTAGTTAATGACTCCTGGTTTGCCGTATGCAGCAGGTAGTGGGTAGTTAACATAGTGATGCCTAGAACTGTAGACTTTTGGGGACTGTGGACTGTACCTGTAACTATTGCTAGTCTATTTTGTGAGGCTTAATTGTTAGGGTATCATTAATAGCTTCTCTCGCTCCTAAAGACAGTGATAACATTTTAAAAGTCTTTTCTTTCAATTACTAGAAATAATAGTTCAAGTCTGAATAGTGTTTGTGAGAGTCCTAAAAAGTATTTTTGAGGTTTTAATTTATTGTAGAGAAAGGATTTACCAAATCTGACATGGACCAATGGTTCAAAAATCTGCAGGTTGAAACTCAAATTAATTCTTAGATCTGTTCAGTCAGAATTAAAAACGTGCGTTCCGTCTTCCTTTGTCTGACTGGTGGAGATGCTGAGATCAAACTCGCGAGAATCAGGAAAAGACCATGAGCCCACATCTGTCGCCCCTTCCTCCTCTCAGCAGCTTTCAAAGCTGGCATCCGCTTTTTAAGATCTCCATTATTCATTAAAAATTCATGTCTTAGGGTCAAAAGAAGGTGACAGCAACAGCACCGGACCCGCTTCTTGAACTGCCTGTCCTGCCCCACTGATCCGCTCGCCCTGGGTGGACTGGCAGAGCCGGTGGCCAGGCCTTCCTCTGGCCTTCCAGCCAGACCCTTCCTCCTCTCCCTCGAGCTTCCAGTCTAGTTCAACAGCCTTCCTCCTGCTTAGAAAGCCGTTCTAGTGAAGTTGGAGAATATAATGCTAAGTGAAGTTAGCCAATCCCCAAAACCGAGATGCTGAATGTTTTCTCTGATATAAGGAGGCCGATTCACAGTGGGGTTGGGACCGGGAGCACAGGAGGATTAGAGGAACACTAGAAAGGCCAATGGGGAGGAAGGGGAAGGGAGGGGGCAAGAGGTTAAAAAGAAAAAAAAAAAGATGGTAGAATGAGATGGATATCTTTACCCTAAGTGCATGTATGAAGACACGAATGGTGTGACTCTACTTTGTATACAACCAGAGATATGTAAAAATGTGCTCTATAAGTGTAATATGAATCGTAACACATTCTGCTGTTACATATAACAACTTAGAATAAAAGAAGAAAAAAAAAAAAAAAAAAAAAAAAGAAAGTGGTTCCAGGCTACTGCTGGCTGTGTGCCAAACTTCAATGTGCTGGTCCCCTTTCCCAGTGACCCCGTGTCCCACAGTGAGTCGCAGAGTGCACAAGGGACCCAGCAGGTGCGTGTCCCACAGTGAGTCGCAGAGTGCACAAGGGACCCAGCAGGTGCGAGAGACTTGGCCATGGCGCAGCCCACTCTCCACCTGGGCGCTGCATCTCGACACGGGGGCCCCCGAGCTCCTCGGTGCAGCGGGCTCAGGCCCCTCCAGCAGCAGGCGGGCCCAGGAACACACCAGAGCTGAGACTTCCTGGGCTGGCTCAGTTTCATTTTCTGTTCCTGGGCAGAGCAGGTGTGGTGATTCCACGCGGGCTCTCGGAGCGATCGGGAGAAATGGGAGTCGATGGAGGAGTCTGGAAATCAAGGGGGGCTCCGGGAGCCGCTGCTGCCCCCTCCCCCCTGAGGCAGCCTGGGGGGAGGGCTCCTCCTCCGCCTTCCCCACCTCAAGGCCCCCCAGGCAGCAGGGCTGCTCCAGGGCTCTGTGGCTTCCCAGCAGGCAGCCGTGGGTGTGACCAAGTGAATGGGTACTTGCAGGAGTGAGTAGAGGTCACCTCGTCACCGTCACCTCGGGAGGAAAGAACCCTGACACCACCAGCACTGTGGCGGTTGGTTCCCCCTTACCCACCCAGGCTCTTCTATTTTCATCTCCACAGTCCCAGCCTTCAGGCCCCTTGCAAATGCCACCAAGCTGTCCCCAACGCCCCCTGTTCTCATCTATGACCTTTCTGGCATCCTCTGGGCGGGGCCTTCACGTCAGGGGCTGGGCGGCTGCTAGGGGGGTGGGGAGGTGGGGGGTGGGGGGTGTGCTCCTCCCTCCAGGCCAGGGGCCTGGAAACCATTTCAGTAGGTGCTTAAAATATTCTCCAAGAAGTATTCTATTTCCTAATCCCCATAAAAAGCGATATGGAAGCTCTCCTTTCTCCTTCTCTTTCATGTTAATCTCTGGGAAGGGAAGGCAAGGGAGTGGAAGCAAATCCCGGGCAGCTGTGAGCGGAGACGGTGTTTCTCACTGTCCGGCGAGGACGCGTCCGCTGACCCTACACTTGGGCCCCAGATCAGCTCCAAGTGTGGGTGCCGGGAGCTGATGAAGAAGACGGCTTCTGGACAAAGTGCTGTTGGCCTTGACGGACGGCCCGGGCTGACGGGCGGCACCTCAGGGCAGCTGGAGTGGTGACTCTGGCTGGACTCTGCCTGAGCTAGGTGGAGGGCACTGCGCTCTCTCAGTGGGGGGTGCCGGGAGAAGCCACAGGAGTGACCCAGAGACTGTGACAGGCCACCGGCCCCTCCTCCCTGCTGCTCCAGAGACCTCCCAATTCTCCATGGGACAGAGTTTGTCCTGAGATCAGAGGAGCTGAGTGTCCTGTCCGCCCGGTTGGAGTGGACCTGGGGACTGTGCAGGTCCCCAGAGGAAAAGTCTCTGGGAATTTGCCAACGCCACAGGGAGAGTTTTGAAATCACAAAGGCTGTGGAGTTTGAGGCTTTCAACTGGACCTGGGTGTCAGAGGGACAGGGGCCTCTAGGACATGGGGCCACAGGAGGAGAGTGACTTGGCTGTCGGGAGGGACTGGTGGATGTGGTGGCGACACCTCCCTGCAGTGGTTGAATACAGGTGGCGTCCCCAAAGGCCACACGTCACGGGCACATGCCTGGGGGCATGGAGCTGTAGAAGTTGGTGCTCGCAGGAGGGCAGTGAGGCCACAGGAATATGCCCTGGAAGGGGCCGGGGCCCAGGCTCTTGGCCTTCTTTGCTTCCTGGCTCGTGCAGGGACATTTGCTCTATCCTGAGCAGGGAGCACGTGGGCACTTGTTATTTTATCCTCTGTACTCTTTACTAAATTGCAAATATTTTCTTTTAAAAGAAAAGATATGTAAAGAAGGACACAGACATCATGTTTCCTTTTCCTCAGCCGAAGGTGTGAGCCAGGAAGTGGGCATTAACCACGGCCAGACCTCAGGGCCCTTCCTCCTGTGTGAGTGGACAGGTCCACAGCCCGTGTGGTGGGGTCTGACCGGGGCCTCCCCCAGGCTGAGCACCAGGCCTCTGTGCTCTGCCCGAGCTCTGTAATCTGCAGGGGGCTTCAGAACTGGTGTCAGGAAACTCCAAAGCCTTCCAGGGTCCTGGGGGGCGGGGAGGAGGCCGAGGCTCGGGTGTGGGCTGAGCGCCCGCTGCAGGCCACCTCCCGGTCTCCTGCCAGGTCTTGGGTGTTTGCACCCAGCCAGCCGTGACAGTGGGCTCCATCCTCCTGTGTCCAAGGCTGTGCTGCACCAGGCATGGCCGACGGTTGGGGACGTTTACATCAAAATGAGCAAGAAGCACGTTGCGTGGAGGAGCGGAGGGTCTGTGGGGAGGGACGCCATGCCTACACAGCGAGTTTCCTCTGAAGACTGCCAACCGGGGCGGCTGAGCTGGCTCTGCCTGGCCGGCTGCTCTGCCCTGTGTCTCCGGGTGGGTCAGGTGTGGGCTGTGGGTGCTGGCTTGCACTTTCACGCGTCACCGGCAGCAGACCGCGCGGCAAGGGCCACTTTCACTTTGACAGCAGCAGCTTACTCCAGCCCCGGCGGGCGGGGTCAGCGGAACATCAGGGCACTGCTGCGCGCCCGTGAGTGCCGTGTCCCTGCAGGTCAGCCCTTGGTCTCAGGCGGTGCTCAGGGGGAAGGTGGCGCGTGCCCAGGGGAGGGCTGTTCCAGTGGCAGGAGTTGAACCCAGCTCAGGGTTCCCATTTCTTGGGAATTTCAGAGAACCCGGTGGCTGCCCTCCTTTGAGAGCTCCTGGGCCTGGATGACCGCTCCTTTGGGGTCGGCCCCTGTGGACAGTAGCACCTCCTGGTCCCTGCCACCGCTGGCCACAGGCCTCCTGTGCCTTCCCTGTCGGGCTCCTGGCAGGAGTAAGGGCTGTGGATGCCCTCGAGACCAGGGGCTCCGCGTGTCCCCCATGCGAGCACCACCAGGCTGCCAGCCGGGGGCTGGGGGCAGGGAGGGGAGACTGGCGGGCTGTGTGCCAGGGTGCTCAGGCCTCCCGGGGACGCCTCCGTGAGCAGGGGTCCGGGATGGGGAGGCAGGTGCTAGCGGGGACTGGAAGGGTGGGTCAGGGTCTCCAGTGGGAGAGGAGGCGCGAGGACCCGGCTTCCAACCGCCTCAGGGTGCTGGTGGCACGGCCGCGGGACTCCAGGAACTCCCGCGCTCCGTGCTCAGTACTGCCATGCTCAGTGCTTTCCCCTAAATCTAAGGTCACTCTCACAGTCCCTATGGGGGACAAAAAAAAAAGCAGGGGAGCAGCAGGGCCGAGCTCCTCTCACAGAGCGAACTAGAGCGAGGCCTGCGTGCGCCGGGCGTTCCCGAGGCCGGGTGGGTGCCTGGCTCTGGGCGGCGCCTGGGCTCTCCCCCAGCAGGGGCGGGCAGCGGGCGCCCGAGAGGGAGGCTGTGTCTCTGACTCCATGTCTGTTTTCTAGACCCCCGAATCTACACCCGGCCCAGGCCGGCTCACCTGCCAGCTGCCTTGCGGTTCCGGTGTTGTCATCAGACTTGGAGCGAGTAGCGGTGACGGAGGTCGTCACCACCGCGGTGTCACGCCCCTGCGGTGCTGCTCCTGGCAGGATGAAGGACAAGAGCACTGTGGAGAGGACATGGGCACGAGGAGGGGCAGGTGGGAGGGGCCCGGCACAGGCTGGAGGGAGCCTGGTGGCCCCCCTGCTCGCCTCTCCTCTCCCCCAGCTCCTGGTCCTTCAGACTCCCGGACTCGTCCCGCTAGACCTCCTCTCCTGCGCTCCGGTCGGCCATCGCATTTCTGGCCAATTGCAACGGAGAGAAAATCATTTACAGTGTGCAGGTGTTTATTTTTACTTTCTTCAGCCATGGACTTGCACCCGGGGTGCTTTGCTGCTGAGCTGCATCCTTGGTCCTTTTTATTTTTCGTCCTGAGACAGGGTCTCACTAAGTTGCTGAGGCTGCCCTGAAACTTGCCATCCTCCTGCCTCAGCCTCCTGAGTCACTAGGAATACGGGTGTGTGCCATTGTGCCCGGTGATGAGGGGAAATCGGCTTCCCTGCATTTTCAACTCTTTGGATTTCAGCTCTTCGGACTCCACCCTAAGGGCCTTCAAGAGACACAAAGCAGGCCTCTTGGAATTCAATCGGGGGCTCTGGCTGGTGGGAACTGGGAAGTTCCCCTTCACAGCAGTCTCGTGGACGCCTTTGGGGCTACCATTGCAGGGCCAGTAGAGCTTGGAGGACAGTAAGGGAGGTGTAGAACACAGCAGCACCCACAAAACACGGGTCCCTGAGGAGCCTCTCGAGGATTCTTAGAACCCCCAAGTCAATGCCCACCTGTCGTGCCAGACGCAATTTGGGGGCTGAGTCTACAGCGCACACACGGCCCTGACCTCCCTTGTGGAGCAGAACTTCCTGAGTATCTCCTTAAAGACAGTCATAAGAGTAAGCAAGAAGGTTCCGGAAAGTGAAAAGCCACTTTCTGAAACACAGTGGACAGAAGGAACAGGGCGATGAGAGGCAGAGCTTGTGTTGATCTGCAGTTCTGAGAGAGTGAAATAGGTCAGACTTTCTTTCTGGTGAAGCTGGAGACTGAGCCAGGGCCTGCTGGGCTCCAGGCCAGAGCTCCACCACTGCTGCCCCTCAGGGTTTTTAAATGAGTTGTTCTTGGGGCTATATGTTATAGTCTCTTTCCCCACTGAGGTCACAAAGATATTCTCCTCCTTTCTTTCATCCTCCCTCCCTCCCACCATGTCCTTTTTCATAACTGTGACTCTGAGATTTCTGTTGCTGTGCTTGCTCTTCCCTAAATTAGTACAGTGGCATTTTTTATTACTACAGCTTTGTCATACATTTTAATATTTAATAGGGCAAATTTCCCCTGTTTTCATTTTCTGAAATTGCATCAGCCATCAGTGAATATCTTTGAGCCAAACATATTTAAAAATTAGATCAGAAAATTCCTTCCCAAATTTTTTTGGTGATTTCTATTGGAATTACATTGAATACTAGATTAATCTGGAGACAATTGACATTGTTACAATGTTTGTGATCCACTTTATAAATATTTGTCCTTTAATAGTCAAATGTTCCTTTTGTATTAAAGCAATGGATACATTATATCCATAACATGAACCCTAGGGTAGACCTGGACTCCCGGAGGGGCTGTTGCGCCCCGTGTGATGGCTCTCTTCCCACAGGACCTCCCCCAGCCTTGCTGCACAGGTGTGGGGAGCTCTGCCCTTAGCATTTTCCTGCAAGATGACGCTCCTGCCTGAGTGGTCCCGTGTGTGGGCGCTGGAGCCCCCGCCTGGGTTTGAGTTCCTAACCAGTCACCATTCGCTGCACACCTGGGCAGGCGTCAGCAGCAGCCGGAGAAGCAGGCTAGACACCCGGTGCCCCGTGCTCCTCAGAGCTGGCACGCGGAGGAGGAGCTTCGTGAAAGCTGGCATCGCAAGCAATTTTAGGCTAGCCTTGCTGCGCTCCAGCACGTGAAAATTGTGTGTGTGTGTGTGTGTGTGTGTGTGTGTGTGTGTAACAGAAACGGAGAGAAAGGATTTTCCCCATCAAGTACTAAGTGACCCTTCGAGGCCACTGCAGTCTAAAGCTATTCTTTATGCTCTTCAAAGTGCTCGACTATGAACCAGAAAGTCAAACGCAGGAGGGCAGATCACACACACGCTGAAGGCCTGCAACAGGCTCTGGGCCCGGCGGAGGCACCTGGCCGGGAAGGAGCCGGAGAGGCTGGCGGGGCCGAGCAGGAGGCTTTAGCTACCCGGCCGGCAGAGCGGAGGTGGGTCCGGGGCTGGAGGGGCAGGCAGGGCTGCTCAGCTGTCACCACCCCGGCTCCTCCGGGAGGGGCTGAAGCAACAGGAAGGAGGGTCGGGGCACTTGATCTGAGGTGAAGCTGCAGCTGGGCAGGAAGCCACAGGAACGTGGCGGGCAGGGACCATCGGGGGCAGTGGCTGCTCGGCAGGAAGCTGCTTCTATTGGATCACCTCCAAAGCCGACACCCTCGTCCACTCAGCAGGACCACGCTCCACAGCCTTGGGTCCCTTAGGAGACCTTTGAACAGCTATCCAGAGTCAGGTCAGATACTGATCAGCAGCAGCTGAGGGAGGTGGGAGAGAGCTCAGTCGGCCTGGAGATGAGTTTCCTGTCGATTTTAGATCAATGGTGAATCTTCATATTGTTAAAACAGAAGTGTAGGTGATTTATGTTTTATTTCCATTTACAAAGCACTTTTAATGACGTCACACTTTTACTGGAAAAGTATAATTATTGTGGACTCTCACAAGATATTAGTTATTATTTATTTTCCTTATTCATACCAGGAACTAGTTTGACCATAAACCAAATGGCTAATATGATCAGTTCCTGGTGGGAGTCACAGAGTTGAGGGCACAAAGAATCAGTTTCCGAGGTGCGGTGTTTCTCATCCGGGGATTTGAGCTCGACCCCCAACCCGTTAATTCGGGGCTGTGAGTCTGAGATCTCCCCAACCTGGAATTGAGCTGACCCCCAACCTGTTAATTCAGGGCTGTGTGGGCCTAGTTCTTCCAAACCAAGAATCAAGCCAGGTGTCCGCCTGCTAATCCAGGAATCTGGGTTCTTCCTTGGTTATGCAAATGAGTTTGAGCCCAAGCTCCCTCCAAATGCCTGGGGGTCTGAGCTTGGCTCCTCTTTGCTGATGAGATGCCACTTTATGCGACCACCAAGAATTAACTTCGTGTGCCTTTGTCTGTACTCTTGATGTATTTCTATTATATGACCACCAGGTTCTAATACATTTAATTATCAAAAATAAAACCACTTCAATGGCCCTGTGGAATCTAAGGCCAGAAACTAGCTAAGCCGGTAGGATGAGCCCAGTTGAAGAAGATACTAGGGCAATATAATTTTATGAGCAGGCATACCTAGAGTTGAAGAATTTTTAACATTAGCTTTAAGATTTTTAGAATACTTTCCCATGCCTACAGATAAGATTAATCAGTAGTATATACTTAGGATAATATTTGATTTTCCCTAGGTAATTCCTGAAATTCCTTATTGTAACCTTTTATAGCTAATTACTGGAAATTCTTTATTATAGTTAATTCCTGAAATTCCTTATTGAGTTAATTACTGGAAACCTAATGTAACCCCCTATAGTTAATTACTGGAAATTTTTATTGTATAGTTAATTTCTGGAAATCCTTTATTGTAATCTTCTTTACTGAAATTCCTTTATGTTACCTCCTAAAGAAAAAATGTGAATTATGGTGCTTACTGAGATGTATAAAAAGCCATACTGAGAAAAGTAAAATTAGAACAGTAGAAGGATTTCTACAACCTGGCTTGTGTGTGGATTATTTCATCTCGTAGACGTTCCCTCTAGCATCAATTGGGAAGAACTTAACATCCTTGCTGAAGCTGGTCTTCAGCACTGAGGGACGTGAATTTGTGGAACCACGCTGTAGACACGGTTGACGCACTGGGCCTTGTCCTAATTGTCACACCCCCCGGTGGCTCGATCCCCCAGCACACACACTCGATCACTGCTCCTACCTGAAGGTCAGAATAGGCAAAGCACCTCTCCCGACCTCTGGCCCCACTCTCCCCCTCAGCCGCGATCCTTCTTCTCTTTAGCCTCTGTGGAGACCCTGGGGCGGCCCCTGCAGTCTAGACCTATTCTCCTTGAGAAGCTGTCTACACTGGCTGTCTCCACATCTTCTCCCAGGTCTCCTTGAACCCTCTGCACTGACTGCTCCTAGCAATCCAGTGAGACCTCTCCCCGTGGCCACCGTGCCGTGAAACCAGCTGCCCCGCCAGGCCCTCACTGCCCGCCTGACCATGCCCCGGTGACGTTGCTCACTCTGTCCTGCAGGACGCTGCACAGCCAGGGCTCCTCCTGTCTCCTGCCTGCCTCTCCATGTCCCTGGGGCCCTCCTCCCTCGTCTTTCCCCAGGAGCTTCCCCGGGCTCCCTCCCGGGACCTCCTCTCTCCCTGTCAACGCTCGTCACCGCTGGCTTCGCCCCACTGTAGTTCAATGCCACGTGTATTCTGATGACTCAAGTGACTGTCCCCAGGCCGAGGCGTCCTCAGCACTCCTGGCCTGTGTGTCTGCCGCTCACAGGTCCCCGGTCTCTGCGGAGCACCCCCAGCTCACCACGCCGACACCCGGCTCCCGCTCTCTCCCAAGCCGCGTCCCCTCACGTCCCCTCAGTTAACAGTGACGCCATTCTTGCAGGGTCTCACATCCCTAGATGTCATCCTTTCCCCGTCTCAGGATCTGCCAGTCCACGCCCGGGTTGTCAGCAGATCATGCTCGTCCTGTCTCCCAAACAGACTCACGTCGGGGCCTGCTCCCCGCACTGTCACTGTGCTGGGCCAACCCGCCGCCCTCTCCCCGGGAGCCTCCTACTGTCTCCCTGTGTCTGTTGGCAGCACAGCAGCCTAACCGGCCTGTCGAAGCCTCGGTCAGCTTGTACTGGACCTCCTCACACCCCGTTCTGATGACCTCATTTCCTGCCCACAGTAAAAGGCAAAGTCTTGATAACTGAGGTGTGGATGGGCTTGCTCCTTGCTGCTTCCCTGCCTTCACCTTCTACCCTGCTTCTCTTTGATGTCTCAGACCAGCTGCTGTGCACATCTTGACTGTTTTTTGAAGGCACCAGACGCTGCCTGCCTCGGGGCCTTTGCACTTGCTGTTCCCTGTGCTTGCCTGGAGTGCTCCTCCCTCCATAGCTCATTACCTCCTCCATTCACTTCCGTGTTTTTCCCTAAAGCCATATCATCAGTGAGGCCTCTTTCCAGCATCCTATCTAAAATTGCAGTTCCTCCTCCAATATCTCTTTCTCCCCTTCCATCCTGTCGTGTGTGGTTTTAATTTGCACACTTTCTGGTGTCTTACTGAATCCTGTCTGTTTTTCTTTCCACCAGGATGACTGCTGCACAGGGTCGTGGATTTTGTTTTGTTCGATCTTGGAGCCTCGGTTCTTAGAAAACATGGGGAACGCTGTCGCTCTGGGTCAACAGTCGTTTTATAAATGAACGGAACTAAGAGCGGGCAGGAGTCCCCTCTGGAGTTCTCTTTCGCCACCATTCATTTGGAGGGGATCCCGTCATCCTTCTGGGGTGAACGAGTTTGCACACTGCCATCTCTAGCCAGCAGGGTTCTCAGCCCCTGGGAGATGGCAGTGATGATCGCAGCTAACTGTGTGTTTCAGCCAGCTCCTCCGTGAGTGCTCGTCGGGTGCCAGGAGCTGGCTCTTAGCAGGGGCTGAGTCGTTACCAGAAGAGAGAGGTTGGGAGGCAATTAGGTCTATTGTTTACCAACTGTGTGACTCTGGGCAGTCGCACGATCTCTCTGGACCTAGATAGAGATAGTGTCACACACTCCTCTGAGCTGCCGAAGGCTGGTGAGTTCAGCATACGCACGATTCCATACCTTGTGGTACCAGTGTGGAATGATTTCGCGAGGAAGAACGGTCATCGCAGCCTGAATACATTTGCACACTTTCGCAAGCCTTGCAGGTATTGCTCCCACTGTTCCCTGCGAGGGGTAGGAGTGGGCTGTGTGCACAGGGAGGCTGGGAAGAGAAGCTCCTCATCTGAACACGCGGGGTCGTCTTGACGGACTCTCAATAGGTGCAGAGCCACCAGCGACCATCACCACGACTCACTCTTCATGACAGCTCACTGCATGCAAAGTGCTTCCTCGCGGCTTAGTCTATTTGGAAATCACGTGTAGTGGGGAGATTGATGTTACCTTTCCCGTTGTTTTCAAGGGAAGCTGAGAAGTCATTTAAGTGACTTGGTGGGGGATACCACGGGTCAGTGGTGCGGCCAAGACTCTCCTGAGGCTTCCACGCTGCGGACCTGGGGGCCGGGCGAGCCCTTGGCCCGTCTTGTCACCTGCCTCTCCTCCTGCAGGGCGGGTGCCCCTGGCCGGAGCGCACCCAGCTCCTCCCTGGAGCTCTTTCCCCTCGAGACACGAAACCACAGTGCCGTCTGAGGTAGCTGGTGGGTGATGACACGGTCATCAGGCGTCACGAATGTCCAAAGAAAAAGCCGAACCTTGAATTAGCCTCCGAAGCCCCCTACCCCGTGCCACCCGACTTCACGGCCACTCTGCCTCAGGTGGCTAAGGTGGCTCCCAGACACTGGAGGTTAAACCACGGGCTGGTGTGACAGGAGGGGCCTTGCCCCGTCCCTTCCCACCTCTGCCGCCATGCCAGCCAGCTGGGCCAGCCACACTCGCCCTCCGGCCTCCCCACCTCCTCTGTGCCGTTGGCTTCCTCACCTGGGATGTGGGTGCACCTCCCTTCCTGTGTCGCCTGACAGGTCCTCGCTTGTCCCTGGAGACTCATCTGGAGGCTACTCCTGGCTCCTTCTTCTCCGCTCCCTGTTGCCGGAGGAGACGCCCCACCTCTGTGCTCCCACAGAGCCCCCTGCTTTCCTCAGCTCCTGCATCGGGACTCTGCGTTGCGGCTGCTTCCTCAGCTCATCCGTTGTCCCTGGGATGTCACCGGGCACTTGACCTGCTGGACACTCAACAGGGCGTCAGTCGTGTGACAAGTGCACCGTTGTCACTTTCACTGCCTAGGCCGCCTGCCCGGGGACAAGGACCTCGGTGTACGCAGAGCACTGAGACACACGACCGCACCGCGCACGCCACCCTCAGGCCCTCGTGCCCCTGGGGGTCGAGCCATGCTGGCTGGCCTGGTCCAGAGGGTGAGAGGGCGTCGCAGGTGGAGCCCAAGGCCTGCCCAGCAGGGCCACGGGCAGGACAGCCGTGGCCATCAGGAGGGTGAGCGGGCATCAGGAGGGGCGTGGGCACCAGGGGCTCCACAGGGTGCGGTGCACAAGGCTCCTGGGGCCAGAGCACTACCTCTGGCGTCTGTGACGAGGCGTCACAAGGAGAGCCACCGTGTGACCCGAGTGTGGTGAATGGAACAAGGGTCAGCTTTTCCTCTCGCGCTGTCACCGGGACCCCCTTCTCTCCAGGGCCACCCTGTGCTGGCCCCCCAGCCTGCCAGCGGCGTGGCTGCTCGCGTTCCCACGCCGGGGATCTGCACGCCCCTGCTTCTCGCACGGAAAGTCTAATGAGTAAGATGTCGAGGGGCCCCGCGAGGGCTGAGGAGCCGGCGCGGGCGGGAGCCTCCCTCTCTGCCCTCGCCTCACTTGACACTTTCAAAATAGCAACCGTTTCCTCCCGCTGGGCTGTGGCCAGCGGGCTGTCAGGTGGGCTGCACGGCGGGAGCACTGAGTGACAGCTCAGCCCCCAGCCCTCCCCAGCACACCCAGCAGAGGAGGAGCCGCCCCCCAGGCAGGGAAAGTCACCCCAGCTGGCCAGCAAGAGAGGAAATGGAACCCAAGGGCCCAGCCCAGGAAGCCACAGATCACCACTGGTCAGTCCGAACACCGAGGGCGGAGAGGGACTGAGGGTCTGGAGACTTCTTGAGGCCCTCGACTCTGGGCCCAATTCTCCTCCTGCCACCGGCACAGCAGCTGGCTTCTGGCGGTCCCCAAAACTGTCACATCCATCCTTAAGTCAGGGGAAGGGGCCACACAAGACGGCTCCCCAGGAGGTAGCTGTGCTCGCTGGCGTGGGAACAGCAGAGAGGAAGTAACCCGGGGAGGGCAGGGGCAGGGAAGACCCGGGTGAGCGCCCAGGCAGGGCCGTGGTGGCCACAGAGTGCACAGCAGGCCCCGTCGCTCCGCAGAGGCCACTTGGCACCAGGGAGGAGATCTTCCATGTCACAGTGAAGACCTAACTGGGGTAGGGGAGGACGTCAGGGGTCATGGCTTGGTGCGGAGGGACAGGGCCGTGGCTGCTCGAGGGCAGGGGCGGCACTCACAGGTGTTGCACCCAGAGGCGAGGGTCAGGGAGGGGGGCCGGCCGGCAGCGGGACAGCACGAGGAGCCTGAGTTGGCCACAGGAGTCCTGACGCCACCTGGGAGGAGCGAGGCACTCGCAGTGGCACCCGAGGTTCCGAGGGAGGTGACAATGTGAGAGTTGGTTCGCTCCCTCCTGTTTGCGGGAGCCTCTGGGAGGAGCTGCCCAGTGCTGGGGTCCTGGGGCCGCGTCCACCTGCCTCTGCGCCCCACCCCGCGGCCTTCCCGACGGCCCGGCCCTCCCGGAGAGAAGGAGAGGAGCGCGTGGCCTGTCACTCGCGGAATCGCACCGAGTTCCAGGTGTGCCCTGCGCGCCTCTGCTTTTACGTTCGTCTCGGATCAGCCGCTTCTGTTGGACGTCTGTCGTCCGCTTGCCTGATTCCACTCTGGTTCTCCGAGACCCACCCCGCCACCCTGAGGCGTCGGCACAGGCACCAGGTCCTCAGTCCGCTCGCAGCCCGTGACGGGGCGCTGCGGACATGGGCGTCTCATTCAGGGCTCCGTCCCCCGGGAGCTTCCCAGGGGGCCCAAGGACTCCAGTGTCTCTGGGACCTCGGACAGACACAGTGGAGTCCCGGTGGCTGCGACGTACCGCCTGGCCTGTGTCCAGGCAAAGGAGTCCCTCCTGCTGTGAGGGGACCTGGGCTGGCAGAGAAGGCGCCGCCCGGGGTCTCTCCTGCCTCGGGGCCGGGAGCTTCTCTGCCTTGCAGCAATTCCTCCTCTCTAAGCTGTTCCTGTTCCTGCACCCTGGACAGCGACTGCCAGCGCTGTGGCCTCAGGAGCAGAGGCCTCTCGCCGCTGTTCTCAGCCAAATTCCGTGGCCCTGCCTGCAAAGTGTCTTTAGGCCAGGCTCCGATGGCAGCTCGTAGGATCCCGGAAGAGAGTGCAGCCCCTTTGTGACTCAAAGTGTGTGGGTAGGGGCTGGGGCTGGGGCTCAGCGGCAGGGTGCTCGCCTCGCACACACGCAGCCCGGGTTCGATCCTCAGCACCACATAAACATAAATGCATTGCATTGTGTACAACTAAAGTAAATAAATAAATATTTAAAAAAAAAGTGTGTGGGTGCTTGATGAAGATGTCACCTTCCTGGTATTCTAAGTACCATCAAGGCGAGGCACTTGACTTAATGGGATTTATGCTGTGGATTCCCAGTTAGTATTCCAAGACTGATCACGATTGTAGAAACGCGGAAAGCCCAGAAACAGGCCTGTGGGAGAGGTGGCCCGTGGTGAGGCCCACAGAGACACAGGCACCTCACACTTTCCACGGTTTCCTGTCACCGTGGCTATGGCAAGACGCCTGATGCTGGACAGTGTATAAAGAAGAGAGGTCTATTTGGCTCCCAGGTCTGTAGGCTCAAGAGCAAGTTGCTGCCATCAGCCCAGCTCTGGTGAGGACCTCTTGGAGACGACATCGTAGTGGTGGGCCTTTGTGTGGGAGCGAGCGGTCACATCACAAGACAGGGAGTCCCAGGACTGCTCAGAGGCCAGGTTTGCTTTTTATTTTTTTGATTTTTAATTTTTAATATCCATACATATTTTCACAGATCTATTCCTATATATGTTTATATACATTCATATATATATGAATATGCCTTAATGGCAGCCAAATTCCTGCTCATACATTTTTTATATATTTTCATTACATAACCGTGAACTATAACTAAAACAAATTGTAAACATCTACCTCAAAAGAAAAATAACTATATACAAATTTATGTCCATTTAGATTTAGATATTTTTCATATACATATTCATATTTGTATTCCTATATCTGGATAAAAATGTTGAATCCCTAAACTAGCCCTAACTATTTTTCTACATTAGTCCTATACCTACCAATACACCTCAGAGAAACCTCTATATGTATAAGACATAACATTTTACATGAATGTACCTATGTATTTAGGGATATAAGTTCATAAATTCACATAAAAACCCATAGTATAGCCCTTAATTATTTAATCAAATTCCATTTTTCTATTAGAAGGATGAAGTACAGAAGAAAACAATCATACAAAAAAAAAAAGAGAGAAAAAAAACAAAAACAAAAACAAATCTAATTTGTTACAATAGCAAGCAAGTCAATAGATAGTGCCTTAAAGTCACATATTGCAAAATAGCAATGTAAGTATAGTATGTAAGTGGACAAAAGAGAGAGGGAGCGAGAGAGAGTATGTAAGGGGAGAGAGATGGGGGAGAGGGGGAGAGAGGGAGGGAGAGGGGGAGGAGAGAGGGAGGGAGAGGGGGAGAGAGGGAGGGAGAGAAAGAGAGATGGGGAGAGAGCAGGAGAGAGGGAGGGAGAGGGGGGGAGGGAGAGAGGATTGTAACTGCAGCAGAAATAGTTAGGAGTTCAGTATATTTTATTTCTTCTTGGGAGCAAGACTGAGAGCTGAGAATGGGTGAGTCAGAAATACTTACTTTCATCATGAACCCTGCCTTGCCAGCTATCTGACATCTTTCAACCATGCTCACGTGTCACAGTGACACTCTTTACAGGATACAGAATGTGGCTGACGTGACATTTCTTAGTGGGTCTAATCTGATTTTTGCTAATCATGGCTCCTTTTTTTAAATAGGAAAAATCAATTCCAACCCTCTCCTAGAAGCAGGTCACAGTGAGCACTGTGGGCTTGGAACCCACCGGGCCTTCCCCTAGAGGATGGGGTAACAGCCTCGCTGCTCGGGCCTGAGGCTTGACAGTGTGGCCAATGGTGTGCCGCCGTGCCTCGGGCTGCCCGAGGGAGCCAGGGCCCAGACCATGGAGAGGAGGCGCCCAGGCCGGTAGGTGGGGCGGCCTGCGCTGAGCCCAAGCTCAGCCGTGGTTCAGCTGTGAGACCCCGGCAGACCACAGAGCAGAATGTCGCAGGATCCAATGTGTGGTCTGCCTGGGGGGAGCTGGTCCCTCTCCGATGCCCTGGGCAGTGGCTGGAGTGTGGCCAGGAGACCGGGCTGACCCCTGTGGGGGCAGTGCTGGGGACCAAGCTTGTGGGCCGTTCTCCTCAGGAGTCTGGGATGGAGAAAAGAGAACAGAAACTCACACTAGGCAATGAAGAAAGAAGGCCCTCAGGCGCTCACCGAATGGTCAGGAAGGCTGTAGAACTTGGCTCGGAGAGCAGGCAGCCGGGGACAAGGTGGAGCCACAGGGACAGTGTCCTCGGACCTGGCTGCCGGCACCATCACCCCTGAGCCCTCACCAAGCAAGGCTGATGTCCACAATGGCCGCCTGGACTTCTGGCCTTGTCACGCCCGCCACAAGCAATCTCAGACTACCCCCAGAAGTCGTCCTCACTCCCCTTAGATTCCGCGTTCTAGGGAGAAGCGTCCACTGGACCAGTTTGTCTGTGTCCAGGGGATTGGGAGAGAGATGGAGTCTTCTTCTCTGCCTGGGCAGGTGCCGGGAGCTCGCTTCCCATTCACCCTGGGCCTGGGCCAGCAGAGCAGGCCTGTGGATGTGGAGAGCCAAGCTGTCCAGATGCTTCTGTGACCGGCTATGGGACTGTGCCTGCAAAGGGAAAGAAGTGGTCCCAGCTGTGGTGACAGAAAAGGCCAAGCCCAGGCCATTGAGGCTGGACCGGCCTTGTTCATCTTGGCCTGGACTTGAGCTTATGTAAACGTCTTGCTATTTACCACCGCTCTTCAATTTCAACTTGCTTCTAAGTGCTCGTTATACCTTTATCAGTTTGAAAATCATTCCCAGTACTAGAGAAAATAGAAAATAATAGACATTAGTTTATCCTGCATTCTCTTTCCATCAACTTGCTTATATTAAATAAATTAGAAAATAGTACCATGCTCATGAGTGAGGCTCTAAAAACATCATACACAGATTAGAGTATGATTGCTTACATTAGAAAGTGTCATATTAGCACTACAGGAGAGTAGCTTCTGGTTGAGGGACGAAACCCAACAGGAAAATGACATTTATTCTCTTTGCCATAGGCAGCTGAGACCTGTGCCCAGGTAAACCAGAGCTGTTAGATTTAGCAAATGAAAATAAATACAAGATGCCCACTGACATTCCAATTTCAGGTACACATCAAATGATTTTTTAGCATAAGGGGGTTCCAGGCAACAAGTAGGATATCCTTATGCTTAAAAGATTTGCTGTTTATCTGAAATTCAAATGCAGCCGGGCATGCTGTGTCTCATCTGGCAGCCCTGGTTGGAGGGAGCCTGGAAGGAATGCAATGCCGTTGTGAGACAGAAATGTGCTCTACTGAGCGGCAGGTGTGGTTCCTCCCCACGCCCTACGGCCAGTCTCCAGAGACAGACAGCAGCCAACCCTTTAGGGACAGAGATCACACCCGCCCATGGCGGGTTCAAATGCTAACTGTGAAAAGCAAAAAATAAAAAGGAAAGTCAGGTAGCTAGGTAAATGAGGACCAACTCCCACTTGTTCAGTCATTTAAGCCAACTCAAGTGTTTGGCTCTCTCTTTCCTGGGTTGACTTTCACCACACCACGGGACTCTAAAATGTTCGATCAAGAACTTCCACTCTCAGGTACAAAGGATCTTGCATCAGATCAACACTGCATTAATACCACCAGCCAACACACACTGAGGGCTCAGCACATGCTAGGAACAATTCTAAGCAGTTTGCATGTGCAAGCTCATTTAATTCTTGCAGCAGCTCTGTGTGATACTTCGTGGTATCACCTCCATCCAACTG